>CM024548.2:12054972-13254972 GCA_014182405.2 Eucalyptus sideroxylon | reverse complement strand
CTTCAATATTGATGTGACCCCTAAAATTTTAAATTATTCCTTGAACTTTCAAACATTCAATCAATGTAATCCTTTTGTTAAATATGTCTTATGCTTCTTTTGACATGAACCTTAACATAAACGTTTATCGAGTTAAAATAATGATATGCATTGTCACATTGTTCTTTCAAATTAGTAAATCTATATCTTTCTTTCTTTTTGGATCAATGTAATGAAAGATATATGTACGCACACACACGGCGTGGGAGCCACATGTAGTCTACGTGGATGCCAACATTACCAATTTGAGGTCAAGTTAACAAAGATTATAGTCACCTCGAGTATAAGGATATTTAATAGGAGGACTATATTGGACTTTTTAAAAATAAATTTCAAGGACTAAATTGAATGAAAATAGTTCGGGAACCATGTCAACAAATATCATGTAATTTAAATATCACTTGACATGATGATTTTACTTAATGTTTTAAATATTGCTTTCTTGCACCCACGCAATGCGTGTGCACATTTGCTAGTTCTATATCCTATCTCACTAACTATGGAATTCAAGTTGTTTGAAAGTCAATGTCTTAGTATCGGATGATCTCATTATGATACACTATGATTGTGTTATCTGAGATCAAGAAGTAAATTGACTTTGAATTTGTCGTGCAACACTATGTTTAACTCAACGTTCATACTTTCTGATCAATTTTGCTTACTCCATCATTCGCCCGTAGAAATTATAGTTTTATGTTTTTAATGTTATCCTCGCTCTTAAAACGACAATCTCTACCAAAAGTAGTTCCAATAAAATCAAGGATATATGCATCAAAAGTCTTAAAATCGGTCAAGAAAGTGCAATTATGTTTTAAAAGTTTTCAAAATGTGCGATTAGATTTTAAGGCCTATCAAATTAGTGCAACGAAGTTCCTTTGTTAATTTCATTTAATTCAATGGACAGAAAATGCGACATAGCTTTTATTAATATAATATATTTATATCATTAACCAAGCGTCACATCAAGAAAGAAAAAATGGATAAAGACATTTAAAAAAAAGGATTAAAAGAGAATAGGAAAAAGGATAACAATTGAAAAGATAAAAGAAAAAGAAAGTGGAAATCAAAGCCGGACTTAAGGAATAACACATTTCCCAACTTACCATGTAAGCAGGGTTTGAGACCTTGCCTCGTTGACCGAGGCATCTAAATCCGGAGAGAGGATAAAGTAAACCCGGGTTCCAAACAAGGGGCCCCCTAGGGAGGCCTAGGGAGCTAGCGGGGGCTTTTTCCCTCGGGGAAAGGAGGGAGGGGGAGCGGTAGGGGCAGAAGCGGGATTTCACCCTCGGCGGGAGCCCCGAGGAGACTAGTAAAAAGCTCCCCGGAGAAAATGAACTCTCACTAACACCTCTCTCCCCCCCAATAGAAAGAAGCTCAGTTTTTTTTTTTCCTACTCTCTGTCTCCATTGAAGTCCCACCTTCAACAAATCATAGTATCATTGATTATTATATATATATATATATATATATATATATATATATATATATATATATATATATTTATATTTTCAAAGTAATAAAAAATACATAAATACCACAATTTCTCCTCTGAACATGGTATGGCGGATAATGGGCGTCCGGGACGGCTTTCCCGCGTCTCGCTAGGCCAGTCTCTCTCGAGCGATCTTTAAGAATGCATTTTCTTGAATTGGCTCGATCTACCTTATTATTCATTGAGTGTCCCTAAGCAAGGCTTTTGGAGGAGTGAAAATCCGTTGCCATCTAAGCCATCGTCTTACCGTTACGTCTATATAAAATATATTATACCAAAAATCTTTTCTAAGTGCTGCCCCTTTTAAGTGTGCCATCTAAGAAAGGCTTTTGGCACTTTCTTGGCAAAGAGTAAAACGCATATGTGCTCATTTACTAGCCCTCATTATTCTTCTCTGTCTTCATTATTTTACTATTCAATTGTAACTCATCTGTATTAGGAAAAATTTTCTAGAACGATAAGATGATTTTAGGATTTTTCTTATATTAGCTAAAAGGCAAAAACTTAAGAAATTGTAATACTTGCTTTATCCTTTCCTAGTTTAACTTTATAGGGAACCTTTTACAGCTAATGATACATTAAAATAAAGATGAATTTATGCTAAAATATATCGTGTCATGTTTTAATTTTACTTCTTTTTTTAACGATGAGTCGTGAAATGTCACTAATAAAAGCACATAAATAGTGTGGATATGATAATTTAAACAATGTTACTTTCGAGTTGATATGGAAAATTTCTAAGCGCCAATGGATAACATAATATATAACGAGTGACCAGTGCTTTTATTCAATGCAAATTAATTAAAAGAGAGCAATAGGGAGGATTAGGGGGAAGGTCATTAATTGAGGTGTAATTAGGAAAAAAGAGGAGATGTAATGAAAATGGAAGAGAACCAGTTCATCATCTCCCCCTCTCCCCCACTCTCTCTCTCTCTCTCTCTCTCTCTCTCTACATCTCTTTCTCTCTCTAAATCTCTTAATTAACCCGTTGCTTCTCTATGATTATTTGGACATTCCCTTTCTCCTTCCCCCTCTTCCTCCTCACTGTCCGTTGGACCAGAACAGTTCACACGCACACACTCTCTCTCTCTCTCTCTCTCTCCTTCTCTCTCTCTCTCTTGAGATCTCTCTCTCACTCTCACTCTCACTCTCTCACTCTCCCTTTCTCACTTTCTCTCTCTCTCTTTGGTTCTTGTCTTCTGTCTGTGTTTTGCTTCTCAGGAACCAAAAGCTTGAACATGAGCTGCGGTGGAGTGGGGACCAAGCACCACCGCCGGTTATGAATCCCACGACGGAGCCTCCCCCTCCGCCACTGCCCCTGCCCCTGCCCCAGTTCCAGCCGCCGCAGCCGCCGCAGCCCCACCGCCGCACCTGCGACCGCCACCCGGAGGAGCAGTTCACCGGCTTCTGCCCCTCATGCCTCTGCGAGCGCCTGGTCCTCTTGGAACCCTCCTCCTCCTCCTCCTCCGCCGCCCCCGCCGCCTCCGCCTCCTCCTCCTCCCGCAAGCCCCCTTCCTCCGCCGCCGCCTCGGCCCTTAAGGCCCTCTTCAAGCCCTCCTCCTCCTCCTCGTCCTCCAAGCCCCCGCCCCCGGCGTCCGCCTCGGCCTTCCTGCCGGAGCTCCGGCGCACCAAGTCGTTCTCGGCGTCCAAGAACGAGGGTTTCTTCTCCGGCATTTACGAGCCGCAGAGGAAGTCCTGCGACGTCCGGGTCCGGAGCACGCTGTGCACGCTCTTCAGCCTCGACGACGACCGGAACCCGTCGAAGCGGGACTCGACCCGGAGCAGCAACGCGGAGGGCGTCCAGGCCAAGAACTTGGGCCCGGCCGGCGTTCGGGGTCCGGTCCTCGAGTCCAAAGAAGAAGAGGACGCGGGAGCAGGAAGCGATTACCAGCAGAGCAAGGAGTACATCGTGCAGGAAGACGAAGAGGAAGAGGAAGACGACGAGATTAGGGCTTGGGAAGAGCCCAATGTAGCACCCGCTGTTGTCGAAAACAGAGTGCAGGAGATTGTCGAGGAAGAAGAGGAGGAAGAGGAAGAGGAAGCAGAAATTGAAGAAACAGCAGAGCCGGAGCTCGAAGTAGTGCCGGAAGAAGAGGTAAAGACCATGAAAGATCACATAGATCTCGATGCTCAAGCTAAGAAGTCTTCCGGGAGAGACTTCAAGGAGATTGCCGGTAGCTTCTGGTCTGCTGCTTCGGTCTTCAGCAAGAAATGGCAGAACTGGAGGCGGAAGCAGAAGATGAAGAAGCGAGACAGCGGAAGTGGCTCCGCCACATTGGCCGTGGAGAAGCCCATCGGCCGCCAATTCCGAGAAACCCAGTCCGAGATCGCCGACTATGGGTTCGGCCGGAGATCCTGCGACACTGACCCCAGGTTCTCGCTCGATGCGGCTCGGATTTCCTTCGACGCCGCGCGGATGTCCTTTGATGACCCGAGATATTCATTCGACGAGCCAAGGGCCTCGTGGGATGGGCACTTGATCGGGAGGTCGTTCCCGCGGATGCCGACAATGGTGTCCGTCGTGGAGGACTCTCCCGGGCACGTCTCGAGGACCGACACCCAGATTCCGGTGGAGGAGCCCATGAATTGCATCAATGAGGAAGAGTCTCTCCCCGGCGGATCGGCACAGACCCGCGATTACTACTCGGACTCATCTTCTCGGAGGAGGAAGAGCCTTGACCGGTCGAATTCTATCAGGAAGACAGCGGCCGCGGTGGTGGCGGAGATCGACGAATTGAAGTCTGGTAAGAACGCGAAAGTCTCCCCTGCAGCTGCTGAGTACTTCCAAGGGAGCAAACCGGTTGTCACGGATCGAGAGTCGAGGGATTCAATCTCCAATTCGAACTCGCTGAGAGACGATTGCTCGGACATGTTCGATCTTGCATTCAGGGACAATGCGTCCGTCGTGAACAATGGCGACCAAAAGGGGTCGAAGAAATCTAGGAGATGGGGCAAGGGTTGGAGCATCTGGGGGTTTATACATAGGAGAGGAGGGAACAAGGACGAGAACGACGATAGGTACGGCAGACCGAATGGGGTCGAGCGGTCGTACTCTGAGTCATGGCCAGAGCTGCGAGGCGAGCCCAACGGGGACCTACGGGCCGGTTTCAATCGGAAGGTGTTCAGGAGCAACAGCAGCGTGAGCTGCAGGAACTCGTCCTACAGCCATCTTGTTGGCGGGTCATTCGGGAGCATCAGAAAGAACATGTTCGAGACGACGCCGGCGAACGGGCACAACGGCAAGAAGAAGCGGGACGAGTTCGTCCTGGAGCGGAACCGCAGTGCTAGGTACTCGCCAAACAACCTCGACAATGGGCTGTTGAGGTTCTACCTGACCCCGATGCGGGGGAGCCGGAGGAGCGGCTCCGCCGGGAAGAGCAGGGCTAATCAGGCCCAGTCCATTGCAAGAAGCGTTCTGAGATTGTACTGAAACTGAGCTGGGAGGAAGAAAAGAAAAGAAAAAGAAAAGATGGTCTCCATAAGGCGTTCCTTTTTTGGTTAGTGGTGTTGAAAATTTTTGCTTCATTTGTTGTGTAACCCTCACCCTCCAACACATGCCTGAGCTCTCTCTCTCTCTCTCTCTCTCTCTCTCTCTCTCTCTCTGTCTTTGTTCTTGGTGGTTGGTTAAGGTAAAGGAAGAGAAAACAAGAAAAGCACTCCTAAAGATTGTTGCTTTGCTATTCCTGTGATCAGCATGCTTCTTCTGTCAGTTGAATAATCGAAAATTTTTAGTCTTTCTCTTTTCAAATCTCATATGATCATAATGCTTCATATCTTCTTGTGGAACGGTAGTCGATGAAAACCCATCTCCATGTTCTGCCTCGTCATGCTTTACCACAAAAGGGGCAGACATGGAGAATATAAGTTCCGGATGGATGTACTCAGACGTTACGTTACCCTCTGTGCTGGGGGACAAGATTGGTTTTCGGTTCGGTTCTGTCTCTTCTGGGCGAGAGAGCTTTGTCCTACTCAAGATGCAGAAAACAGAGCCAGCGGGAGAAAGCAATGGTGGTGGTGGTAGGATGAGACTGGTAATGATCGATTATCGACGAGGGGCTTTTGTCATGTTATGCGCGTTTCGATAAGCGCTTTAAAAGGGGAAAATGGTCGGATCATTCCCCCACCTGGTTTGTTGTGCAATTTGTCTGAGAATAAGCCCTGTGCAAGAAAGCGACACTGCCCCATCGTTTGTCCCTTTGGCATCTTTGCTCTTTATTCAATCTGCGAGGGAGCATTTTGACATGGCACTGCGTAGGACTGTTTTTCAACCTCTCGATCGATCCGGTTCTGGGATTTGCTGCGCGAGCTGCCAGTGCCAGCGGTAATTCGATTCTTTTACTGGAGGAATGGGGCCGGGCGTGTTCGGTGAAACATGGGAGGACGGGGGAATAAAGCGACCCGCCTCTGGTTAAAAAACAGCCTCCGCGTTAACTACTGTCTAATCTCTTATCGGCTTTTTGCTGTGGCTTAGGTGGGCTTTCATACTAGGGTCCTCTGCAATTTTCATTTTCTTATTGCCTTGCTTATTTGTCGGGACAGGTCGGGTTGGGTCGGGTCCCATGCATTTCGATGCTCGAGCTCCACCCCACTCTCGTGCTCGCTACTCGATTGGAGCTTGATTCGATTGATCAAAAGGGAATTTTCCGGTTGAAATTGAACTCGAACTTGAGTTTGTTGTAGGAATTTGAATGCTTGAAGATATATGTCTTGAGGAACTTAGCTTTTTATTATACTCATGAAGTTTCTGAGATTCAACTCATTAAGTAGTCATGCGACTAACTGGAGAAGAATGTGCAAGAGAGTATTTCCTCGTGAGTTCTTAGGCAATGGTGCAGGTTGCCTTTGTTGATTGGCTCGATTAAAGGAGACGGATTCAATGAAATGCTCGATACCTAGATTCTGATTTTTACTACTCCACTAGCTAGAGAAAGATACATGCCGATCGGTAATGATTACGGAAGGTCAACATATTGCGTCTTTTATGATATTATTATTGTCGTGGGGAAAATTCCAAAAATTCCCCTGAAGTGACGTTGATCTTCTAGTTTCTCACGGATTGGATTTTGTTCCAAAATACCCCCTAATGGGACGATTTTGTTTCAACGAACCCCCTGATCTCATAATTGGAAGAATTTAAAGGTACATTCACGATCATGTGCTCATCACGTGTGCTTTTCGTGCCTTTCTCAAGGGCATTTTGGTTAGGAAATTTCAAGCCCCCGTGCCACTCACGTGAGATTTTTTTGCGAGGGTTCATTGGGACAAAATCCACTCTAGAGGCAACATCGAGAAATTGACACCACCTTTGGGTGATTTTGGTATTTTCTTCCAAATTTCCCTCAATTCATTTGATCAAATTGGGGGTTGAGATTTTCTCAACTAGATCCGAAAGTTGCACAAAATTGGGAAGGAACACTATGGATGTAATAGTAGAGTTGTAATGAGAATTTAGTAGCTAGACTATTACAAACCCAATAAGGCAATTTCAAGAAAAAATGTTTGAAAAGTTCTAAATTTATTGCATTAGTGACAATTTAGTTGTAAATCTTTTGATTCAGTGCCAATTTAATCATTTCAAATAATTTTGGTTAGATATCGCTAACGTGGATGCTAACTAGTGGCATGATCGGTGCTAATGTATATCACTTTTAATAATATTTTAATATTTTTTCAAATTTTCTTATTTATTTTCCTTTTCTTTCTCTTTAATTTTATTTTTCCCTTATCTCCCTTCTTTTTCCAACCAGTCACTAGACATTGACAACCAGCCAAAGGCAAAGGCAGAGAGAGAACCCATTGGCCTCTGGCGAACCTTGCTTGCCATGGGCAAGACTTGACCCTTGCTAGATCTAATTAGGGTGAGCCTTGCTAGCCTAGTGTGAGGCCACCCTTGCCACGGATGGGGCTAGGTGAGCCTTGAGCTCGCCGAATTTGGCAAGGTTGAGCCTCTTCTAGCCATGGTGAGGCTAACTAGAGGCTACCTAGGTTGACCTCGCCAGCACTTGCCTTTGGTTGGTCACCAATGTTTGACGATTGGCTTGAGTAAGAAGGGAGGGAAGGAAAGAATAAAGGAAAGTGAAAAAAAAAGAAGAAAAATAATATAAAAATATTATTATAAGTTGTCAACATCGGCCTTGCCCATGCCACATAGGCTAGCCGGTGTCCATGTCAATAATATCTGTTCAAAATTAGTTGAAAGATTGAATTGGCACTAGGTCAAAAGGATTTGGTCTAATTTGGCACCAATAAAAAAGTTTATGACTAAATGAGCACGAATGCAATAAGTTTAGGATTTTTCTGTCACTTTTCCCATGCGCTTTCTAGTATGCTACAAGTATGAGGTAAAATGTAAGTGAAAATAAAGTGCATAGTTTGAATACAAGATTGCTTATGTCGTCCAAATAAATCAGGAACACTAATTGAGAATCATAAAGTTAATTTAATGTATATATTGGATGATAATTATCCAAAATCCTAAACTTGTTGTACGGTAGTCAATTCCATTATAAACTTTTCAATTTAACTGAATTGTCCTAAGTTTTTTGACAAATTTTTAATGCAGTTATTTTAGTCAATTTTGACTGAACATTACTAATATACTATCTATCTTATGTAGCACGCCCGGTACTAATGTGGATTATTTTTGCATTTTTTTAAATTTCTGAATTTTGTATTTTTCTTTACTTTTCTCTTTCTTTTTTCTACATCTATTCTATAGTGCAATAGAAGAGAAAAGAAATAAAAAGAAAAATTATAAATTTTTTTTTTGTAATTTTTAAAGAGTTGCAAAAATCGTTCATGTTCAGCCATGTTAGGTAAGATGGCAGTGCCGATTAGATTGTAACATCAAGGATTTTCAGTTAAAATTAACTGGAAGGATTACATTAGATAATCGTTAGAATGTTTATAATTATATTGGTTAGATTGAAATGTTTAAAACTGAATTGGCCACTATACAATAAATATAGGATTTATTGAACAATTTTCCCATTCCTTGGTAAGTCCTTTTCAGTTAATGGTTTGATGTTATGTATGGATTTGCTCTGCGGAATCTCTCTAGTCAATTACATGAAATGGAGCAAGTTTCGCATATCACTCCTCGATATAAACATTTATATTAAGTTTTGTTATCTGCCAAACTCATGTAAACGGCGTATTGGACGAGCTAAATCTACTTTTGCAAGCCCAAGGAGGAAAAAGAGAGAATTCTACTTTTTCAAGTGCATCTTGCGATGGGTCGGTCAGAGAGATTTTGGCCACAAATCTCGCTCAATCTTTCGAGGGGAGGGACGAAAAGATAATAACAGATGAAATTTTTGACCAGAAAAGTCGGAGGAAAAAGGGAGGAAAAATCCCACTAATAATGCAAGCAAGGCTCAAGTCCCATTAGCTGAACCGGACCAAAAACCAAACGTAATCATCAGACCCTTCTTTATTTATTCCCTTTTCGTTTTAACCTCAAAGATGTTTCAAAGGAATCAAAAGACACCCCATTAACATGTCATGATTTGTTGGGTCTTGGAGATTACTTTGTTCCCACTTTCTCCGAGCATGGGAAATCTCCATTATCAAGATCTCGCCCCCAAAGTCAAAAGGCGGTTGCACGGTGAAGGCGCAAACAGATTAATGTTAAACGAAAAAGAAGTAGGAAGACGAAAAAGGAGGAACGGCGCATTGGCATGTCGTTCTTGACCGCAAGAGAGAGAGAGAGAGAGAGAGATGCTTGTAAGTGATCTTGAAGAAAAGAGAGATAAAGGAGGGAGGAAAAAGAGGCGCAAGACACATCGACATGTCTAAGTTCGATGAGGAGGAGGGGAGGAGTTCATGGAAAACAGGCAGAGAGACCATAAGTCAACTATTATACACTAAAAGCTTGCGCCTCGAGGACATGAACAGATAGATTGGGTTGGCTTTTCTCTCATTTGTCTTTTGGACATCCCTTTGCTGCGTACGAGGTCAAGCGTCCATATTGGAGTTGGGGTTCTCGTCCTCTTTTGGACAGCTAGTTTGGAAGTAGAAGACAAGAGCGTTGTTTGGACTTAATGGGGGAGAATCTAATTAGTGGCTTCACATAATCCGAGTGAGATCTTCCCTAGGGTTTGTAAGGAATTATGAAAATGACACGCCTATGCGCGTGTGCAATAAGAGAAAGAAAATAACCTCATATGCAAAGGAGTATTAAAATTTGCAAATTTAGATTTATCTAAGAGGGTGGGGAGAGATGACCAAGTGCAACTATCCATTCTTAATATTATCATAAGGGTCTCATATCTACTACAAAATATTGAATTTAAGCCATTGCACAAGCTGATCGAAGCTTTGCTCATTATGTAACTCAAACTTATAATTTCATGTAAGACAGTGTGACCCTTTTCCTCACGGGTTACCACGGTCAACAGTAACTTGCGAAATTAGTTTGTGAAATATTGTGGCTAAATTTTGAGTATTCCCATATTTTGACTATAATAAGTATATGTGAATTGGGGGGAACAAATTATCATGAAGAATGATATTAACTCGTAAGAAACTACAATAATCTGTTTTAAAGACTAGATTGCTCACCCATCTTATTATATGTAAAGGCAGGTGCTCGTCCAATATGAACAAAGATACCAACCATCCACTCTTCCAAGAATCTCACTAGTCTAGGGACCCTCTAAGGAAAATTCTTGTTTTGTATTATCATGAAATTGAAAATTCAAGTCCCTGCGGCCGATGGAACTGTCTCATTACCAACTCTAAGTGGAATTAGAACTATTAATTTTCCTAGTAGCATCCGAGATATAAGTGTTGTTAAATGCTAATAAGAAGTTGATCACAGTGATAAATTCTGAAACTTTTGCCATTGGATGAGATGACGAGATACAGTTCAAACAAAGCCCTAATTGAAATTGATCATGTGTGGACCATTGGACCTCGTGACCCAAGAAAGAGGGGAAAAGCATAGGTGATGGACAAGCCTCGGTTCCTAATCAGGCCCATCTTTCTAGCTGGGCTAAAACTTGGGCCTAGCTTAGCTCTATGCCAATTACTAAGTTAGACCATGAATTCTTGCAAATGTTACAGTACGCTCCCATCTGTTTTGAAAATCTATGGATTCCGTTGTGGTTGGAGTTCTAAGCTATGAAATATTTGCATCTTAATTATTGTTTTAAAAGGGTTAAACCATTAAAAATTCAAAACTAGTACTTTCATGATACATTTACTATAAACTAATTTTTGTCTAACAAAATCTGAAATTAGTATCCTTAATCCAATTTTACCATCCCTTGAAATGCTAAATATTAACATCCGATGATTTCCAATGTTGAATTACGTTAGATCCATTTTGCAATCATTTGCCCCATGTCTTGACACACTTAATTTTTCAATGAGATGTTGGAAGGAATGCTAATGGAAGACATATTTGGATAATGGGTACTAGCTTGTTTTTTGTTTTTGTTTTTGTGTAACATGAAAATTAATTTGGGGTACATGTGTTATGAGCACTGGATTAGGATTTTTAAATGTATTAACCCTTTTAAAAATTGGTTTTATTTTTTTAAATATTATTTTCTATATTTTCGAATGATTTTGCAATGATAAATGTGAACATCTTGACTTGTCACCTCAATGACACATTTGCCCTAAAAAATTCTTTGTTACACACAATATACCAAGAATATCCTATAATACATTTAATTGTCATCTCACAAAAATTCCTTAGTTGATAACCCTTTCAAAATTAACTGTTCACAAAAAGCATACATATCAAAACATTTATTTTTACATTGGATTTATTAGTCTCCTTGTTAGATCTATCTTGCAATCATCTTTTACTATTGATATCTAAATTTTGACTATGATAAATTGCATAGAAAATTAGATATTGAGCTTTAGCCCCTTGGCAGAAATTTAAATTGCATATCATATGGTTTTTAAAAGTATATATCATCAAGTTTATTTCATCAATTCCATTAGCATTAGACTGGCAGTGGCAAACGGGCTTGAATTCATTGCGTGGACCAGGTGGCATAAAAGGTGCAATTTGGCTAGCACTGAGGGGAACAACAGCCAAAATTTTAAGCCCAAAATAAGAGTGCGTTTGGTTAGACTTTTGGGAAAAGTTTTTAGGAAAATATAAACGACTTTAAGTTAAAAGGAATTTTTCAAAAAACAAATTGCGTTTGGTAAATTGTAATTTAAAAGTACATTTGAGCAAAATAACGTTTAGAGAAGTTATATTTACAAAGAACCTTTATTGTTAAAAAAATAAAAAAAGCTAGCCGATGAAAGTCAGCAATTGTGGACGATCAAAATTTGTTGCTAGCGGCATCTTCTGAGGTTGCTAGACCTCAAGCTGCCCTCAAAGATCATTAACAAGGGTTGCTTGGGGTTAGGCGATTGTTGGCGGGGGTCGGGCGGCCCACGACGAAGGTCGCGCAACCTCGTTGAGACCCTCACTTGAGGTCGCGCAGCCTCGGTGAGGGTCTTGCTTGGGTTGGGCAACCCTCAACAAGGGTCACATGAGGCAACCCCTAATGGGGTTACCCGACACAGGCGGCCCTCGCCAAGGCCATCGGGGTTGCGCAACCTAGATCATGCGGCTTAGATACTGTCGGAGGTTGCGTGACCCCCCGATGATGGTCACTTGGGTTGTTGTAACTGTCGTCGGTCTCTCTTTGGCTTATCATCGACCCCCCGTAGCTCTGCGCAACCCGCAGGCAGCCCTCAATGGACAAGATGAATAGTCAACAGAGAAGATGAGCAATCAAGTAATAAGAGCAAAACTTGAAAATAAAAAGTTAGTCGAGGAAAGTTTTGGAAGCAAATTTCTTACTAACCTACTCGAATTTGCATGTTGAGAAGGTTGAAAGCCCAAGGCACCCCAAGACTAGTCTTGGGCTTTCATCCTTCAAAAGGTCAACCCTTAACGGGGTTTGTAAATTTTTTTCCAAATACCCAAATATTGCCCAAAGAGGCTTTGGGTGTCCAAAGCCCATTCTCAATGCAAGTTCCAAATGCACCTATAGACCTATTGAGCTTTTATTGACTAGGTTTAGCCCATCAAAGTTAAAAGCTTGAGTTTAATTAGAATAATCTACAAGGATAAAGCCTTTCAATAAAAAAAACCCATTAATTCCCTAAATAGAGCTGAAACTAAGTATTCATATTTATGAGAAATCCTGAGATTCGACAGAGAAAGGAAAGCTGGAGAATTGAGAAGAAAAGGAGTGCATTTGCGAATGCGGTCTTTGGTTTTCATCGAGTTTTCCTACGAAGAGGCCACGCTGCGATTTGCTTGCCTGCGCCGAAGCTTGTACAACAAGTCACGAAGACATGGTTGCCCCCGTTCGCTGCATCAGAACGGTCTCTCCTTCGTCTAGTGACTTCATAGCTGCGGCTCAACAGCTCCATGACCAGCACCACTGTGATCAGTATATCTCCAGCGACGCCCTAGTAATCAAGTCATTTGTCAATGTCATCTTTGATGATTACTGCAACAAAATTTGTAGCTTGGCAAGCATTAGCCGTTGCCGTGCTTGGCTCGATCCAAACCAAATCATCGCTCGTCACATATCGGTTGCCTCAGTCTAGTTGCTCTACCATTGATGTGTTGGGATTTCATGAATCGTGTATAGGTAAAATTAACCAAAAAAAAAAAAAAAACAAAACACAGCGAAAGCAAAGATGATACATTTTATACATGATTCTCCAAAAGTGTTGTTCGTGCGTTTTAATAAAAAAATTTAATATAAAAGGGAGTTAAACAAATTACCTCTCGAAGTGCGCTTTACATGAATTTGTTCGGATTTAGTTCGAGTCCCACAAACGTCGGACCTCTAGTTCAGACACACCACCAATAGACGTCGAATGGAAGAGAGAACTTTCAGATAATCATCACTATGATCGTGTTAGCAATCTCGTGAAGACAATCCCCGTATCTTTGATGTTTTTAGCCATGGCCCACAATGAGAGAATCCTTTTTCTTTCTCATGTGCCAACACACAAGAACACGCATGCCTTAAACTTTCTTTTAGCAACCTTTTTATCATTTTCCTTCAAGCGGCAATTTTTTTTTTTTTTTTTAAATCCCTCTTGAATTAGCAACGGTTGTTGATCGCGCTCCGTGCATTTTGTGCATGAAGCATCATGCATGAATGGTTAGCAACCATTGCTGACCAATATATATTTAATCACTTTGGGTATGCGTGTGCATCATATGCAAGTAGGCTCGTGACTATAATACAAATTAAATTAAATATCATTTAATTTAATTTCAAATCGATTCAATTCAATTGCAGTAATTGCAAACACATTTACAACATTATTTCTCTCTTGTTTCATATTATCCTAATTGTTTACGGTGTGTGGCATTTCTAGGTTCATCACTAAGCTGGTAGTAAGACTTGTACTAACACATTTGTACTCTCAAAAGAATTAATTGTCCCGATTAATCTTTGAGTCCTATAAGCCATGATTGACATTTAGAAATATGTCATGACTACCAGATAGTGTGAATGTTTTAAGAACATAATGAACCTGTCAGCTTTGGCTATAGTATAATTCAATCCTTCTATCTTGCTATGTCCCGATCGAACAAAAATCATGGAATATTTGTCAAGTCACCAATTTGATCATATGCATAAATCTAATTGACATGCATTTTATTCAAGACATAAACAATTTATTCTTGGTTACAACCTCGGTTGAGGATTTCAATGTATTGTCATAATTAGATTGCATACGACATCATTATTATACCTTGCATGTAACAAGGAAATATATTCCATATTGCGTACACCTGCAATTTCGTATATGAACAAACTATGACCATCAAGTATAAAGACGGATCAATGACCCGGTATTACGTGCACCTGTGAACTATAGTTGTTCGACATATAAGTTTGACTGTGCCTCAGGTTTAAGGATTATTTACGTAAGACCAAAGCATGAACAATTAAACATTAACTACGTTAAAAACTTTCATGTCGCTAATCGTTCCATATGCATCATGTTCAATTAACTTCTAATACAAACACTCGTGATCTAACTCAGGCATCACAATACCCAATTACTTGCGACTCATCATTCCCTTAAGTATCAAATATTTAATGGTGAAGTTAAGAATACACTGATCTCAACAGGATTATTAATATCCACTCAATAATCCATTAGCCGGGAACGATTTATATCATTACAATGTCCGGTAATGCAATTGGCAATGTCAATAAGCAAAATAGAATTGATATAAATGCCATAACTAATAAACACCTTAGAGATAGTCCAAATAAAAAATATGTTTGGCATCTCCAATTAGGTCATATTGGAGAAGATAGAATTAACAAGTTGAGTAATGATGGGTACATTGATCCATCAAATTTTGAGTCATACTCGACTTGTGAGGCATGTCTTTTAGGAAAAATGGCCAAAATGCCTTTTGTGGAACATAGTGCATTAGCTGCTGACATATTATGATTAATATATACACATGTATGTGGACCAATTAATGAAACTGCTAGAGGTGGTTATAATTACTTCATTATCTTCACTGATGATCAGTCACGGTATGGTTATTTATACCTTATGAAATATAAATCTAAATCATTTGAAAAGTTCAAGGAATTCAAGGCCAGAGTTGAGAAATGAATAGGAAAATGTATTAAGGCTCTTCGATTGGATCAATGAGGTGAATACCTTAATACTGAATTCCTAAATTATCTTAAAGAGAATGACATTTTATCACAATGGACATCTCTTGGAACTCCATAACATAAAGATGTATCTGAATGAAGAAATCGTACTTTATTAGATATGGTGTGATATATGATGAATTACACTGATTTGCCAACATCCATTTGGGGATATCTCGTTGAGACAACTGTATATATACTAAACATAGTGCCGTCTAAATTTGTTCCAACTACACCCTATGAGATATGACATAATAGAAAACCTAGTTTTAATCATATTAAGATTTGGGGTTGTTTAGCTTTCGTAAAAAAAAGTTGAAAATGAAAAAAATTGGAGGCAAGATCTGAACAAGGTTGCTTCATTAGATATCAAAAGGAAACTCTTGGATATTATTTCTATTTTCAATCAGACCAAAGAATTTTGGTAAGCAAATACGCTTCTTTTTTGGAGAATCAGTTCGTCCAAGAAGGTGGTGCTGGGCAGAAAATAGTCTTACAAGAAGAAAATAATGAAGTACCAAATAATCGAATTCAGATACCAATCTCTGATTCAATGGAAGCTTTTGATACACAATCGTTTAGGAGAAGTGCGAGAACGTCTCGCCTACCTTCTTGTTATAGACACTCGATTAAACATATTGACTTATTATTCATTGTGAATGATAATGATCAACTTGGTGATCCTAAAACCTATGAGGAGGCGATGTTGGACATTGATTATGGTAAATGACTAAAAGTCATGAAATTCGAAATGGATTCAATGTATTCCAATGAAGTTTGGACCTTAATTGACTTGCTTGATGGTATTATACCAATTGATTGTAAATGGATATTCAAGAGGAAAATGAATGTTGAAGGTCAAATTAGAACTTACAAAGCACGACTGGTGGCAAAATGATATTGTCAGAAAGAAGGAATTGATTATGATGAAACTTTATCACCTATGGCTATGCTAAAATCCATTTAGATTATGCTGGCTATAGTTGCATACCTTGATTATGAGATATTCCAAATGGATGTCAAAACGACTTTTCTAAATGGTTTTCTCAAGAAGGACATCTATATGGAATAGCTACAGGGTTTTGAATCCAATAGTGAAAAATGAAACGTGTGCAAGCTTAAGAAATCCATTTATGGACTCAAACAAGCTTCCAGAAGTTAGAATATCTGTTTTGATGAGGTAGTCAAATCATTTGGCTTCATAAAAAATCTAGATTAACCTTGTATATATAAGAAGATCAAGTGGAAGTGTAATTGTATTTCTAGTTTTGTATGTTGATGATATACTTTTGATTGGAAATGATGTACCGATGATATCATTGATAAAACTATTTTTGTCACAGAAATTTTTCATGAAAAATTTAGAGAGGCAACCTACATTTTAGGTATCAAGATCTATAGAGATAGATCAAGATGATTGATTGGCCTCTCATAGTCTACGTACATAGACAAAGTGTTAACACGTTTTAACATGCAATGTTCCAAAGGATGATTAATGCCTTTTAGGTAAGTGATTCGTTTACATGCATTGTAATGATATAAATCGTTCCCGGCTAATGGATTATTGAGTGGATATTAATAATCCTGTTGAGACCGGTGTGTTCTTAACTTCACCATTAAGTATTGGATACTTAAGGGAATGATAAGTCGTAAGTAATTGGGTATTGTGACAGCTGAGTTATAACACGAGTGTTTGTATTAGATACGTTCATTGAACATGACGCATATGGAACGATTAGCGACATGGAAGCTTTTAGTGTGGTCAATGTCTAATTGTTCATGCTTTGGTCTTGTATAAATAATCTTTAGACCTGAGGCACAGTGTTAACTTGTGTGTCGAACAATTATGATTCACAGCTGCATGTAATGTTGGATTGTTGATCCATTTTTATACCTGATAGTCATATTTTGTTCATATAAGAAGTTGCAGGTGGACGCAATATGGAATCTATCTCATTGTTACACGCAAAGTATAATAATGATGTCATATGCAATCTAATTATGACAATGTATTGAAATTCTCGGCCATGGTTGTAACCGAAAGTAAATTGTTTATGTCTCGAATAAAATGCATGTCAATTAGATTTGTGTATATGATCGAATTGGTGACTTGACAAATATTTCATAGTTTTTGTTCGATCGAGACATAGTAAAACAAAAGGATTGAATTATATTGTAGCCAAAGATAACAGGTTCATTATGTTCTTAAAACATTCACACTATTTAGGTAGTCACAACATATTGTTAGATGTCAATCATGGCTTGTAGGACTCAAAGATTAATCAAGACAATTAATTCTTTTGGAAGTACTAATGTGTTAGTATAAGTCTTACTACCAGCTTAATGATGAACCTAGGGATGTCACACACCATAAATAATTAGGATAACGTGGAACAAGAGATAAATAATGTTGCAAATATGTTTGCAATTATTGCAATCGAATTGAATCGATTTGAAATTTAATTAAATGAGATTTAACTTAATTTATATTATAGTCACGAGCCTACTTGCATATGATGCACACGCATGTCCAAAGTGAATATATGTTAATGTATTCCAAATGTACATATAAAGATTATGTCATTTTCATTTTCAAGGGGATTGATTAATTATGTATTTATTCATTTAATTAATTAATTAATCAATGTGCAAATGGTCAGTAATTGTTGCTGACCATTTGCAACGCACATCACATGTGCGTTTCTCTTTTAATAATAATAATAATAATAATAATTTAATAATAATAATAATAATAATAATAATAATAATAATAAATATGGGAGGCTTTGTGCATGATGGTTAGCAACGGTTGCTGACCATCATGCATGAGCAATGGTTGCTAACCATTCATGCACGAAATGCACGAAGCATCATGCATGAATGGTTAGCAACCGCTGCTAACCATTCATGCACGAAATGTACGAAGCACGATCAGTAACCGTTGCTGATTCGAGAGGGAGTTTTTTTAATGCCTCTTAAAGGAAAATGAGAAAATGTTGCTAAAAGAGAGTTTAAGGTGTGCGTGTTCTTGTGTGTTGGCACACGAGAAAGAAAATGGATTCTCTCATTTTGGGCTGTGGTTAAAAACATCAAAGATACGGGGATTGTCTCCATGAGATTGCTAGCATGATCATAGTGGTGATTATTCAAAAGTTCTCTCTTTCATTCAAAGTCTATTGGTAGTGTGTTTGAACTAGAGGTCCGGCGTTTGTGGGGTTCGAACTGAAGAACATTCAAACTAATTTGTTTAAAGCGCGCTTCAAGAGGTAATTCGTATAACTTCCTTTTATATTCAGATTTTTGATTAAAACGCATGAACAACGCATTCGGAGAATCATGTATAAAATATATCATCTTTATTTCCGTTTTTTTGTTGTTGTTAATTTTATCTATATATGATTCATATAATCTCAACAGTGGTATTCGATTTGAAGTAATCTTGTTGAGACCGGTATGATGTATATGCTTATTGAAACTAATCTTATCGTCATTTCGATTGCAGTAATTGCAAATACATTTGCAGCATTATTTCTCTCTTGTTCCACATTATCTTAACTGTTTATGGTGTGTGATATCCCTAGGTTCATCACTAAGCTGGTAGTAAAACTTGTATTAATACATTAGTACTCCCAAAAGAATTAATAGTCCTGATTAATCTTTGGAACCTACAACTCATGATTGACATAAAGTAATATGTTATGGCTACTAGATAGTATGAATGTTTTAAGAACATAATGAACCCGTCGGCTTTGGCTTTAGTATAATTCAATCATTCTGTCTTACTATATCCCGATCGAACAAAAACCATGGAATATTTGTCAAGTCACTAATTCGATCATATAGACAAATCTAATTGATATGCATTTTATTCGAGACATAAACAATTTACTCTCGGTTACAACCTTGACCGATGATTTCAATGCATTGTCATAATTAGATTACATAGGACATCATTATTATACCTTGCATGTAACAAGGAGACAGATTCCATATTATGTACACCTACAAAAATATGACCATCAGGTATAAAGATGGATTAATGATCTGACATTATGTGCACCTGTGAACCATAATTGTTCGACACACAAGTTAACACTGTGCCTCAGGTCTAAGAATTATTTATACAAGACCAAAGTATAAACAATTAGACATTGATTTTTACCAAAAAAAAAAAAAAACAACAATTAGACATTGACCATGCTAAAAGCTTCAATGTTGCTAATCATTCAATATGCGTCATGTTCAGTGAATTTGTCTAATACAAACACTCGTGTTCTAACTCAGGCATAACAATATCCAATGACTTGCGACTCATCATTCCCTTAAGTATCTAATACTTAATGGTGAAATTAAGAACACACCGGTCTCAACAGGATTATCAATATCTACTCAATAATCTATCAACTAGGAAAGATTTAAAGATTTAGTCTAACTATGAACTTGTCACATATATTCTTAACGTCTCAAGAATAGGTCTAGTTGTAATTGATCTTATAGAATCATTCGTAAATATAAAATAATTGGACAACTGAATGAATACGTCACTGCCATTAAAATAATAATAATGATAGTACAACCGAAATCCCTAATATGTAACTATTACATGGCAGCTTTAGGGCATTCATCCAACATGATGTCTGTTAGAATGCTCTAGCCTGTTTTTGGTCACTATTTGTCTATTTCTTTGTAGGTTATCTTGTTGCCCACTTAGCGAGGAACTCTAGTGATTTTCCAGCCCTTCACAAGATGTCATCAAGTTAGTTAAAGCCAAGTTCATTGAATTTCTTACTCGCTAGCAAATTTTTGAGGTAAGTAATTTCTCCCTTTCCTTGCAATTTATTTATAACTTTGATTATTGAGTATTAAATCAATGTTTGCGTAGCTGAATCGTTACTTTAGGATTTAGTAGATAAGGTTAAAATCAATTCAAGTCACTTACAAACATGAATCCATAATCTTTGGTTTGTAGAGTAAACCAATTTTCTTGATATTTTATTGGGTTTCTAATCGACACACCAAAAATTAGATTAATGGTGACTTCTAAATGAAATTGATTTGCACGCTAAGAACTTAAAATTTAAGTTGTAAATTGTTATGGGCTTGTGAGCTAAGTCTAGGTTTAATAATCCATTAGTTAAACCTTAGATGGTCCACTGGAGGTAAGGTCGCGACAACTTGGCATGCACATGAGACATGAGGTTTCTATTCTAAACGGTTTAACAAGGTTCATGACCTTAGCTCGAGTGGACTACCTATGATTCGGCTAATGTAATACTAAGCCTAAACTTAGCCCAAACTTTCTCAAACCCATATCAATTCGCGATTTATGGTTCAAATTTTTAACATGCAAATCATTTTCATTTAGAAGTCGCCATGAATCTATTTTATTGTGGGTTGATTAGAATCCCAAGTAAAGTGTTGAGAGAATTAGAGTGCATTTGGTAACGTTTTTGTTTATAAATTATTCAAGGGAACATAAATAGAAAAAAAAAATTAATGTTCCGAGGAACAATTTTTAAACATGAGAAAGTGTTTGGTAAACTTGTATAATTTTTTTGTTTATTTTAATTTTTAAATATTTTTATTTTATTTTTCCTTTTTTTATTTTTTATTTTTCCTTCATTTTGGCCGGTTGCCGGTGACCGGCCAACGAGGGTCGGTGGCCTCACCTAGCCACGGAGAGGCTGAGCCTCGCCTTGCCAGGGGCTGATGACGCTCCGGTGAGGTCGCCGGCCCTCGACAGCCGGTCGCCGGCCACCGGCCAAAGAAAAAAGAAGAAAAAAAGAAAAAAAGAAAGAGAAGAAAAAAACGAGGAGAGAGAAAAATTGTTTCTTAAGAATGTTCTAGAAACAAGAAATAATTTTTTTTTGTTTCTTGTTTCTGTTCCAAATTTGTTCCCAGGGAACAAAAAATAGATATTGAACAAAAACCAAAACAAATGCATTTCTGATATTTTTTTGTTCTTGGGAACAAAAAAACATGAATTGTGTTCATAAACATAGGCCAGGAACACAAACAAACATGCCCTTACTTTACTCCTACAAACTATAAATTATGGATTTGAGGACTTGATTATCTAATGTCCTATGAGTTCCTTTTCTTTTTATTAAAAAAATATTGCAGGTAGCTTGAATCAAGCTTAGCTACAAACATGTAAGGTGATTATGTGAGTGCACAAATATTAATTTAACACTCAATAATAAAAAAAAGGGTAAATAAATTACAAGGATTTGCAATGTTAATTTTAAAAACACATATTCAATCTAAATATTGTTTCTAATTATCATATAATTCCACTCAAATATTTTTAGAATTTTCTCTTATTTAAATGAGAGTTAAACCTATATATTGTGCATATAATACAATTACTCTAAATGCAATGATATACAAAGTATATATAATTTTGTGACATGCAGATTCTAATTAAATAAGCCTAACATGTAATTTTAATTAAATGACCAACTCTAATGATGGTCAATAATTAATATGTAGTTACTCTAACATGGCATGACATGCATTTTAATTAAATGAACCTAGCATGCAATTACTAAATGGCCTACAATGTATAAACCTAATTCTATAATTTTTTTTTTGTATTTTTCATTAAAAATTCAGAATAAATAAATAGCCTAATTTAAACATGTGATTATATCTAAGAAAAGAATCTATTCCATTCTAAGATAATACTTATGGCATTTTTCATTAAATTCGTTATTAAAAATTACCCTAAATGAACTATAAAGATTTACGCTAAATCCTAATATGAATCGGCGAAAATTATCTTATCTTCTAGAATGCACCTAAATATGTAATTTATCTAGACTATACTAACCTAGCAAGGGAATTCTATATAGCATGCATTCAAACTAATTTTAATTCTATCTATTAAGAAAGATTACCAATAATTTCTAATCTAAAAAATCTAATCTAACCTAATTGTGAGATTTTTTTTTTGTATTTTCTTTTACGGAAACAATAAAAAAACAAGCTCATCATCCACCATAGAATAACTACCAAATCGTAAAAGATAATTACCGACTATTCCATACCATTCAATTTTGAAAACTAAAAAATCTATGATCCTATCCAAAGAGTTACGAATAAATGACTGATTTTCCATGCGGACAGGAATTATATCTTAGGATTGATATCGGATTGCGCTTAGTTATCTTTTAGGAAAAATTCTTAATTTAAATCATTCTCACGATACATATAGGATATGCAATATTGCATGAATATTCAAAATCAGATGACGAAAATTCAAAATTAGGCAATAAAATCAGAATTTTGAATTGGAGAATATCCGTTACCTAATTTGAAATATTGCTCAGATAATATTCCAAATAGAATGCGACAGATCAGGCGGCTCGGTGGGGCTCGATCAAGGAACTCTCGGTTCTCCGCCGACGGCAAGGCCCTAAACAACTGATGAACTTTCACCGATGAAAATCGGAATCGATTGGTCACCGCTGGGATTGCAGGAACGACGGGAGCAGCGTTAATTCGTGAGCGGCGAACAGATCGCATTAGCACCGCCCAAGAAAGGAGACATCTTTGAAGAGTGAGGTGTCCATAATGGAGTGGAGAGAACAGTGAAACCATGAAGCATAATCCAAGAAGAAAAAGCCAAAGAAGAACATCCCCTATGCGACCAAAGTAGAATTTTTTTATTGGCCCTTCCCTCCTTTCTTCACGAGCGTAGCTGTGCTCTCTGATCTCCGATTCTTTAATCACCACACTCTTGGTGAATTTCATTGATTTCACGTTAAGGGACTTCCAGCGACCGGCAAATCAAATGGCATGACTAGGCAAGGGTTCCCATTGATGAAGCCCCTGAACTCGAGATCGCGATGGGGAGGAACGCTGCATTTTTCTGGATGACCTGGGATATCCATGGCAGGAGCAGCGAGTCGTGATATGATATGGGTGGGGGGTCTGCAGGTCCGTGCCCGACAACGATCGAAATAGAGTTAGATCGATTAAAAAGCAAAACACAGCAAAGATGGAAAAGATTGAATAGTGTTTGTGAAGTCAAAGGCAATATCGGAAGGGTAAATATTGGTCGTCCAGAGAAGTCGTCCTCGAGATGTAAGAATCTCTCTTATTTTTATTGCCTTTGAAGACAACCCAGTGTGCTCGAGATTTATGAATTGCCGACCTAATGTCACTACCCTTATCATGAAGACCTTGTTATACTTATTTAGTGCGTAACCCTAACTCCAGATGGGCTTAGATTAGGCCTTAATCAGATGATGGCTTAATTTGCTGAGGCATAAGTCTAATGGACTGAAATTGAGCTCAAATTGGCTCGTTACTCAGTGATTTTCGGCAAGCCTATTCCTGGCCTTTTAGGTTATGTTTGGTTGTCCGGATTTCTAATCAAGATAAGAATTGATAGGATATGATATGAAATCATGAGATTTTTTTATATCCAGTCCGTTATTTGGTGAATCGTAGTATTAAAATCAGATATATTTATATCATATCATATAATTTTTTTAAATATAAATGACATATCATTATAAATGAATCTAAATGTTCAAAAATGAAGATAGTGAAAATCTCTCGTAACATTATTCCTTAATTTATTTTTATTTTATTTTTCCTCTTTTTTATATAATTTGATTTATTATTTATTTTTTCCCTTTCATCATTCTTTAATAAAATTTTATCAAATAGTAAATTTTACTAACATACCTACAATACAAAAATACCTAAAATATATCATAAATATAAATATTTAATTTATAGATTGAATGTTTATTATAAGATAGAATTAAAGTTGAATATAGAAATTAAAATAAGATTAATTTAAAATAAATTTCTATTTTTTTTTTTTTCATTTTTAATTTCTTAAATTAGAATTCAACTATTATTTATATTGAAATATAATTTTGATTTTGTTAATTTAATAAGTTTGTTATTTGAGAAAAGTAACTTTTCTATTATGGACATTAGAAATTCTATCACCTTTATCCCATATTCTCCATGGGATAATTTTATCCTGCCTATATCCCCTTATATTCGACTTTATTTTGTCCCGAGCAAGCATCAAACATATGATATAATAAGTTATATTCTATCTCGAATTTTATCCCACCTATCATTTTGTTTTTTTTTTTGGGAACAATTTCTATTTAGAAATAGATTTTTTTTTCTAATTTTATTCCTCGAACGGGTTCCTTAGTGTTTGAAGGTATTTGGTAATGACACAAAATTTTGTATTTTGAAATAGAATAAGAACAAAAATGCGTTTGGTACAATCTTTTTTTTTTTTTTGTGTAGTAGAATTTCTTTTACTTTTTAAATAATTTTATGAGAATTTTCCTTTCTAAGGTTACTTGGTTGGGTGACCGGCCAAAGGAGCAAGAAGAAGAAAAGAAAAGAAAAATAAAAGAGAAAAAATTGACTTGATTATAGAATTGTTCCTAGAAACAAAGAAGTGATTTTTTTTTCTATTTCTTGATTTTGTTTCAAATATATTTTTGAGAACAAATTTGTTTCTAGGAGTAGAAAAATTAGATGATGTTATCAAATAGATTTCTATTATTTTCTTCGTTCTAGAAACAAAAGAACGAAAAATAAAAAGAATTAGCCGGTTACCAAATAGGCCGTTAGTGGCCGAATTTTGCCCCTTTGTGGGCTTAATTGATGATAGGTTTGGTCCATTTAGGGCTTATTCTATTAAGCTTAAAACCTTTTACATTATGGGCTAAGCCCAACTTAATTAAAACTTGAACTATTCGAATTCAGGGCTGTAATTTTCGGCCAGCTCCCATGCCCTTCAATGTGGTCGAATTTTGCCCCTTTGTGGGCTTAATTGATGATAGGTTCGGTCCATTTAGGGCTTATTCTATTAAGCTTAAAACCTTTTACATTATGGGCTAAACCCAACTTAATTAAAACTTGAACTATTCGAATTCAGGGCTGTAATTTTCGGCCAGCCCCTATGCCCTTCAATGTGGTCGAATTTTGCCCCTTTGTGGGTTTAATTGATGATAGGCTTGGTCCATTTAGGGCTTATTCTATTAAGCTTAAAACCTTTTACATTATGGGCTAAACCCAACTTAATTAAAACTCGAACTATTCGAATTCAGGGCTGTAATTTTCGGCCAGCCCCTATGCCCTTCAATGTGGCCGAATTTTAATTTGAGTCCGTTTACCACCGGTAGTGCGGCAACAGATGCGATGAATGTTCCTAAAACTATATGATAAGCAGTTTAATTATATTAATTTTTTAAAGGGTTAAAGTTTAGTCCCTAATTTTTTTATGCAATTCATCATTAAATGAATAGTAAAAACTTTACAAACAATTAAAATAGTGTAAATAGTTTCTCAAAATTGTTTATTTGAGTGATATCCATACTTTAGCTTGTACGAGAATCTACATGGCATTTTTTCTTTTTAAAGGAAGAAGTTGGGTTACGTTTTTATTTTTTATTTTTTATTGCGTGTGTCCACACACAAATGTCCATGAGACCACCATTTTTGTAGTGATGTACCTCCGTTCCCTTATTACCTTTTCCGCATCATCTCTTCTTTACAACTCCTTCATCTCCTTGTCCTTCGGACACCATTAAGCATGACTTCCTCGTCAACTTTGTCCCTCTTTTCTCCTTCTCCCATCACTCGCCACTCTCCAAATGCCCTCTCTATAGATCGCATGTCTAGCAAAGAAAGGTATTTGAAACATGGCTAGGTATTGAGATAATCTCCCATGAGATTTAAAACTATTCAATCTTATATTGATAAAGGATCACCTTTAAGGGTTCGATATGTTTTGATGGGGAAAATTGTCTAAAAAGTTCTAAACCTATTGCATTTTTGCCAATTTAGTCTTAAATCTTTTAATTTTACCAATTTAGTTCTAAACCATTTCACTTGCCGATTTAGCCTATTCGACTAATTTTGATCGGAAAAATGCTAACATAGACACTGGTGGTGCCACATAGGACCGTCGGTGCGACGTTGATAATTTTTAATAATATTTTAATTTTTTTTGAATTTTTATTATTTTTTCAATTTTTCCCTTTTTTGGCTTTCTTTGCTTTTTCCAGTGGTTGGCCACCGGCCATAGGTGATGGCCGGCCACCGGCCACAACCAGCCGGTTGGACTCACCTACCACATGCGAGGCTTGACCGGGCGAGGAGAAGCCCCGGCGAGGGGAGCCCTCGCCTAGGCACGACTCGGTAAGGGTCGCTTGGGTGAGGCCGACCTATGCCCATGCCAGTGTAGCCTCGTTGCCTGTCGGTTGGGCGATGGCGACATCAAGAAAGGCCACCCTAGCTTGGGCGAGGGCCGGCCTCACCAAATCTAGCAAGGGGAGCCCTCACCGAGGCTCACCCTCACCTAGGTGAGTGTTGACCTCGCCGTATCTGGTCTGGGCAAGCCTTGATGAGGGCTCCCTTCACCAGATCTGGCAAGGCCGGCCCTCGCCTAGGCTAGGGTAGCCTTGCCCGATGTCGCCATCCCTTGGCGCAATTTCATTTTTTTAAACCCAGTTGGTGATTATCCCCCACACTAGGGCAAGGCAAAAGACAATCATTTAAGGAGCATGGTCCAAAGCATTGGATAGAGTCCAAATGTTAAATCATACGATATAAAACTAGGGGCATGAAAAAGCAATGTGCTTAGTAAAAGCAAGGTTGATGCCCATAGGCATAAGATGAATGAAAATTAGGGTCTCGAAAAAGCAGTGTGCCTGGTAAAAGCAAGGTTGATGCCCATAGGCATAAGATGAATGAAAATTAGGGTCTTGAAAAAGCAGTGTGCCTGGTAAAAGCAAGGCCGATGCCCATGGAAAAAAAGTGAAAAAAAAAAAGAATGAAAATTGGGGAAAAAAAAAGCAGTGTGCCTAGTAAAAGTAAGGCCAATGCCCATAGAAGTGTCAAATAGATGACTATCAATTGCAAAGATTGTATCCCAATGGAGCAGTACTCAAAGAGTCAAGATCAATGGTGCATTTATAATGACAATCCCTGGTGAAAGAGAAGATCGGTGACAATGTCTAGATGATCATCAATTTTGACCTTGATACACATCTTTGAGCCTAACGATCTTTCATTTCTCAACCCATGAACCTAGTCTACATTATGTCCCTTGCAAAGTCTCTTCTGATTAGGGCACTTGAATTAATGTAGAGGTTCACATGTTTTAAGCATCTTGAAGAAATGCGAGCATGATTATTTCTTTTTCATTTTGCACGGTTCTTGATTTGTAAACCCGGAGATGATTGCGGAGTAATTTTTTTCAATAGCCTTGACTCAAATAGTCCATTTGTTAAACCCTTGACCAAGCCCACATTACGGTCCCTGTTAAAGACCTCTCAGATTGGTAAGGTCGTACCACTTGCAAGAATACTTAAACCCCTACCGATATGGTGAGATGGAGTGATTCTCATAGCTCTTCTAAATGAGAGTGAGTAAAAGTCATTTGTAATTGAAAGTCTCTCATTTAGTTCTTAGGAAATCCATGTCATGAGTGAAAATTGTCTTGAACAATAATTCTCTCTAGTGAAAATTTGGATAATGCTAAAGTCATTATGCATGAACCTTGATTGAATTAATAAAAACTTCAGTGGATTTTGAAGTGTGCATTCTAGAATAGCCTTAATTGGTTGTTTCTTTGGTGAATGAACTTTTGCTCTAATCATGTTTGACAGGTAATGTTTTCTCAAAGACCCAAGAGCTCTTGATATTTAGGTTCCTTTAGAATGCCTCATGATATTAGGAGATGAGAAACCTTCACGAACATTCAAGGTACATCCTTAATGTTCCAAAATTTATTTTTACTAGGAGGTGAAAGACCTCCATGGGATATTTAAATTCCAGAAGACATATCCCCAAGAATAAGAGATATCACCAGGTAAGTATATTTCTACCCATACTCTAAGTACTTGTCATTGTGCAAGTATTCTCTCTCAAGTGCATCGACACTTGACTTGGTTAAGCTGTCTTCTATATTGACTTGGCGTGCTTTCGTAGCCCGGAGTTTCTTTCATCGACCCCGCGTGCTTCCATAGCCCGATGTCTTTTATATTGACCTGGCGTACTTTCATAACCTAGAGTCCATTTCATTGACTCGGCGTGCTTCTATAACTTGGTGTCCCTTTATATTGGCCTGGCGTGCTTCTGTAGCCTAGAGTCCCCCCTATTGACCCGGTATGCTTTTGTAACCCGGAATCCTTTTTATCAACTCAACTTGTTCTATAGCCCGAGTTCCTTTTCAAAAATTAAGAGTCCGTGAATTTCACCAAAATCTATCAATCTATTGTTGACATCTCAATTTGGATCTGGATGTTTTAATTATTTTCATATAAATATTTCACTCTGGATGTGAATGTTTTTTAATCTTGTTATACCGTAGTTTGGATCTAGGTATTTCGAGTTCCTAAATCTTGACATCTCAGTCTGATCTGGATGTCTTAATTGTTTTCATCTAAACATTTTACTCTGGATGTGAATGTTTTTCAATCTTTCTCGTCATACCTTAGTTTAGATCTAGGTATTTCGAGTTCCAAAATCTTAACATCTCGATCTGGATTTGGACATCTTAATTGTTTTCATTTATACATTTCACTCTGGATGTGAATGTTTTTCAATCTTTCTTGTCATACCTTAGTTTGGATTTAGGTATTTCGAGTTCCAAAATCTTGATATCTTAGTCTAGGTTTGGATGTCTTAGTTGTTTTCATTAAAACATTTCACTTTGGATGTGAATGTTTTTCAATTTTTCTTGTTATATCTTAGTTTGGATCCAGGTATTTTGAGTTCCAAAATCTTGACATCTCATTCATGTGACCGTAAAAAGGTATGGGTCTTGAAAAAACTGTTTCCTGTTTAGGCAACCATAGAAAGGTATGGGTTCTAGACATTATATTTGTAGCTCTAAAAGGTGATCGTAGAAATGTACAGGTCTTGGAAAAGCTATTTCTTATTCAGGTGACCGTAAAAAAGTACGGGTCCTAAAAAATGTTTTCCGTTTAAGCGACCATAGAAAGGTACAAGTCTTAGACATTATATTTGTAGCTCTAAAATGCGATCGTAGAAAGTTACGGCTCTTGGAAAAGCTATTTCCCATTCAGGCAACCGTAAAAAGGTACAGATCTTGGAAAAGCTATTTCCCATTCAGGCAACCGTAAAAAGGTACGGATCTTGGAAAAGTGATTTCTCGTTTAGGCGACCATAGAAAGGTACGGGTCAAAAAAAATTCATTGAAGACAACAGAAAAAAGGTTCGGGTCCATGACAACTAAATACTGTCATACTAGGTGACCGTAGAAAGGTATGGGTCTTAGAAAAGCAGTCTCCTTACAAAGTCTCGTTGCTATTTTAGGCGACCATAGAAAGGTACGGGTTCTGGATATGTAACACCAACTATCTGAAGTACTCTACCCTCCTTGAAGGTAAGTCATTCCAGGTATGTTCTCTTACCATTTGCATTAGCATTTCCATGCATCACATAAATTGCATTAAAAAATGGAGTTCATTTTCCAACAAAAATCATTCAATACATGTGTATGACCAAAATTTAGGTCTCAATTTATCTTTGAAGGTAATTTCTACGAGCTCATCTTCAAAGATGGGCAGCTATTGATACCTAAATTTTGGCAACCCAATCATTTATTCATAAAAAAATTAGGGATTAATTCTAACCCTTAAACAAAAATATTATAATTAAATTGCATAACATATAGTTTTAGGAGCATTTTTTTTTATTACATTTGCATTGGACTAGTGATGGATATGTTTGACTTGATGGTGTCCACATCCAATAATTTTCATTCGAGTTAACATCATCATGTTGTCAAGGGAATACCTTTAGTTGATGTTATATTAATTAGCAAAAATCCTTATTCAGCCTAATGAGGGACCATGAATCTCACCCATGATATGAGGAAGGAGACCGATAAATTGCACACGCGAAGAAGGATAGGAAATTCAAAAAAATTGGTTGGATGCTTAGGGGTTGCAATTTCGGTCCGCTAATGGAGGAATTCGTGGGATAAAAGATGAGCTATTGGCTGAAGGAAAAAGAAAGCACAACAATTGAGAGACAAAATGGAGGAAAGAAATCAAGGCATTTGTAAAAAGCGTGGGTTGCTGGAATTTATAATAGGAGACTAATGAGCTGGTCATAGAATAGTGAGAGAAAATGATGGGATTGTTCCGGTGCTATAAACGCCCACCCGGCCATATTCGCAAGAAAAAAAGAGGAAATTAAAGGTAATAATAAAGTCGGCCTAGGAATTGTGAATGGAGATGAGTGAATGTGGACACGTTCAAGGTAATATGAGTAGAAGCAGAAAATGAAACAAAAGATTTTGAGCGCTAATTTAGAAATAAATTGGAGAGATTCACAATCAATTTTTGGTGAGAAATCAAAGTCAAAACTCAGCAATTCCCCAAGAATCATCAATCAGCTCCACAGATCCAGACTTTCCAACGACACGTGGGAGGCTTTTTGCTATAAAAGGAGGTACACACCCTCAGACATGGGGGAACGATCTGGAAAAGCTCTTTAATGATATCCATGACCACTATGATCGTCATCACCTGGTCATCATCATTTCATCGCGATCCTTGATTCTTCTTTGCTGACGATGGTGCAATCCTTTTGTTGTCTCACATTCATCATGCTTCGTGGACGTTGACGACAATCGCAAAGCTAAGTCAAGCATTTTTTTAGTTTGATCATGTGTGATTCTATTTCGCTTTTTAAATTATTTTCGTGTTTACGCTTGCTGTCCAGATTCAGTTTCCCGGTCATCGTGGGCTTTCACGCCTATTCTACATCAACATCCCACTACCATTTTTTTGCTCTCTGCGAGAATTCATGCACTTGGGACACCACAAAGAGGCCACACAAGAGAAGGGGCAAAAGTGATGAAGAATCTAAAGAGTGATGCGCTGAAGCGGGGGAGTTTATCTTCTTGAATAATCTACACTTGGAAAGCAAATGAAAAATATGTTCTCTTCCTTGCTGCCCTTTAGTCTTGTCCTTTATTACAGGTAGAGGTGTCAAATGGGTTGTGCAACCCATTTATGGACCCATTTAAGCATAAATGGGTCGTTAATGGGTCATGCCTTGAGAAATAAGATACCATAATGGGTTTTAAAAATAAAAGAACTAAAATAAATGGGTCTTAAATGGGTACCCATTTAAGACCCATTTACAAACCCATTAAAGTCTAAAGATGGGTTGTGCAACCCATTTATTTATTTTTTCTTATTTTATTTTTCTTTCTTCTTTTTTTCTTTCCTCTTCCTCCGGTCGCTGGCACGGCGGTGCCGGCGACCGGCCAGGTGACCTCGAGGCTCGCCAGATCGGCGAGGCTCGAGCCTCGCCCGACGCCGATGAGCCTCGAGCTCCTTGGATCCGGCGAGGCGAAGGCCTCGCCCGACGCCTGGTGAACCTCGAGCTCGCCGGATCTGGGGAGGTAGAGGCCTCGCCGACGCCCGGCGAGGCTCAAGCCTCGCCGATCTGGCGAGACTCAAGCTCGCCCGACGTCCGGCGAGGCTCGAGCCTCGCCGATCTTGCGAGACTCGAGCTCGCCGGCGTTGGGCGAGCTCGAGCTCGCCGTGGTCGGCCGCCGGCCGTCGTCGTGGCGGCAGCCGGCCAAAGAAAAAGAAGAAGAAGAAGAAGAAGAAGAAGAAAGAAAAAAAGAAAAGAAAAGTTATATTTAAAAAATTTAAAAATTAAAATTTTATTTTTAAAAAAATAATTAAAATTCCATTTTTTAAAATAATTATTTTAAAAATTAAAAAAATTGTCCATTAAATTTGTGCTGTATAAAATTATTTTAGCAATACCATTTTTAAAATATATATATCTATATATATATATATAATAAATTAAGTTTAATTAAATTGGTCGGGTATGGGTTGGGTATGGGTCAAAATTTTTGCATTGCAATAAACGGGTCATAAATGGGTTAAATGGGTCGATTTGACCCGATCCAAACCCGACCCGACCCGACCCACCCGTTTAACGGGTCTAATTGCAGGGTTGTTCGTTACCAAGCCATCCCCATTAGTCCATACCAGTTTCCTTTCACCTATTCTTGCAGGTGTTCAAATGATTTTGCCATAGTCCAGTGAACTCTGGTCCACGTTCGAAGCCAGTGGTTATCCAGCACCACCGGAGTCTCCTGCGATAATTTTTGTAGCTGTTCAAGTTTGCCGCCTGCTGTCGTTGCTCTTCCCTCGAGCATCATCCACAAGCCATGATCCGGTTTGATCCCGATCCAGATTACGCATGTTTGGATTAGGTAACAATCTTTATCCAATTCAAATGAAATTTTTCATTTCTTAATTCGGATTGATTATTATCTGATATGTGATATTAAGCATATCCAATTACGGCTTATTGATAAAGTTGATTTAATTACTAATTTGATTCGTAAAGATATCATATAACTTTTTTTTAATTATCTCAACTTATTATTGGATAATTGCGTTATTTGAGATTGTGATAATCTTTAATTTGAGCAGTGAGATAATGGATCATTTTTTTTTTTTGATTATGTTTGAGTGCCTCATCAAGATTAAGGTATCCATTAATCTAAGACACGAGACGACGGATTTTTTTTTGGATATCGTAATCTTTTGTTTGAATCTTGAGTGATATCTTGAATGGTTTTTGAAATTTTAGAATTGCTAGCTCTAATAAATAAAAGTGCCAAACACATTGCTTTAGGATGTTAGATTTTATTATTATTATTATTATTATTATTATTATTATTATTATTATTATTATTATTATTATTATTATTATTATTATTATTATTATTATTTATTATTATTATTATTATTATTATTATTATTATTATTATTATTATTATTATTATTATTATTATTATTATTATTATTATTATTATTATTATTATTATTATTATTATTATTATTATTATTATTATTATTATTATTATTATTATTATTATTATTATTATTATTATTATTATTATTATTATTATTATTATTATTATTATTATTATTATTATTATTATTATTATTATTATTATTATTATTATTATTATTATTATGTAATTTTAATTCTGAATTTTAATAAAAAAAGTACAAAAATATTAGGTGCATGTCAAATAGTTTGCATGATAGGTTCATTTGATTAGAAATTTCTTGTTAATAAAATTAGGTCATAAAGTGCATGTTATATAGTAAAATTCTGATTTCAAGATAAAAGAAAATCCAAAAAATTGCTTGCTTTGTGTGTTTATATATTTTAGTGGAAGTCTTTTGATTGTTTAATAATGGATGAGCATTTGTGTGATCGCCCTATTGCATGATAGTAATTTAGGTTAAAATAAATCCAAGTTGCATGCAAAAACATTTTTGAGAAGAATGGTACTAAAAGGGCATTAGAGAAATCTAATATAACCAAGTCCCCGTATCCAAAGTCTCAGTTCGTAATAGTAAAATAATTTTCCAATTATTTATTTAGGTGTCTAATCGACTTACCATAAACTGATTAGTTGCAACTCCCAAATAAAATCCATTTGCATGTTAAAAAACTTGAACCTAAGTCGTAAATTGGTATGGGCCTGAGAAAGCTCGAGCTAAGTTTAAGATTTAGTAGTCCATTAGTCTAAACTCTAGGTGGTGCACCCGGCGCTTCAAACATGTTGCTAGTAAGAGATTTCGTGAAGATCACATATTGAACAGTGGACCATTATCAGTGAATTTGCGAAAACAGTAAATCCATTTGCATGTTAAAAACTTGAACCTAAGTCGTAAATTGGTATGGGCTTGAGAAAGCTCGAGCTAAGTTTAAGATTTAGTAGTCCATTAGTCTAAACTCTAGGTGGTGCACCCGGCGCTTCAAACATGTTGCTAGTAAGAGATTTCGTGAAGATCACATATTGAAAAGTGGACCATTATCAGTGAATTTGCGAAAACAGTAAAGCAAAATGGAGCAGCACTCATTAATAACTATGCAATATTAGCAATACCCCAAGGTAGAATTTAGAATTGCATATGTAAGAGCTATTCTCTCTAACCACCTAAATGATCCCACTAGTATGTAGGTTTTCCTCCCCTCACTCTTTCAATATGATTTAAAATATTGATATCTCATTATGAGAATTATCTTTACATACAAGCAAAGTTTTTCATAATAAACATAGGCAACATACAAAAACTCTCCTTCTGTGTGATATTGCCAATTTTAATTTAGGTCATCATGCTACTTTTTGTGACTTGGTTGATTCCTAAACTCTCTCAAACTTTTTGACGGGAAAAAAGAAGAAGAACTCTTCGAACATTAGCAAACAAAAAACTAATCCTCCAACATAATTTCGGGACAAATTCCGTGTTTTCGTATGAAATTACGATGGAAAAGATTGACTGAGCACCATAGTTGAACATGTAGCACTGAGATTAAACATAAGCAAACTGATAGTCGAGGAAAAAATTAGAAAAATGATCCATGAACTATTGCCTCCTTAATTTTCCTCCATAATATACTTTTTTTTCTTCTTTAACTTAATTGGTCCAAAAAAAAAAATTAGTATTTGTATGTGAATAAGTATATGTAGTGCTTCTCACAAACTTTCCAGAATCATGTTAATTGAATGGATCATAAGATGGAATGCAAAAGACTGATCTAATCCTTCAACTTACTTGATCAAGTCGGTGGTTGCTCATTCTTCTTGCCAAGCTAGATAAGCGACTATCACGTCGGATCGAGTTCTTCTCTTCTTGTAGAATTGTTTATTAGCTGAGATAAAATGAGATTCCTGCAAATACCAACTCTTCTTTTTTCGTGGACTTCTGAAGATGGAAGGTTTTGCAATAAGCCGAAAGTTCTCGGAAGTTGATGAAGAGGCAAAGGGGTAGTAAAGATTTACAAGAAATGTTAAAAATGAACTTTATGAAAACGACTTATGAAGTCCATTTTTGACATTTCCTTGTAAGTCTTTATTAGCCCTTTGCCTCTTCATCAACTTCCAAGAACTTTCGGCTTATTGCAAAACCTTCCATCTTCAAAAGTCCACAAAAAGAAGTGTTGGTATTTGTAGTAGTCTCATTTTATCTCAACTGATAAACAATTTTACAAGAAGAGAAGAACTCGATCCGACGTGATAGTCGCTTGTTTAGCTTGGCGAGAAGAATGAGCAACCACCAACTTGATCAAGTAAGTTGAAGGATTAGACCAGTCTTTTGCATTCCATCTTATGATCCATTCAATTAACATGATTCTGGAAAGTTTGTGAGAAGCATTACATATACTTATTCACATACAAATACTAATTTTTTTTTGGACCAATTAAGTTAAAGAAGAAAAAAAGTACATTATGGAGGAAAATTAAGGAGGCGATAGTTCATGGATCATTTTTCTAATTTTTCCTCGACTATCGGTTTGCTTATGTTTAATCTCAACACTACATGTTCAACTATGGCGCTTAGTCAATCTTTTCCATCAATATTTCATACGGAAACATGGAATTTGTCCCGAAATTATGTTGGGGGATTAATTTTTTGTTTGCCAATGTTCGAAGAGTTTTTTTTTTTTTTTTTTTTTTCCGTCAAAAAGTTCGAGAGAGTTTAGAAATCAAACAAGTCACAAAAAGTAGCATGATGACCTAAATTAAAATTGTCAATATCGCACGTAAGGAGAGTTTTTGTACGTTGCCTGTGTTTATTATGAAAAACTTTTCTAGTATGTAAAGATAATTCTCATAATAAGATATCAATATTGTAAATCATATTGAAAGAGTGAGGGGAGGAAAACCTACATACTAGTGGGATCATTTAGGTGGTTAGAGAGAATAGCTTTTACATATGCAATTCTAAATTTTGGTTTAGGGTAGTGCTAATATTGCATAGATATTGATGAGTGCTGCTCCGTTTTGCTTTACTGTTTTCGCAAATTCACTGATAATGGTCCACTGTTCAATATGTGATCTTCACGAAATCTCTTGTCAGCAACGTGTTTGAAATGCCGTTTTCCATTTTTCCTAATATATTGATTTGTTTAAATTCGATGCTAGTCCACATGTTCAACTCCAATGCTTAGTTAGCATTTTCCATTAATAATCACATGGAAATGCAGAATTTGTCCTGAAAATTTATTTGGAAATTAGCTTGTTTATTTATTTATTTATTTTTGGGTGGGTGCCTAGGGGAGGATGTTTGGAGATTAGTTTAAGGGTCATATATTTCCCAAAAAATAGTATAATGGCCAAAATCAAAAAATGGCAAGAGTATATCCCAAGTCTGGAACCTAGAACCTATCCTATCGGGACTTGTTTGCAATTTTTGAAACTAGGAACCAACCCCTATGGACCCTAGAACTGACCTTGAAATTGAACCAGCCAGTTTCAAGCCAGTTTCAGGTTCCACCAAGAACCAGCCGCTTCTTTGTTTTGTTTTGTTTTGTTTTTTTTTTTTTTTTCATTCTTTCTTAGTTTCATTGCAGCTAGGTTATGCTACAATATGCAGCAAACTATATCCATCCCATGAAGTTAGTTACCCGCCTGTCCTACAAAAATTCAGAATCCACTGACACATAGGGGCTGCATGTTTTCGTTCTTTTTTTTTTTTTGTTTATGAACAGAAATTTTATTTTTTTGTTCCCGGGAACAAAAAAAGAATAGAAACGCGTTTGTTTGCGTTTTTGTTCAAAATTAGTTTTTTTGTTCCGGAACACAAAAAGAACATAAATGAGAGAAAAAAAAAATTTGTTTCTTGCTCAAAAACACTTTTGAAGAAACACTTCTCAATTTTCTTCTTCTTTTCTTCTTCTTTTTTCTTTGGTTGTTAGCCATGGCCGGCGACCGGCGACGCCGTCGAGGGTTGGTGAACTCGCCAGAGTGTCGTCGGCCCTGGCGTCGGTGTCATCCCTGGTGAGGCTCGGCCTCGTCGTGAGGCTGAGGTGCTCGCCCGGCCATGGCGAGGCTCGACCTCGCCGGATTGGGCGAGCCGGCTCGCCAAGAGCCTCACCCAAACACAGCGAGGCTTGGCATTGTCACCTAGAGCCCGCTGTGACTAGGTGAGGCTCGGCCCCATCGGCCTCGCCGGATCTAGGTGAGCCAAATTAAAAGGAAAAATAAAATAAAAATATTAAAAAAAAAAAAAAGAATATAAATTTACCAAATGTGTTTCTATTCATTTTTTATTCCTGGAACAAATTTACGAAACGCATCTTTCTAGTCAAAAATTGTTCCTCGGAACAGAAACATTTTTTTCTATTTCTGTTTCTTGGAACAATTTTTGAACAGAAACATTACCAAACGCGCCCATAACTTCCCTGATCATCAAACAAACATACGCACTTGCAACAACAATTCAAAGAAAGCTTCATAAAAGATCAGGTAGAAGTTTAGCCCAAGTGCCATTACTTGGCACGGGGAGACACTTAAGTGAAACGGTACACTTAAGTACCACTTTTTTTTTTTCCTAGTGGGACACTTAAGTGCCACCTCCTTGCCGGAAATCTTATGTGGCAATATTTTATTATTATTTTTTCTATTTTTGTTCCCTCAGCTCAAAGCAGCATAAAAATTAATTTTTTTTTAAAATAAGAAAATTTTAAAAATTTTAAAAAATTAAGAAAATTTCAAAAAATTTAAGAAAAGGGGGGTTGAACGGGCGGGCTGAGAAACATTACCAAACGCGCGGGGAGCCGCCCCCCATAACCCCCATTTTTTTAAATTTTTTTTAAAATTTTCTTAATTTTTGATTATTCATCAAACGTTTTGAACCAAACATACGTTAGCACGGATTTTGCAGCAACAATTCAAAGAAAGCTTCATAAAAGATCACAACTACCGATAACCCGAAACAGCACTTCACCGAAATGACTTTTCGCCACTTTTGATAAAAGAATTTTCACTTATCCTCCCTTGACAAACAACATTAGAATATAGAAAGGCAGAAAAAAACACCAGCTGATCATTCTCCAGCTGAGAAGGACATGTCCGCTAGTAAAATCGTGTAAAAATCACTTCAAGTCCTGAGCTCAGGTGGACGCGTAATTATTTGCAAGATACCCATCAAATAATAATTTTACCATAAAAGACCTAAGCTTACCACTTATTTTCAGAGTTTACCATAATTTTGCCCATCAAATAGTGTTGATTGATCACTCAATGAGTCGATTAATGACACATCATCAACTCTGTTTTGAGAAAATTCCTTTAGTTCCCAAAGATTAATTCGCAAAAATTCTCTTTTGTGAAAAAAAAAAATTGAACTTTTATGGAGAAAGTTGGAAAATGGGTTATTAACTTACTATGTATGCACACGCATAGTTGAATTAGTTATAGCTTTTCTAAAGACCGTCAATGCTGTATAAGGGAAAAAACAAGCTTCTTGTTCTTGTTCTTCTTCTTATTTTTTTTTGTCTATCCAATCCCATATATATTTTACAAGCTACTTTATGTGCAAAACCCTACTTCCTCACTTGTGCGTGCCTCTAGCACCCAAGAAGGTGGAGAATTGAACTTCCCACCTTATCCTTCCTAAATGAGAAAGGGAGCCATTAAAGCAATCTTTAGTGGTTGTAGTTTACAATTTAGAAACCTCTAACTTTTTCATTATTTTGATATTATTCCCTTTTTTCAATCTTAGAAACCTTTTAACTTTTTCACTGTTTTGATATTATTCCCTTTTCTTGATTGATTTATGCTTTTCATCAGTCCACAATTATGATCAAGTAATTACATGTTTGCCAAACATATATAATTAAAATTGTTAGTACCTATTTATACATTGCATGAATCCATTTTAATTTTTCAAAAAACATTAATGACGGACAATTAAGTTTTTTTTTTATCTAATTAATGTAAACAATAAAGTAATATGTGCAGGGGAAATGGTAAAAGAATTGAGTTTTGTGATGGTATGGCCCAATCACAAAGCTTTATTTTCCCCAACTTTCTTATTGTTTATAGTTATTGATTTTGAAGTACCACACAGTGGGCCCATGCAAAATTCACGAATCGCGTCAGGAGACAATTACGCGAGAAAAAGAGAAAAGAAAAAGAAAATCAAAGGTAATACATAGTGTACTTGAATGCAATATGGACGGTCTGTTCAGCACTCATATCAGATTTACATCAAGAATACATGAATGTCAATAAAGAAATCGGATTTACATCAATGTGAATACATGAATGTCAATAAAGAAATAGAAGAGGAGGAATTTGCACTCAAAAAGTATAGTGTACAGTAAGTGTCTTCAAAGTATATTTTGTCTGCACAAGTTTTGTGTTACCTTGAGTATTTCCATAAACAGAACTCTCAAGCAGATAACTCCGTTCCAGTATTCCCGTATGAAGTTATGCACGAGAACTTTCTTAGTCTGTTTTTCAAGGTAATTGTAGAAGGAATAAAATCCATGCTTTCGGAGATGGTCATCTCACGGCAATGCCAACCGAAGCGACAAGCAAGCTCATCAGCCACATCGTTTTGAATGATAGAATTACAGTAGATGATGGGGATGTGTGTTCCGACTCTTGACCACCTTGAGGAGGATCGCTAGATTCCTATCACAAGAAAACCAGAAACAAATTGAATTCACCGAGTCTGCCCTTAGCGTCAGCTTTCAGTTGTAGATATTACCAAACTTGAAAGATTCTTACAATTAAATTACAAACAAGTGATGAACATAATCTTCAAGAAGTGGAACTCTGCAGAACCAAATGCAATTGGCTGTACATGAGATGTTGCCAAAGAAATATAGAAGTGAATGGTCCTCATGTTGAATAATAAATGGAATTAGAGATGCAACAAATTTCATGACACAGAAAGCTACATTTAAAAGATGAAACTATGGATTAGAGAATCACTTTAACGGTTGGAGAACAAAGTTCAGACCGTTGCACGATGAATATCTGATCGCCCGGTTTGTCTTCCTTGTAGGCATCCTGATTCCTATGCCAAGTCCATAATGCATATGTTGAATTCACAATCTGCGAAGGACAATAGCAAATATATTCTGCTCAATTGAACTATGATGTTACCAATAACAATGTGCAGTAAAAAAGAAGTAATACAAACTTTTTCTAATTCATGCTGGTCTGTCAACTGATTTGAACTGAAATAATTCTCAACTAAAAGAAGAAAAAGGGCACTTAGATTTTCTAATCCAACAGCTCTTATTCAAACTTACACTCAGCTTTTGTTAGATATGGAGTTCATAGGAAGAGATGCTTCAGATAGTGAGGAGACATGGATGTATCTTTTCAGCTGAGGAAGCATGTTTAACGTGGCAAGAGTCACTTACTGCAGCAAACTGAAGCCCAGCTCAATAAAGGTCGCTGTGGCCTCTCCACAATTGACATACCAACAATGTTCTATATGGACTATACATGCAAGCCAAGAACAGCAAGTGGACAGATAGTAATAACGATAATTTAAACTCCTTATGGGGTGCCCATTGGTTTGGACAATTAAAATAAATGTGAAAAAGGTGCATGGCCTAAAATTTGACAACCACACCTCGAGTATTCCATGTCCAAAGCTGCTTTCTCTGTACGCACTCCACTCAGGTTGCTTGCTCCAGCAGAATTTGCCTTTGGCAGGGCCACTGGAGAAATTCAGAGGACACAACCCTCCAAACTCGGGCTTGTTGTCCACAGGTTTAGGACACTTTCCAGGGTCATCTGCAAAATTGACGTCGACTTTCTCGATATTGCCACCATCCCCAACTGTTATGTATAGAGGACCACATGGGTCCAGTGTATAGTTGTCCAGTGTATAGTTGTAGAATGTTCATCCTCTCATATGCATGAACCTGCAAACGAGAACCCGCTTCTCATGCAACTAACTGATAATGATAAAGAGCAAGCCACATAGTGTCGGTTCTTCCACTTGACTTTTGTATAAATGAAAATCCAAGAATCCAAATTCTCCTCTCTTGCCACTTTGATCTATGTCTTTATTTTCTAATCTTTAGGCTAGTGGATTGCAATACATAATGAAAAGACATCATGGTGAAATATTAATCTCAGGGTTGTCTGAGAAGAAACCCATATCTGGTAACAGAAAGAGAACATGTTCAGTAGCTCTGGTTTCAGTTCAACATCGTTCCAACTTTCAAGATTCTAAAGTTAAAATGGGGATTCCAATGCCAGACTAAATAACAAGAACTCACAAGAGGCGAAAGCATCACAATGCCGTCATGAAATTATTGTAAGTTCTTTCCTCCTCACGCAGGACAATAAATGCACAGATTACAAGGGAAAGGAGCATTAAGTTTCAAAGTGCAAAAACTTTAAGCTTCCTCATGTTACGTACTTACATGGCCATTGAACACGATATCGAGTTTGTACTGATAAAGAAGAGCTTCCATTTCTTGCCTCATGCATTCAAATTCCTGATAATGGGAGTTATAGCTATTGTACCACGGTGGATGCCAAGCAGCAACCACTCATGGGGTTAAACTGCGATTCACTCGATGCAAGTCATCCATCAGCCACGAATACTGAGTGCCTGAAAGGGCGAACTTATGTCAAAACAGTGTCAGAAGATGAAAGTTATAAATCATCCCTCAGCCGGGTACATGGCTCTTCTTTGTACTGTGACTTAGTTGCAAAGTGTAATGCAGGATTTAGTCATGTACCAGTTGTGTTGTAGTCGACATAGGCTCCAAGCATAATAAAGTGTATTCCTCCAGCATTGAAGGAGTAGTAGAAACTGCTGTTGGAACGACTCTCCTCCAATGGAACGACAAATCTTGTTAGGTACGATTGGAAGGTGATCCCATCAACTTGGGGCTCAATTTCGTGGTTGTCCTCTATGACCATCATAGGCACTCTTGATGTCAATGGCTCCATGAACCTGAAATTGAAATTTGTTCATTCTTGGTGCATTCAAACAAGGGAGTCGTAAGAGCATTATTATGTGCAGTTGCAGAGACCATAAAAATGAACGGGCATACCAAGTCATCCTTGCCGTTCTACCTCTGCTCTAATCCATGTATAATGTAGATCAACATACCAAACCATCAAGTATAAAAAGAGACAAAGAAGGCAATACTCATGCAGATACAACAATATCAAGTGTGAACTACATCTTAGAAGAAGTATATGGTATTCATATTGGTGCGGCAATGTTTGGTCTTTCTGACTTCAAAATTGTTTAGCACTTGCACCATGATGGAGATGCTTCATCTTAAGCTTGTATCACAAACTATACAGAATATTTGACTGGTCTCATAAAAACAGACCCATGAAAGGATGTGAAGGCGCAGAGCATTTACCTTCCCCAGCCATCCCAGCGAGGTTGATATGTCTCTCTAATGGGTGCATTTGGAAATGAACAAGAGAAGCATGAAGCGCCTTGTCCCCCAGTGGTGAGATACTGGTTTGCATAAGTCAAGTCTCCAACCATCAAAACCAAGGCTGGATCATTTTTGATCACATGATCTATGGTTGTCCAAGAATTGCTCGTGAGACCTAAATCTCCAATAACTGCTATACGAGTGGGATATGCATTCAGACTGGGTGAGGGCATGGTCTTGAAGGAATATTCGTTGCTCATTGCTGGAACAGAACTGTCGCCGCACTTAAAATAATAAGTTGTAGCAGATTTAAGACCTGTGAAGGAAAAAAAATTTCAGTAGAGCAGGGAATAAGTAATTTGAATTGTTATCAAGCAAACTGTCAGTATCATAAAATGCATAGACTGGTGGCAGCACCCGAGATAAAAGGAAAAAAGAAAAACCGGCACATGCCACATAAAATTCGTTTACATTTTGAATTGCAGGACAGCCTAAAGAAAATTTGTTAATTTGGTCAAAACCTAATGTTTGATGGAGGGTGAATTGGTAAGCAAAGAGATCAATCTTTTTTCTACGCAATAGAACTATTAATGTATCATTGTCTTCAGATTCTTCAAACTAACAATTGCAGTGAACACAGAAGACAGAGTACTAAGATCACTTACGAGCTTTCTTCTTGTAGACAATCATTTTGCTGAAGAAGTACTCTTTATCAGCTTTCTTCTCATAGCGAATCAATCAATTGCCATATTGAATCCAAACATAATTGTTTTGTAATTTAGACCGGTCTTCGTTGTGAAATACTTATTACTCAAGCATTATCATACAAAATGCACGATCACCATCTTGGTAACAGGAGAGCAGCTCACATGAAAAAAGAACAGGAAAAAATTGACGATAATAGGCAGCATGGGACACTAAGCAATTACAGATAAAATAGCGTCTATCAACTGAAGCTTCTCATTCACCTTAAAGCATCTACCTGCAGAATCCATCGAATTCAATTAAAAAAGATGGTCCCTAGACCTCTTTCAGAAAATGCTATCTTAGTTCCAGTTGCAAGGGTAAGTTCAAAAGTAGAGTGGAGCCAATTACAGCAAATGAAGGAATTCATCGCTCTCATTTAAGGAATATATAACACCAAAGGGCATGAACACTGACAATCCAGATCATGTTTTCCCATGTGTCAGGAAGGAGCTTTAAGTTATGCAATGGAAATCAAAAACCTTATGCCGCGTTTCACCAATTTCCAGTTACCTTCAAGTCTGACGTGATGAATAATGCCAGAAGTGTAATTCAAGAACCCCTCGAACGGGTACAGTTGACTGTAGACAGCCGACATGCTGTCTTGCTCTTGCTTGTGTACTTCCCACTCTCCGTGCCGTACCAAACTTCACTGGTGACGGACGATGGATCGAGCAGGTCACATTCTTGCCAATCTGAGCATCCCCTTAAAGACACGGATCAACTCATTAACCCGACCAACATTGAGATCTATTCCGACTTCTTCAAACATACGAACAAATAGATTTCACTGACCACCCCGGTACTCGATGAACTCATACGCAACACATCACATATGGCGTAAATGCAATACCAACTTGGTCGGTCATCGCAAACGTCCACATTACCCCACATGAAGAAACGCACTAGATCACAAAAGTTAACCACTTGTCGAGTTCCAAGAACTGTTAGAACCATACTCGAAACTTGCACATATTCCTCAAGCTCGACCGTTCTGATCCTACAAACCTTACAAAGAACAAGATTGTGATGGAAATCGAGTACCTGTGATCCAAGAGACCCACATCGAGCTAGGATCACTGGACAGCGCGAGCGAAATCTGCTCAGGGAACGAGGAAGTGACGTTCTTCTCGAGCCTCGAGTCATCCATCGGCAAGTCGTCGCTGCCCATGCGGAGGGACGGGTCGAAGCGGCGGGTGACGGGCTCGAACGGACCATCGAGGGTCGTGGGCCCTCCCCCATCACGGCCATCATGGCCGCCGCTTGTGCGAGCGCGAGAATTGTGATCAAATGCGTCAACACTTCACGGGCTTCCATAGTTTCAACGTCTCTTGTTCTGCCCCTTACTCTCTTTTCGAAGGTTTTAGCGTGGGAAAAGCAGAAGGGTAATCATAATTCTGGTTAGGAGATTGATGTGGAAGCTTTGGGATCAGCGGGAGGAATATGCCTTTGGTTTGGTGCCATGTGGTGGTGTTCCTAAGTTCGGGTGCCTACTGGTGATGTCTTAACCTGTCGTTAAACCTGACGCTCATGTGCAAACCTCCACGCCAGCATTCAACAATCGCTTGAAAGAAGGGTCAAATGACGCCCCCACCCTCTCATGTCGGATCCCGAGAGAGACGACGGATTGCAGGCAATAGTGGATACTCTCGTATGGAATTTACGCTCCGCGCAGCCCGACTCTATCCATGGCGACTTGATTTCCAATTTCTCTTTTTTTTTTTTTTTTTTTTTGTGAAAAGGTAATAGATATATTTCTCATTTACTTATGCTGGGACCAAAATAAAAATGGACTTCATAAGTGGGTCTCATAAATGCATATTACCAAAAAAGAGTTCATAACTTAATTGGTCCCAAAAATGGAGCTCGAATCAATATCATTCTACACGCACCCACCATTCGATAGCAGCGACCTCACCACGCATCATTACCACCAGCCATTTCACTCGAATCTGTAGTAAGCAATATCAAAAATGGACTTCATAAGTGGGTCTCATAAATGCATATTACCAAAAAAGAGTTCATAACTTAATTGGTCCCAAAAATGGAGCTCAAATCAATATCATTCTACATGCACCCACCATTCGATAGCATTGACCTCACCACGCGTCATTACCACAGCCATTTCACTCGAATCTGTAGTAAGCAATATCAAAAATGGACTTCATAAGTGGGTCTCATAAATGCATATTACCTAAAAAGAGTTCATAACTTAATTGATCCCAAAAATGGAGCTCGAATCAATATCATTCTACACGCACCCACCATTTGATAGCATTGACCTCACCACGCGTCATTACCACAGCCATTTCACTCGAATCTATAGTAAGCAATATCAAAAATGGACTTCATAAGTGGGTCTCATAAATGCATATTACCAAAAAAGAGTTCATTAATTGGTCCCAAAAATGGAGTCGAATCAATATCATTCTACATGCACCCACCATTTAGCATTGACCTCACCACACATCATTACCACCAGCCATTTCCGAATTTGTAGTAAGCAATATCAAAAATGGAAAATGGTCTCATAAATGCATATTACCTAAAAAGAGTTAATAACTTAATTGGTCCCAAAAATGGAGCTCGAATCAATATCATCATTTGATTCTCACCACGTCATTACCACATCCATTTCACCGAATCTATAGTAAGCAATATAAAAAATGGACTTCATAAGTGGGTCTCATAAATGCATATTACCAAAAAAGAGTTCATAACTCAATTGGTCCCAAAAATGGAGCTCGAATCAATATCATTCTACACGCACCCACCATTCGATAGCAGCGACCTCACCACGCATCATTACCACCAGCCATTTCACTCGAATCTGTAGTAAGCAATATCCTTCGCAACTAGAGGAGAAATATTCTTATTTTTAAACGACTTATGTTGGGACCAAAATAAAAAAATGGACTTCATAAGTTGGTCTCATATAAATGCATATTACCAAAAAAGAGTTCATACCTTAATTGGTCCCAAAAATGGACTTCATATGATGTTCTCATAAAGTCCATTTTTGGCATTTCTTGTAAGTCTTTACTACTCCTTCGCCTCTTCATCAACTTCCAAGAACTTTCGGCTCATTGTAGAATCTTCCATCTTCATAAGTCCACGAAAAAGAAGAGTTGGTATTTGCAGCAGTCTCATTTTATCTCAGCTGATAAACAATTCAACAAGAAGAAAAGAACTCGATCCGACGTGATAGTAGCTTGTCTAGCTTGGCGAGAAGAATGAGCAATCACCAACTTGATCAAGTAAGTTGAACGATTAGACCAGTGTTTGCATTCCATCTTATGATCCATTCAATTGACATGATTCTAGAAAGTTTGTGAGAAGCACTACATATACTTATTCACATACAAATACTATTTTTTTTTGGGACCAATTAAGTTAAAGAAGAAAAAAAAATTACATTATGGAGGAAAATTACGTAGGCAATAGTTCACGGATCATTTTTGTAATTTTTCCTCGACTATTGGTTTGCTTATGTTTAATCTCAACACTACATCTTCAACTATGGTGCTTAGTCAATCTTTTCCATCAGTATTTCATATGGAAACATGGAATTTGTCCCGAAATTATGTTGGGGGATTAGTTTTTTGTTTGCCAAGGTTCGAAGAGTTTTTTTCCCCCCTCAAAATGTTTGAGAGAGTTTAGGAATCAAACAAGTCACAGAAAGTAGCATGATGACCTAAATTAAAATTGGCAATATCACACATAAGGAGAGTTTTTGTACGTTGCCTATGTTTATTATGAAAAAATTTGCTAGTATGTAAAGATAATTCTCATAATGAGATATCAATATTTTAAATCATATTGAAAGAGTGAGGGGAGGAAAACCTACATACTAGTGGGATCATTTAGTGGTTAGAGAGAATAGCTCTTACATATGCAATTCTAAATTATGCCTTGGGGTATTGCTAATATTGCATAGTTATTGATGAGTGATGCTCCATTTTGTTTTGCTGTTTTTGCAAATTTCACTGATTAATGTCCACTGCTCAATATCTGATCTTCATGAACTCTCTTGCCAGCAACGTGTTTGAAGCGCCGTTTACAATTTGTCCTTATATATTGATTTGTTTAAATTTGATGCCAGTCCACATGTTCAACTCCGGTGCTTAGTTAGCATTTTCCATTAATAATCACACGGAAATGCAGAATTTGTCCTGAAATTTTATTCAGAAATTAGTTTTGTTTATTTATTTTAGGTGGGCGCCCGGGGGAGGATGTTTGGAGATTAGTTTAAGGGTCATATATTTCCCAAAAACTAGTATGATGACCAAAATCAAAAAATGGCAGGAGTATATACAAGGACATTTTTCGTAAGTAGTCCTTAATGAAAGGGGAGCACATGAAGAACCATTTTAAGAACATGAAAATCCATCATCTTGCTTTACTCTGTGCTTATTATCACATTAATTTTGTTGTAGCCAGTACAACGTGCTGTGATCTATGACCGTTCCACAGTGCAAGATCATGTCTCAATCCACATCGAGAGTATGCTTCGCAGTATGCCTACCACTTCGCCAGAGCATAGTATATTTAGGGTTCGTCATCAACTGCGCAAAGTCAACGAGAAAGCCTATGACCCAGAGATCCTAGCCATCGGCCCTTATCACTACGGAAATGACAAGTTCAAATTCATGGAGGAGCAAAAACTGCGATACCTGCAGCAATTGCTTGAGAGGAGAAAGGAGAGGGTCGATAGGTATATGCCGACTCTCAGGGAAATGGAACAGCGGGCGCGTAATTGCTATGCGGAATCCATCGACCTCTCCCAAGAAAAGTTTCTTGCGTTGATGCTCATTGATGGCTGTTTCATTGTTGAGTTGTTTCGTAAGTACAATATGAAGATACCGACAGAAGAAGACGATCCGCTTATGCATGAATTAGGGATTCAAAACAGCATTATGCGTGATTTACTGCTGCTAGAGAACCAGCTCCCACTTTTCGTCTTGAGCAACCTATATGACCTGACTAAAGATCCGGGCGACCAGAGTGAGTTCGGCCTTCACGCCAGCGAGTACTTCCAAGTCCCCATGCAAAATTGGACGATTGGCGAGGAGACGAAGCATCTTCTGCATTTATATCACACGAGGTGCACTTCTGGCTTGCCTAAAACGCTTCAGCCAGATTGCAAACCAGTTAAATTCTCAGCGACAGAGCTGAGGGAGTCAGGCGTCAGGTTTAGGGCTGCGGAAGGGGGTGAACTGAGCGACATCAAATTCGAGAATGGCACACTCGAGATACCGGTCTTGGAAGTAGAAGACCACACCGAATCAAAATTTCGAAACCTGGTTGCATACGAGCAGCATCGCCGAAGGAGAGACATCAACTACTTTACGGATTACGTTCATTTCATGGATAGCCTCATAAACTCTTCAACGGATGTCGAGGTGCTTCGCCATAAAGGAATTATTAAGAACTATTTGGGGGATGACAAGGTGGTTGCGCAGATTTTCAACAACATGGGTGACTATGTCATTGTATACGGCTCCTATTACTCCGAGATCTTCAAAAATGTGAATGCGCATTGTGACAAGAGGAGAAACGTCTGGATGGCAAAACTAAAGAGGGAATATTTCCATAGTCCTTGGGCTTTCTTGTCTGTTCTCGCGGCCATTGTGTTGCTCCTTCTCACAGCAGCGCAAACAGTATTTACTGTTCTTTCTTACATGAAGTAAAGTTAAATGTGATCAATGCTAGTTCATATATTTCCCCTGAACCATCTACTTGTGTTCTATAGCCAATAGTATTATCTTGGTTTTCCAATGAGGATGAATCACATGTGCTTAAAGAAAGATAATGAAAATTATTTATGCTTTAAATGAGGTCCACAAATCTCTCTTCATTTGGAACTAGATGATTACAACAGAAAACCAACAGGACATTAGCAACCAAGTTGGGTATATGGTTTGAAAAGATAAGAGAAAAGAGGTACAACCAACAACCAACTTAGATGATTACAATAGACATGGTAGGATCACCCTATGAAGTCTCTTCTTCCCACAACAATATCCAGCCGGTTCTCTGACCATGCTTGACCTAAAAAAAGAGTTACAATTCAACTTGGACTACAACTAAAAAGAACACGCGGCAGCTTCGTATCTCTGAACGATTTAATGGAATCCACATCAATAGTAGGAGAAGTTCTCTAAATGATATTATCAGCAATCTCTGAATCAGGATGGATACTCCCAAACACAAAATCAGCCTTTGGACTGTCTCCCGATCAGCTATACTTGCATTAATAGAAAGGCCATGCTACTCTGTAAGAAAACAGCAAACCAATGAAACAGCAAACCAATGAGCTTCATAACATCAGCCTTATTTTGCAGATAAATTTGTCTAAAACAGGCCAAGTGAGGGAAGCAATTGTTCCATGGGAAGCCTTATTGGAACAACATTAAATTCTCATAGAAATCAACCAACATTTCATAACAGAAACGCAGGTATAATTCCTATTAGGATAGTCTAAAGCACATTCATTCATGCCAGCCAACACAATATGCAATTAGCAAGGAGGTAAGTTGATTCACCTCCTTTCTCTACACATTTGATTTCATGCATTTAATAACAAAACTAGAATTAGCTTAAAGTCTCTAAACACTGACTCAATAAATAGTACATCCACCAAGCATTCAACCTTTTAACAACATTTTCCAAATGGCACAACACATCTCTCCTTCCTACTAAACCAAGCACAATGCACCCAATGACACAACAATATCACATGATCAGTAGATAGTACATCCATCATAGGTTAGAAGCCACAGGTTAGCGGGTCCAATAAGTCTTAAAAGAAAACATGTACATGAAATATGTATAATAACCCCATGTGGCACTTCCCATGTGATAAGTATGCTCATAGGAGTTAGTTGAATCTTCATTCATATCCAACCGAGAAGACACTTCCTCCCTTGCCGCTTTTGGCATTTGTTTTTCTATTTGGTGTTTGACCATTTGTTTTGGTTGTCAATGCAAAATATAATCCATCTCTTCTGATGAGCATGTAAGAAGAAGAATTGCAACTTGTAAAGGTACGAAACGCACTATTGATGGGTAATAAAATACTAACACAAACCAAAAACTCTTCACAGGAATCTAGATGAGGCAAAAAGGCACTCACCCCTGTGAGGGCATAACCAAAGAGCAAGAAAAACACCAGAAAGTGGGGTGAACAGAATCAGAAAAAACAACAGACAGTATAAACAACAATGGATTTGGAACAATTAGAACTCGTAATCACTCAACTAAGTTGAAGCAAAGCTCCATTTGGATCAATCTTGGTCAGCAATTACGGATTTGGCGAGTAACCGAGAGAGATAAAAACACAAACAAGGACTCCTAAAATTTTGTCCAATTTGACTAAAGCAACCAAGAGAAAGCCCAAAACAGCACCACTGTGGTCCAGCTAAGCTATCAAAATGAATAGCTACTAAACGGTTACTCATAGTAAGTAGTTTATGTACACGCTTTTACCAATTGGGCACTATAAGTTAGAAAACTACAAAAATGGAAGGGGGGCATATCATGGGTACAAAGCTAATTTTCAACTTAACCAAGGATGTTAAGGATTCTTGGTAATGTGAAAGACTTCAAGTATCAGGAAGAAGCAATGCAATCACAAAGTTGAAAGTGAAAAGTTATTCATATAATATACTACTTGACATAGTATATTAATTAGTTGAGTACCCTCACGGGATAAAATGGACAACTTGAAGCCTCAAGAGAATCTAATCTTTTTTAGAACAAATACCATCTATTCATTCCATCTGAAGAAAAGGAGGCCGCAGGATTCCATAATAGAAGCAAATGAAGACAAATTTTCCCCGCTCTTTCGCTGAAATTAAAGAGGTTGGTCCCACACTCAAGGCTCTTAGGCCCATTATGCTTCAGAGATCAATCTTACACCAAACTGATGCGAAACTGTAAAACTGCCCTTTCTCTTTCTTAATGTTCTGTAGTCGGTCTCCATCCATGCAAGATGAGCAAAAATACTAGATATTCATTTGATTTGAAGAAAAGGAGGTCGTAGAATTTCATAATAGAAACAAACAAAGACAAACTTTCCATGCTCTTTGGCCGAAATTAAAGAGGCTGATCCTACACTTAAGGCTCTTCAGCCCATTATGCTTCAGAGATCAATCTTACACCAAATTGATGAGGAAACTGTAATATTGCCCTTACACTTTCTTAATGTTTTGCAGTCAGTCTCCATCCATGCAATATGAGCACAGGGACAAGGCGGACACTGACATAGAGAAGAAAAGCTCCATTCGAAAGTTGCTTACCCAACAGAAAAGCAGTTTCACTCTAGAGTCGCCCGTTAGAAATTTTACAACTGGATCCATATTTCTCCTGTCAAATTAATAAGTAAGACCAAATAAATTCACAATAAATATTAAAGCTGGGCAACCTTTGTCACACACACAAAGGTTATTAGGATCGAGATGCTAAGTAGGATCCTTTCAAAGTCTTCGAGATTAGATCAAGATCATAAGATCCTACACATTTGAAGTATTAAATTCTTGCTTAAATCATTCCAATTAGATGCATATTAACCTTAAATAGAGGGAGTGAAGCTTAAATGTAGCGTTCTCATGTGGGAGATTGCTCTGGCTTAAATACTTGGTTGCCAGTTTTTCAACTAACAATTAGAGCACCATGTCAAAGATGTAAAAGCATAAAATCTCCTTGCCCTAGTTTTTAAGGTGTATTAAATAGGATCACAATAAAATAATCACCATAATAAGCAAGAAGAAAACTGCCAAGAAATTACTTTCCTGCCTTTTCCAAATTTCTAATCTTTATTTTGTCCTTCTCTCTCTTGGAATACATATCCTCTCTTACTTTATTTCAAAGGATAAAATATTATTTACCTCAATCTAGGACACACTCTCCAATTTACCTCCTGCACCCCCTTCCCCCCTCTAACAAACCTCACTTGCACTGGCTATTCTAGGTTTTCAACTATTTAGAGTTTAAGGTAAGTTCTAATCAGTATACATCCAAAGAAATTATGCTATAAGGCCAAGTCAAATTGTGCGCCAATTTCTCAAGGATGTTAGAGGTCTCTCTCATCTGGTTGTGGAAGGATAGAAGCTGTCTCTCTCATCTCCAAAGGATGGCACAGTCCAGAAAGCCAACGGTGGTTGATGCGCATCTCATCATTTATTCAAGACTGAAGAAGAAGAAGAGATGGTGTCTCTACACTTCTTCGCTTTCTACTGTTCATTCATCTCCATCCCTTTTTCTTAATTCTCCAAGCCTTATATTTTCCAAATGGAGCCTTAACATGATTAAGAAGAAAGTCCCACATGCACTAGGGGACAGAGACCCAATTTCATATTTGCTCCAGCTAAAAAAGTAGAATTGCCTTCTAAAGCTTGCACATTGGAATCGTAGTTGGGATCGCCATCCTAAGATACAGATCATGACCCCTGCAGACTACCATAATTCTTAGAATCCAAATTGTTCAAAGTTTTTGAGTCGTAGAAATGAATGATCGTGATCCCACAATCTGGATTGCGATCCTAACAACCATGCACACACGCACGCATGCACACATAGAAAAGAGTCTTGTGATGGTGTGAAAGAAAGTGCAACAAAGAAGAGACTGCAGGTCAGATTGACAACGTACTTGGCCCCAAACCCCAATGGCTACTTTCTCAAAGAAAAACTGTAAAAAAATATCAAGAAAAGGCCTTTTGAATACTGTAAGAAAAGTAGATGACAAGTTCAAACAATGTTCTTAGATTATATGAGAAACATCAACTACCTTTTACCAATTCTCAACTTTGTACTTGCTTTCCTTAGCACAATTAAGTCTACTTTACATGGCTGGCCATTATATGGAATTATCTCTGGCAGGAGTACGTTTAGATAGCTTCTTTCGGGAAGGTTCAACACTAGCTTTCTTCGACAATATATTCAAAATTTGCATAGGCACCATGCAAAAGCTAAGAGACAAACTGCCTGACCATGTAGAGAAAGGCAAAGGAGAAGAAAAGGAGGAGGAAGAAAAAAGAGGACAAAGCTGAGAAAAATGTCTCTAGGAAGAGCGATATGCTCAAGAAAATCCCAAAATATTTCACATGGCCAAATTGGATGGAAATATTAAAGAGTTGGGTGCATTTGGTTCGGCATTTGGAAAGCTCGTTGGGAAAATGCAAAACAGTTTAGCTTAAAGGGCTTTGGAGGAAATGCAAAGATTGTTTGGTAAATTATGCTTTGAAAATCAATTTTGAAAGAAATACTATTTGGTAGAAAACACATTTGTAAAGCTCATTTGGTGATTAATCGAAATATTTTAATTTTTATTTGTTTAAAATTAAAAAAATAATCTTTGCGACTTTTCTAATTTATATTTGACAACAATGTTAAAGATGTTGTGTAAACAATTTTATTAAAATTAAAATTCATTTTTTTTTGCTAAAAACATCAAATTGAAAAAAGTTACGTGCTCTCTTTCTCAATTACAATAATAATACTTTGTTAGTGACATAATTATTTCACTGCCATGGGGAGAGCTTTCTGACAGAGGCAATGTTCCGGTGTCAAGTGGGATATAAGTTGCCTAACGTAACGGGTGCGTTTGGATGGGCATTTAGAAAGCCCCTTCAAGCCCCAAAGCCCTTTGACCCCAAATTGAGGTGTTTAGCAACCATTCTTCAAGGGGCTTTCAAGTGAAAGTTGACCCTTGGGAATGCTGAAAGCTCAAGGTAGGTGGAGACTGGCCTTGAGTTTTTAGCATTTTCGGAATGTTGAAGGGCTCATTTAATGAAAATAGTAAGTTGCCTATTTTGCCTTCAAAACTTTATTGAAAAACTACTTTTGCCCATTTTGAAAACAACAAAAACCCTAGATCTCGTTCTCTTCCCACTTTTCCATCGCTCTCTCCCTTGTGACGATCGCTTCTCGCTCGACTGCACTCTTCACTCGACTACGCTCTTCGCTCGATTGCGCTTTTCCTTCGCTCGTCCTTTGCAAGTTCGTCTCTCCTCTCTCCCCCTTACTCTCGAAGCCTGGTGTTCCGGTGAGGAAGGGGGGAGTCGGCGGTCTTGGACTGTGGCTGATGGAGGAGCTCCTACGGGTACTACAAATTGCCGAGTGGGTCCAGCGTTTCTTATGGTCCGTATAGTTTCTCCTTCGTTTTTCATGGTTTCCCTTCCCTCCCCTATTGTTGAGTGTGATTTTTTGCCCGGCTCCAGTGGCTCGGGACTGGAGATGCTGTGCTTCAAGTTTGCCTTTTCTGGCTTTTGCTGTCTGTCATGACGTTCATGGTCACTGGAATTGCTAATTCTCATTTAGTCTCTAGTTCCAATCTGATGCTTTGTTGCGTGCGTCGGCTTGCGTTGACGATTTTTTCCCGTTTCGAGTTGTTTGTTTTTTAACGACTTTTCAACTTGGATCACAGGCTTGATTGCGCAAAGCCTAACCATGGATGACTATCAAGGTTGGTGCACAATTTCCTATTTTGAGAGTCTGGGCACCTCTGGACTATCAATGCGTTGTTACTAATCCCAACTCATTGCTCATCATGTGTTCGTTGAAATGGCCGAACCAAGTAAGCGTATAGTTTCAATCTGTTTCTGGGTTCATTGTTTGCTTGGAGTCTTATGTCATGCCTCGATTCTCGGGCATGCACCCATCCTTCATCTTGGTCAATTATTAGCGATGTCTTAAGACGCATCACCGGCCTTTTCATTTTAATATGCATGCGGAAGCATATAAAAATCACCATACAATAAAACGATGGGATAGAAAAGTATGGCTATACTTTTCACAACTGAAAAACCACAACCGCATTTTTATACAAGCAAATCTCATAGTATATATTACAATACTATTAACAAGTCAGATTTATCACAACTCAGAGTTTGCAAAACAGGGTGGGGTCTTAGTCTTCATCCGGGACATACTCCGGATCATCCTTGGGATTCTCCTTGGACTCATCATCCGGTTCCTCATCAGGGTCCTCCTCTTCGGTTCTCCCTCCTTAGGTTCCTCCTGAAATGTTGTCCCACAATCGGGATGAGACTATGTCTCAGCAAGTTCTACCCCCTAAGACCCAATTAAGAAGAAAATATGCCTTAGGGGCTGCCTAAGAACAACCACGAGTTAGAGGGCTTGCCATGGCTTTAGTTCATTCATGTAAGTCAGTTCAAATAACAGATACTGACAATCACATCATTCAATCAAATAGATTGAACCATTGATCAATCAACCTAATCAATTACATGTCAATCAGACCATTTCCCAGTCATTTTAATTCATACGGTTCATTTTCCCAAGATAATATATCTAGTCACCGAGCCACGTAATACAACATTCCTTCTCATCTCTTATCATACCCGATAATTTTCCACTCAACATCCCCATTCAATAAACAAACTCAAGGCTCTAGAGGTAGTTTCCATGCGATTCAAGTCGCCATGTGACACTTAGCCCTTGATTACAATACACAATAGTCTAAGGCTCTAGAGGTAATCCATACGAAGTCTCGCTATTGTGTAGTACTTAGTCATTGATTACAATAAATGATAGTCTAAGGCTGTAACCCACACGAAGTCTTGATAGTGTGTAGTACTTAGTCCTTGATTATAATAAACGATAGTCTAAGGCTTTAGAGGTAATCCACACGAAATCTTGCAATCGTATAGTACTTAGTCCTTGACCACATATAGAAAAAATGCATGGCTCTAGAGGTAATCCTCATGCGACTTAAGTCATCATATAACACTTAGCCCTTTGTTACAATAAGCAATAGTATAAGGCTATAGAGGTAATTCATACGTAGTCTTGATATCGTGTAGCACCTAGCCATTCACCTGCTCACAACTTATTGGGTTCCCTCCACAAAACCCAAATCACCTCAATTCATGCAGATGGCCATGCATGTATACAATCAATTGCGTACATTATCAACTAATTGCATAATTAAGCAATTAATAACACATATTCCCCCATCAATGGCCATCCTTTGCCACAACCATAAACCTATACCATAGTAGAACCATTCGTGCATCATCACGCATAAACTCTAGGTATGCCACAAACCAACATATCATCCAATATGCATAAACCGGCAAGCTTTGCACCAATAACACCACCAAATCATAACTGGCTCTAACCGGCAGAAAATGCCCACTCGCACATCTCCGAGTTTAAATCTAAAAACCTAATCGAATAAGTTTGGAAAATTCTCAAATTTGAATATGTTGTAAAAGATACATAAATGAACATTTTCCATGAAAATATCTTAACTCGGATCCTTCTAGATTTAGCCCAGTAAATCGCTCAATCTAGTACAAAAACTGTGTCCGTTTTCCAAAAAGTCTGTTTTCCGAAATCAGTTTGGTTGGAGGTCTAAACCATATAAATTTGATCTGAAATTTGAGTAAGTTAAACTAGAAGATATGAAAAATAACTTTTGTGAAGAAACCACTTTGAAATTTGAATCCTAAGAGTTGATAAGAACCTGTAGAATCCTAAAAGGTCACCAATTCTAGCAAAAATTAAGATTCTGTTTGAAAATGGCGGAGGTGATATATCTTTCTTTCAAGTCCACAAAAATCTTGAGAAAAATATATGTTGTAGCTGAGGATGTCTAAAACATTTCTCAAGAAGATATCAATCTCAAAATAGTAACCCATTTTGATCCACAAAAAGGGAAAACAGCGAGAGTCCAGAAATCCGAACTGCAGGAATTCTATTGGATTCAACTAATTTATCATCAATTGTACAAATATCACTAATTAAGTTACATTAATCCATACTTAAGCTAATATAAACAATCCTTAAGCATAATTAACCGACTAATAAAGGATTAGTGAGCAAAACTCACTTAATTAACGCATGGGTCGGATCAAACCGATGGGAACGGCGTAGGGGATGACTTTCCTCAAGGCAGGCCAAGCAACCGAGGCTCAGAACCATCTAAAAACGGCCTTAAAGGTGCTGGAATACCCACAAAGTTTCTGCTATGTTCTTGCTGAAATAGAAGGGAAACAAGTTCGGTTAGCATAGGAATTGGTTGGGAAATGATGAAAAGTTCAAACCAGGCTTTAGCGGAGGCTTATGGAGGTTGAATAGGACTAGATTAGCTCAGGATGAGCTCCAACAGATCCAAAACAGCTGCTGGATTCACGTGAGGAGGCGAGAAGGGCGGTCGGGAGTACGGGTTGCTCGCGTGGACGGCGGCTTGCGGAAATTGCAACAGTGTGCAGCGGCGATGGTGTGGATGGCTTCTGTGGCTTGTTGGCTGATCTCTGCTGGTTGGGGTGCGAAAATGGAGAGGATGGAGAGACAAAGTTAGCTGGCCAAGCTTGGAGAGGAAGGAAGAGATGGGGGGGGCACCATGGCCTTGATTTTCCACAACTTGCTCCCCAAGACTCATCCTTGGCCATGCATCTTCCTTGGCTGTCCAAAAAACATCAAGGCTTCCCCCACAACCTTGAATTGGTCATTTTGGCTAGGGGAATGGGAGCATACGAATTTCATAGGTTTCTCCATCAACTGGCTTATTTTCTTGCTTAATTCATTTGCATTTGACCTCCAAAAATTCCGTTATTGAGTCAATACTTAAATTAGTATTTTTTTCTCATCACTCGAACCATCTTGCATCCCAATTACGCGATCAAAAACGATCCAGGCCTTTTTCTAAATAAAAATGGTCATATGTTGACTTTTTCCAAAAAAGTCTCGGGTTTTAGAAAAATCTTCTGAGACTGAGTCGACGTTCCTAGAATTTATTGTGACATGATATATCTTCAATTTTTGAAATCGGACTTGAATTCATGGTTAATTTCTATTTGGTGTGTTTTTAGCGTGACCTAGGCTACCGGGTAGTTTTCAAAATTTTTTAGTGCAAATGACCTGTGGTCGATTTTTTTCGAGCCATGATGTACCTACTCAACACATTGGCGACTCTCAGTGGTCATGAAAATCTCGAGAATTCAAATACGGACACATGATACCAAAATGACAGATAAATCAGTTTAGTGCTAGTTGACGAGAATTTTCTAATTTAATGGCGTCACCCATGATTAGCCACACATCTTAGTCGAATTGACCTATATATGATCTCAAATTGATTTTATACTATGCCGTAATGATCTTGGTAGATGAACATGGTTGAGAAGCCGATTCCTAGTCAAACCCTCAAATCTATTTGCCTTAAAAATCCTTAATGGCTTTCCCAAATAGTTTAGTTATCTCACGAGTGATTAGCTTTGAAAATAGCGCTATAAGCGCGTCGATGAAATGCCCAATTTATTGAATTGAAAACAGAGTCGAAAATCTAGGATGTCACATCTTATGTTTCAATGCCATGTTAGAGCTATTATGCTGGAGCGGAGATCACGTATGTACGAGTCTATTTCCACATGTTTTTCTTTTCTTCGTGTCCCCCTCTCTCTGATGGAAGAATTGGAGTGGGAAGTAAGATCTGATTGTAATGACTATCGGGGGATTTTGGGTCTCCAGAAAAAATGCGTTCTTTTTTCAACTTGCTGTTCATGAATGATAAATGCGGGGGACGCTGATGAGCTTTCCCTTTTTCTCTTTTCCTGTCATCTTGTTGTGTATGTTGAATCAATTAATTTGAGTATGTTTGATCTGTTGATTGGCGAAGTATACTTGAAAGGTTTTACTTATGGAAACCTAGATCCTGATTGTATGGGCGAGCATGATTGGTGGGCTATCATTACATTCCTTAAATAACTCGAGATCTTCCTAATTGATTCTGTCCAACGGGTTGATTGGAAGAACTCCTTTGAAAGGTGTCAATGGTTATAAAGGCATGAAGGAGTATATAAGGAGGATGCTCAAGTTATTCGAGTGAGTGCGTGAAAGAAAAATTCCAAAGTCTGAAGCTTTCAGTTCTTCATTATTTCAATTGTTGAAGCTTTTCTTGTATTCAAAAGAGAGATCAAATACTTGTGAGACCTTAAGAAAGTGTAGTAGAGTCTTTACACTGTGGAATCAAGGTCGTGAGATTGTAAAATCTCTTGACTTATAGTGGAATTCAGCCGGTGGGCTGTCAGTGCGGGAGAGTAGACTTTTGCTTGGTCTAAACCGAACTACTATAAACTTTGTGTCTGAATTCTCTTTTCCTTATCTCCTTACTTTAAAAATGTAACCTTATACTTCTGCTTTTAGTTCTTTACACCTTTAGCTTATTACGCTTAAAAATTAATTTTGTTAAAGATTTACAAAAATTTCTTTGATCACCTATTCACCCCCTCTAGGTATTCGTACTAGCCCTATCAAGGGCAACCTTCACCAGCATCGGGCGAGGGTGGCCCTCACCTGGGCTGGCTAGGGTTGCCCTCGCTGGCGTCAGGCGAGGGTGGCCCTCGTCTGAGTCCGGCAAAGGGTGCCCTCGACAGGCACTCGTTGGCGTCGAGCGAGGGGTGCCCTCCCTAGATCTAGCGAGGGCCATCCTCCCTTGACACGAACTCGGGCGAGGACGACCCTCGCCAGATTTTGGGAGGGCACCCCTCACTTGACGCAGGCAAGGGCTTAGCGAGGGCACCCATGTTGGACTTAGACGAGGGCCGCCCTCGCTTGCATCGGGTGAGGGTTGCCCTGTCCAATGTCGGCGAGGGCAGCCTCGCTTGAGTCCGGTGGTGGCTGGCCGAGGGAAGAGAGAAGAAGAAAAAAAAAAGAAAAAAAGAATTTAAAAAGTAAAAGACAAAAATTCCCTATAATTTAGGATACATGTGTTAAACGGATACAAGTTCAGAGTTTTTTATGTTACAAATAAAAGTTTGGGGTAAATATGTCACAATTGACAAAGTTTAAGTTTTTTCATGTCACAAAAAAAAAAAAAGTTCAGGGTAAATTTATCACTTTGGACAAAATTTAGGATTTTTGATAGTCTTTTCCCTTTTTGTTTAGACATATGATTTTCTAGATCCACGTTCTTTTGTTGGCTTATGTTAGATCTAGCATATATTCATCCCTATAAATGGCCAAAAGTGAATCCAAGACGTGCCTCTTCAAGTTTCAGATAGTCTCCTCGTCGATAATGATGATGGTGCCATAAGAAAAAAAAAAGATCGATATTGACCTGAAGCCTTTCTTAGCGAACCATCGATTCCGTTTGAGCGGATTGCAGGGCGACCTTGGAAGAGCGTTGACTCTACAATCCATAGCCATATAATGAGTCTAGGGTTTCGATTTCAAGGGACGTCGAAAGAGGGACTCCCTATACGTGAGATCCACATGAGAGAATGAAGATATCTATAGTGCGATGCAAAGAAGGTAACAAAAAGTGATACTGTTGTGAGGTCAAAACAAGATAGTTCGATCACTGATCCCCTTTTAGGGATAAACCCGAATTATTTGATGAAAATTATCTTATGCGAATACGGGTATCTGTTAGCTAAGAATCCTAATCTTTTTTACTATTAGATAAGTATTATTAGTTAGTTAGTTAGTTAGTTTATTAAATTAGAAATCCTCATGAATATAAAATTCAATTGCTAAAGACAGATTTTGTATGGGTTAGTCAATTAAATTTTACCATCAAATTGTAGAGTAGGATGACACTGACAGTTAACGGATGTATTAGTTTGAGGTTTTATTATTCATTTATCATAGATGTATCAATTTTTTTTTTTTTATTAATTCAATTTAAAGGAAATAATGGAGAGTAAATTTATCATAAATGTACTGATTTGAGATTTTTTGTGTTCAAAACATCCTCTCCTTTTTTTTTCCCTAAAAGAGTTTGCAAAACCAATTTGGAACCAGTGCAAGTGGGACTGGTGGTTTCAACCTTATAACCAAGAACTGAAGTGACTTTGGGCTGATTCTAGGTTTGCAAAACCGAACCAAGTCTTGAACCGATTAGTCCAGATCGGCTCGGTCTGATTTCGGGGTTGAGTTGGACCATGTAGTCATTGCTATCGTCAAATGACACAGTCACTCACTCTCCAATCTAACAGCAACACAACAATGATCATATCACGGCAGCGTGCGCGGCCTATCAAACTCATAGCATAGAATATTTGATACGACAACCGTAAACTCCCAGCTAATTATCAATGATGCAAGTGTCCCCGTCAATGATAAACAAATAGCAAATCTTAAGGAACTACCCACAGGATGAAATGTAAGGAACAAATAAATAACGACTAAATGCAGAGTACTGGCACAACTATCCAGAATAACCAATGGAAATACTGAGTTCTCGATGAACTCACAAACTTCCCTTTTCCCATCATTCCTCAGACTCAGGCTGGTTATTGTCACTGATAATTTGCTCGGTCGACGACCTCAACTGCATGTTACTTCGTTTGCGGATGTACACATTGTAATAGTAGCTCAAGATGCTGTTCTTGGTCTTGGTCGGAATGCACTTCGACGCTTTGTCCCAGAAACTTGCCTGGTTCACCGGTGGATTTGTTTTCATGAGCGTTTCGAACTGATTTTCTTCTCTCATTGTCCATGTCTTCGAGACTTCTTCTCCCATTTCATCAAATTTCCTAGTTGATTTATACACACGCCTTTTCATACAGTTAGCTGATCCTGGTGACTTACGAGAGCGAAGCTCATGCCTTCCCGGTCCATTGCTTCCCAGTAAGGTTTCATTGATTCGATCTTCGCTAGGCCAAAAGCGGATGCCTATATATTTTGTGCTTTCCAAAGTATCGCAATTGTTTTTGGTGCACGTGCCCACCCGTACGGGGATTTCCGCCTGGAATGCGGGGCCAATTGGCACCACGGGCCTTGTAGGGTACTCATCGTCCAAGTACAATAGAGAGAACACTCGCCTTCGGATCGTCGTTACATTCGATTCCTCATCCACATCTGAAATGTCTGAACCATCTGAATAATCGCTGGGATCCTCCGGCGGTTGATTTCGGGAAGCCATGTCTTGCTGACTCCATGAGTTTGAGCCATCATGCACTGATCCATCCATGAGAGAAACAAGGTCCACAGTGGATGGAGTAGAGCAAGAGTTAGTACTTTGCTTTTCTTCATAGCCTTCTATGCTGGTGGACACACCAGTTGATAAAATGCATGAGTTATGGATTGTTCGCTCATCCAAACTGTCACCCATAATGTCAGCAAAACTGGTTGCACAGGAAAGGTTTGCAACCAATTTCTTAGCATTGTGGTGAATGTTTTTCTCTACCGTCTGTCCATGGTCTACTGAAGACTCTCCACTTTCTAACGATTGATCAAGCTTTCGTTTCTTCTGAATATGGATGGAGGAGATTCGTATGTCAACTTTTTTTACAAAAAGAATTTACTATATGTCTAAGCTGGATAAAAGTGTAAACAAGCAGCAAACCACATGTGGAAATAATTAAGCCATGTTCCAATCTAAGAGGCAAATTTCCTCCCGGCCTCTGATTGGTCGGTCCATCTAACAACATTTAGAGCAAAGGTAACTAGTGCAATGTTTCGTTTCATGAATAAACATATATGATGAATGGAAGTAACGTTAAAATTCTCAAATTCCGTCGAAATCAGAATTAGATGGGAAATAATAGTTATCAAACTTTACTAGCTACTCATGATGCATGGGTTTGATATCCCCCATTAGAATTTATCATATCAACAAACCATTTGACTTCCAATGATTTATTCTTGATTATAGTTAAAAGTTAAGTACATGAATATGTTAAAATAAATATTTTATTGAAGTAATTATCATTTTTATATCTGATCATGAGTGTAACACCCCATAAGTATTAAAATATTACATTTAATACACAAATGTTTATCAACAATATAAAAGTTAAATAGCTATGAATCGAATTTAGTCATATGATATATTGCATAGAAAAAATATACTTGTATAGTTAATAGTATAACTGAATTAATAATTACAATGATTTGAGCATTAATTGATAAATACTGGTTGATGATATAATATTTGATGATGAAAATTTCGATAATCATACCTAATAGTAAGCAACTGGTATTATTCTATGAATAACTTTGAAGTATAATAAATAATTATTAACATAACATAAATTTTATTTATTATTTATTTTTATTTACATATAATATAGTACGTGGTTATGTCAAAATAACTATAATTGATGCTATCATTATATATGACACAAATAGATTTAGAAATGATTGATATAAATTTATATGGTAATGCACATAAGCTAACAATGTTTGAGTGAGTGGGAGAAAGAAACAAGGGCATTTTTGGAATAGGGGGTCATGTAATAGCCATTAAAGCTTTGGCTATAACAGGGATTACACAGTGGTGGCTATTACTCCTAGCAACATCGTAATTAAAAAAAAAAACCCAAGTAGTACACTAATGCCGAATTTACTCCATATAATAGTACATATAACATATTCACCACAAACTAACTTTTATGTAAAGAAAATTGAATTAGTATATCCGTGCCATGTCTAAGTCAAATTAGTGCATCCGTGCCACATTTATTTTTAAAAAAATCCCATATTCATCACAATTTGGGATAAATGTAGAATAGATATACCAGTGTGGAGTAAATGTGGCATATGTCTTTCAATTTGAGATTTTTTTCTAAAAAAAAAATTAATTTTGGGTAAATGTGGCACATATGTACTAGTTTAGAAGTTTGTGTGATATAAAAAGTAATTTGAAGTAAATATTGCACATGTGAATTAATTTGATTTTTTGTTGGCATGGGCCATATACTTTATTGTTGTCATTATAATTATGTTTCCACATTTATAGTAGTTCCTTGTTGATGTTAGGTTGTAGGCAGTCAAGAGATGACCCTCGTCATCAATACCTTCTTAGATTGACAATCAACACCTCCTTAGGCCGCGTTTGACAATTGGAATAAAATTCGGGATATGATATGATTTATCCTATTCTACGTTTGGTACTCACTTAGGACATGATAAAGTCGGATATAAGGGGGATATAGGTTGGATAAAATTATCCCATGGGAGAGGTGGGATAAAGGTAGATAGGATTTCTAATGTCTATAATAGGAAAATTATTATTCTCGATAACAAACTTATTAAATTAACAAAATTGAAATTATATTTCAATATAAATAATATTTGAATTCTAATTTAAGAAATAAAAATAAAAATAAAAAATAATTTCTAATTAATCTTATCAACTTTAATTCTATCTTATAATAAACATTCAATCTATAAATTATATATTTATACTTATTATATATTTTAGGTATTTTTGAATTTTAGGTATGTTAGTACAGTTTACTATTTGATAAAATTTTTATTAAAGAATGGTGAAAGGGGATTAAAGAACTAATAAAGAAAATAATATAAAAAAGAGGAAAAATAAAAAAATAAATTAATGAATAGTGTTACGAGAGATTTTCACCATCTCTATTTACGATGATATGTCGTTACATGATATAATGTGAATATATCCAATTTTAATATTGCAATTCACCAAATAATGAACAATCATAAGATTTCATATCCTATTCTATCCAGTCATATCTCAATTAAAAATCTAGATGATCAAACGTAGCCTTAGGACACCACAATCATCCGAACACTTTGATTCTTCAACCACCGATCACCTATGAAGCACGGACACGTTGTCCGTGCTTCCGTGTCGTGTCCGACACGTCGACACGCTCGGACACGCCCGGACACGCGGTCAACTCGTGTCGAGTTTTCCGACACGCAGTCAACTTTTTTCGACTCGTCTCGACACGCATGTCGGATGGAAGCGAGGGCGAGGGAGGAGAGACAAGGCCGCGAGCAACGGCGAGCCCACGACGGCGAGAAACCGCTAGAGAAAGAGTAGAGACTGATGCGCCAGAGAAAGAGTAGAGATTGAGGTCCGAGGCAAGGGCGGCCGTAGAGACTGAGGTGAGGGCGGCCACAGTGATGCTGTGGGATCGGTGACGAGGCTGCAACTGCAAGTGAGGAAGGGCTGAAGGCGAGGCGGAGGACGAGGAGAAGGATCGAGAGGAAGAGGAGAGGAAGGGGGTCGTATGGAGGTCGTCCGGCGAGGAGATGGAGATGGATCGAGAGGAAGACCGTGCGGCGAGGGAAAAAGTGAGGAGAGGAAGGGATTGCGAGGTCGTGCGGCGAGGGAGAAAATGTGATCCGGTAGCTAGGGTTTTGAAACTCAATGGGGGTGAAAGTGACAGTCTGTCACGTGGGTGGGGGAAGTGAAATAAATTTGGGGTGGTGGGAAATAGTCTGACGTGGGAAGGTAGGGAAAAAATTGAAATAAATTTAGGGGGGGAATAGTCTCTCGTGGGAGAGGGAGGGAAAAAATTGAAATAAAATTGGGAGTGGTGGGAAACTTTATTTTAATCGGAAAAAAATAAATAATAATTTTAAAAAATAAAAATACTGAATTTTAAATGATAATAAATTTTGATCATTGTAAAAAATCATAGATTTATTTAAATAAGTTGATTCTAATTTCCAAACATGGATATGTATTAATTATGAATGTCTTTCGAATTTCCAATGAATTAATTTATTAATATTATTAGTGTAAATTCATTGTAGGCTCTTTTTTTAATTAATATGAATTTAAATCAAATTAATTAAAAATAAAAATATTTATTTAATATTTAACGTGTCGGAACGTGTCGAAATTCTCTATTTTTGAGAAATGACGTGTCGAGTGTCGTGTCGTGTTGTGTCGCGTGTCGCGTGTTGGTGCTACATAGCCGATCACCACCCGTTCATCAACTTGTAACAATACCATATTGAGAAAAGTATCAAAAAGGTCCTAAACATGTTGCCTTAGTACCAATTTAATCCTAAACGTTTTTTTATGTCAATTAAGTCACAAACCTTTTGATTTGGCGTCAATTTAGTCATTTTAGCTATTTTACTTGGATATTGTTGACGTGGATGTTGGTCGATTTTGGTGGCATCGTTGGCGTTAACATAGACAGTTTTCAATATTATTTTAATAATTTTTTGATTTATTATTATTTTTCTATTGTTTCTTTTTTTCTTTATTGCTTTCTTCCCCCCCCCCCTCCTTTCTTCTTCTTCATTCCACCGATGGCTGACCACCGGCCATAAGCAATGGCCGAGCGGGTAGGGCTTGCTTAGCCCTAGCGAGATCAAGATCCAACGAGGGTGGGCCTTGCTAGATCTAACCTGGGTGAGGTCGACCCTCACCCAGCGTCTCTTGGGCAAAGGCGAGGCTTGGCAAGGTCACCCTAGCATGGGCAAGGGTTGGCCCCACCAAACCAAAGGGAGCCCATGTGAAGGCTCCCTTCGCCAAATTCGACAAGGTTGACCCTCACTTGGGCTAGAGAGGCCTCCTCAGATTTGGTGAGGGGAGTCATCATCGAGGCTAAGGTTGGCCTTGCCTAGGTTAGATTTGGTGAGGCCGACCTTCATCAAGGCTCGGCCTCACCATGGCTAGGTGAGGCTAGCCTACACGGCCATGGCTGCTATCTAGCCATCACCTATGGTTGGTGGTCGGTCACTCGCAAAAGGAAGAAGAAGAAGAAGGGAGAGAAAAAAAGAAAAAAAAATTGAGAAATTGAGAAATTATCATTAAATATTATTAAAAATTATCTATGTCGGTGGTGCCACATAAGTTAGTTAGCAATCACGTCAGCAATATCCGACCAAAAATAGCCGAAAGAATTGAATTGACACAATCTCAAAAGGTTTTGGACTAAATTGATACTAAACCAAAAGGTTTAAGACTAGATTAACACCATTTAAAATGTTAAGTATTAATTTGACACAAATGTAATATGTTCAAGAATAATATGACGCTTTTCTCATACCATAGCACTATCATTATCATCTTGTTTAATATCTTGCAGATGTGGCCGCATTGATACCATTTATAATCTTTACCAAGAAAACAATCTAAGCTAGAGGATATTCGTCATGTATCTTAGGATACAAAGCTTCAGCATTATAATCGAGGCAACAACGTCATTAAACACATACCTGGAGCAGTTGTTGTTCTGTCCGGCCGAGAGGAGACATGTTAGGAGCAAAGGAAAACTTGATAGTGCGGTCTCGAGTTCCAGGCTTCGAATTGTTTGAGAAATCTTGAAAAAAAAAAATTAGTGGAAGTTTTAGCACCAAAATTTAAGTGGTGAATACTAATAGAAATCAAATATAGAGATAAGTACCAAATCAATCCTCAATGTTTTGGTTCTCTCTCTCCCTCTATGGCTAGTTGTGAAGATTTCTCTGGCAAGCCACATAGGATAAGCTAAATTGACTTAGGGTAGGGGTTCCATTCATTTATTTATAATTTGTGTTGTTGGTTTTGCACCTAGGTGGCTCCAAATAATTATTAGGGAAAATTTCAAATAAGCACCTAAAGTGTCATCATTTTCTCAAATGAGCACTTAAGTGGATGTTATTTCAAATAAATGCTTGAAGTGAATTTATTTCAAATAAGAGTTTGAAGTGACAATATTAGTCTTAAAGAAGGGCAATTTCATCTTTTAAATAATTTTAATATTTTCCTTTTATCTTTTTTTAAACTAAAAAAAATTAAAACTTACAAAAAAAAAAAAAAAAAAAAAAAAAGATGAACACACATTGGAGGGAGGCTCCATCCGACCTATGCTTGCTGCCCCATTGTTGTTGGGATGGTAGTGATGGCTGGCGGGGTCGCTAGCGCTTGGGTGAGGGCCGACAATCCTCACCGACCAAAGGCAAGGGCCAATAGCCCTCGCTAGAGATGGGAGAGGGTGGTGAGGTCTGAAGGTAAAAGGCGAGGGCCGCCAATGAGTGCTAGTGACCCTCATCCAGGCCAAGACAAGGGCGGGTGACCCTTGCCTAGATTTGCGAGAGGGTTGTTGCCCTTTCTCGTCTAGCGGGGGTGAACAACCCTCGTCTAAGCGCCTATGACCCCATCGGCCATCAATGCCTCCCCACTGGCGATGGGGTGGTGGCGCTTCCTCCAACCCCTAATTTTTCTTTTTATTTAATTAATAATTAATATTTAATATAATATAATTTAAATTTAAATTATATTTCGACGAAAATATCCCTAATTGGCTAGAATTTTTGCCGGCTGGTGAGCTAATAAGGCTAGGCCTTTATTTGAAACTATCATAAACTTTAAGCCTTTATTTGAAATAAGATTCACTTTAGACCCTTATTTGAGAAAAAGATAGTACTTTAGGCCCTTCTTTGAGAAAACAATGGTACTTTGGGTCCAAAGAGGTACTTCGACTACTTATTTGAAAATTTTCCTAATAACTATTAAGACATCCTAACATGACACGTTTGCTCCAATGGGCTATGTCAATAACTTGATGGTCCTTGTAATAAAAATTGATTGACAATAAAAATAAGGATCAATACTATGAAAAATCCTAAACCGGTACACCTGTGACATATTTATCCAAAACTAATTTTTTAATCATAAAAAACCTCAAGTTGGTACATCTATGATAAATTTACCATCAATTAGTTTCCTTTAATATTTTCCATCAAATTACTGAGTTGGAGACATGTGACAATTGACAAATGTATTAGTTTGGGATTTTACCCACCATTTATCACGGGGTCACTAGTTTGAGGTTTTTTGTAATATTAATCCAATTTAACAAAAACAAATGGAGGCTAAATTTGTTACAAGGAACTAGTTTTGGGTTTTTGGTGGTAAAAAAATTAGTTTTTGGTAAATTTATCATAGGTATATGAATTTGGAGTTTTTTGTGATAAAAAAAAAATTAGTTTGAGCTAAAATTTATCACATCATACCGGTTTGCGATTTTTTATGATATTAACCCCAAAAGCAAAGCAAATGCAAGGACTAAGGCCCTATTTGGTTCAGCATTTAGAATACTCATTTGGGCTCTAAAGGAGTTTGGCCAAATGCTGTGGTGTTTGGTTTATTTTTTTGAGGACTTTGGGGAGATGCAATTGCATCTCCAAGGAGGTTGAAAGGCCTTTAGGGGAATGGAGAGGGAGAGGTCCATTGGGATGTTGCATTTTGGAGTGCAACTTTCACTGTTCATCATTGTTCATCTCCACCGAAGAGAAGCCGATCGGAGGTTGACGACCGTTGGCCAAGGGGTCACATGTGCTGGTGACGCGGCGGCGACCGCCGGCCAAGGGTCGCCGACCCTGGTGACCGTCACTAGACCTTAGGCGATACCTGGGTCGCGCGACCTCAGGCGGCTGTCGCTTGGGGTCGCGCGACCCAAGTGGCCATTGCCTGGGTTGCGCTGGCGGCCGTCACCTGGGTCGTGCGACCTCAGGCGGTCATCGCTTGGGGTCGCGCTACCCAGGCGGCCAGATGTAGCCATTCGGCCGCCGGATCCGGCGGTCTGGTGGCCGGACTTCAAAAAAGAAAATAGAATTTTTTTGTTTTTTTAATTTAATAAAAGTCATTTACAAATGCAAATTTTACCAAATGGTATTTTGGCTAAAGTTGTATTTTAATGCAAATTTTATCAAACGATATTTGCATTTTGGAAAACCCCTTTACCCAAAAGTATTTGCATTTTGACAAATGCATTTCCTAAAAGCTTAACCAAACGGGCCCTAAGAGTGGTACGTTGACGTCTTTTAAAGAAAAGAAAGTAAATAGATGGTTTTGATTATCATGCAAAAGTACGGGACTACCAGTGGCATTAACACATCAATATAAAATCCTCATAGTGCATAACATGGAAAGTAAAATCCTTTTACTAATCATATATAAACAGATCATATACAGGTCGTGTTAACATTAATACGCTAATATAAACGAGGTATGTAGATTTATTTCGTATCTAGTGGATTTGACACGGACACGATACGATTATTTATTGTGTCTCACAAGCTGATACAATACTGAACCGAACATGATCAGTCTCAACCTGAACTCTTTGATTTTGTGTCGTGATCTAATCATGTTATTTTCATGTAAGGATTGTTAGGAAGAATGCCTACAGTGTTTTCAGTATAAGAAAATATTCTAAGTATACTAACAACTTGAAACTCAAATCATAGTCTCCTCGTCGATGATAGTGAATGCAAGACATACCTTTTAGAGTTTGCAGGTAGTCTCCTCGTCGATGATGATGATGATAGAAAAGATTGATCTTGATGCCAGGCTTTCTCAGCTAACCATCATTTCTGTCTGAGCGGATGGCATGGAGATCCCTGGAAGAAGAGCGTTAACCCATAAAACTTCATCCCTATAAGGAGAGGAGGGTTTCGATGACAATGCAAGGTAAAACGAAGGTTCGTATAGAAAAGAGGACCTCCCTATATGTGAGATCCAGCCGCATGAGAGAGAACGAAAAGGTCTATAGAGCGATGAAAAAAGGTAACAAAAGTGACCGAATATTTCGGGTCAAAACAACAATACTTCAATAAATTACCAAATTCTCTTTTAGGGATAAAATCCAAATTATTCGATGAAAGATATCTTTTGTCGGGAATTTGTTAGTTGAGAATCCTAATCTATTTGGCTTTTAGATTAGATTATTAGACTAAAAATCCATATGAGTATAAGATTTGAAAAAAAATAATGTAAGTGTCATAACTTTCGTATAACATTTATATGCATGTATAACTCAAGTATCGAAAATTCAACGTGGCACGATACTTGTGATGAACGTTTTTAAATCAATTATGACAATCAAGAGATTGATTGTCATGCCGTGTTGGATTTTTGATACTTGGTGATAGAAAGAAAAGTTATGACACTCAAGTGATGATCATACAAAAATTATGACACTTATGATATCTACATCTTTAAGATTTGATATTTAAAAAGACAGAGTACTATTACTATTCGTTTCTCGATATAATAAAGCAAATGCAAAATATTGTTTCTACCTCCACCTTTTCTCCTTAAAAATTCATAAAAAAAATCCATGGTGTACTATACAATATAATGTTTAAATTAAGAAACTGGCAAAACTCTAACTTGGAAATTGATCTATCTCTAACACATCAAATCATAGTTTCTTAAACATCTAACACTTTCTCTATATAGACTTAAGTGCTTCTCATCTTTCATAAGTTAATTTTTCTAATTCTAGAAAAATACAAATTGATCTCCATTAGGTCATCAAATTTCAAAAAACTTATTTTTCTCCATATATTTAATTTCTTGTTAGTTTTCTTCATCCATAAAGCATCTGCTCTTTTGTTAGTAGTGTTACAACCCTCCCTTGAGTGAACCACCTAGGCAATGGCTAATGGATTATTAAACTTACAAGCTAATGGATTACTAAACTTACACTTAGCTCAGCTCTCCTAAGCCCATACCAATCACTTCTTTAATTTCTAACATGCAAATTAATTTATATAGGAGTTGGCACTAATTTATTATAAGTTGATCGATTATAAACCAAGTAAAGCATGGGAGCATACTTTATTTTCATTTATGGATATGGGGCTTGATTAGGCTATATTAATCTCATACCCTTTCGATACCTTTTCTCATTAGCTTTCAAAAATATTTTGTGCAAGCAATCTTGGATTGATTTTAAACATAACCATTAACATGTGAGAGATCATCATGCGGTTGCTCAACCATAGAAGTAACACTTAATTATCAAAGCATTGAATAAATAAATTGCTAGGAATAAAGCAACAATTCAAACACCTCAAGTCAATTAAATTTCTAAGCAAAGCACTAAAATATTACACCTGCCCTAACCATGAGTTTCTACATGAATACAAAATTCCAATTAACTTCTTTTGGGTTTCTCTTCTAATGAAAACTAAACTATATGCAATGCATGCTATTAATTATTTGACATAAAGAATACTATCTATATGACCTAGCATGCAGTCACTAAATGACATGGCATAATAGTAACATGGCAATGACATGACAGAGATGACGTGGCAAGACATGATGAGATGACAAGATATGATGCAACTTGCACATGCTATTTTTTTATTTTTCTATTGAAATTCGAAATAAATAAATTATAAAAATAAACTATCTAAAGCAAAAAGAGTTATCCATACTAAATTAGGAATAATTTAAATGAAATTCTATTCCAACTTGGAAACTTATCATATTTACTAGATATAATCTAAATATCAACTCTATTAAGAAAACCTCATAATCCATCATGCAATGCAATCTTTTTTAAAGTTTTTTTTTTTGGTAAAGTTAAGAATGAATAGATTTTGCAGAATATATACAAGGAAGGAGATTGGCACCTACAAGGGATAGACACTCAAAAAGACAATCAAGTCAAAGAGAGTGTAAGGATGAGAGTATAAGGATGTCGTGATTCTAGGGAAAACCAAAAGGTAACAAGAACACAATAGAGGGAATAGATCACATCAAAACAGGACACCCTAAATATAAGAGAAGCTAAAAATCACAGCATATATTCATTTAACTTAAAATTGGAATTGAATAAAGTAACAACCCAATCTTAATGCCTAAAGATATTGAATTGCCGATCTTGCAGTTCGAATTAGGGAAACTTTCCGAATTTCGGTATAACAAAATCTCAAAATAATCAAAATTGGATCACGATAACCACAAATTAGGCAATAAAATCTTAAATTCAAATTTGATTCGGAAAATTTACCTAATTTGAGGACTTGTTTCCAAAGGGGACTGGCAGCGGGTCCCTCAAGGTAAACGGCCATGAGTGCTTGGCATGTTGAGAGGGGCCGGGCCAACAGCGATGGAGAGGGACTGTTCCGGCACCACAAGGAACCGGAGCTGTCAAACTGTGACAAGGAAGATGCAGTTAGACTATGGGTCTGCTGCCATAGCCACTGGAAAGTTGACGATAGAGCAACACGGTTGTCGCCAAGGGTGTAGTAGCGTTGGAGGAGAGTTGGTTGACGGCTGCAGCTGGCAGGAACCGTTGAAAACAGGTTGCAGGTTGCCGGAGATGACGACAGTGCATCAGCGACTTAAAACAGGCACGTGAGCCGCTGCCGTGAAGAAAACTGGACTCCGCTGGGCTGCTGGAACTTCGCCACCAACGGTCAGACTCCAGGAGACCTACAGGAATGCCTAAAAACGCTGAGCAAACGAAGACAAGGTGACTTTCGGCACAAGCAAAGGGCGACAGGGCGGGTCCCAAGCGATGAGAACTGGGCCACAAACTCTTCCGTGCAAGACTGACGATCGGTGAGGCAATAGATGATGCGGAACAGGAGCAGACGCTGTTGGGGGTTATGGAATATGTGTTGGGAAAATATGGCTTTAAATTGGGTAGGACAATGAAGTGGATCTTTAGAGCAATTAAGTCAGACTTTTGACGCGTGATATCAGTTTCTTTAAGGATTTATTTGCCTCACAATTGCTAATAATCACCAGCAAATTTCAAATACAACAAAATCTCAAAATGAGAATATTAGATAGCTATTCCAGTATTTTTTCAAGGTCTCTCATGGGAAACAATTAAAAAAGATGGTTGTATATTCTTTCAAAGTAAAATGAAAATGGAAGAAGAAAAATTGTAAATAAATAAACACGTACAATAATTTATAGCAAAAACATATATCCGCATAGACACAATTTTCTAGACACAACTTTCTAAGGATTAAAAAGTTATGTCTAAACATGTATGAAGTTAACCGTTGGAAGAAATAATAAAATTCAGAATTAAATAAATAATAAATAACCGTAACTCTTTTGAATAATCGCACTGTTTCAAAAGGACACAGTGGTTAATTTTTATAAAAATAATTTTGAATTTTCAATAAATAAAAATAACGATCGTTGATTAGTGCCAACTCTCATCCATGTGCACACTCATATCCTTTCGATGTAGGATAAGTCACCTTTTGTTTGTTTTACAAACAAACTACCTATAACATGTATAGGCGAAATAAACATAAAAGTAGTGAAAGCAAAGATAAAATTCTACTATACATATATCTCTAAAGACGTTTGTGCTTTTTAATCAAATATCATCATATCAAAGGGGGTCATATGGAGCACGCTTTAAATGACTTGATTTTAATATTTTTCAGTTCGAGTTCCACAAACGTTGGACCTCTAGTTTAGACACACCACTAACACACCTTGAACGAAAAAAGATTTTACAGGTAATCGCCACAATGATTGTGCGATCAATCCCATGAAGACAATCCTATGCACGTAGTTAGCAACTATTGCTGACCATGTGACTCCTTTTTTTCTAACCCACGTACCTCTTTCTGCTCTATGTATAACGTCTTGATGAAGTCAACATTTAACTTTCTCCATAAGTAGGCTTCTAATCTTTCAAAGAAGTTAAATAATTACTTCTTTGACAAGCTGGTCTCTAACCTCTCAAAGAAGTTAAATGATTACTTCCTCCAGAAGCTAGGTGAGCGAGAGAACAACTCTTGTGAGTAGGTTGTGTCCATAAGAGAATGAGTGAATTGGTTATTGTGCATGATATCCCTAAGTTCATCACTGAGTTGGTAGTAAGACTTATACTAACACATTAGTACTCCCAAGAGCCCAAACAAGTGCAAATGCTTTAAGAACATAATAAACTTGTAGCTTTGGCTACAGTGTAATTTAATCGCTTTGTCTCACTATGTCTAGATCAAACAAAGAACATGGAATATTTGTCGAGTCATCAATTTTATCATATGTAGAAACCTAATTGACTTGTAATTTATTCGAGACATGTATAATTCATTCTCCATTATAACCCTGGTCAAGGATTTCAATGCAGTGTCATAATTAGATCGCATAGGACATCATTATTGTACTTTGCATGTAACAAAGAGACATATTCCATATTGCGCACACATGGAACTTTATATATGAATGAACTATGACTATCAGGTATAGAGACGGATCAATGAGCCACCAATATATGCACCTATGAACCATAGCCATCCAACATACAAGTCAACACCATGCCTCAAGTCTAAGGATTATTCACACAAGACCAAAGCATAAACGATTAGACATTGACCGTGCCAAAAGCTTCCATGCCGCTAATCGTTTTATGCATGTTTCAGTGAACTTGTCTGCTCCAAGCACCTATGTTCTAACTTGGGCATCATAGGCTTCTCTATGTGTGCAATATTTGTTGCCATGGAAAATAGAGAGCCCAACTTCTCTCTTGAGGTTCTCTCTTTCCCACTTTCTTTTTGTCTCTCGTTCCCCTTTTCCCATCCTAATAACCTCTATTTATAATAGCTCCAACCCTTATAATCTCTATTTATAATAGCAAATCTAGACCTTTCATTTCCTAATCCTGATATCCAACTTAGGGAATCTTCTAATTATTTCCTCTAGTTTAATTTTTGTAAAATAAACTAAATTATCTTCCAAGTGCAATATTTATTAAATAAGTTATTCCAACTTCACCTCATTATTATGTAACTTTTGGGCCTATATGTATTCTATAGGTTTGGCCAATATTCTAAGGCTGTGTACTAGACATGTAGGGAGGATCTGAGACGAGATGAGTCTCTGTGGTTGTGTGGCGGTGTGGTTAAGACGCCCTTAGGCATAGTTCCTTCCTAGTCAGGGTTTAGGGGGTGAACTTGCTGAGACGTTATCTTACCCTATCGTAGGCTCAATTCTTTTTAGGTTCATAAATGGCGGTCCCTCCAGTACATTTTGGGCAGCCAAGGGGGGTCAGTGAGCAGAGTACCTTTTTTCCTATCACTAGGACATCCTAGGTCCGTGAGCTCGTGATGTCCACGATCTTGGTTGATGAGGGCCTACTTGAGTTTGTATCTCATCGATTCAGAGCGTGGTATCGTCATGGGCCTGATGGAGAACAGGAAGGTCTCCTGGATGGTTTTGACGCACCCCCTGTTAAGGGTGAGGAGATGATTGGCCCCTTCGACACTAACATCCTTGATGGTGTCGTGGAAGACCCAGATCCCCTGAAGGTCTCGGTGGTCTCGGCTGAAGAGTCCTATGCCTAGTTAGCTAGTTGGCTCTTTTTTTTTTTTTTTTGGAGTAGGCCTTTGTTTTATAGTCTATTGTATATAAACTCAGCTTGTTTATAAAAAGTGTTTTGTGAAAATGGTATTCTACTTTTCTATCCAATATTTGTGTTGTATGGGGATTTGTTTACTCGTTTCCACATGTGCAATAAAATAAAAGGGTCGGTGACACGTCCTGGGATGTCGCAAATTTTATCGACCAACGAGGGATGTGTGTGCACTCAAGGTTCGGGGCGTGACAACTTGTTTGTCTCAAAATAGTATAGTTACTCATTCTCCAATCAAATAGCAACACCACAACCAATATCACGGCAGTGTGTGCAGCCCACAAACTCCTAGCATAGAATCTTTTATCAAAGACCATAAATTTCCATAAATTGGTTATTTATCAATAATGTAAGAATAAAAAAAACAAAACAAAAATTGAATCATAACGCAACCTGAAAAATGAAATGTATGGAATAAATATTATTGACCCCTGAATTTTAACGTCCCATTTAGTAATTCATTTCATATAAAAAATTAGGGATCGCCTCTAATCCTTAAACAAGATGTTAGTTAATTGCATATAAAGATTAGGAGCACATCGCACTTGCATTGGACCAGTAGCAAACGGGCTTATAGTAAGTGGAAATTTGAGCTTAATTAAATCTCTTGGACTGAGAGTGCACAAAAATTAGGCCAAACCCATTGAAAATTATATGGCCGAAATTTTAATCATTATATGTGCCGGGTTGGAAAATTGGTCTTTAAATCTTTGTCAAGATTTGGTCACATAATGAATAATCGGAAATAATCTCCGTAGAATTTGTACGTGCAAGTGAACATGAAGAAAGGGGGCAGAAATTGATTGTGTCGATTGCGTACAAAAATTCGGTCAATCAAAGGATATATTTGCTTGAAGAGAAGGAAAGTCAATATCCTGAATGGACTACCAATAAGCAATTTGCATGGGAAAGAAATAAAGAAATATATGGGGACGGGTTCTTTCCTTGAGGAGGCCCCTTGCCTAGCATATAAGAGGAGTCGAAGGGGAAGAGGTCGCACACGATAGAATACACGGTCATCAAAAGTGGAATTTTACGTTCTCCATAGTGAATGTCAGAAAAGAGGGAGAAAAGGGGGAGGGGGAGGTCGGGCTTGGCCATGATACACAATTGAGAAACGGCACGTTGAGAGAGCTTCACAAGAGAGTGGCCACAAAGAAGATGCCAAAGGGGGTTTTCACGAAATAAAAAAGAGAAGACGACGAAGAAGCCTTCTTTGCAGTTCCCGCGATGCAAGTCCAACAAGCTCCACGAAGCACCCTCTTCCTCGCGAGCGAGGCTTACTACTGCCGATCCCCACCGCGATGAGCTGCTAACCCGATCGCTGACCAGCCCAACGCCTGCAACATGTCACCCCCTCCCCTCTTCCGGTGAGACCCACCTCCTTCATCGTTCTTGCCGTTCCGCTACTAAACATCGCTGCTGTTTCACCATCAACGACACAGCTGTTGTTACGCCATCGACAACGGTCCTTGCTACGAGCCTTTGATGACGAGCCATCCTGCAAACTGTTGTGGCTTCTCACTCGGGGATGGCGTCGCCTTTCAGTTGGCTGCCCATTGTCACTGTCTTGCACGAGTTCCCCTGGCCAACTGCTTCCTGTCCAGTGAGTATTATTTGCCGCGACTACATTCATTGCTGCCGCTTTTCTCAGGCCTCAGCTCGTCGTGCTCGACCATTGTCCGCAACACGCTCCTCGCAGCAGTTCCAGTTGATCTCCAGCGAAGCCTTTGACGAGTCGAACACACCCACATGGATCCGATGTTGGACGTAAATTACGCAACCAAGATCTCCATAACCAGAACAAGAACATGCATAATTGAGTAGAAAGATTAACGCATCTGTTTTGGGATCCATCGATCATAAAGCGGAAGCAGAAAAAAGATTACCCACATATATCAAGAGGATCCAAGCATCAAGTCCTTCTCCTCTATTGCCATCCGTATCACCGACTCAATGAGGCGGCCCCCTCACGTTTAGCGTTAAGTAAACGCCCCTTAGTGAGAATACATGTGAGAATTATGGTTAGAAGAGAGACTTGAGCACTATTTATAGAGTTTCCAGCCAGTCCCTCTCATTACGGGCCAGGCTCAACTCGGCCCACACTAACTAGCCCATATTAGACTAATTAAGAAACATTCTATCTCACCTTAGACCAACCCTGTTTTACGGTAACCGTAAAAACAGTAAATTACAATATCAATTAATTTAGTCCACATTAGGAAAAATTCTTACATCCGAACCACACCAGAGCTCATCCACAGCGACAATAGTTGTCACGGTCGCACTGTTCAGTGAAGTCAATGAAGTCAAGAGTTCGTGGTACCCAATTTTGTCACCTGGCAAATTTCTTTTGACCAACTAACTGCTCTCCCATTGTTGCAAGTCTAGTTTAATTATTGAGCATCGGCAATTCGTGACCGCATATTCTTCAGCCAGTTGGGCTCATCGAGCCACCTCACCAAAAGCATCGCCGATCGCCGGTCATCCTCATTGCGGTTCCCGCAATCCATTGTCCGTCCAAATTTGGAAATGGCATCCGCGCAACATCATGAATTAGTTAAAAATCTCGATAATTAGATTTTCATATATCTTGTTACCTAATTCATAAAATTGTGATCTTGTTTGCATGTTTGGTTGATATTGCCATATCCAAAAAAAAAAAAAAAAAAATCTTTTGAATCCCCATGAATTAGGAAATTTTTGTAACTTCACAATGTGCAATGATCGGCGGTCCAATTTCATATCTGAATTACGACTCACGATTGCACGAAATATTATCAATCTGATCTCATGTTTGAGATATGATTCGTGATGTCATAAAAATTGGCTAATATGATTTTATGCGCGAGATACAAATTGTCAATTTTTTTCCGAAATTAGATGGATATCAATAATATCTCAGGTGATTTAATGGTATGTTTGTTGTGGATTTGACTTCTTTCTATTTTTTTTTTTTATTTTAATTGATTTTATTTCTAAAAAAATCCAAAAAGATTATATAGTAGTTTTTAGGATAGTTTGCATCTTTATTTTGGTTATTTTATAATTCCAAATTTAACAAAATACCAAAATATATGTTAAAATAAATTGATTTTTTTTTTAGAGGATAATTTGCATGTTTAAATTAGAGCATTTAATTAATTTCGAATTTATTATTGAAAAATACAAACAAAAAAAAAAAGTCATGTGCATGCTAAGCTGGCATCATCACTACCATGTCATCACCCGCATGTCATCTAATACTTATATCTTAGGTTCATCAAATTGCGTGTCATGTAGAATTAATTCACTTATTGTTTAGAAATTGCATGTTTAGGAATTGTTCAAATCAAAGTGTGTGACATGATAGAATAGTTGCATTGATTTTTACTCATCATTATATTAGGTCATGTAATTAATGCTCACATGATAGGTTGCATATTACATGTCATTTTAGTTAAACATTTTTGTACATGACATAGTTTCTGTATTTCATTAAAATAAGTAAAAATCCAAAATAAAATTGAGCGATTACGCATTAATGAGAAATCATATCTAGGATTTTTTATATGAATTTTGAGCTAATATTGCATATACTTTTGTTACTATAAGGTAAGTTATGCAATCTATTTATTGCTTTATTGGTTGTTCAATTGGTAATTTGCGCACTCACATGATTGCCTCACATGTTAGTAGGTAGTAAAATTGAAGAAAAATCTCAAATAAGAACCCAAAGTGAGCCTACTTTCTTAAATAAGGACTCGAAGTAATCGTTGTTCTAAATAAAGACTCGGAGTGGCTAACAAGTCTCAAATAAGAATCTAAACCCGTCGGTTGACGAGCGTGTAACATTTCTGTTGATCAGAATATGGGCAATTTTGTCCTAGAAAAATATAGATAGAAATTAACAAACTCTAAAAACAAAACCCCCAAACTCTTCACGTTATTCTTTTTCTGCTCTTCATCTTTTACATTCTTTGTCCCCTCTCGTTTGGACACAACTCATACGCATTTTTTCGGACAAAAGAGACATTAACTCAGAAATCCGACAAAACAAGCAAAATGAACACCATAAAACAAAATAATTCCTCCTACCATCACCATCCCCGTTGCCATATGTGTGATATTCCACCACATGCTTGCGCCTTGTCGACATGTTGCTTTGACAAGTTACAACCACTTTGAACGAACGAAGGATCGATTGCACCAATTTGAACGAAACTAACATCGGTTGAACGGGAGTGTGAATCAAAGTGTATGGCAAATTTAGGAAAAGATAATGAAGAATCGAGGCCCTTGTGTTACACACGAGTGTTTCAATAATGAAAAGGTCGCTTTACTCAAGATTTGTCTTCTTCGTTGGAAAGAAATGAAGACAGTAAACAAAAGAAGAATAGAAGACAAAAAACAAAAGAAGACTATGTGAAGAAACGAAGGTAGGGGTTTCTTGTTGTGTTTTAATTCATGTCCCATTAATAGAAAATTTCGGTGCTCCAAGCGAGAGAGGACAAAGAACGGAGAAAATGAAGAGCAGAAGAAGAAAAATGTGAGAACGTGAACAGTTTTTTTAGGTAAAAAGAACGTGAAGAGTTGGGGGGGTTTGTTTTTAGGGTTTGTTAATTTTTATATATATTTTTTGTGGACAAAATTACCCATATTTTGGCCACCGGAAATGTCACACGCTCACCGGCCAACGGGTTTGGGTCCTTATTTGAGACTTGTTAGCCACTTTGAATCCTTATTTAGGACAACAGCCACTTTAGGTCATTATTTGAGAAAATAGGCTCATTTTGGGTTCTTATTTGAGATTTTCCCTAAAATTGATCCAAGTTGCCTACTAAACTTTTTTTGAAAATAAAATAGAAATGGTGTCAAAAGAGCATTAGAATAATCTAACATAATCAAATCCTCATACCCAAAATCTTTGGTTCATAGAAGTAAAATAATTCTACCATTATTTTACTTAGGTGTCTATTCGACTTATTATAAACTGATTAGTGACGACTCCTAGATAAAAATCATTTCCATGTTAGATAACTTGTGTGACATCTTCGATTCAAATCTTTATTTAGACCGCAAGGGATGGACTGAGGATTGGTACGTTAGTAATGAAAACAGGCTGTGATTCAATCCTAGGGTTTGTTCATGAGTTGACTAGTTGATTCGTTGGGCAATTCAAAATCAGGGTTGTGATAGACCAAAGCAATCAACCATGAAAGGACCATTTGATTATGAGGATCACTATAATTGATTATGTGCCTTCACAAGTTGATCAATGGACAAGTGTAGATTGATTCTACTCAAGTATATACCAATTGCGGGTGACGCTGCACAATCAATATATTGTTCGTGAATGACCCTAATCTAATCCCAAACAACTGTGAGTCAAGACAAACTGATTGAACCTACTCGATTACATGACAATTGAGGGTCATTTGTGGAACGACCAAGCTTAATTGAAAGTCATGCGTAAAACCCTGGACATGCATTGAACTTAGTTTGAGTCTAGTCGTGTGAGTTTTCCTATTGCCACACGAATTTTGGGAGGTCGCGTTAAAACCATTTCCGATCGAAACTTAGCCTCAAGCCCCTAACCAATTGTGAGTATCGATGGTAGATTAAAGAGATGTGCAACTAAAGCATTCCTTTCCAACTGAAATATTTTTAGTGAGCCCATTAGTGCATTAATTAAGGAGATGTGCTAACTTGAGGATATTGACTTTAACAGACTTAGAGATTAGACTAATTTAGCTTTTTAAGATTTAAATTGAGGTAAGAAAAATTTTGTTAGGCCATGGACACTAGGTTGGGTGCCACTTTTGGCACGATGAGAGGAATGGACCAAATTGCCCTTGAGTCTAGCCAATGATTTAGATCGTAAGAAGCAATTCAAGCCGTTAATCTTGGATAAGGCACATGGCCTAATGGAGGGCCAAGATTTGTTCTTGAACCTTAAGTTTGGTGCAATGATGGATGAAGGACAATAATGCATTAGGCATTCAATGTTGATGGACAACTTCCTCTCCAAGTTGCTTCTTCTTCTTCTTCTTCTTCTTCTTCTCCTCCTCTCTCTCTCCCCCACCCTTTTCCCTCTCATTCTTGGCCAATCTGTCCATCTCTTCCTCTCCCTCTCTTTTTTCTTTCTTTTCCCTCACGCTTGTGCCTCACCACCTTCCACCCTAGTCATTGCTCACCTAAACATCGCCGCCGCTACTCACCACCCGTGTCGTGCCATCCACCATCCCTATTGTTGTTGGTCATTGTCACTGCGAACTGTTACCCTTTTTGCCACCTCACCCAACACCCCTTGTCACATTTCGATTATTCGTAAGTAGATTTCCTAAACGTCGATTAGGCCGTTGCATTATGCGACTTGGTCTTAAGACTGCCTTTAGTGCCATAGAACTATCCTAGGTTGAGGAACATCATGTGGATCGGGATTAATCGAGGAACAAGTATGTGAAAGTTGAGGTTGCTTAGGTTTGGTGTAGGTTATGAAAATGATTTACTTAGGCTAAACTTGCCATGATTGTTGTTGTGGATTGTTTATTATGGCTACTTATGCTTGATTTTCTAATTTGAGTGCCATGGATGGTTGTATGAGTGTTGTATGAAGTGATCTTTGATATAGCTAGTACTAATACCTAGAGGGGGTGACTAGATGTTTGAAGGAATTTTACCAAACAATTACGGAATAAAATTAAATTGCCAACAAAGTCTAAATGAAGAACAAAAACAATTTTGTGAATCACCAAAATTCTAAAATAGTAAGCATGCAACAAACTTGAAGTAAATAGAGTTAAAGGAAGAGAAAATTGCATATGAGTTTTATAATGGTTTGACTTAGATTAAGTCTATATCTACTCTCCCATGCTGATAGCCTACTAGCTAGATTTCACTATGGGATCAATTTGAATATTACAATTTATGAGTGCAAACACTTAATGATAGATCTCTCTAACTCACTAAGACACTCTTTTTGTGTTTTCTCTATTTACATTTAGATGCCCGTAGAACATGGTCGAAGCTTGAGTTCATATCGAGCCGCTGAATCTAGAAAGGCGTTGGTTATTAGATGTGCGTGGAAGTGTGTCGAGCCGAGTCACTCTTTTGGTTTGGTGATATTGAGGCATATCGTTCTATCTGAATTGGACATAGGCTGTAACTCAAGCGTCACGGGTCAAGCTACAATTCTAGTTTTATGCTTGATATACTTTATTGTTGCATATACAATAGGTCATGAGTTACACATTGCTTGGCACATCCTTGGGACATTTATACTTGGACTAATGATGTAATGCCCCAATCCTCAAGTACGTGCCCATCTCTCACTTAGTCGATTAATAGCGACGTCCCAGGACACATCGCCAACCCTTTCATTTTAATACGCATGCGGAAATATAAAATAATCCCCAAACAATAAAACATTGGGATAGAAAAGTAGGGTTATATTTTTCACTATTAAAAAAAGCCATAACCACACTTTTATACAAGGCAAATCACATAGTATATATCACAATACTATTCACTAAAGGCTGAACTATCACACATCAATTCTCAACCTAGGTTTGCAAACATGATGGGATCTCAGTCCTCATTTAGGTCGTACTCTGAATCCTCCTTGGGATCCTCCTCTTCTTCAGATTCTTCTTCTTTGGGGTCTTCCTCCTTAGGTTCCTTCTCCTCGAGTTCCGCCTCCTTAGGTTCCTCCTCCCAATTCTCTTATGGGTACACCTTCTTGATCACCCTCTCCTTCTAGCATGCTCTAGCTGGAATCTACTGTTGTTAGCTTGGGAGAGTTAGTGTCACTCTCAAGCCTAGGGTCTTTTACATCCACCACTGACCCATCCTTATGATCAGCCATCCCCTCCCTGAATGCTTCCTTCAGAACCAACATAGGCACATCACCTTCTAGCATGGGACCTTCCTTTTGCTCGTCATGATACTCACGATAATACGACCAATACTCATGGGGTCTCAAGGCATCCTTACCCACATCAACCCAGATGGTTGACTTAACCAGAACATACTCTAATCCTTCCGGATGGGGGTGTATCAGGAAATGTGTCTCTATCTCAGTGACTTCTTCGGGTATATCGAAATGCATAGGAGGACGATGATGTGGAGGTGCTGCCATCTAAGGACCCAAAATGGTTATACAATAACCATTGAGACAATGTCTCAACGAGTTCTACCCCCTAAGACTCGATTAGTAAACCAATATGCCATATGGGCTGCCTATGCACACACAAGTCGAACGACTTACCTTGACCTTAGATTCCACTTGCAAGTTAGTGCAATTCAATAGGCACCCAAACAATCACAACAGATCAAAACATCGATCACTCGACCTAGTCGATTGCATGTCAATCTGACCATTTTCCGGTCATTCTAGCCATTATTATTCAGTCTAAATTGACAAAACCAATCACCAAGCCACGTGCATTCTCTGAGGTGATATTCCTTATCACCGAACCACGTGCATTCTCCGAGGTGATGGAACCGATCACCGAGTCACATACATTCTCTAAGGAAATCGTCCTTATCACTGAACCATGTACATTCTCCGAGGTGATATAAATATCTAGTCACCGAGCCACGTACATTCTTCGAGGCGATTTATCTTATCACCGAGCCACGTGCATTCTCCAAGGTGATAGATCAAATCATCGAGTTAGTACTATGTCTTTCTCCTAGATGACATTCTCAGTCATCGAGCCAACATGATACCACGAAATCAATTTCTCATTCACTTACCAAAAATCAATCAATTTTAAAATAAATTACTCATCCACACAATTTCACTCAATTTACACAATCAGGTACTCAATTAAATAAACAGAGATCACCATTGTGATCAGCACGAAATTTTGGTCATCAATTATCCCAACCTAATTTCCGGAAAATAAATAAATAAATAAATAATTACAAAAATACTAAATAAATAGCAATAAACCAATTTAGGCCCATAATGCCTAATTGGAAGACGAGGCGAACCGGGAAAAATTCCGAGGTTCATTCAATAATTACTAGAAGCTCTCTACTTGCTAATGACTAAGTCTAACTATCTAACATGCATCATTAAGTCACTAATTTAATTGTTCTAAACTAATTTAACCACCTAATCATGCTTAATTAACATTAATCAACCCTTAAGCATCATTAGCAAACTAAGAAATGATTAGTGAGCTAAATTCACATGTTTAACAATCCGTTCGGATTGAAACATCGAGAATGTTGCAGATGACATTTTACTCTAAAGCGAGCCTAAGCTCCGAGGCCTAGAAACACCTCAAAACGGCCTTCAAAGGTTCTGTGATACCCACAAAAACCTGATCTGTTTTAGCTACAAAAATATAAGCAAACAAGGCCAAGATGGGCGGCAAGGCTCGGGAATGGACAACGGTGGTGGTTTCAGTACAAACGGGGACTCTGGAGGGCTTCCTCAACCACTTGCAACGCTGAACAGAGGGCTGGACAGCAAGGCAAAGTAACTAGACAGACACGCTTGGGCAGAGGGGCGGACGATGCACACAGTCTAGCATGGGTGGAGGTGAATGGCGACGAGCAACGCAACTCCGGTGACAGCTTGGCATGCGATAGCTACAGCTTCTTCTTCTCTAGCTGTTGGTTGTTGTGGATAGCGAGAATGGAGGGGAATAGGGTGGTTTGACTGGCCAAGGGAGAGAGAAAAGAGAGAGAGACAAGAATAGGGGTCTACCAAGCACATTTTCCACAAAATTTTCCCCCATAAGCTTGTCTATCAAGCCAATATCCCATGACTGCAAATGATCCACACACACACTCCTCACAACTCATGAAATGGTCCATTTGACAAGAGGGAAGAGGAGCTACGAATTTGGCACCATTCAACACCAAGTGGACACTTGATTCACTTCAATACAACCTCATTTGGCCTTTACAATTTCAATTGGTATCTCAATACTTCAAAGTCAACATAGGACCGACCGTTTTTTTTTTTTTTTTATAACAAAAATGGTCATATGCCGACTTTTTCCCAAAAAGTCTCCGGTTTAAGACAAATCTTTAAGACTGAATCAACACTCATAGAATTTATTGTGACATGACAAAATCTTCAATTTCTGAAATCAGACTTGAATTTGTAATTAATTTCCATTTGGCGCGTTTTTAGGATGACCTAGACTACTAGGTAGTTTTCAAAGATTTTTAGTGCAAATGACCCGTGGTCGATTTTCTTCGAGCCACAATGAACCCACTCGATATATTGGTGACTCTCGGTTATCGTGAAATTCTCAAGGATTTAATTACGGACATAGGGTACCAAAATGACAGAAGAATTAGTCTAGGGCCGATCAATGAGAATTTTTCAATTTAGTGGTGTCACTCACGATTAGCCATATATCTTAGTCGAACAAACATATCTCTGATCTCAAATCGATTTTTAACTGTGCCGTAATGACCTTTAAAGATAAGCATGGTCAAGAAGTCAATTCCTAGTCGAATTTCTCAAGTCTATTTGCCTTAAAGTCCTTAATAATTTCCCCAGCTAAATATAGTTATCTCTAGAGTGATCAGCTCTGAGAACAACCCTATAGGCGCGTCAATGAAATATCCGATTTATTTAATAGAAAACATGAGTGAAAATCTGGGATGTCACAAATGAGAAAGATAAAACCAATTGCTTGAATGTTTGATTTTGTGGTCATATGAGGAAGTGCCGTCACTAATGGATTTCGGGACAATACCCTTAAGTCGATAGGATGCTTTTGTTAGTGAGAACAAGATGATGCCCCCATGTTAACAAGATTTTGTTCGCAGGATGTGTTATCTATTGGAACGATGCCCGATAGATATTAGATGCCTAGTGGATTTCGAATGCCTTGCTTGATAGAGCGAGACAATGTCCTAGAGGTTTCCAAAAAATTCATAAGGTTTTGGCTATGTGTGATTAATAAATGGACTCAAGATAGCATGGTAGTATAGGATGCCATGTGATTCTCGAGGCGCTAGATGTGTGTGAAGTGTTTGAGTGCTATATGCATACTTTGAAAGTGATGTTATGGCTTGCACATGTATGTCATGGTCTTATATGACGTGCATGAGACATGTGCATGATTTAAATGTTGTTTTAGTGACTTAGAAAGTATATGCATGCTATGATCAACCTTGTCAATGAATTGAAAGGCATAGGGATGTCCTGCAGGTCGATATTTGAGTTTGAAAGGCATCGATAATGTTGTGGATGCTCATATCCATCACGTGTGAATATTCTGGCTATTATGTGCACTGATTGTGATTCGTGTGTATTTGTATGCCTTTGATTAAGACTAGAGGAATTTAGGTTGAGATTGGATCCCTTACTATTTATAGTTAAGGCAAAGCTTAGGCTTTGTTATTGATTGGCCATTGACATGTTTAGGTTGAGGAATCTTAAGTTCTAATGCGAGGGAACCCCTATACAAGGCTGATGATATTTACTTATTGAGTTTTAAACTCATTGTTGTCATTTAACCTTTTATAAGACCTGAGGTATAAGTCTTCCACCCTCGCGTTTGTGACTTCCTCTTCACATGTAAGTCATGGTGATCGACATCGAGGACACTACCACCAACATCCTCTTCTAGCGCCACACCATGACCGTGTTGATGGACAAGGGTGTGGGGTACTTGGCCCTCAATTTATTCATGGCTTGGTTCAAGTGGGTCGATGAGGACTTCTACGATCCTCTATGGGTTTGACGACCCACCTAGGGACATTGATGGGTCGGTGTTGCCCCCACCTAATGGTACCATGGATGACCCTGAGTTTGACCCCTACAACCAAAAGCAGAGCTTAAGCCGTTTTTGTGAGGACATCGGTGAAAGATGGAACCATTTTTGGTAGTTGCCTTGGTAGAAAGAGCTAGAACTAGCCGCCCCCCCACCCCCACCCCGGCGCTTATTTTGATATCTTTTTGTAAAGAGAGGATGACTTGTTTCGGAATGGCCCTAAGGCTGGGCTTGTAAGTATGTAATCATTACGTGTAGATAAATAAAAATGGGAAGTTATGCAGTATGTATGTGAGTGTGTGTTTCTCTCTAACTATTCACTATTTGTTATTAATTGATTATGTGATTGGAGATTGCATGCTTCCGCATGTGCTTAGTGAAAGATAATAATGAATGAGATGGCAACACCTCTCAAGATGTCGCAAATTAATCCTAAGGGTGAGGACATCGTGTTCCCAAGCCGAGGTTAGAGCCCGAGGCATGACAACTTGAATGAATTGGTATGGACTTAGTTTAGTCTTAGTAATCCATTAGCCAAATCCCTAGGTGGTCCAACCTACTTCAAGGGGAGGTCATGACAAATATATAACAAATACTAGCAGAAGAACCATGGAAATAATGAATTCTTAATGAACTCGCAAGCTGTACTTCCCCATCATTCCTCAGACTCAGGCCCATCATTGGTCTACGACCTGAACTGCATGCTAATTCGTCTGGGGACGAAAACATTGGAATAGTAGCTCAAGATGCTATCCTTGCTCTTGGTCGGAATGCATTCCACGCCTTGTCCTAGAAGTTACCTTGTTGGCCAGCGGATTTGATTTTATGAGCATCTCGAGTTGATGTTCTTCCCTTATTGCCCCACGTCATGGAGACTGCCTCTCCCATTTCATCAAATTTCCAAGTCCAGAAAGCCGGGACGAGATCAAGCTTCAAGTTGAAGTCGCTTCATACGCAAGCCCATTGAGTAAGTTAGCTGATCCTGGTGACTCACAAGAGCAAAACTCATGCCTTTCTTGTCCAATGCTTCCCACGGGGCTTCATTGATTCCATCTTCGATAGGCCAAACAGGGGTGTCTAAATATTTCAAACTTTCCAAACTATTGTAATTGTTCTTGGTGTTCGTGACCTCCTATTTGGGGATTTCCGCCTGGAATCTAGGGCCGATTGGCACCACTGGTCTTGGAGGATACTCATCGTCTATGTATAATTGAGAGAACACTCACCTTCGGATTGTTGCATTTGACTCCTCATCCGCATCTGAAATGTCTGAAGCGTCCACCTCATTGTTGGGATCCTCTGGAGGTTGATTTTGGGAAGCCATTTCTTGTGGACCCCATGAATTTGAGCCATCATGGATTGATCCATCTATGACAACTAACGGAGAAACAAGGTCCACAATTGATGGAGCAAAGTAAGAGCGAGTACTTTGCTTTTCTTCATAGCCTTCTATGTAGGTGGACCCACCAGTTCTTGAAGTGAATGAGTTGTGGACAGTTTGCTCATCCAAACTGTCACTAATAATGTCAAGAAAAATGGTTCCACAAGAAAGAGTTGTAACCAATTTCTTGACATTGCTATGACTACTTTTCTCTAGTGTCCATCCATGGTCTACTGCAGACTCTCTGTGTTCTAAGGATTGGTCAAGTTGTCGTTTCTTCTGAAGATGGATGGAGAAAATTGTTTATGACTTCTATAGAAAAAAAAAATTAATTAATGTCAAAGCTGGATAAAAATGTAAACAAGAAGCAACCACACCTGGAAATAAAGGGAGAAGGACACTAGAAGTGCCATAAGTTGTGTACAGTGCTCACTTTAATATCAAAAGTTTTTGTAGGCTCACTTAAGTGCCAAAATTGAAGAAAACGATCACTTAAGTGCCTTCGACAAGAAATTCAAACTGGAGAAACTACGTGACATTTATAATGAAAAATTTATCTAAAGTGACATTTTTTTGTACTAAGGTGATCACATTTTTATTAAGATTGGCATTGAAGTGATCACTTTTTGACAATAATTAGCACTGAAGTGATCAGTTTTTTTTATAATAACTAGTATTTAAGTGATTATTTTTTAACCTCCTACACGACTATGCTAACTAGGCACGTTAGAGAGCCACGTAAGATCAAGAAATTAATAAAATATGAACACGTCGGGTTTCTAGCAACTCAAATTGGAGTTTGCACTTAAGTAATTGTGTTTTCAAAAAAGTAATACTTAAGTGATCCCAAAAAAAAAAAAAATAGCATTAAAGTAAGCGCCATGCACAATTTATGGCACTCCTAGTATTCTTCTCCCTAGAGATAAGTATAGCTAGGTTTCCAATCTAAGGTTCCTTTTTTTTTTTGTGAAATATAAATAATTTAATAAATATTTTCCTAAAAATGATTTGTTATCGCTTATAATTTTTGTTGTCTATAAAAATGTTTAGATATAAATTGTTGTCGATAATGAAAATAATTTTCATGAATTAATTATTTCAAGCGATCCAATAGATCATTGTTAGGAAAATATTTTCCAAATTATTCATTTTCTGCAAAACAAATGGATTCTAGAAGTTATGTTCTGCCCTGATTGGTTGGTTGTATGACAAAATTTTACAGCAAGGTGACCAGTACATTGTTTGGTTTCACCAATAACATATGTAATGAAGGGGAATCACATCAAAATTTTCACACACAAAAAAAAAAAAAAAAAACCCGAAGATCAGAATTAGATCGAAAATAATGCATGAATTTGATGCCTCCAATTTATTATCATACATTATAATTTACATACCAACTATGTATTTTTATGTTAAAAGAAGTATTTTATCAAAGTAATCGTTTTTATATCCAATCAGTGTAATATGCCATAAATATCAAGATATTTAATATGTATATTTTTATATACCCGTAAGTTAATTTATAGCTATGAAAGTTATACAATTTGTCATTATATTACAAGAAATAGGTAAGTAGAAAAAGAATTCCTCATTCATTTCCAAGCTACCCGAAAAGGCTTTACTCCTAATTCCTATTATATCTTGATGGTTTGAAGCCTAGTTCTAGAAGGAATTGATATCCATATTTTAGATAACTAACCTGGTATTTATTCTATTTAATGTCAGACTTTGCCTAGTGTTAGAAATAGATTGAATCGTATACCAAATCAATTTGCCTGGGTTATCAAGAATAGGTTGTCCCTTCACTCTACTTTCAAGAATGGCAAGACACTAAAGAGACAGCTATGGCTATGAGAGTAGTGCAATCAGGTAATCGACCAAGTAATCCACATACATGATAAAAGAGCATTCCTACCCTAATGTACTTATCCACTGACATTGAAGGAGAAGAATGACAAGGTAGCTAGAAGCCTTTTTCCCTATTGTCTTTTCCGAAGTTCCCTAGCTGTGGGGCTTTCTGTTATGATTCCAAGTCTTCCTCCCACTCGTGTATTGATTTCAATGTTTTTTGCTTTGTACCGAAGCTTAGCTTAGCCCATTGGCTAGTTCGTAGGCCTCTCCCCGTGCCACCTAGCCTCAACAAGAACTTGACACTTCTAAAAATATAATAAAAAGAGATTCAGCTTAATTAAAAATTTCTAGGTCTAAATTGAATCACCCATTGAAATGGCCGTTTAGACTTCCAATGGATCTAACTCTAAAAAATCCTATTCTTATACCCCCTAAATCCCAATTATGCAAGTCCATCGGTCACCTCTACAATGGCTGGAACCCGCCCTTTAAATTTGCGTTTTTCCAGATCCGTGTTCCTTCGTTTGCTTATGTTTGATCTTGCGGGCATAATCTAATAAATGGCCAAAAGTGAATGCAAGACATACCTTTTCAAGTTTGCAGATAGTGCCCTCGTCGATAATGATGATGATGGCAGAAAAAGATCGATTTTGACGTAAAGCCTCTCTCGGCGAACCATCAATTCCACTCGAGCAGATTGCATGGTGATCCTTGGAATCATAGCGCTAACCCAGAAAACCTCATCCCCAGAATAAAATCAGGGTTCGATTCGGTGCAAAGGAAGGGCGAAGGGTCGCCTGTATATATGGAAGAGGGCCTCCCTGTGAGATCCACCCGCACGTGAGAGAATGAAAAGATCGGTAGAGCGATACCAAAAAAAAAAGTAAAAAAAGAGTGATCGAATATTTCGTCGTCAAAACAATATTACTTCAATAATTTACCAATTTTCCTTCTAGGGATAAAATCCATGAAGGATATCTTTTTACAGGGAATTGTCAGTTAAGAATCCTAATCTATGAGGCTATTAGATAAGGATATTCTTTTTCAAAAAAAAAAAAAAAAAAAAAGATAAGGATATTAGACAGTCGGTTTCCTTATTAGATTAGGAATGCACATGAGAATAAGATTCGATCTCTAAAAACAGAGTATTATTACTAATCGTCTCTTTATGTACATAAGCAAATGTAAAAGATTGTACCAACCTCAACTTTTTCTCCTGTCAATTCCATTAAAAATGCATCGCAAACAATAATGACATCATGTTCAAATTTAAGAAATGACAAAATCCTAAATCGAAAGTAATTCGAATCTTGTTTCACCGAAAAGGATGAAATATGTATAAATATATGGATGGATTCACGAGGGAATCGGCACATTGTGAAGGTCCTTTGTTGATCAATCGTTGCTTGTATTATAAAATACAGGAAAGAAAAAATAAAAGTACAATGTGGGTTATTATAGCCCACTAGTTATGGTTACGAGCAATAATTATTTAATTCAAATAAACAAAGAAATTCCTAATTTTATTTGCAGTTACAAGAAGTTATTCCGCACAATATTTATCTACAAAGAAGTTATTCAACAATAATCATTCACAAGAAATTGCATAAATTTTTTTTAAAATAGTGGCAATAAATATAACCCCCAACAATTGTGTTGTTGTGTAAATTCAGTCGATGACTTTGTCGATTAACTTTCTGAATTTTTTACGAAGGCTTCTGTCAAAAACTTTCAGGATATTGTTGTTGACTTTCTTGGTGAGTTGTGATTTTCCTTAAGTTGTCAATTGTTTTATCATTGTTGACCAATCAACTAGATTCAATACTTGTCCTTAATAACCAAAAGGAGGTCACTATTTTTGTGGCGACCTTACTCCGAAGTGGGTTGAACCAACTCGAGGTTCGGTTAATGGATTATTAAGTTTAGACTTAACTTGGACCCCCCAAGCCCATATTAATTCACAATTCAAAGTTCTTAACACGCATATGATTTTTCAATTAAGAGTCTCTACTAGTCTATTTTTGGTGGTCAATTAGAAACCTAGTAAAGAATTGGGAGAAACACTTTACCAAGATTAAATGAGTTTGGAGAGTTGATTATGCTAGATTACTTTAACGTCCTCTCGTTACATTTTCTCTTTTATTTTAGGCAATCTGGATTTATTTTAATTTACTCCCTAACATGATCAGGCAACTGCGCAACCATTATTTAACACTCAATAAAGTAAAGCAGTAAATAAGTTGCAAGCACTATGAGGAAATACCTACGTCAAAACAATGAAAGTATTTACAATGTTAGTTAGAAAATCATATCAACAAATCTAGATATAATTTCTAATTAATACACAATTACTCAATTTTCATAGAATTTTCACCTATTTAAATAAAACTTAATCTACGTGCAATGCAATGTCGTACAAAAATGCCTAACTAAAATGACATACAACATGCAACCTAACATGCAAACTATATGTCACGCAACATTTATTAGATAATATAATGACGGACACAAATTAATGCAACTAATATGTCACACGCTTTAATTTAAATGATTCATAAACATGCAATTTCCTAACAATAGGTGAATTAATTCTACACGATAGGCACATGATAGGTTTTGCATCTTCTTTCATAAAAAAAAAAAAAATTGAATATTTAAACATGCTATATATTCTAAGAAAGGAAACCTAATTCATCCCAAAGCAATTTTTTTATTCAAAATACCTAATTTAAGATGCAATATAATCCAAAATTAGCAAAATTATCAACGGGAATCAAATCAAATTTCAGTATTTTTTTTTTTTGGGGGGGTTTTCTTTAGAGAAGTAAAATCAATTCAAATCAAGCAAATATAGAAAGAAATCATATCCACATCATTATGCAGCACCAAATCATGCAAGAAATATTATCCATATCCATTAAAATTTGAAATAATAGATTCACAAATCGTATCTCAAGTATGAGATTGGATTTGGCTAATTTTTCTTGTAATCGTGAATCATATCCCAGGCGTGAGATCAAATTAATGATTTTTTGTGCAATCGTGGATTGTAGCTTAGGCATGAGATCAAATTGAAGATTATAGCATATTAAGAAATTAGGAAATAATTCATAATTTAAAAGGCTATTCGATATTGTGGATAAGAGAATATATTGGGAATTTTAATCATTTGCATCAACAATATTTCAAATAAGGAAACGAAATATTTGAAACTCAAATTAGACAAAACAATTTCCTAATTCGAATATTGGCTTCCACATTCGGATTTTCGAACAGGTACTTGCAACTCAACGCGGCGGTGCTCAGTAGGGATGAGCATGGTTCAGGTTGGGCCGATCCACCCCCTAATCCTAGGACCAACTCACACAATGCTGGTCCTTACTTTTGGACCGAGGACCAACCCTATTGAGCTTGGGTACAAGGACCGGACCGATCCAATGAGTTCGGTCCGATTCTAGGGTCAACCCGAGACCAACTAATAATTTTTTATTTCATTTTTTGTACTCTTTAAAAGAGCGATTGAGGACCGAACTGACCCAATGGGTTCGGTTCAGTTTCAAGGTCAACCCAGGACTAACAAAAAAAGATTTATTTCATTTGTTGTACTGCTTGAAATGGCAACTGAGGACCGTATCGACCCAATGGGTTCGATGATGAGAAAGGTCAGCTAAGAAAGGCAAGTGGTGAGGGTCAAGTGGGGTGAGCGTCGAATAGAATAAGCATCAAATGTCGAGTGGGGAACAACAAGCCAAGCGAGCATCGAGTGGCAAGCGACACAAGTGACCCAAAGCGAGCAACGCGAGTGTCGAGTGGTGAGTGGAGAAGTGTTTTTTTCGATTTTAGCAAATTGAAGACTAAGATGACAAATAAGACAGAAGAGAACGAATACTAAAGGAAGATGCCATAAGGTATTTTTTTGGACGCTGTGAAGACTCCTCACAAAAACATTTTCCTTCTTCGTAAATTATGGCTATTGACTACGTAAAGACATTAAAAACCTAAGTTATTAAAAAACGATATAAAATTACTTAAACTCTTCACTAAAGAACTGTTTAATGTTCTTGATGCTGTTTATTTTAAGGTTTTCTCTATATTAAAAAAAAAAAGTTATAAATAATACTATATATATATAATCAGGGTTGGTCCGAAATTGGACCGACCCGGAACTCTCAGGACCGAGAACCGATCCGCATAATGCTAGTCCAAGAATTCTATGACCAATGATCGATCCAGTCTCCCTAGGAACCGAACCAGGACTGGTAGGGTTGGGCCGGTGAGGTGGCTCTAAAGTTGACCCTGCTCACCCCTAGCGCTCAACGAGGCTCACGGTGCTAAAGAATATGGGGCCATGAATTGAAGATGCTCAACAATTAAACTAGACTTGCAACAATGGGAGAGCAGTTAGTTGCTCAAGAGAAATCTGCAAAGTCACAAAATTAGACACCACAAACTGTTGACTTCGTTGACTTCACTGAACAGTGCGACCATGACTAGCATTGTCGCTGTGGAGGAGCTGTGGTGTGGCTCGCCTGGAACTGCTGCAAGGAGCGTGTCGCGGACAATGATCGAGCACAACGAGTTGAGGCTGAGAAAAGCCGCAGCAATGAATTCGTCATGGCTAATAATACTCGCTGGACAGGAAGCAGCGGGCAGGGGGAACCCGTGCAAGACGCAGTGATGATGGGCAGCGAACTGGAAGGCGACGCTGTCCCCGAGCAAGAAGCAGCAACAGTTCGCGGGATGGCTTGTCGAAGGCTTGTAGCAAGGACTGTCATCGATGGCGGAACAACAGTAGCGTCGTTGATGGCGAAACAGAAGCAGCGACATAGGTGGCAGAACGGCAAGAACATCAAGGGAGGCGGATCTCAGTGGAAGAGAGGAGGCGGCGACAAGTTGCAGGGGTCGGGCTGGTCGGCGATCGGGGACAGCCGAAGAAGACAACCCGGCCGTCTATCTCCTCTCTCTTCCTCCGCAGGTTGTCGGAGGAGAAAACCCGTCCTTTTGTTGACCCATTCACGGAGAGACAAAAGATACCCTTTTGTTGACCTAATTCATCAATCACTCAATTCTTTTAAATTAGATAGTCGAGACCCATCATATACTCTCTTGTCATCGGCTAATTTCATTTTTTCTTATCGAATTGCCTCGAGTTGTTTTTTCAATTCTTGTTTACTCGAGATAAATTAAACTTCTATCAAGCCATCTTTTAAGAGTAAATAGACGATTTCGTCCAACCTATTGATGTCCAACAAATAGACTTGAATGTTTTTAGCCCTAGTCATTTTTTAATCTTTTATTTTGGCATGCTTTAAGGATAGACAAATGTAAGGCTTGTCAATCATCATTTTTGCCACATTTATCTTAATGCTTTCATCCAGGTCAGATTCATTTTCTAACTCATAATTTACATTAAAGTCACATTTTCCGTAAAGCCTTAATATGGCCCTTTATCTTTGTCTTTTAACAATTGCTTAGACACTCTCATTGTCAATTGAAATAAATCAGCAAAGTCCTGGCCTTCAAATCATTCTCGCATGTTAAATTTTAACTCATTGGAAGCTAAATTCGTGAATTCTTAATTTGAGAGTGAAGTGAGATGTCTATTTCTGCTATTCATAAATTGAGCAATAAACTGACCAATCGATTCACTATTTCATAAATAAAGTTAGCCAAACAGCGACCCATACTTTCAGGTATCATTCCATAAGATTGAGAATGGCCATCTCTGCCCCATTACACAGTGCTAAATTAGTAAACTGCGTAAAAGCAAATTTTGATAAAGACAAGAAATATCCTTAAGCCTTAAAGACTCATTTGTCCCTACTTCTTTACGTTGGGCTGTAAATTAAACGACGTGTTTGATGGTCAATCGTTCATCTTAACCAAAAGCTACAGTAAAATCGGTGATTTTAAAACCTCTTGATGAAGACTAATTATCGGGATATGGTTTTTTATAACCAGTATGATAACAGCCCTTCCTAATCCCAATTGTTCTCAGACTTTTTTGACAAATTTTGTAAGTATCCACTGTGGATTTGGTTTTTCGTCTTGTGCCTTGGTTGGTGATACTAGTCTTGCCGAATTTTCTATGTTAATTGGCACGTTAGGCCTAACATAAATCTTCACGTTGGTGATACCAATGGAGCTACCGGTGTTATGTTTTCAACATTTGGTAATCAGACTAGCTTGTCACCCAATTTGTTTTGCCAAACTATTGTTTTCAATTTGATTATTTCTACCAACATTAAGCCTGATTATCACCTTGACTAGAAGATTCAGGCCTTCGCATTATTAGTATTAATAAATGAAGAGGGACTAGGAAGATCCCATGTTACCACTGGACTTAGTTGGAATAGTGGTAGTAATTTTGGATGATGCTGGCCTCCTGAGAGCATCATCTGAGTATTGATGACAATTTGCTTGATCACATCCAAACATGTGACTCACGGTGTACTTAACCATATCATTTTGTTGCTCATCAAGCAATCTTCTTTGTGAAAGACACCATGCTGGAATTTGGAGCAACATTCCTTAACTGCCCTTCAGTAAGATGTCTTGGAAGATCACCCCCTTCGCGTTGATTTTCTTCAACCACCCTTCCAACGGATGAGGATCTGAATGTGCAGCAACATCATTTCCCGTTTGTGATTCTAGAATGTTACCCCAGCAACATTAACGAACCTTTGTTAATTTCTAGTTTTTACTATCGTAGTCTCCTCAAATCAATTAAACATTCCCCACCAAGTATACCAAAAAAAAAAAAAAAAAAAAATTCGCTAAAAATAATGAAAAAATATGGATGGATCAATGAGTGAATCAATAAAGGTTAGGAAGAGATTTTGTTTATTTTGGATAGAATGGTAAATGATAAGAAAAGGAAAAGCAAGACACTAGGAACATTTGTTCACAATGATATAAAATACAGAAAAGTAGGGATACAATATGGATTTGCAAGAACATTGAATTCTTTGGTTGATTGGGATCTTTTACAAAGAGTATAACATGGGTATCTATAGCCCATACTAAGGACGGTCACAAACACCAGTTTTGAAGTCCAAAAAACAAACGACTTCCTAATCTTATCAATTACGAGAAGTTACTCCACGCAACACTTATCTACAGAGAAGTTACTCAACAATACTTATCTACAAGAAATATACAAAAATCCTTAAATAACGATAATAAACATAACCACCCAACAGTCAAGTGTTGTGTTGATGACCCGTTGTTGATTACTTTGTGGATTAACATCCTAAATCTTTCTAAATATTACGGACAACTCTCTTGGTGAGTTGTTACTTCCCTTCAAATTATCAATTGTTATGTTCATTATTGACCAAACTTTGCTTTCATTATCTCAGTCTCATACCTTTTTATAATAACCAAAAGTTGGTCATTTTGGGTGTCAACCGATTTTTAGCAAATCACAATCCCTTAGATCTCTAAAACCTTCCTTATTTAAACTGTAGTGTTTCTTTTTCTTTTCTTTTTTTGATAAGTTATCTTTCTGATTTTATAAAAATTCAAATCCATCTCCCTAAAGGACACCAAATTTCAAAATAAAAATAAAAATTCCCCTTATAAATTTAACTTTGTATTTTTTTTCACTGTTTCGCGGAAAATATGGCTTTTTTCTAGAAAATGGTTTTCAGAAAGTCATTTTCCAGAAAAATGACAATATTTTTCGATATGCGGCTGAAATTTGAAAATAAACTAGAAAATATTTTTTTCTATTCGGTATGGAAAATTCAATTTGATTTTTGTGCACTCTTTTTAATATTATTTTTATTTAATTTTTTTAAAAAAATCATATATTTAATTATTTTTCTTTTATTTTTATTTTTCTTTTCTTTTCCTCCATTTTCTTCTTGGGACGGTTGTCGGCCAAGGATGCCAATGGTTCAGTTTGGCTCGATTTATGGTAAATGGCTAAACTGAACCAAAGCGATCCAAATCGAATACGAATCGAACCAAGACCTTGACTCGGTTCGGTTGAGTTTGGTTTAAGATTTTAGTTTGCACTTTTGTCCTGCCGGTCCTGATTCGGTTCCCAAGGGGACTGGGTCAGTCCTTGGTCCTGAAATTCCAGGACCAACACTGTGCGGGTTGGTCCTCGGTCCTAAGAGTTTTGAGTCGGTCCAACCCTGGACCAACCCTATATATTATATTATATTATGTATAATTCTTTTATATATTCAAACCCAAGTAAAATGTCTGTTATATTATATTATATTGAAATGTTCTATCAATAACACTAATAGTAATTTCAATTTAAAACTTTTGTTAAGTATTAATTATGTGTCATTTGTTTTGTTTTCAGGTGTTTAGAAGTTTAAGTGAATTAACAAGATGTGAAGTTATATATTCATGATTTATATTAAGTATTTTGAACTTTTTAAAGTTTAATTGTATTCTACTAATAAATTTCAGCTGCACTTTGCTTTTCAATTTGTGTCAAATGGTAGAAGTTTTTTAAGGTGATTTGCTAGTCAAGTGGTGTGAAGCTCATTTTTTGGTTGAGTGGACTCTACATGATCAAATGCAGGAAAACGCTTTTGCATATGATGTTATGAATATTTAAGATAGATGATTACAAGAACTTTCCATCTTGTCCCATATCTCGATGAGCGGTTAGCAAGTACGAAATTTCTGTTGTGTCATCTTAAATTTGCTAAATATGTATTGGTATTTATAATTTAGTTGCACAATGCCGCATTCTCAATGGATGTGTAATTTGAATTTGTAGGTTTTCTTTTTTAGGGAGTATAAAAAATAAGACGAAAAAAATTATCGATCGATCCTGGGTTGACCCTGGAACCGAACCGAACCCATTGGGTCGATCCAGTCCTTGGTCCCAGGCTCAATAGGATCGGTCCTCGGTCCTAAAAATTGAGGACCGACACTGTATGGGTTGGTCCTAGGGTTAGGGGGTGGCCCGGATCAACCCGGACCATGCTCACCCCTAAGGAGGACGGTAGGGGTAGGGACACAGAGGAGGTGGGTGGAGGGAACCCAAAAGAAGCCGGTGCAGGGAGGCAGCCGGGGTGGCGGGTGGCAGCAAAGAGGGTGTGGCCGGGAGCGGTGCAGATGGGGTCGCCAGGTGCAACGCGGCAAGCGTTGCAGATGGGCAAGGGCGGAGGGGGTGGCCGGAGGCCAGGAGTACGAGGTGGCTTCATCGGTGGCCAGGAAATCTAGAGCGATACCAGCCACTCTCTTCTCCGGCGTCTCAACTGGGGAAAGAAGCCTTCTAAATCGAAGTCGATGATCCTAAAGCGGGGAACGGCAGCAACAAAACCGGCTTGTCCCTTGACAACGACGATGACGAACGATGATGATCACGATCGGAGAGAAAGCCAACCCAAATCGAATTAAACAAAGACAGAGAAGAGGAATTCAGTCGAGTTGAGTAGATCGGACGAAGCTTTTGTAAAATGATTTTAGAGTGGAAGCGACGGAGGGAGGGGTCTGGTTGGGGATTTGGCTGTGTGGACTTGTGAAGGGGAAGGACTCAGAGAGAAAGAGTTGTGTGTTTTCGAATGAATTCAGTTAACCGAACTGAATCGAGAAAATCCAAACTGGTTAAAAAAAATTGGTTTTTACCATTATCGAAACTGATCTGAAAATGCACCAAATTTCGATTTGATTCGATTCAATTTGTATTTCGGTTCAGTTTTTTGATTTGGTTTTGACAACCCTATTGCCTTGCCGGCCACGGTGAGCCTTAAGCTCACAAATCGGTGGCGAGCGAGCTTGCCAAGGCCTCAAGCCCATGAGTCAATGGCGAGCTCACAGCGATTGTCAAGGCCTGAAGCTTACAAGTCACCAGCGAGCTCGCTTGCCAGATCTGGTGAGGTCTCAAGTCCACAAGTCGATGGTGAGCTCGCTGCGATTGGTGAGGCTTGGAGCTCACGAGTCACCAGTGAGATTGCTCGCCGGATTTGACGAGGTCTCGTGCCTTTGAATCGATGGCAACTTTGCTGTAATCTAGTGAGGCCTCGAGCCCGCAATTTGGAAGGCCTCGAGCCCGTGAGTCGTCAGCGAGACCAGATCTAGCAAGCTCATCATAATCTGGTCAGCTCTCCTATGACCAGTCATTGGCCATGGTGGCAATCAGGGGCCAATCGAGGAAGAAACAAAAGAAAAAGAAAGAAAAGGAAAAAAAAAAGAAAAAAGAAAAAAATTCAATCTTTTTTAATAATAAAAAATAAGAAAAAGGAAATATGTGTATGGTGAAAATAAGTATAGAAGATGGAATATGTTTTCTACGTTCTCAAATATGAAAAACATTTTCCTCACTTTCGAATGAGTTTTTTTCATTGGCAAAAAATGTTTCCTTTGACTAATTTACTTTTATGAATTGAATGTCAGAAAATTTGAAAATGTTTTTTTTTTAAATTGCTTTTCGCGAGGACGAGCAAAACCTAAGCATGTGCTCTTTTGTCTGTAATTACAAATTGAGTATTGTTATGAAATGAAAGAAGGAATTACAAATAATCACGCTAGAAAAAAAGAGAGAAAATTGAATTATACTGTTATTTAGGCGACGAAGAGGGAATAGGACTTTAAAATGACAAGGAGATGAAAAATTGTGTATTAACGACACCAATCACTCAATATATGCATGGATGTGGAGGCTTTGAAACTATAAAATCAACAAGCCCGCTACCTCCCAATCCTTTTAATCCATCCTGTTGTGAAATAACACGGAATTTAACAAATCTTGGAATTTAAATCTTATGGGAGAATAAGAAATTACCAAATGAATCAATGAGAAACGATAAGGACATAGACAATTTAAGCAGTTTGATTTGAATGTCGGTACCTATTCCACAAGAAGTTCCGGCTGCCACCAAATTTACAATGAATTCAAATAATATAGAGTTTACAATTTCTCAAGTCTTCTCCAGCTCTTTAGTACACCTAAAGCAAAGCTCATTATCTCATAATATCTCACAATAAAGTCACTTAGAAAACTCACAAAGAGAAACCAACACTTGTGTGTAATAATCAAGCAGAATATAAATATAATATTTGTATCAACAATGTGAAACCCCTTTCAAGAAACCTATTCAACTTAGGAAACCACTCAAAATAGGAAACTTGCTAAAATTAGGAAAAATAATTCAATTGAATTCAAATTCAAAACATATTTTAACACATTCCTTTTCTTCTTCCTCTATCGTTGGCAATTGGCAACTCATAGATAAACAATAAAAAAAGAATTTAAAAAATGAGTAAATTCAAGATCAACAAAGAATTATTGGCAACTCAAATGAACAATAGCAAAAAAAAAAAAAAAAAAATTAATCTTAATTAGAGGGATTACTAGCTTTTCTCTAGGAAAATCTCTGTTACTTTAAAGATAACAAAATAATCAAAGACTATTAATATATATTAATTGAGTAGTATCGGATAATATATACACAAGCCAATATGCGGATGATGTCATCATTAGCATTAAGTGATTCTAAAATGAAAAGTGCTCTACCATTCAGTGCTCTGCTAATATCCAGGGATCATTGCCAATATTAAGGGTGAATAAGGTATTGGGCGTTGAAGATATCTATAGGTTGGAAGGATCTTCATATTGAGAGAGAACAAACAAAGAAAAATGGGGAAGTTCAACAAAGCTCGGAACGATCATGAAGGTAAACAGCTTAATGAAGTCATAATTATCAATATGCTTGGAAAGAACTATAGATAGACAATTAGGATGGTTATCGAGAGTGGCAGATTGTTGGCAGGAGTAGCTACTGATATCAAAAAGGTGGAAGATGTGTAACATCCTCTTCGAACCCCAATTTGGTGTCTAATAGTTATCTTCGAAGCTTGGAATTCGGAAAAGAGCACTAAAGTGCTTCAGTAGCAGTTCTGGCAATAATGAGTAAAAAGCTGTTAAAACCTAAATTTTAAATAACTATTTAATAGAAAGTTATATAGAAAATAAGGAATTAATATTTAACTCCTAACCAACAATATTATAATAAATTACATAACATATCATTTTTAAGGATTATTCATCATATAAGTTAGCTTATTACACCCAACCATTGGCAATGTGTGATAGCCTGAATTTTCATAATTTGTTTTTGATTTTAAATAAATCGGGCCTTTCATCGACACACAGATAGTGCTATTCTCTGAGTTGATCACTCATGAGATAACTTGTCTATCTAAGGAAGCAATTAAGGAATTTAAATGCAATGGACTTAAGAATTCGGCCAAGAATTGATTTCTCGATCGTGTTGATCTACAAGGATCATTACGGCACTGTCGAAATCAATTAGAGACTAGAGATAGGTCAATTTGATTGAAATATGTGATCAGAGTGTAGGTGATTCCACCTGATTGCAAAATATTCGTTGATCGGCACTAGACCGATTTTTCTATCATTTTGGTACCCAGTGCCTATATTTGAAACCTCGAGATTTTCACGACAACCAAGAGTCACCAATGATTCGAAGATATACATTGTAACTCGAGATAAATCGATCACGGGTTAATTGCACCAAAAATTCCTAAAAATTACCCAGTATACTAGGTTATGCTAAAAGCGCACCGGATTGAAATTAACCGTGAATTTGAACCCGATTTCAGAAATTGAAAGTTATGTCATATCACAAGTCATTTTAGGAACGTCGACTCATCCTCCAAAGAATTTTCAAAGATTCCAAGGTTTTTTGCAAAAAATTGATTCGAACATTATGAAAAATTAATGGAAATTCGGATGGGCTCAATTAAAGGAAATTTAGACTTCCAAGCAACCTTTGAGCATCAGGGATTTATAGAGAATTGTTCGGGATTTTTCTCCAATGAAATCGAACCTCAATTTGGGGAATTGAGTAAAGAAATGGAAGCTTAAATTATGAAATTCGTATGCCATTTTGGAGGCTGCATTTTTTACCTTAATTTGAATTATATGTGGATTAAAAGGCTAGAAAGAAATGGGGGACACCATAGGATAAGATTGAAGACTTCTTGGACCAGATGAAATTTGAAGATATTTTACTAGACTTTTGCCTCTCCTCTCCCCTCCTTCACCGCCTTTGAAGAGTCCAACCTCTTCACGCTTTCCCTCATCCTCTCGCATGCCAACTCAATCGATTCCCTCTCCTCTGCTGTTCCAATTTCTCTTTTTTTTTCACTTGAACCGCTTTTGGTCTTCTTTCATTTTTCTTGTTTCTTCACTGCTCCCCTCACCGAGTCAAGACCGCCTACTCCTCCACCGAAGAAATCCCCACCAAATTTCTTCCTCCACGCGGCGTTGAAGCTGCTGCCATCCTTGAAGATTTCATTTCCCTGCATCCGCTGCCAGCTTCACGTTTGAAGCTCCACTGACCTTCAATCTCTACCCAAGTCCAGCGGCACTTGGGCTGGTTTTGTTCGGTCAACATCCCACGCCAGGCGCTAGCTTCGTTGACCCGCAGCTCCTTCGCACGCCTGCAATCAGCCCCCACGTCCACGTTTCTCCATCGCGTGTCTTTAGCTGTCTTCATTTCCTCAGCCCATCGACCCAGCTGCCTTTGCGCCCACGAGCCGCAAGTCCATTTCCTTCGCTCGTGGATCAGCCCAGCAAGCCGTGGCCGTGAATTCATCCCAGCCGCAGCAAGCCCAGTTCGGTTTTCAGCAGCCCGTATATTCAGCCCAACATCTCCATGAATTTCAGGCCCAACAAAGTCCATCAGCAGCCCATGAATTATTCTTGTTCAACCCGTTAATTTCAGCAGCCCAAGCCCGCAAAGCCAAGCCCAATTTCAGCTCACTTAAAGCCCAAGAAGCAGGCCCAAGCTCAAATATAAGCCCAGAATTTTCTGTGGGCTTGCAAAGCTTTTGGGCCCGGCCCAAGTGTCTATCAACGCCGCCGATAATTTGGATTTCAGTCACCATCACGCCGTTGTCACGGTGAACCGATTTCCGCAATAAACCGGTGAATTTATGCACTAAACTCTTCTTAGTAGGTTAATAACATTTAAAGGGTGTTTAGATTTAATTAATAAGGAATTATGTGGTTAATTAGATTAAATTAGTAATTTAATTATGCAATTATGCATGTTAGGCGGTTAGATTAGATTAAGTGAGGCCTAGATAAATTGTATTATTTATCTAGAAGGGTTCAGGAATTTTATGGGCCCATATCGGTATTTAATTTAATAATTTTGGCTTAAGTTAATAATTTTAGAATTTAAAATGAATTATTTAATTAATTTTGGAAATTAATTATTTATTAATTATTTTTCCGGAAATTAAACCGAGATGGCCAATGATCGGAATTTTATGCTGATTGCAATGGTGTGATTAATTTTTGCAATTGAGTGTTAATTTCTGCAAATTGAGTGTTTGTTGGATTTTTAGTATTTAATTCCAAAAATTGCGAATTTTCAATATTTATTCAGAAAATTATGGGTGTCAGATTTTGATACCGAAAATAGTTTTAATTATTATATAAAATAGTATGATTTTAAAAAGAAAGAATGTCAATTTTTTGGATCGAGTTGACTGTGTACTCACATACGACTAATTTACAATGTATTTATAATACGAAAAAAAAAAAAAAAAAAGAGGCCAAGTTCACTATTTTAATTGAAGCATTTGAATGCAATGCACGATGCCCTGGGCCGTATTTGAATGATCGTGTAATAATTAAGAGAAATCATCACAGGCTGTTAAGCCGAACAAACATTATCCCTATTTGGGATACCCCTAGACAATGGAAAGCCAGTTGTGGTAGATTTTAGACTTTATGCTTCTTCAGGAAAGCCGTATAAAAGAGACATGACATGCTCAATGGGGTGAGATGAAGCCTGGCAATGCCAATAGACTGCCAAACAGAGAGTAGGTCATACTATATGTCGAGATCAAAACTAAGAACGCATGTTTAATTGAGTTGAATGCTCCGGATTATGAGACAAAATTGTGTGGCACGGTATAAAATGTGTCATAATGATTTGACCCTATAATCATGACTCCTGTACTTACTTGAGAATTTCAATATGGCGTTCTAATTAATTGAGCTTAGTGGTTCTCATGCTTTCATGCTATCTAAAATATAAACTGTACTGACCAACATGGTGGATTTGAGACGAGATAAGTCTCCTTGATTGTGTGATCGTGTGGTTATGACGCTTCTTGGCATATTTCTCTCCTAATCGGGGTTTAGAGCATGGACTTGCCGAGACATTATCTCACTGTTATTGTATAACCATTTTCAGGTTCTTAGAAGGTGGTCAAGTGGAGGACCTAATGCCAAGAGGAGATAATCTGAAGTGTAGATCAATTAGGACCATCAGTCTTTGTAGTCTTTTGGTCATAGACCTTGTACATGACTCTATGTGAAAATAAAAGCATGTTTCATTTGTTGTGAATCTGTTGTCTTGCTTTTCTATCCCAATATGATTAGATTTATTTTCACTTCCGCATGTGCAATAAAAATAAAGAGTCGGTGACTCATCTTGAAAAGACGCAAAATATTATCGACTAGAGAGGGATGGGCACGCGCTCGGGGTTCAAGGTGTAACATAGCACAATTGATGTGAGTTCTCTCCCTCATCACAGAGGTGGAGGGTCCGAATCCTCTTGTTACTAAAGTGTCTGAAGTAAAGGTCCTATTGTTGGGGTCCTAGGCTAGGCTCATCCGAAGTTTACGTCTAAATAGCGGCTTGCGGCAAGACCTAACGGTGCTACCGGGTACCGGAGGGTCATGTGAACCTCGAAGGCTAATCTTCGGCGGTTTCTCAGTCAAAAACAAAAAAAAAGTTAGCTCATTGCATTTTGCATTATACTAGCTGTGGTGAATGGACCTGAATTAGCCGCGTGGACTAGGCTAGCATTGAAGCAACATTCGGCCGGAGGTGCACACGGGCCGAAAATCATGTGACAAAAGAGGGAAATTCTGAGTGTTATCTAAGTTTGGTTGAGCCCATAAAAGTTAAAACTGATAAAAGGCTTTGAGCTGAAGCATATTAAGGCCCATTATTTTAATCCAGCTGCAAAAAGAAGCCCCCAAGAACAAAAATTTGGCCAAAGCCCATTATACGCTTACCTGGCAGGTGAAGATTCGGCAGGGACACAGATTCACGGCCACAATCAAATTGGCCAATAGAAGGCAGAAATATTTAGTTGAAAAGAAAGGGAAAGAACACGTTTGCCCTATGAAAAATTGGTGACTGAAGGAAATATAAAACGAGAAAGGAAATTGTGTTCTTGGCTGCGCAATATGTGATTGGAAAGAGGAAAGAAATCTTGTTTCTTTCCGAGGAAGAATCGCTCACTTGTAGCTGTCTCGATTCCCGGGCACCAACGCCGCCGCCGCTCAGCCACAGACGATGCACCTGCCCTCGTTGCTCCTGCTGTCGCCTGCGCCCATCACTGTCCCGCAACAACCTACTACACCATCCTGCGACGGCTCGGCCTGACGACGTCTCTGTTGCAGCCAAGTCCAAGCCGAGCTTCTTTCTCGCCGTTGACGTCATTGCTGCACAAGCTTTTGTCTTTGCAGGTTCACCAAGAACACAACGGTCAAGGCCCTCACCGGGAAGCCACAACGCGAGAATCACCGCCGAGCCATCCATCGTCATCACAGCGGTTCAACCCCGCTGAACCGAGAACTGGCGTGCCATCACCGCTGTGAGTTCACATCATCAAACCAATCGTCCTCCCCCAAGCTCATCACACGGCCAAGCTTCACCAAGAGCCCCATCATCGTTGCCTTGCCGCAAGCACTCCGCAGGCCACCGTTCGTCAACCATCCATTGCCAGTTCAAATTTGGAAAGTTATCTGCGCAATTAGGTAAAAAAATCTGATCCAAATCAATTTAGATACTTTATTGCCTATTGTGCGTTGGTCAATATCTAACATGCATGATTTGAGTGAGAAGCATTATTGATTAGGATTTATTTTCTAATCCGTAATGTGAACATAATATTTTGATTATATCTATAAGCCTTTAAATGGAATTATCAGATTGTGCAATTAAAAATTGATATTTTAATCTTTTATACCCTAAGATCAAGATATTGATTTTTATTTTACAAAAATGTCAAGTTGATTAGATAGTGTTCCCAATTTTGAATGATGTGGATATATTTGGTGGTGATAATATCTTAGGTGCTTAATTTGTTTGATTGCCTTCTTTATCTAGAAAACATAAAATGATCGCATATTGGAAATATATAAGAATTTCTAATAATATTGCATATTTAGGCTAGATTATATTAGGAAAGATTCCACATTAAATTTTTCTTTAATATAGGGTAATTTAGATAACATTGCGTGGTTTAGATAGCATTGTGTGTTCAGTATTATCTAGTTGATGAGATAAGGTTTTTCCTAATTGAAATAGGATTTAATCTAATTATTTTTTACTGCGGATAGAATAAAAATAACCTTTTCGTCATAGTAATTTTGAATTATGAATTTAAAATTAAGTAAAAAAAAAAAGTAATCTTAGAATAAATTAGATTTGCCTTTATGATGAATTGCATGTTTGAACAATGGCATTTATTTATTCCAAATCATAATAAATAAAAATATAAAAAAATGGAATGTTATAAATTTTGCATGTTATGTACATTTAATTAAAATCTCATCACATGTAAAGTAGTTTAATCTAGAGTTGCTCTTAGCCTTAAGTTTGCTTTACATGCATTGCGTCCTAGTTTAGCCTTCATATGAAAACTGGAAAAATCAAATAATTTGATTAAAATTCCATTCCTACATAGTTAATTCCCACGTAGGACTAAAGACAAAACCCAAAAAAGTAAATAGTTGTTTTACTTAATTATTTATGTAATTTATTTATTGTGTTGTTTTCCTTGAGTGTTATTTTATGGTTACACACGCATGATTACTCCCTTGTATGTTAGTAATTTAGGTTAAAATCAATCCAAGCTGTCTCAATAATTATTAAAAAAATGAAATGGTACCAAAATGACATTAGAATAATTTAATGTAATCAAGTCTTTGAATTCATTAAATCTCCTGTTTGTAGAATTATAGTAATTCTCCGAATGCTTTACTTGGGTATTTTATCAATTCACTAAAAACTAATTAGTGACGATTTTTAAATAAAAATTTATTTGTATGTTAAGAATTTGAACTAAGTTATAAATTAGTATGGGCTTGGAAGAATTCAAGTTAAATCTACATTTAGTAATTCATTTGCCAAACCTTAGATGGTCCACTGAGATAAGATCGCAACAAAGACAAACTCTAGCAAAAGGATACTAACATTGTTATGGAAAACTGCCACTGTCAAGAGAGACATTACTAATGTCAGAGAACCATTTCAATGATTTCATGAGACGTTCTACTGCTGGTAATGGTAGAACCAATGGCTACCTAAGGACTTTAATGGGCAATTGTCATCTAAGGATGGATGGCTATATATTGAATCCATAAGAAATAGTGATGTTGGGTGGAAACAAACAAAACAAGTCCTAGTGCTAAAGAGTCTTCTTCTTTACTTTTATTTTTTTATTTTAGGTAATGTCAATGTATGTGTGGTGCTACTGTTCGTAATTAGTGATAAGAGGAAGTGCACGAATGTGATAGCAATACATGAGTCTTCTATTGAAAAACAGCACTTGGTGATTTCTTTTGAAGATTACTAGTGGATTTCAACCTTATTATTGTTGTTAATGTTGAGAGTGAACATAGGCTTACTACGATGTCCCCATTGCGTCAGACACTAAAATGCAAATGGAAACTAATTAAAAATGCATTAACAGGACCTATCTTAATCAATAATTACATTAAGGTATTCCAACCTAAATGATTAGTATGTATAACACGAATATTACAGGGTCTTGGAATCTCCTAAGACATGATCATTCTATCCTATCATTAATATCAACAATCCATTTAATGACATACACAATTCATCATAGAAGTGACACCATCTCATTTCCTTTTAGTGATCATCACTTGCTTCTTTTCTTACATAAACATGGGAGCTTACATGTTCCAGGCATACATAGGGAAATATTTATATAACATTAACCAAAAGTGTATACATTAAACTTGGGAAGGTGTCAAAAGGAGCCTATCTTTATTACCCCTTAATCTAACCCATGTCACTTGAAAAACAAAATATCCTCAGCTTCCACATGAACTAGGTGCTCTAAGCACCACCCACTCCAACTCCAAACCCACCATGATCGAACCAAAGAGGTTTGAATAGCTCTTCTTCATGGTTAATGAACCAAGCCTTAAACCGCATAGGAATCTAATCAACACGGCCATCGTCCATCCATAGTGTGGCTTTGTACCAAGTGTAGGTCATTTCAATCAAGGTCGTAAACATCATGGAAAGACATATCAATATAAGCAATGAGCCCATACCATGCCACAAGTGAAATGTCCATTCTAACAATCTAAAAAAAATGAAGGAATGAGCAATGCTCAGTAAAAAAACAATAGGGCTCTAAACTAGGTGATCCATGAACCACCTAGGGACTCATGAAGATTTAGGAATAATTCTCAAGGTAAGATATCATCATTGTTCTCTCTCTCTCTCTCCTACACTCTCCCGTCCAACTTATCTCTCTCTCTCACTCTCTCGTTTCTTCTGTCGTTTTCTTCTCTCTCGGCTTAATAGAATATTTCTTCTTCATCCTCTGCAATTTTACTACGGTTTCAAGCTCGAAAGAGGTGAAATCCGAAAGAGCCAGCAAGTAAGGAAGGCAAGGATTGACTGGGTAAGGAAACGATGGGATTCTATGCTGGCATCATATCTTAGCTTGGTCAATTGCATAAGACTTGTGTGCTGATGTTATTGTGCTTTGGTTGTGGTGAATATGAATGTGAATAAAGGTGACAATGGAGTGGTTTATGTGATAGTTTGTCCTAGTATTTGTGTTGTTTATTGTTGAATCTTGCATTTTCCTTAACAACTAATTGATTACCTAGTTTAGGGCCCCATTATTTTTTATTGGGCATTGCTCATTCTTTCATCTTTTTTAAATCGTTAGAATAGACATTCCACCTATGGCACAATACGGGGTTATCGCTTATGTCAACGTGTCTTTTTACGATGCTTACGACCCCGACATTGAAATGACCTACACACAGTACGAAGCCACACTATGGATGGATGATGGGCATGTCAATTGGATCCCTATACAGTTTGAGACTTGGTTCATTAATCATGAAGGAGAGCTATTCGGATCACTTAGATTCGGTGATGGTATGCCTGGAGATGGAGCAAGTGGTGCCTAGAGCACCTAGTTTGTGTGGAAGTTGAGGATGTTTTGTTTTTTGAGTGACATGGGGTAGTGAAGACAAGCTCCTTTTGACCTCTTCCAAGAATTGATGCATATACTTTTGGTTAATGTCATGTAAATATTTCCCTATGTATGCCTAGTACACATAAGCTCCCATGTTTATGTAAGTAAAGAAATAGGTGATAATCACTAAAATGAAATGGAGATGGTGCCACTTCTATGATGAATCGTGTATGTCTATAAATGGATTATTGATATTAACAATAGGATAGGACGATCATGCCTTAGGAGATCCAAAGACCTTGTAATATTCATGTTATACATGCTAATCTTTTAGGTTGAAATACCTTAATATAATTACTGATTAAGACAATTACTATTAATGCACTTATAATTAGTTCCCGCTTTTGTTTAACATGAGACACTGCCGGAACATCACAGGTATGTCGGATAAAGTTAAACCACTATATATTTGCTTGTAATATCTTCCATCTCCTCACTATTAGCTTAATCTATTCATTATCATCACCATCTATTTCATTAGTAGGAGGTGCACTTGATTTCCTATAATCTGTTTCCATTATTGTTTAAAGTTTAAGTTGTTATATTCCATAAAAAATTTCATAGCTCCCAAACAACCTATTCACCCCTCGCTCCAGGTTATATTGTTAGCCCCCAACATTCTCCAATCAACTTGAAGCTCTTTTTACATCTTTAACTCTCATTCGACTTAGTTACCAATAATTATTTGTATTTTTGTTTTAAATTACCAACTTATTTTATTTATTACAAAAAAAAATTATTTTCTTATATGCAAGACTTTTCTGTACCTTTCTTGGCAATGCTTAAATTTACCTACAATTATATGAAATTATCATCCTTTTTATGTAACTTAATGACTTTATCCAATTAAAATATCAATTTGTTTTAAATTATCAACTCCCACTCGAGTTTGCTCCCAAAAGTTATTGGAAAATTTTTAATTTACTACTCTTTCTATTGATTATGACTATTTACCTTACTTACAGACTCCTTTATTACTACTACATTACCATTTAAACTTTGTGTTACGAGCTCTTATTTGAGTTAGTTACAACCGTTTATTTGCTTTTTAAAGTTACCAACTTCTCTTATTTTTTACAAGGAAAAAAAAAGACTCCTCTTATTATTTACCAATTTTTATTACTTTCTTATCAACATTTTAAATCTATCAATTATTAAATGAGATTATCAAGGAAAGAAGTATACCCCAAGTGCCAAAACTTGACACGAAGGAATACTTAAGTGCTAAAAGTTAAGAAAGTGACACTTAAGTATCAAAATCAGAGTAAATTGGATCACTTAAGTGCCAATAGTGAGAAAATCCGACCAAAATGCTGACATGGGGATTTTCCAACGAAGTAAGTGCAAGACGACACCATTTTGCATGTTGACGTGACTAAACAATGCAAAAACGTCATTTTGGTGTTGACGTGGTAAAAAATTAATATAAAAATTAATCAAATTAAATTTAAAACTAAATTTATTTAAAACATTAAAAAAAAAAAAAAAAAAACAAGGGAGGCAAATGAGGGCTGAGCCCTCACTGTCACTGCCTCCCCACCGCCGCCGGGAAGGGCCGACGACGGTGGGGGGAGGGTCCGCTAAGGTCATCGAGCCATGGCCAGGGCCCGGTGACCTCGGCCTACACCCCCCCACTATTATAGGCCCTTCCCAACGATGGCGGGGAAGGCTCAGCCTTCAACTGCCTTCTTCCCCTTTTTAAAAATTTATTTATTTTTATAATGTAATTTAATTTATGTTTATATTAAAATTCAAATCCACACCAAAAGACATCATTTTTGCGGTTCTTTGCTAAGTGAACTCTCCAACAAGCAATGTAAGCGAGAAAAAAAAAATTGTCACGTAAGATTTCCAATGAGATTTGCTGGAAGTGGCACTCAAGGGTGTGCATGGAAACGTTTTTTTGAAACGTTTCTAACACTTCAAGACGGATTTTGTTCCGGGAACAAAAAAGAACGTAAACGCGTTTGGTTGCGTTTACATTTTTTTTTTTTTGTTCAGAACAATATAAGAACAAAAAAGAAACAACAAATTGTTGTTTCTGGCCTTGAGAAACACTTCTTGGACGCCCGAAAGAAACAAAAATGAAAAGAACAAAAAAACAAAAATTGTTGTTTCTCCTTCGTTCGTCTCCTTCGTTCATCCTCCTTCTCTCCGGCGACTCCTCACTCGGCCAACTCTCCGGCGACTACTCACTCCGCCGGAGCCTCGTCGGATCGTCGCCGGCCCCCGGCGAGGCTCGGCTCACCGGATCCGGGCGAGGCCGAGGCCCAACCAAGGTGAGGCCGAGCCTCGCCCGGCCAAGGCGAGGCCGAGCCTTGCCGAGGGCCAGCGAGCCTCGCCATGGGCGGGTGAGGTGCCTGCCCCATCGGCCGGTTGCCGGAGGCCGGCGACCGGCCGAAAAAAGAAAGGAAAAAATGAAAAATAAAATAAAAATGTTTTAAAAATTAAAAGAAACAAAAAAGAATAAAATTTACCAAACGTGTTTCTATTCATTTTTTATTCCTGGAACAAACGTTACTAAACGCGTTCTTTTTGTTCAAAAATTGTTAGGAATAGAAATATTTTTTTTTGTTTATGTTCCTCCTGAACAAAAAAAAAAAAATGTAAACGTTACCATTCGCACCCAAAGTGTCCCACTTTTCAAAAAAAAAAAAAAAAAAAAGTGGCACTTCAGTGTTACTTTCTTAACTTTCTTAACTTAAATATCCCTTTGTGCCAAATTTTGGCACTTGGGGTATACTTCTTCCGATTATCAAGCTTTATTTGGTTGCTTACCAACTCTATTCTCAAAGAGGTAACCCAAGTGAAAAGTAAATAAATTGAAAAAAAAAATGTTGGTAATAACTCAAGTAAGAATTAGTAGTCTAAAACTAACAATTAAATGTTGGTAAATAAATCAAATGAGTGTCAATAATCCAAACTTAGTTTAGTAAGTTGATATGACAAAAGTTAGTAAATCAATATGATTTAGATTGGCAATTTTATGTAAGAGTTTGTAAATTCAAAACATTCGTAAGTCAAGCAAATAAAAATATGTAAGTTGGAATAAAGGTTGCCAATTTGCGAATTATCAAACAAAAGTTTGTTATTTGATAAAAATGTTGGTAAATAACAAACAATTTACCTAAAAAAATAACATTGATAATACCAACAGATTTCCAACACTTATTGAAATTTATCAGCACCGAAAAATCTCCAGATCTTCTGACACGTAACAATAGAATTCTATTGATGAAAATGGATAGAATATTTAGTTTAACTTATTTGTGGAAGCTACACGATCCAATGAAAATTACGAATACTTGAGAAGTACATGGTTCATTTATCCCGCACAGTACTATCTTTGTGGTTTTAATAAATTTTGATAATTGATCTATGAGTAGATTTTATCAACTATTGAGGTTTGTCGAGGCATGGAAAGAAATTCCACGCACGTCGAACACTGGTTGATTTCATCTCCCATTGACAACATTTTTGCGAGAAGCTGAAGCGTGTATGAGAAATTGAAGAGCTCTTGAAATCTCTGTGTGAGTATAAATTTATGAGAGATCCTAAAACATCCTAATCTTGACCAGTACTTAGTCAAGAAAAGGAAAAGAAAGAACGAACTTCATATATCAAATCAAAACCAAACTATGGACTCTAATGTATAGCGTGGCATCATCCCGTTCAAAAAAGTTCAAAAATTTACTTATCTTCTCGATCGGATCTCTCTTTCTCCGTCTGCTCTGTTTCCGACAGCATCCCTTGCTCGTACGCAAACTGAGTGATCAGAGCCACCAGAATCGCCCCGAGGACGGCGACTTTTCTCCAATCGGGCGAGGACGAGATGAAAGAGTCGGCGATCCCGGCGACCAGGATGCCGATCAGCGCGACATAGACATATCTTCGGGTTTTCGACCCAGCGCTCTGTTTTGTGACTTCCTGGACCTTCTTCGCCTCCTCCTTGGCTTTCGCCTTCTCGACCGGCTTCTTCTCCTGGGTGAGGCTCTTGAAGAAGAGCCCCTCGTTGCGGTCCTTCTCGACCTGTCCCTCGAATTCAGCCAACTTGTTGTCGCTCTCCTCGATCTCCATTCGGTTGAGCTCCATGGATTCTTCAAATGATTGCATTCTGCTCTCTATGTTCTCCATTATCTGGCAATAATACGTAAAGGAAGATATGCATGTGCAAATGTAAAGAGAAAAACTATGTCTGGAAGTAAACTTCTTTTTAAGGGTGTTTATAGGGTAGAAATAATTGAAATTCTAAAATCGAAATACATGAGAGAAAAGGATAAAAAAAATTATCAATTTACGTTTTTTTTTTTCTTGAATATTTAGATAAGAACTAATTTAGGATTTTTTTTAATGGAAAAAATGGACTAGACTATACTAAGGAATGAGGTCCCTTTGATTTATATAAAAGTATAGATGAAATATGGGATAATAATTAAAACGACGAAGTTTTTTCACCTCCACTTCTGCATACATGTTCATAGAAAATGTAACGTTAGAAATCTCAAATTAAGTGCCTATTTACTTGCGTTATTTTCAAAAGAAAAGGACAACTATTTACCTCGCCAAAGTTCAAAATATTATGCAAGTTTCAAGGGATTGTAAAAAAACTTCATATCTAACTGCCAAAATTTCTAAATGGTGAAATTTTTGGATGTTTCCAATTAAAAGAAAGTCAAAAAACAGCCGAAATTAAATCAAGCTAAAGGCAAGCAAGCAAAGTTCTATCCAAGAAGGCTCTAACACTTTCATCGCGGTCAAATGAATTAAACTTATAGGTAAGGGCAACAGTGAAAACACGAACTTTTCTCCCCTTTTCTCCTCGATTAAAGAAGCGCTCCATTTCATTCCAAACTATGTTAATCCAACAAAGACGAAAGAACAATGGCAACCCAAAAAAGGGTGAAAGTATACCAAACAGCACTGCCGACACGTTATCAGTCTGATCGCATTTGATATCATTGTGGTCATGCATCTCACTTGTAATTGATCAAATACATCACATGTCGCTATTAAATGATATATCCGTCATATGAAATTCTTATTTTTAGGTGGAGGGTGCAGAAAACTACCAATTTTACTTACGCTAACCCAAAAGTTTATTATGTAACAGTATGCTTAGCATATAAATAAATTCCAAGCCTAATATCATAATATCAAACCAACTGCAATAATTTAGTACCGACCGATCTTTTTCTTTTTCTTTTCCAAATTGCGAGGCAGCATTAGGAAGAGAAAAACGAATTTCGAAATGCCTTCTTTTTCCCAAAGTCTAATCGGATCCGAAAATCATGAGGATGAACAGACCCGGTTACCCGCTTCGTCGAGGCCTCGGAGCGCGTCCTCCCCGATCTTGTCGAACTCGGCGCCGGCCTCCTCCCCGAACTGGGTCAGGTAGGCCGACCGCTCGTCCAGGTAGTCGCTGAGCCGGACCTTCTGCGCCTGGAGCATCGCGATCCGGGCCAGCAGCTCTTGCTTCCGGGCATCGCCCTCCGGCGGCGGCGGCGGAGGAGAGTCGGAGGGTCGGGACGAGCCGCCTCGCTGGCATCTGCACAGGGAGAGAGCCAGGCGCTTCTTCGTCTTGGGGTTGAGGTTGGAGGGAAGGAAGGTGGTCGGGTCGGCGGGGGAGAAGGAGGTGTGCAGGGTTTTGAGCGCCATCATCTTTCGAATCCTTTCTTCTGTTGAAAAATGGAGAAGGAGAAGGGAAGGAGAAGGAGGAAGAAGGATTTTTCCTTTTTGTCGTTTTCTGGGACTGTTTCGGACCTCTCGTTTTTTGTGCTGCATTATCTCGACTTACATGTGCTGCCAAGTTATTAGGAAATACAAGTAACTTATGAGCAATGATAATGTCATTTGGATGCTGATAGTTCCGTCAAATAGCTCGATTGGACAGATGGGTCATATCGCTCAACTAATTTCCCAGATATACGGAAAGAGATCCTCGCCAAAGACGACTCTTGCCCTTTACTGGGGACGATCTAACACCTCGTTGGTGGAAGGCAAGGATTTTAAATGTTAGCGACGGTGGTGAGTTCAATTTTCAAACCTAAAAAAGTGATTGTCAACTATCAAAGACAATCGCATCATCATATTTGATCTTTAAATTCAGTTACAACACTGTGAGATTCAAAGGTTTGGAAATTGGAACCGGTCAATGTAAGAGTCATGCAGATGATACTTTGTATCCACTACTTCTAAAACTACCGCTTAAACATCCTAGGCCAACAATCTCTAATTTCCCCTCGTCCTACCACCGCAAGCCCCCATCTCAATCAAGGGAGTTACAAAGACAACTTTCCTCAATTTCAAGTAAGAGATACAGAGACCACTTTTGTCATTATTCTCTAAGTTTCTATGGCCAATGGATGCAGTCGTTAACAACATGAGGTACCCTTACCAGACAGGTGTTAGGAAACGGAATAGGAGCCAGTATCAAGATGCGTTACGAGCACCATTACCTCCAAGCAAATGCATCAGCGAAGCTCGATCGACCCTTGAACAATTAAGTAATGAACAATGTCGAAGAGAAAGTAATCTTATATATGTCGGAGAACAAAAAAGGCAGAATGTAACAGAAGAATCAACAACTTGCTTTCCAAAAGGCACCAAGTAAATCAATATATTTACAAACTAGGAGCACATCAGCATGGACGCCAGACGCAAGACACCGAACTTTTAACTTTAAAGCAGGGAAGATAGATAACTAAATTGCGCAGCATCAGAGAAACCAGGCTCTGTCAACGGGCAACGCCTGTCGCTTTCTTGTAGGTATAACACTTTGCGATCCAGAGATAGACCAAGAAGTTAAGCAGGCTCAGAATCGCCAAGAGCCAGTAGAAATAGTCGAGATGACCCCTGTTCAGATTATCGGGAATCCATCCAAGCTTTCCGTTTTGAGTGGTCACTTTAGTCACGATGGTCACAAGTAAAGTGCTCAGGTAATTTCCCAATGCCACGGTAGTAAGAGAGAGAGCAGAGCACAAGCTTCTCATCGCATCCGGTGCCTGGTCATAGAAAAACTCCAATTGCCCAATAAAAGTAAAAACCTCAGCACACCCCACGAGGAAGTACTGAGGGACCTGCCAGAATATTGACGTTGGGATGTACTCAAGATCGTAGTAGTTGTTCCTCCTGACGATGCCAAGACGAATGACTTCCAAAATCCCTGCAACAAGCATGGAGAAGATAGAAATTACAAGGCCGATGCCCATCCGCTGCAGCTGAGTGAACCCGCGTTCCCTGCCTGTGAATTTCCTGGCATAGGGGACGATAACTCGGTCATATACGGGAGCCCAGAAGATGACACTCAGTGTGTCAAAGAGAGAGAGGGAAGCCGATGGGATCTTGAAGTTTGGTCCCATGTGCTGGTCCAAAGTGTTGCCTTGAAGAACAAACATCGTGCTCATCTGGCTGTACACGGTCGCAAAGACTATTCCAGATGCCCATACTGGAAGCAACCTGATGATTGATTTAAGCTCCTCCACTTGTGTGACTGTGCAAAGTCGCCAGGGATCTGTATTCCCCTTTATGTTATCAGTTGGGATCTCAACAGCAGCCTTGTCAAAGAACCTGCAATTTGTAAATGATTAAAAACCACAGGTTAAACTATCTACAATTGTCAGTATGCTGCTAAAGCCGATTGTTTCAATCTACTACAAACAAAAATGCCCAGGGATAGTTCAGCATCGTGATTGTAATGCATAATTAGGAGGTAAGAGTGTGCCCAGAAACATAAGTTATACACTCATCCCAACTTTTTTTATGGGAGATGAGCCAAACAGCTTCTCAAGCCACCCATGGTATCAGCAAAGGAGCATCAAAGTATAAAATGCAGAATGTAGAAAAGAAAAGAGATCTTTGCTTCTATAAGTGGTAGGATAGAGCAAGATGCAACAACAGCGACTGACTTGAGCAATCCATATTTTTCATAAGGACATTTCTTTGTAATTAATGATCCAAATCAGTTAGGAAATTAACCTACTCACTAAGCTTCAATGTTTCTTAAACATATCCTAACAGAGACCACTGGTAAAACAGGCATAAATAAATGATGATCTGTACAAATACCCCGAAAATCTTCAAAATATTTTAAACCTAATAAAATCAGGGGATTTAGACACTTACTCCAACTCATCCGTGTGCTCAAGCTTGCGACTTCCTTGGATAGTGCATTCTGCATCTGCCGTCTCATGGAGATGAGTCTTGTCAGCTGGAACTTCCACCTTCATTTTTCTGAAGGATGCGACTATTACCTGGGCAATCCTTGTAAGGGGACTGCCTCCAGGTTTCTGTATCCTGTACAACCGGCTACCGGAGAAGAAAAACACAATAGCAATGGCCATTGCAACTGCCGGGATTCCAAATCCCCATCCCCAACCAACATTCATTTGAATCCACACCAAGACCGAGGATGCAATAAGTGCACCGATGTTGATTGACAAATAAAACCAATTAAAGAACGAACTCTTCTTTTTCCTCTCAGGTTCATCCGTTTCATCAAATTGATCGGCACCAAAGGATGAAACACAAGGCTTGATTCCACCAGTGCCAAGAGCAATCAAATACAGCGCCACAAAGCAAGCAGCAGTTTGGGATGTTTTAGGATGGCACTCACCATTTTCACAGGAAGGCTTTAGCCCAGGAACAGAAGCAGATAATGTTAACAGTGTCATCCCCTGCACATGAGTTAGAAGAACATCTTTTTAGGAACTCTTTGTCAAAAAGGGGGGAAAGCACATGTAAAGTTGCTTCAAATATCTCAGCCTTCATCATCTATACAAGTCCCACAAATAATCTAACTGTCCATCTGAATGCGATGCCAAGTTATTCTCCCAATCAAAGTAGCAAAGATGCTTGACCAAATGACACCATCACGGACACTGGAAGCATTTCAATTGACCTTGATACAGCTAGAAGGAAGAGAAGAAAAACCTTTATAGTCTATAAAGAGTATATTAGGAGTAAATCTTCAAAATAAGATTCTTTTTCTTTTAACTGCAGGACCTATACCAAATCTTAACTTGTTTTTTTTCTTTTGCTAAGAAAATCTCCGTGGTCTTCTTTGGGCAGAAGAAATATTCATGAATGTAACATGTAATCTGTACCATAATTAACCAGTTGATTTTGATACATAGACAGGCATGCATCGAAATGCATCCGATTTGCAGTGCAGTCATCTTAGAACACACAATAGCATTTATATTCTTGGCCATGCTTACCAGAACATAAACCATTGAAAAGATGGCTATTGTCCAATATCGTCCCATGTATGAATCCGCTAGAAAGGCTCCAATAAGCGGAGTAATGTAGCAGGTCCCTGACCAATTGGTAACATTATTTGATGCGGCAACATTACTCTGGTGTAGGCGTTCATGGATATAGTTCACCAAATTGGTGCCCATGCCATAGTATGCCAACCTTTCGCAACATTCGTTTCCTGATAGAATAATCTTTGTTAGAATATATAACACTCTCAAGGTCATGCAGTTCCTGACATAAGAGGAATCCAACAACCAGGTCAACATACGGAATGTTAAAGATGGACAAATAGCCTCTCTAGACCATACCCAGGATAAAGCGGCACGCCTTCCAGTTCCCAGTTTTTGTCCGATCGGCAGGATCACCACGGATGGTCACCGTCCCATCTTTTGTGTAAATATCCTCTTCAGCCATGATATCCATCAAACTCTCAAACCCCTATGTAACTTCAAAAGAATCACCCGAAAACTCAGCAAGTCAACATCTCGATAAGCATGTCGATCTAAAACTGATCATGTCAGGACTCTAGAATCAATAATTTCTCATCGAACATGGACAGTTATCGGTAGAATGCTACTTCTATTCTGAAAAGCCCAAGAAATATTTCATGTTACTAGCGTGTGTGGTATCTTTTGACATCAATTACGGCACTTGTTGCGAATTTCACCCAGGAATGAGTAGTCCACAAGACGAGTCCACTCAAACTTGATGACCCACAGAGGAAAAACAAACAATAATTAAATAAAAAATCATATCCTCCGTACAAAGATTTATATACTAAAGAATCAGATCCTCCCAATTCAAAACAATCTAAAATTTACTTTACTTTATGCTACTTTAAGCACAACGTTCAAGAAGACCATCATGAGATTCCTCACTACCTAAACCCAACATGCTCCAGCATCGAAATCCATCTCACAGACCGATTCAAAAACCGACAAAAACCAAAAATTTGACAAATTTCGGACGGCCAGCTACTGTGACTGTAACCTCCCTTGAGATTTCAAGGCTGCTTTTCGAACAAGCACAGACAGATTAATCGCAAGGCGCAAACCACGCTCCCAGGGAGTTGCAGACAAGCGCAAAGGACCCGACCATTCTTCAGACCAACGGCGACAAGCCCAAAGGTGCACCAGATCCACACTCCTCGCACTCAGCGAGTATAAAAACGTCCGAAAAGAAACGTCGGCACGTAGCGGAAAACCACGACGTTCGGAAGCCGCGACGTCCGCGTGGCACCGCACGGAAGCGCGCCCCCTTCCCGTGCCGAGAACCCGGCGACGGATTCGAAGCGGGTAAAGAAGAGAGACCGACTAACGCACAGAGAGAGAGAAAGAGAGACGCCATGGACGCACCTCGATCCCGGACGGCGAACGGCGTCGCTTCCCCTCCGGCGACGGCCAGGGGAGCTCCGGCGATCCTGCGCGCGCGAGGAGAGGAGGAGGAAGACGACGAGAGAACCACGGCAAGTGATCTCGTACCAACTCACGTTAAAAAAGGCGTCGTTATTTATAGCTTCGACATGTTCGGGGTTATTGCTACAGAGCCCCGGTAATTTGCGTTATTTGTAGATTCCACCTACGTATTTTTCGGTATTTGTTTACCCCCTTCCGATTCGGGGGCAGGAATCTGCGGCCGGCCATGGGAATTGAGCATGTGAATCTGAATCTATTCGCTTTGGTTTTTTTTACTTTTTCTTCTATTCTTTTGCACGTTTAAGTCAACGTCGCTCATGCGAGCGCCACCACATCAGAAAAGCCGAGTATATTACTTGTTGCAATTTCCCACGTCATTGAATTAAGGTTATGTTAATTTTATGAAAAATCAGTGATTTTGAAATATATCTTCCTAAAAATAACTGATTATATTGCTTGAAATAATAAATTAATGAAAAATATTTTATTATCAACAAAGATTTATGTATAACGCATCATCGTTCAAGCAATTATTTTTGTAAATGATACAAAGGATTATTTTTAACTCGTTTGTTTCGCGCAAAATGAGTTATTTGAAAAACATTTCCCTTAAGATAATGAATATATTTTTTGTTGACTAATCATTTCAAATGAGCATTTTTGGAAACATATTTCCGAAATCATTTATTTTTTATAAAACAACTAAAGCCTTATATATTCATTTTATATGTACCATCTCGCTCCACCTATGAAATGTTTGATATTCTAAGGTTGTATTTTGGTGTTATGCCCCCAATTTCTTCATGTGCTTGTCATTTGTCAAATCCCACACATCATTCCTAATCTGACTAATATCACGTCATTTGATTATGAAGCTACACTCTTTATATATAGGTGGACCTGTGATCTCCCTTCACCAATAAATTCAAGCCTTTGAGTGGGACTTTTGAGCAAAATTCATAATTTTCTAATCATAAATTCTGGGGGTTGGTTGCAAATTTCTTGGGCCAAAAGCACAAAAACCAGAGAATAAAAGTCACTCAGAGAAAACCAATACAACGAATTTGGTAATATTAGGTGGGGATGCTGTAATAATGAATCCACCTCACGAACCTGATTTATTGCCCTGTGTGTTTACCGAGATGAGGATCTGAAGATTCTGAACGTGGACTCTTTAGCTAGCACTATTCTCAACGATGTTTTATTTTTGGTTTGCTGTGCATAAAAAGGGCACGACCAGTTTTAGGGAAACTAGAAGTCAAAAACAACATTCTTGGGAAATTGCATTAGCACACGACAGTGCATGAACGACTGGCGTTTTCCTTTTATATATGCAGAAATACATGGACATCTAGGGGGTGTGTAACAGGATCGGTTCTATTTAAAAGTCAAACGAGACTGCACTGAAAACGGATCTGGTTTCCAATTCCCATTGAAACCGGTCCAATTCCTAATTCTAAGTGAAAAATCATCAACACTACCCAATGGACCAGTCCGTTGGTGATAAATTAAATAGCTTGCTTTAAACTTCACAGCTGCAATAATAATAATAACAACAACAACAATAATAATAAGATGGCTTGGTGATGTGTGGCGTGCGTGTGCGTGATTGTGGGTGGCTTTAGATCAAACGCCAGGTTATTTAATTAGAATCATGTTAGCAAGTATTATCAAAATACTTATTAACCATATATAATGATAAAAAAAAGAAGTTATTTTGATGTACAAGTTTGTATTATCTGGGAAAATAGTGTCTGAAAATGATAGAATTTGCTTTATGAAAATGTTTAATAAGTGCCATTGAGACATTTGTTAATAATATCCATTTAGGTCTGTTTATTTCATGAAAAATGAATTTCTTGGAAAATATTTTTCTAAAAATAATTATTTACATCACTTATAAAAATGAATGAATGAAAAGTATCTTTATCGTTTATGAAAATGTTCATACATAAATAATTGTCGATGATAAGACCATTTTTCATTGGCTAATTACATTAAGCAATGCAAGTAATTATTTTTAATAAATTTGTTCATTGTTCGACTGTACTCATAGATGTGCAATATTCGAATGCCGATGGTATTGTTTTTGGCATTTTTAATTATTAAAAAAGTTAGATGACTTGAAATATTTATACTCAAGTAAAAGAAGTGTTCAGCATTATCCCCAAACTATGCCCTTAGGACATTTGCTAATAATATCCATTTAGATTTCGTTTATTTGATGGAAAATAAATAATTTAAAAAATTCCAAAAAATGATTACTTATATCGATTATAAAAATGAATAAATAAAAAATATTTTCATAGTTCACAAAAATATTTATACATAAATCGTTGTCGATAATTTTCATTGGGTAATTACATCAAGCCATACAAACAATCTTTTTAGGAAAAATGTTACAAAATAAATAAAGCATTAATTAGGAGAGAAGTGTGTAGAAAATTAAATATGATGATGCTATTAGTTTTTTCTGATAGATGATATTTAGTTTCACTATCAACCTTTAATTGCTGGGAGAGGGACCTCACGCGCGTACGCTTGGGTACAGAATCTTACCTCCGAAAAGGGAATCAACAGGAATCCCGTGACGTTTTGTAGGAATTGAACCCTGATATTTACTCGTCAGATTTTTTGTTCTGGCTAATCTAAGCTGACATACATAGAGAGAGAGAGAGAGAGAGAGAGAGAGAGAGACTGTAAGATAAATCCCACAAAGTTTACTCAGTGCCTAGAGAATTGACAATGGATTTGACATCAATAAAGATTCAATTTCTCACATCACCAAAAATCAGTAGTTTCATATTTGTGCCAGTCTCAATGGGTGTTCGAATTTTTGGAGAACCCAACTAATCTTCATCAGGTGCTATATAGTCTACCCATCCCACACACTCGATATTTATCGAGATACATAGGTCTATACTCCCAAGAACGTTACCAAGACAGGGCCTGAACATGATCATTCGAATCGAGTTTCGAGTAAGGAGCTAGACACACGTTATCACTTGAACAATTGCATCACGTCTAACTTAATTTCACGAGGTCAACGGCTATCTCCTGAACTTGGAACCTAGGGTTTTCTGGCCGTAAAAGATACCCATGAGGTCGGCAAGATCTTCATTTGATAACATACACCCATTGAATCAAATATGGGGTTCAATGTATGGCCGTGACCGACTTGGAGCTGATAGCGTGAACAGGAATATAAAAAATTGTGCCGTCCAAAGTTTAAGATTTCAGCGGGACATATTTTGGACTTTTACATCAAATTCAACTAATGTTTCCTAACCCACCAAAAGAAGGCGAAATTGTCCAAAAAGTTCTAAACCTATTGCATTTTTGTCAATTCAGTCCTAGACCTTTTAATTTTACAGATTGAGTCCTAAACCTTTTCACTTCTTGACGATTTAGTCCATTCGGCCAATTTTGGTCGAAAAATGCTAACGTGGACATCGGCGGTGCCACGTAAGACTTATGGCATTGATGTGAATAATTTTTAATAATATTTTAATTTTTTTTGAATTTTTACTATTTTTTTCTATTTTTTTTTTCTATTTTTTTTTTTTTTTGGGTTCGCTTGGCCTTTTTGGTGGCCGACCACGGCCATAGGCGACGGTCGGCCACCGGCCACAGCCAATCGGCTGGCCTCGCTTGCCATAGGCAAGGCCTAGCCTGGCGAGGAGGAGCCCCGGCGAGGGGAGCCCTCGCCCAAGCGCAGCTCGACAAGGGTTACTTGGGTGAGGCTAACCCTTGCCTGACCTGGGTGGCCTCGTCGAGCGTCGGTTGAGTGACGGCGACGTCGGGTGAGGGCCAACCTCACCAGATCTGGCAAGGGGAGCCCTCGCGGGGGCTCACCCTCGCCCAGGCGAGTGTCGGTCTTGCCCATACCAAATCTGGCAAGGCTGGCCCTCGCCCTTGGCCGAGCAATGGCAATGCCGAGTGACGAGCGAGAGTGGGAATTGTCGACGAGTGATGGCAACGATGCATTGGCAAGCAGTGACATAGGGCTGGGGATCGAGAAGGTTCGACAAGAAGGGCGACGACATTGATCACGAACAACGAGGAGAAGAAGAAGACGACAGGGAATTAATTGTTGCAAATTTGTTGTTTACAAAAATAAAGAGATAGGCACAATACAAGTCCTAAAATTTATCATGAAGTGAAATTAATTATTAAAAATTTCAAAAAAATACAATCAAATCTTAAAATTTGTCAAATGGATACAGTTAAGTCTTTCTACTAAATTCCGTCTAATTTGATCAACGGAAAATATTAATATGATTTTTATTTTATTTTCTCTCTCCTATATGCTATCCTATGTGGCATTAAAGTTAACTAAAAAACTACAACAACATCGTTTTGATCTGACTCCCAATTTTTACACCAAATCTTAACTAAATTAGGTTAAAAAATCCAAAATTTTTAAAGAAAAAGACAAACTAAAAAAATCAAAAAGGTAAAAGTAAAAAAGACACAAAAAGAGGGGGAAAAAACACCAGCAAAAGGAGGGCCAAGCCCTCCCCCTTACTGCCATTGCCCCATCTTTGATAGGGCATCATCAATGGCTGGAGGAATTGCTAGCGCCACCACGAGGGCCAGCAACCCTCATTGAAATCCAGAGTGGGTCACTAGCCTCCTAATTTAGGCGAAGGTTGCTAGCCATCATCGATGTCCATCGTGGATGTAGCCATAAGCTAGACAATAGGCTTGTACTTTTTTCTTTTTTAAAATCTAATTTGATCAATATTTAAGTTAAAACATTGAGATGTTGATGAAAACAATGTCGCTTTAGTGTTTGAGTAACGTCATGTGAGAAAGAGACAACAACAACAAAAAAAGTCATGTCAAAATTTTTTAATAGCCAAATTTGACAGACTTTACAAAAGGACTAATTACATCAATTTGATAAATTTTGAGGACCTTATGGCACTTTTCAACAGTTTTAATACTCACTTACACTCTCATAATAAGTTTTAAAATTATTAATACATTGTTCCCAAAAATAAAAGGGTCACTTCCTCATAAGAGTTCAACAAACGAATGCTCCCAGAAAACTTGTCAAATAACCTCGTAAGTGTCGATTTTCAATACAAGAGCGCCAACTCTTTTCTTGGTGCGCGTAATCATTATTTTCAAACACGCCTATTAGGTATTCGAAGGCGGTACGGCTTCGATGACAAAAGTGCCGATAACAAAGACAAATTTCGGGGACGTCGATGATGACCGATGATGACGTGGTCCTAGTCGTCATAAATTAGATACCAAAGTCGCACGGTCGATCATAGGGATGCGGGCGGGATCTTGAGTGCGTGATAAGAGGGGAGAGGGTGATGGATGACCACATTAATGATGGGCTCTCTTGGCTTTTCGTTCTCGGCACGCTGTCGTCCGGGATCCGACGGGATTCTCTGCTTTTGTGTCGTCATCGTTTCGGGTAAATTGCGTTTTTGCCCATACGAAGATGAAACCAAAGGACTCGCCATCTCTAGAAATTTTCACCTTCGATGCCTCGTAGGCGCGAGTGTCCCGAGATCATTTTAAATTTTAATTTTAAACTCTATTTACTTGGCCAAGTATAAATAAGCGCTTACGTAGTTTATAATAAGGATTAATACCATCAAAATCCGAAAGTAGTGTAGCTATTATCAATTTATCTCGAACTAATTTTTTTATTATTAGAAATACAAGATTAATACATAAATGATAAATTTATTATCTGTTAATTCAATTAAATATCACTTTCAAATTGTCGAGTTGAATAGTATGTTACAATTAATGAAAGTATACCAGTTTGAGGTTTTACTTTCCATTCGTCATAAGTGTATCTATTGTGATTTTTCGTGGTATTAAATCTAATATAATATATATTTGCCATCATTCCAAAAATTAGTTTAAGATGAACGTATCATAAGTACACCATTTTATAATTTTTCGTGGTAAAAAAATTAGTTTGGGTAACCATCGCCTGCAACGGCAACATTGACTTCATGCTCTTTCCCCTTCACAAAGGGGATAAGTTCGAACCCCAGTATTGTTTTTAGGAACTAGTTGTTAGGGATTCTTAAGTGTGACATTGTGGTGGTCAGGTCGAAAAAAACAAAATACATTTGGGTAAATTTATTTATTTGGATTCTTCGGTATTGTCCTTTAAAAAAAAAAAGTTTGAGTAAATTTTTGGTTTGAAAAAATGATTCTTGTGGTATTAACTTTTAAGTAAATTAAAAATAATTTTTTTAAAAACGTTTATTTCACTAAAATAAATAATTTAAAATTTTTTTCTTTAAAATGGTCGCTTGTTTCTTTTAAAATAATTAGTCGATGAAAAGTTTTCATAAACATTTTCTAAAACATTGAAAAATATTCATTTAAGCTATATAGGTTATTGATTTCAGAAAAAAGAGTTTTCAAAATTATTTATTCGTTACGAAATAAATGCATCCTAAAATAGTGGGTTTGATAGGGGGGGTTTTGAATGAACCATGTCTCCTAGTGCATGCCAATCAATCATCGGGACGAGTCTGCTCGTGGCTTGTCATATCGATTTGGCGCCCGAGGCTAGTTTGATCATCCGGGGAATTCCCACCAACCGTGATGATGCCCTCATTGCACAAACACTCGTGATTGCTGGAGATTCCCTGATTAGTACTTCTATGGATTCTTCAACGAAGATGATGAGACAGATTTTTACTTGAGCAACCCTCGGAGTTGATCTGGCTCTCCTACCCCGACATTCTCCGATGGCGTTCTCTCCGTAGGGAGGCAAAAGGAAAAGAATAAAGCAAGAGTATGTGGGGATAAAAGCATTGAATCCACTAAACTCAAAGAAGTAAAGTAGGATGCTCAATTAAGCTTCTTTCAGATTTCGTCAACGAGAATTTTACTTTCGAGAGAAAGCCGTATCAAATTGAACAAACCCTGTATATGTTAGATTCTTATTTTATTTGTTAGAATATTTAAATAATAACCAAATTCGAACCATCCCTAAAGGATTTATGAGTTTATGGGTTTCCCCCAGTGGGCCACTAGGGGCCCGCCAAGCTTCTGGTAAAGGAGTTGCAAAGTTTAGGAATACACCTGGCAGGCATAAATAAGATTATTTAAATAATAAAGTACGCTTTCATTTAATAATTGAAAACTGTTTTTCGGGCCAATTTTCGGGCCAATTTTCTTACTAAACCGACAAGGTCCTTATCCTAAGAGAGAATAGTTTTGTCCCGATCTCTAATAAGGAGATGAGCATCGTCTTTCGGGCCAATTTTCTTAGTAAACCAACAAGGTCCTTATCCTAAGAGAGAATAGTTTTGTCCCGATCTGTGTATACGGCAGACGCATAACCGCAGTCAACTTCATGAACTGGCAACTTACTAGGTAGACATAGCTTTTGTCTTTAGGTCTAGGGGTGGGCAATGGACATTAGTTGAATCTTGGAAATAAAGAACAAACTCGACTGTCAAGCAGAACTTGGTTAGGTCCGAAAAGAGCTCCGTCCAATGTTAAATGGACTTTGGACTAAATTATAATTCTGGACCTCCTAAGCGACAGCAAACTGGCTAGGTCCAATTTGTGGGCCATGAATTAGGCTTGGTCCAATTGGTTTTACAATAAATTTACATCGAACCAAGATGGGCCCTAATTGATGGACACATAGGAAAGTGGAAGATTTTGGGAGAGAAGATGTAAAACATATGGTGGACAGTGCAGAAATTAAAAATCCATTTTTTCACAAACCCATTTGATGAAGAATAAATTGGAAATCGTCTTTATTTTTAGTTTCTTTTATAAAGAAAAATGATATTTCACCTTTTGTCCAATTTATATATTTGAAATAAATCCATATTCAATTGAATAGATGTATTTAGGGAAAATTCACTTTGAAGTGACTATTTCGGAAATGCATAAGTCGAGATTTTTTTAAATCAATAGGTTTTGTTACTTCAATACCCAACCAAATGACCACTACAATACCAATCAAAAGATAGTTGTTACTATTGAACCATGAAATGGATTTTGAAATTTATTAACATTCTCGAAGAGGAATACTGTTAATAATCCCGTTGATACTGAAATGATTAGAAGAACACCTGGATATTTAATTGAGCCCATCAAGTAGGTTTTCTCCTCATTCTAGGAAACGGGGTGTGTGCTCCTTTTACTGTCTTTTCTGAATATCAAGGAAACCAAAATTCAACTTTTTAAAGCAGATTGAGGTAAAACCCTTTTTTTTTCTTCAGGAAGAGCAGTTCTTTCTAGCAGCTAAAAACAATGTTATAATGCAAAATTGCCCTTTTCTAGTGCGCTTGAAGAAGATGAAAATGACCAGAAATGGTCAGACAATTAGTGGGAAGGAGGTTATTGTGCTGTTAAGTGGTTCCAGTTTACCCACCTTCGGTTTCGTCTTTTCGTATTCCAAAACTCATGATGATGTCCGCTTCTTCCTAGGAGAAAACTTGAAGAAAGGTACTCGTCAACTAAATTTGTCAAATTGTGTCTATGCAATGCAACCGTGAAAGGTTTAAATTTTAGCCGTCGGCCACTAGTACAGCATATAACAAATATGTATCTAGTAATTACTATCATATATGCGAGTTGATCTACTTATGTGGAACATAAGATGTGAATGTAATAACCACATGAAATAGATAATTGTATATGGGAATGTGATTGACATGAAAGCAAGCTGAATTAAAATAGTGGATAGTGAGAAGATTTTGGATTTTCACTAGCCGTATGACATTGCATTAAATAACCCTTTTTTCCTCCTAAAGTTTAAATTGTCAATAGAAGTATGGGACAAACTTTTTTCTCCATAAGCTTGAACAGTGGGAAACGTACCAACAAAGTATTTGTAACATATTTCTTAGCACTCTCCCTGATATGCAAGACTTGTCTCCATGTTATGAAATGGGCATGGTTCTTATGTTGTGTGAGCAAGTTGTGAACTCGCCATGTGTAATGAGTTTGAGAGCGAGTATCAAATTAAACTCTAAATCGGTTCTTTGATATTGGGTTAAACAAATTACTTTTCCTTGAACTTTAAGTTGCTAGGAAATGTAACAACAATGTAGTTAAAATATTTATTAACAACAAGAAAGCATATAAAAAGCATGTACAATCATCGTACCTGCGGAGGGAATTTCGTGTACAATATTAGTAGAACACAGTGACTGAGATCCTATTTGGGGGGCTTTAGGATCATTCGTCAGACTAAAATTTTTTTCACGCTCGTCCAATCATTTATATACAAAATCATTTAGTCGAGACAAGTTGTGTTTAGACTCAATCAAATCGGGCTGGATTTTTCACTAAATGTTGCTGTCAAGCTCATGATTAGGTCTATTAAGGATGTTTAAAACTTTTCTTTTTTCTAACCCGAGGTATGATCATAATTAATAGGCTACCTAGAGAAGAACTAGTATAATAAGAAGCCGCCACACCCCCTACTTAAATCCGAGTTCCCCACGGTAGAAATCAAACCCATAACCATCCATTCCTAAGTCAAAAACATGGGAATGCACTTATCATTAGGTCAATCTCAAGTTGGGTAAGATATTAAAAGTTAATCAACAACAAATCCAGCCTTCAAAAGATTATGAAGATTGATGATGAAACTCAAGGTCGAAATGTTATCTCAGAATGCACACTTGATGTATTCTAACTTCAAGCGGATGGCAGCGTATGCCGCAGGGGCCCAACACATTATAAAAATGGAACACGAGACATGGCGCGACAAGCATATGTAACCAGAATCATACTTAAGCAAGTTATCATCAACCTGCTTGGAGCATGCGTAAGGTATGAGAGAAACAGAAAAGTCAAATGCTTGTCAAGAAGTTTTCAAGTCGGTCGAAATCTCACAATCAAGCTGGTCATGACTTTTGCTAAGAAGCATCCGAACTTATCTCAAGTTGGAACCAACTAAAGCTTCTCGATGAGGTTCGAATGGCATATTGAAAAGGAAATTTAAGCAACTTCTTCTAACGGAATGTACCCTATTTGTCCTTTGTAAATAATTTAAAAGAAAGAAAAAAAACTAGATAGATAATTAAGGGATTTATGACACCCAGAAGCAAGAATCTTTACTAAAATGGCTCTTCAAGAGCGTACAACTTTTCCAACAATTTGTTTGATCGATGTTTGGATCTTGCAAATCCTTCGACTCTAGCAAAAGATGAAGCCGTGGCTTCGATTCGATTAATTCTTAACAATTTAGTATTTGCAATTTGTGAGAATCATTCTTGTTATATGTGAAGTTCTTGATTAATAATAAGATAAATAATTATTTGTTATAGATTTCGAATTGCACAAAATAATCCGAATCTTCCTTGATAAATCTTGATTTGTAAGAATCCCCTTCAACCTAACGATGAAGAAAACGACATGGCAGCAATTATGTGTCGATTGACCTCCCCCACTCTATTTAAATGTGCGAATCTTGAATCGGATGATCACCGAAACAAAGCTTGCTTCAAATCAAGTAAAGATTAGCTAAAGAAGTTTGTACTTCAAGAGATGGACTCTTGGCTGAAAATCCTTGTTCTCGTGGCATGCATCACCCCGGCAGTTGTCGAGGCCAGAGTTCGGAACTACTCATTCAATGTAAGTACTAGCATTATGGAATGAAGTGTTCCTCTGTTAAACTAGCTCGTTCGGACATAACTCATCTAGCAATATGTATTTATTCCTCTATTTGGCAGGTGGTAATGAAGAACAAGACAAGGCTCTGTTCGAGCAAGCCCATCGTTACTGTGAATGGGAGGTTCCCAGGACCCACTCTCTACGCTAGGGAAGATGACAACGTGCTTGTAAGGGTCACTAACCATGTCAAATACAATGTTACAATCCACTGGTGAGCTTAACTGAACATTAAATTAAATCGCTATCTTCAAAAGATCACATATTGATTTCAGTGAATGTGTGGTCAGGCATGGTGTCCGGCAGCTGAGGACGGGTTGGGCCGATGGGCCGGCGTACATTACCCAATGCCCAATTCAGACGGGCCAAAGCTATGTGTACAATTTCACCGTCACCGGCCAACGGGGCACCCTCCTGTGGCATGCACACATACTCTGGCTCAGGGCAACCCTTCACGGAGCCATCGTCATCTTGCCCAAGCGTGGCGTTCCATATCCTTTCCCTAAACCCCACAAGGAAGTTGTTGTCGTATTGGGTATGCTCGATTTCACTTCCATTCTACTTCACTTCCAAAATGAAAGATCAATTATTGCTTGGTTGACAGCATATGTCAGTAGAAGTTCTGAATCCTTTGGGATTTTGTGAATCAGGCGAATGGTGGAAGTCTGATACAGAAGCTGTGATCAATCAAGCCATCAAGTCCGGATTGGCACCGAATGTCTCCGATGCTCACACGATCAATGGCCATCCAGGGCCAAGTTCCAATTGCCCTTCCCAGGGTAACAATCCATCGACAAACATTGCCATGAAAACATCTGAATCTCGATGAAGCAGTTCAATTTAATGTTTCACTGACTTGATGTTGACCTTCATTTGCCCTGATGTTAGGTGGATTTACATTGCCTGTTGAGAGCGGCAAGAAGTACATGCTCCGAATCATCAATGCTGCACTCAATGAGGAGCTCTTCTTCAAGATTGCCGGGCACCAGCTGACCATCGTGGAGGTCGACGCCACCTACGTCAAGCCTTTCAAGACCAACACGATCGTGATTGCACCTGGCCAAACTACCAATGCTCTCATCTCCACCGACCAGAGCTCCGGCAAGTACATGGTCGCTGCCTCCCCTTTTATGGACTCCCCAATCGCCGTCGACAACATGACCGCGACCGCCACATTACACTACTCTGGCACACTCGCTGCGACCTCCACGACCCTCACCAAGACTCCCCCACAAAATGCCACCGCGGTGGCCAACAATTTCATTAACTCGCTCCGGAGCCTCAACTCGAAGAGGTACCCCGCTAAAGTCCCGCTCACTGTCGATCACAGCCTCCTTTTCACGGTTGGACTAGGAGTCAACCCTTGCCCTTCGTGCAAAGCTGGCAACGGAAGCAGAGTCGTGGCAAGTATGAACAACGTGACGTTCGTGATGCCGTCGACGGCCCTTCTCCAAGCGCATTTCTTCAACATAAGCGGCGTCTTCACGAGTGATTTCCCTGGTAACCCGCGAACCACATTCAACTACACAGGGTCACCGCCATCAAATTTGCGGACTACGAGCGGGACAAAGGTGTTCCGGTTGCATTATAACTCGACGGTCCAGCTCGTGTTGCAAGACACCGGGATTATCGCCCCCGAGAACCACCCAATTCATCTTCACGGGTTCAATTTCTTCAACGTCGGGAAGGGATTAGGAAATTATAATCCAAAAGTGGATCAGAAGAACTTCAACCTTGTCGATCCTGTTGAGAGGAACACAATAGGAGTACCATCTGGGGGATGGGTTGCAATCAGATTCAGAGCAGACAATCCCGGTACGATTCTAGTTTACTAACTATTTTCGTTTACTTTACAGTCTATACTATAAATTTAACTGCTCTGCAAGTTTTTCAGGATTCTGTTGTTGAAACTTTTTGCAGGCGTTTGGTTCATGCATTGTCATCTGGAAATTCACACAACCTGGGGACTCAAGATGGCCTTCCTAGTGGACAACGGGAAAGGCCAGAACGAGTCGCTTCCACCGCCTCCGAACGATCTTCCAAAGTGTTGATCCATGAGGAAAAATTCGATAATCAAGTATGCGGCAGCTCGAGATGAAGAGTGATGAGAAGACAAGAGAGCCGGAGCACAGAGGGAAAGGCACATGTAGGTGGTTTTGACCTAGTACAATGAAGATCGGAATTTTTCTTGAGCAAAAGGAGGAAGAGTATTGCTCAAGCATGTTAATTAAATAAAAAAATATTCAATGTTTTGATTGCAAAGTTCGTATTTCGTAAGAATTTTTCTTAATCGGGGTGCTATAATTTTTTTTTCTGGAAAAGAAAAAAGATTCTGCTGTTCGCCAAAATTACAAGTACTTGACAAGTTAATTGTGCACACAGAGACTACACTATCTTGTTTTGATTGATAATAGGCCTTATGCTCTAACAATGGCATATGATGGATAGGTCCAATAGACATTATCATATATAGCTAAGGTCTCCTCTCTTCTCCTAACACACATTCTAGGCTTTATCCTTCGGGAGCCGTCTAAGGAGGAGGAGATAGAAGAGGAAATAGCTAATTAAAAGGATCAATCAAAAGCAGGACTATCCGTGGCTGAGAGTCCTTACACCACAGGCACAAAGATGCAATCTTTAAAAATGTGCTCAGCCACTAAGTTAATTGCCCATCATATGGGCCCCTCCTCTAGGCCCACCAGATCAAAAGCGAGAGAAACCACGACTCTCTTTTTCCCTTCTTTGCCCCTATATCACCATGTGAAAGGTGCATGAGGACATAAAAAGGGATTTTATCAACTTACTTTGAGCGAAAATAATAAAGTTATTTCATCATCCATATAATAAAAGAGAAGTTGCATTTATTAATTGAACTTTGACGTAGCTCGGCCCTTTTTGGATGTAAAACGATGTCAAACCAAGACATTTGATGAGAACTATCTCTCCCTAAAATATAGGTGAGCTAGCCATTCCTTCTAGTATAGCTACCTTGCTGTGCTTCATCTAGTCACTAACCCCACCTTTGGTATCATCCTCCTTGTGGTTAAGATAATGACTTTGGGCATGATCAAATCCCATAGTTTGATGGGTTGTGTGTTATTTGAACTTATCATGTAGATGTTTGTTGAATTGTTATTTATATGCTATAAATCTATATTCAATGTTGCAGAAGCAAGTGATTGAACAATAATATCGATAAAACAAGAAAATGAATAGGACATTAGATTTACGTGGTTCCGTCGGATGACTTACGTTCATAGAGAAAGTAGCAGTATATTCTACTGTAGAACAAGTGATACAATGGAGATTAAAACCATACTAGTCATTTAAACACTATTAGTGTCTTCTAGCCCCTATTACATGCAATAACTCAAATAGTGTTTAACTCCACAATTAATCACGAAATAATCTCTCAATCTATCAAGGAATTATACACAAATTCTTACCACAAGAATTTAATTGAATTCAACACTTGAATTGTTAGTGTAATTTCACAAAGAAACCCCATTGCCAAGCACCTACGTATATGGGACGTTACTCGCAAATTGAGCACACATGATACTCACAAAGAGAATGACACTTCTTGACTTCTTGAGAAAAACATCCCCTAGCCCATATTATAAGTATATATAATAGTTAGTATGAAGTCCTTTGTCGAATCCCTTGACTTATGTCTTTTCCTTTTTTTCACTTTTCCTTGATTGATATGCAGAACCTTCGACTTGGACCACAACGAATATGAAATATGATTTCCATGGCACACCACCACAAACATTTACATATATTGCATTTATCTTGAGTCAGATTTCATTTGCGGGCTCAAACTTGAGATATTTTAACAATCTCACCCGTGACTCGATATTTGAGTCAAGTCATTGCTTCGTTGGTATTTGAACTTCACTACTACTTTCCCATAGTCCTTTATGCGCTCAACCATCACAAACATTTTCCAAGTTCAATCGTTGAACTTCATTACAATTGTAGACCTCATCTAAACACCAACAATGCTTGCACTTTTAACTACTCCCCAAGACACAACCAACTCTACCATAGATAAAGTAAAATCGTCTTTGCATCCATATCTATAAGAAAATCGAATATGTGCCTTGCAAATATTAGCAGTTCAATAGTTGTTGGCTCTATAGGCTCAACCTTGCTATAAACACCATCCGTGTCATTACCTTGGCAGTACCTTCTACTTCAAGAGTTTCTAATTGCAGCTCCATCTCAAGCTAAACATCATTGGGATCTGTATAAACACTACTAATAGCATTCCTACCTAGAAGTACCGAAAACTCGTCAAATGTAATTTCTCTACTGATAATAAGTAAATTTGATTTTGGGTGCCATAATCGATTGCTTTGCTCACCTTGTGCATAGCCTAGGAACATGCGCTTTCTTACCCTTTTACCGAGCTTACCATCATTAATTCAAACATAACATAAACGATCAAATATTTTGAGAACAATATAATCAGTAACTTTACCTTACCACACTTTTTTGGAAGTTTGACATTCAATCTCAATCATTGGGGATCTATTCACCTAGTTGCTTGTTGTACAAAGAGCATCGATTAGGAATTTCTTAGCCATAGAAGCACTAAAGAGTATTTTATGGGCCGTCTCTAGTAATGTCCCGCTTAGCAATTCCACAGCATGTCGTGGTTTATTGGCACTAGCGTGATGTTTCACTATCCTTTCTTCATGCACGATTCATTTAACAACTAAGAGTAGAATTCTATACTACTTACTATCAATCTACATGTGCTCAATCATTTTACCATGCTCCTTTTCAATCAAAATCTCAACTCTCTAATCCTAATAACATCATCAAACTTGTGCCTTAGTAAAACACCTAGATCATCCTTGAGTGTTCATCCACAAATGTTAACATATATTTGGCACTTTTCCTCGAAGAAATTCACTACGACTTGTGAACATCCAAATGAGTCGACTCTACAATCTCCATGGTTTTTTTTTTTTTTTTTTTTTAACACCCTTACTAAATTGCACATTTTCTCGTTGATCTAAATCACAACAGTTGCCTACATTCAATTTTTTTAATAATATAACCATATAGTAAATTTCTTTCACTTAAAATTTCCAATCTTCTCTCGCTAATATGCAGCAAATTGTGGGTGAGCATAGTGTTTGGGTAATACCACTTATTTCAAGTCCTAGGATATGCAGGGTAAGTTATAAGTTCCCAAAATTATTTCAATGAGTAGATTTCAAGTTCTAGGTGGAACTGGAAACCAAAACAAGTTGTTGTTTTTCTTATTCTATGTCTTCATGTGAGCCTACGACATTTCATGGTGTCCAATGATGAGTGTAATCTAAAACTACTAGTTTGAACTTCCATTTGTGGTTATATTTATGATTGGAAATTTTATTTTGTTACTATTTCATAATTTGTGTGTGTTTAAATATAGGTTGTGATAAGCGAATTATTGCAAATGGTGGTCATTAAATGTGATAATTCACTACAACCATTCAATTAAGAGTACAAGTGAAACTTGGGTAGGCCCTAAAACCTATCATAGGGTAGATTTTAGGTTCCTAGACATGCAAAGTAGGTTCCATGTTCCAAAAATTAGAGATCTTATTCTGATGGGTAAGTTCCAAGTTTTAGGCTCTACTTAGAACCAAATGGAGTCGCTCACCTCTACCCTAAAAGCATATGCCATAATTTAGACTCTTGATAGATGCATCTGACATTTCCACAACAAAACCTATCGCCGTCTCATCTTAAAACTCATGTAAACCACTATGTTTCATGTCTTTCATTATCACCAATGCACCTCAAACAACTTTTAGAATTCAACATTATGAAATATTGACACCCAACTGAGTTTAGGGCACTTAAGGAAATTAGGTTCTTCTTCAACTCTAGAACACGCCTCACTTCAGTCGATGTCCTTACAATATCGTTATTCATTCTAATTATAATGTTGTTCTCCGATTATACTACTACTATACGTGCATTGATAGGTAGTAAACTAGTTCCTATTTGGTGTAGTGTATAATATACGACCACAATCCATAATCCATCGACCAAACAACAAATTAGCAGTAAGAGACAATACGTGATCAATATTATCTAAATTACTATAAGCTATAACAGTAATGTCATTTGCAAACTCAACTCTAATTTCCTTAACCTTTCAATTATTCAGCTTAAGGTAATCCCTTTTAAAATATCCCCTCTTATCACAACTTCAACACAACACCATCAGTCCTAGATTTACTATATCTTTTTGAATTTACACTACCCTTGCTAACACATGTATTAGTTCTTCCTCTACTTTCACCTGCTAAAGTAGTAAACACAAACATATTCTTCTCAACGAATGTTCTCACTTGAAATCAAATCTCGAATCTCATCAAATGTCAAGTTTGTTGATCCATATAAATTACTAACAACAGTAATAGTAATATTCCAACTATAAGACAATGGGGATAATAAAATCAAAGCATGTACTTCATCATCAAAGTCAATCTCAACTTAACTTAATTGGCTAACAATCACATTTAATTTATTGATATGATCAACAATTGACGCGCATTCACTTATCTTCAAGTTAAATTGACGTCACATCAAGAAGACTTTATTGATTTCTGAGAACTTCTCATATATATTTGACGGGGCTTCTATTAGTCCCACAATGGTCTTATCGTTCACACAATGCTGATCTATCTAGCAATTCCCATTCATCTTACTTCATTGACTCATTTCTCTCCAGATAAGAATAAGTACAAATTTCTCAAATACAAATAATCCTCAAACCAAAGTCATTTCGATCAAATTTGTCAATTCTCACTTTTCCTTCTTTTGCACTATTGATTCATTTCGACTTAGCCAAACTTAGCTCCGATATTCATTGTTGTAGAAGGAAGCGATCAAATAATAATATAGAAAAAAAATAAAATAAATTAAACACTAGATTTATGTGGTTTGATTGGTGACCTATGTCCACATGGAGAGTAGTATTGAGTTCCACTATAGATTAAGCAATATAATGGAGAATATAACCACACTCGAATTACTCAAATACTATATGTGTTTTCCAACCTTAATTACATCTAATAACTCGCAATAGTGTTTAGTAGGGGTGAACATAGTTCCTAGGTAGAATCGGGAACCAAAGAATCAAATCGGAGGTCTAATCCAATTCTTGATTCTAAAGAGACCGGTTTCGGTTCCGAAACCAAACCGGTTAGGGTTTCAAAAAAAGCCCCAAATCAATTACCCTCAATTCACTTCACAATTCTTTGTGTCCTCTCCTATTCTTTGCCTCTACCTCATCATTGATATTGCTCGCACTCGACGCCACTATCGGACATTGCTTGCCCTCGACGCTATTGTCGGATGCCACCAACCCTTGACACTGTCGCTGAATGCCACTTGTCCTACCGTTGGACGCCAATCGCCTCATGCTTGCCTCACCCTTGCCTTCTTTAATGCCGTCACCCCTCGCTTGCCTCGCCGCTCAGCCGCCATCGGATGCCGCTCGTCCTACCTTTGGATGCCAGTTGGCCCGCACTCACCTTGCCTCCCTTGATGCCATCACACCTCACTCACCTTGCCGCTCAGCCGCTCATCGTCGATGCCATTGGTGGATGCTGCTTGTCCCCTCGGTTGAGGCTGCTCGCTGCTCGCCAATTGCCCCCAATGCTACTCGCCTAGTCGCCCCCGATGTCGCTCGCCCAGCTGCCCTTGACGTTGCTCACCCAGTCGTCCTCGAAGCTGCTCGCCTAGCTGCCCTCGACGCCGCTCACCAAGCCTCCCTTGAAGCTGCTCACCCAACCCCTAATGCTGCTCATCCTAGTCCCTTTGATGCCACTTGTTGCTTGCCTAGCCGCCCCCGACGCTGCTATCCCAGTCGTCGTCGACGCTGCTAGCACAAGGTTTTTGGAACTCAGCAGTCAATATTAGATGCTTTTCCTCTCCTTATATTGTTATGATTTTTCCAAAGATCAATTGTTTCGTCTATCTGTTTGAAAAGAATGTTTGAGGGTAAATGCTCTGTAACTCCACGAGCGTGTTTGTCAGGTTATAGTATATCAATAAGGAAAGATGTGAGGAAATAGGCAGTGGCTAGATAGACGCTTGATATTTGTTACTTGTGGGTATCTGCATTTGCATCTATGATTATTGAATGAGGGTGATTTTTTAGGCCTTCTTGACTACCTTTTCTTACCCCCTTTTGCAGTTTCATTTGATTGTTCTCCTACTCGAGCTTAGATGTGCTTTTAGCTATCAAATTTGTTCTGTTTTGTTATTTTTGAAGCCAGGTAAAGGAACATAGGATGAAGAAAGTGAGAGAAAATGATCTCAATCCTTATATTTCTCCAGAGAATGCACTATTGGCAGAAAAAAGTTACTTGAGTGATCAAGAGAATATTAATTTTGATAATGGCTATCATGCGGAATGGACAGAGAAACTAGCTCAGCAAGAGTTGCCTTCGCATAAACTTCCAGGGGTATGTACCAGTGTAGATTTAGTGCCTTTCCCAACCTTATTCTTTAAGTGAGAGGATGATAATATATGTTGATGCAAACTAGATGGCTGATAATAGTGATGATGCCCTTTGCATGATGTTGAAAGATTTATGTACATGCTCATGATTTCAACGTAAACTCAGTTTTGAATAACAGGTAATGATGGTTATTTTGTTCGGTCAGTTGATAACTATTTTAGGTTATATTAGAACTTGCTGCATAATATTTAGTTGCACTAGTATAGCATGGCTTTCCAACTGGCTGTTTCTTAAAGGATTTAACAATGAAAAAAATATCCTCTGTGCCTAATGATAGGTGTCTAGTGCTTTTTCAACACATGACAAGTCCCTAAGTGGTTGCATCTCTAGTCATTTCACACCAGTTTATTACTAGGGCATTCTATAGGGGAAGGTGAAGGTCGGGTTGCTCAAAATTTCCTTAAAACTTGCTTTTCTTTTGGGAATTGTGGAACGCAAGCAATAAAAATGACACTTAACAGTTTCTTGTTTTATAATCTCTCTGCAGTGATGGTGAGACCTTTGTTTCTACTGATGACCTTAGAATTAATTTGTGGAACATGGAGATCAGTGGTCAATGTTTCAATATAATTGACATAAAACCAACGAATATGGAGGATTTGACTAGTAATTTCAGTGCTTTGCTCGTCAACAAATTTTTGCTTCTGCCAATAGCTAATTGAATGCTTGACTTAGCAATCACCCTTAATGTACTGTAATGCTACCCCACTTTTTTTTTTTGTTTTTGTTTTTTTGTAAGCACTTCCATCTCTTCTGCAGAGGTCATAACTTCAGCTCAGTTCCATCCGATTCACTATAATCTGTTTGCTTACAGCAGTTCAAAAGGTTTTATCCGCCTAGTTGATATGCGGCAATCAGCCTTATGCGATCATAGTGCAAGGATGTGAGTGTCGGCCAACTATGTTGTTTAATTTTTAAGGTCCATTATGCATTTATATTGTAAGTTCTCTTGTCATCTGCATGTGTTCTTGTTCCAATACTTGGCATCAAAACCTTAGATATACAGCTTACAGGATGGAGAACAGCACGGTTCTGAATCATTTTTCATAGAGATCATTGCATCAATCTCCGACATAAAGTTTGCAGCTGATGGCTGATACCTTATGAGTCGTGATTACTTAAACTTAAAGGTAAGCTAATTTTCATGGTTTATTTTGTTCAAGAATTGGCAACATCCCTGAACAGCTAAAAAAAGAAGATAAGAAAAAAGAATCAATGCAAGCACATGGACAAGGAGATGGGATACTGCACGGTTGGTTTCTGTTCCTCTATTCAATGATAAGAGAGAAATAAAATAATCAAGTCTGTCTTAGTCAATTATATCTTTGTCATTTTGGGGTTTAAATAATTCATTATCTCAGTAAATGTTTTGGGATTTAGATAATTCATTATCTCAGTAAATGGCGCTTCTCTTAAATATCTTTCTCCCCTTAGTCAAAGTGTTGCTGACAATAAAAGGTCTCTATAGATTATTGAATGTCTATCTTATCCATCATTGTTATTTGATCTCTTTGAAGCAGAACAAAGTGCTTTTTATATGGTTTTCTCGCTTTATTATTGCAAGTAATGCACATTGCAGAAGCAAAATGTCCATTGAGGGAATGCTAAAAAGTAGGGTTAGAGTTAAGAAAATAATACTTTCTTGGCTTGCAGTACGGACACGATCCATTGACCGTCTCAGAAAACCATCAGATAATAACTTTCCAGTTTTCCTTGACATAGTGGTGGAAATGTTGGGTAGTGTTAGAACTTAAAACAGGGTCATAAGCGTCAATTGAAATTCAGTGAAAGAAAGATAGTTTTCTCGAGTATTTAACTTATTCATTATGCAGTATTTGAAGAAAAAGATGAATAGGAACATTGACTGCTGAAACCTTACGGTTGAGGCCATTTTCTATTTGTGTCACTATCTTGCTTTTCTTCTGTGGTATTTTAACCTTGGAATGTTATTGATTTGAGTATTGTTTTCCTCTCTCTATTGCTTTCTGAACGTGTTCAGATAGCTTTGGGATATGCATATGGGTTCTAAACCAGTTGCAACATTCAAAGTTCATGATCATCTTTGCCCAGGGGTAAGCACATATCACATGATGGTCAATCTAGTAAGATTTTTTCATCACCATATGTTGGGTAGCTACCTTTATATGTATCAGTTGTTATGTTTTCATTCCTTTAGTTTACGACAAGTGAATTTCAATATAAAGAGGATATTTCATCAATACATTATTGTTATCACTTATCAGTAATAGAGTAAGGAGAGTAATTTTCCTTTTTATTTTCATTGGTAGCTTCCTTAGTTAAAGTCATAAAGATCTTCCTTAGTGAAAATGCTGGCTTATAATATTAGACACATCTTTTCCTTAAGATCTTACTCAATGGGGGAACTGAGCAATTGTTGCATAGTTTATTCTGAAAATGAAAAAAAAAAAAAAAAAAAAAAGAACCCGTTGGAACCTGGAATCGATCTTAGAACCTGTGATAGGGTAGGTCCTAGGTTCTTGGTTCTGACGGGTAAATTTTAGGTTCCAAAAAATGAGGAACCTATCCCGAGGGTAGGTTCCAGGTTTTAGACGGAACCTATAAGAAACTGGGAATCGCTCACCCCTAGTGTTTAGTCTCACAATTTCTTAAAAAATGATCTCTCAATCTCACAAATGAATTATACATAAATTCTTATGACAAGAATTTAATGAGCTTCAAAACTTGAATTAAATGAAGTAACCCCACTGCCAAGCGCCAAGTGCCTATGGGACGTTACTCCCAAATTGAGCACCCATGGCACTCACAAAGAAAATAGCCATCTCCTTGACTTCTTGAGGAAAACATTCTCTGATTGATATATATATATATATAAAATAGTCGATAAGAGTCCTTTGCCAAATCTCTTGACTTATGTTATTTTCTTTTTCAATTTTCCTTGGCCATCAATATTGAAAACCTCCGACTTGGACCATACCAAATAGGATTTATAATTTCCATGGTACACCATCATGGGCATTCATATATATTTCATTTATCTTGAGTTGAATTTCGTTCATTGGCCCAAACTCGAGACATATTTTATCATCCAAATCTTGAAGTGAATGCTTTATGTTGGATCAATGATTTTCTTACATCATGCTCTTAATAGTTTCTTCAAAAAAAAAAAAAAAAAAATCCTATCAATGTACATTTAGGTGCATTAAATTAGGCAATGGCATAAAGTTTGATTCCCTATACTACCAACTAAAAAAAAAAATTAATATCAAGGCCATGTGAGTGCATTTGACTTGTCCCATCTTGTTATATAATTGATACCATCATAGTGAAGAGTAGCAAACCAATAACTACAAATAAACTCAAACCAATTCATATCGTTTGTGATGAGCACATGAAATGTGGAGATTGCACCTAAGATTGAGGAAATCATCCGACTAGTCTTAAACCAATTGTATGGATGCCAATCCAGTTCTTAGTTTTTCAATTTTGCTAATTTAGAACTATACTTTTTTGTGAAATTCTGGTGTAGTTCTTACAATAATTTTTCATTGTGATACACCTTGATGTTAGCAGTTTCACTCAACTATGACTCACTAGATTTGTATTGCATATAAACGGATCAATTTGTGTCGGATCAATTTGTGTAGACCATTTTTGACCCAACCCAAATTCAATTTGATCTATCCATTTAACAGCCCTATTTGACTTGACATCCAGATTGCACCAAAAAATCTGAGTTGACTTTCCAAGGCCCATAACATATATAGTAAGTACCACTATCCTCTTTTAATAAAAAATACTAGTGACATGGTGCATGCAATGTTGATTAATGAGTTACTTTAGACTATGTTATATACATGTTGGGCATGGTCCATTTTGTGTCCAATTACATTTTTTTTTGGTCTAACGTGTCCAATTACTTGACAAAGAGTATTTTCTCATACTTAGTTTGAGATCTAGATAAAATGAAGCTTTGATTTGAGGCCATACCTTGTCCAATCCTAAATGGGAAAAATTGTCCAAAAAGTCTAAATATTATTGTACTTTTATTAATTTTGCCAATTGAGTCCTAGATATTTTTACCTTTCACCACTTGAGTCCACTCAATCAATTTTGACTTACTGACATGGACAGCTATTTTACGTGGCATGGCTAGCGCTAATGTGAGCAATTTTTAATAATATTTTAATATTTTTAAATTTATTTATTTATTTTATTTTTTCGTCTTTTTCCTTTTTTTCTTCTCTTTTCCTTATCTTTTTTTTTTTCCAACTATGGTTAGCAAGGGTTGCCGAGCCTTCACTAATGGTCATGATGGCCTCGCCCAAATCTTGGTGAGGCTGTGTGACCCTTGCCGGCCTTAGATTAGAAAAAAGAAGGAAAAAGGAAAAAAGGAAAAAGAAGAAAAAATAAATAAATAACTAGAAAAAATTATGAAAAATTGCCCACTTCAACATCGATTGTGTCACAAAGGACAATTGCTTTCTACTTCAGCGAATGATAAAAGATGAAAAAATATTTAAAATTTGTAAAATTTATTAATGTCAACATCAATCGTGCCATGTAAGATGGCTGACATTTATGTCAACATCTTATCAAAATTGGCTAAATTGACTACATTGGCATACATACAAAAGGTGTAGGACTAATTTGGTCTAAATAAAATGTTTAGGACTAAATTGGCCAATAATATATTTAAGACTTTCGTTATACTTTTCCCTTTAGTAAAGGGTCTTTGGCTACCTAGTATTATTCAATGAGTTTTTTTTTCATTTTTTTTATTGTCCATCTTACTCCATTTTTCAACTCCATCTCAAACTTTTACTATATCTATTTATAAAGCGTTGAAGTCGAATCTCACATTGAAACTAAATGTCTTCACCCCCAGCTCTCCTTGAGAATGTGGGCAATTGAACTCCTCACTTCCCCATTTTCATGTAAGAAGGGTGCCACTAGGACAACCCTTAAGTGATTTATTCAATAAATTTATGCAATAACTTTCTATATGTTTTAATTTAATAAGTTTTTGCCTACAGTTCAACTAAAAGGACATGAATGCTACTAAACGAGACATAAATCACTGTAGAGTGTCTTTGTCGGTCCAACCACTTGATGCACCTCTCATCGGATCTCCATATCTCAATACCAACATCATCTCCTTGGTCAATAATGGAGGAATCAGCGAACCAATTGATCGGCTTAGACATGGCTCGAACGCATGGAATCTATAACATCTCTATCATGCTCATAGAATGAACTTGCCAATACCCCTTTGAACTTATTCATGCTTAGGGTCAAAAAGGTCTCATACAATAGCTTCTCAATGCTAGTAGAAGGGTTGTTTGTAAGCACAAAAGATGGAAGATCTTGCATGCCTAGCGGTGTTTGTTAGGATTCGCCACACAATCACAAAAAAGTTAGAGAATAAAAATAATAAAAAGAATTTGAAACTCAAGATTTTATCCCAATTCACCCCAAAAACTAGGGTTACGTCCAATTGGGGATTTTACTATTATATATAGAGTAGTTATTTAGGAGCCCAAGCCGACGCTACCAATAAAATTTGAGACCCCCGTATTATCCTATCAAAAGGAATTATGAACCACATCCAAATAATGGCAAGCCTGGTATTTCCAAGCTCATTTCAGCGCAAGTCAAGTTTGGAAAGGGTTGAGCTTGTTATGAAAGCGTTAATATATGGCATAGAAACTTATAGGGTTTTATTGATAGCAAGGCACATGAAACTTCATGCTCCGCCGCCATGTTGACGAGCCATTGAACAAAAGGTTTCACGATGTTGTACGAAAGGTTGGCGCTTCCAAGTTCCCGTAATATTGTTTGATCAAATTTGAGAGAGTAGTGGGCCCAAACTTGGCCAAGGACTCCATGTAACAATCGAGGAGGGTCCTCCGGTCGAAGTCAAAGCTAGACTGTCCAAGTAGTAGAGAAGCTCGATCCCAGAGGCGGAATACATAGCGGCCAAGGAGTATTTTAGAATGCGGTGGCGCGCTTGACGACAATGCCCTTGGAGAGTAGCTTCATCCCCGGCCTGGAGCATGGGGTCCATGTGTTCTTGAGATGTAAATGCAACCATTAAACATGGTGTTGCTTTTGTGTCTTGTGTTGGAAATTTTCTATAATATGAGCTTATATTAATTAATTGATTTTCTATTTTAAATAATCGGGTTAATGGATATTCCAATATTTGTTGAATCTTATAATGATATGATTAAATTGGGTATTGACATCTATTGATAACGGGCCTAGTTGAGCAGCAAAGTATAGGCAATTGTGTTTAACTGAAGCTCGTAATGGGAATGGCCCAATTAACACGCTGTTGATTAGGGTTTGCTAGGTCCCCTCTCTAACCTATAAAAGGATAGGTTATACCTATCAATTGCTTTAATCTCATTGAAAGCTGCTATATCGAAATGGGTCATAGAGAGGAAAATCCAGTATTCCAATAGATCATTGATTATCAGAGTGATTTACTTTTCTTCAAGTGAAGCAATGGCTCAAACATGTACGCTTTAATTCTGCTGTATTTATTGATATCGGTGTTTTACAATCATATATGGATCCGTTTCTTCTTGATTAATTAATTATTCATGTGAATAATTTTCTACATCTTGTCCATCAAAGTCATGAACACAAGTGCGGAAAGGACATAGGCAGACAAATAAAGGCACAGAGAGAGAGAGAGAGAGAGAGAGAGAGAGAGTGGGTTTAAATTGAGTGAAACGACCATGTGTGTGTAAGGTTAATATGCATCAGCTTATGTGTGTCCTATTATGTGAAGTAAAATTAAAACTATAACTCACTACCCGGTCTCTCATTTAACTGTTAGATATTTTAGTAGTTTAAAAATATTTGTTAGAAATTATGACTGTTATAAAAGTTATCATTTTTGTTATGGTTTTACAATGGCCATACAATGGATTTCTAATGCCTTTTTAGCAATTTTATAACGTTGGATTTATTTTATAATGCCTATACAACATTCATCTTCTTCAATAATTACTAATTTATTTATCACTGTTTCTTAATGGCTCTCTCCTTTTTTTTTATCTATAAATTATTACTCCAACCATAATTGGAAAGTCATATTGATATATCAGAACAACAATGTTCTTATTTCTCTTTAGGTATCTTTCAATTCATTATTGGGTTATAAACATAACACTATTTTTATTTCCTTTTAATATTCAGTGCAGACTATAAAAAAAAGTCTGTTATATCTTGGAATGATAGATATTAGAGCCTTATGCACTAATTTTAATACTCCAATAAGCAGAATTATCTTTAAGGATAGTGTTTGCACGCTTCAAACAATTCATTTTATTTTCTAATCTTTTTAAATGTATTTTCAACAATTATTATTATTTTTCATTGTATTTAAAAATTTTCCAACATAATTTGAGTCCCCTAAATTAGAAAATGTACACACAACCACTGATTCTTGAACCGAAAGAACTAGACCGCCTCTACCATTGGATCAATCCCAGGTTGGTATGATGTTAAAACTTAATCGACATCAAATCCAAACTTTAAAAGATAATCAATACTGAAACAGGAAATTAGAGCTCAATGTAAACTCAAATGCGCACTGAATTTATTCTAACCTCAAGCGGATGGCAGCATATGCAGTAGAGCCCCCAACACGCTATGAAAAGGAACATGAAACATAGCACGACAAGCATACGGAACAAGGATCTTAGTAGAGGACATATCATGAACCTACTTCGAGCATGCGTAAGGCATGAGAGAAACAAAAAGGTCAAACGCTTGCCAAGAAATTGTTCAATTGGTCGAAATCTCACAATCAGGTTGGTCATGAGTTTTGCTAAAGGAAAAAATAAAATCTGAACTACTTCAAGTTGGAACCAACTAAAGCTTCTCGATGAGGTTTGACTGGTACGTTGAAAATGATATTTAAGCAACTCCTTCTAACGGAATGTACCACATTAGTCCTTTGTGAATAATTAAAAAAAGAAGAAAACTCGATAGATAATTGAGGCATTTATGGGTTTTTCTGGTTATACATGCCGCTATTCGAGATCTTATAGCTTCAGAAATTCTAACAATTTGTTTGTTCAATACTTACTATGACTGGATCTTGCGAATCTTTCGATTCTAGTAAACGATGACGCCATGATTTCGATCCGATCAATTATTAACAAATCAGTATATTCAATTTGTGAGGGTCATTTTAGCTAATGCAAGTCCTTGATAAATAAATAATCTTTTGAACTCCATAGATTTTGAATCGCATGAAACTGATCCGAATTGCTTTCCTAATGAGTCTTGATTTGTAAGAATCCCCGTCATATCAACCTAACGATGAAGAAAACGACGGAACAGCAATTTTGTGTCGATTCTCCACCCCTATTTAATTGAGGAACTTTGCATCAGATGATCACCAGAACAAAGCTTGCTTCGAATTAAGCTAAAAAGATTTGTACTGCAAGAGATGGACTCTTGGCTTCAAATCCTAGTTCTCGTTGCGTGCATCACTCCGGCCGTGGTTGAGGGCAGAGTCCGTAGCTACACATTCAATGTAAGTAATAACATTATGGAATGAAGTATTCCTCTGTAAAACTTGCTTGTTTGGACGGTAGCCCGTGCAGCGATGTGTATTTATTCCTCTAATTGGCAGGTGGTAATGAAGAATACGACGAGACTGTGTTCGAGCAAGCCCATCGTGACCGTGAACGGGATGTTCCCGGGACCCACTCTCTATGCTAGGGAAGATGACACTGTGCTCGTGAGGGTCTCTAACCGTGTCAAATACAATGCCACCATCCATTGGTGAGCTCAAATGAGCGTTAAATTAAATTGTTATCTTCAAGAGATTGCATATTGCATATTAATTTTGGTGTATATGCGGTCAGGCATGGTATCAGGCAGTTGAGGACGGGGTGGGCCGACGGGCCGGCATACATTACCCAATGCCCGATCCAGCCGGGCCAAAGCTACGTGTACAATTTCACCATCACGGGTCAACGGGGCACCCTCCTGTGGCATGCACACATACTCTGGCTCAGGGCAACCCTGCACGGAGCCATTGTCATCTTGCCCAAGCGTGGTGTTCCATACCCTTTCCCTAAACCCCACAAGGAAGTTGTTGTCGTACTGGGTATGCTCGATTTCACTTCGAATCAACTTCGCTTGTTTGACAGCATATACTAGTAGAAGCTCTGAACCATTCTGGGTTTTGTGAATCAGGCGAGTGGTGGAAATCTGATACAGAAGCTGTGATCAATCAAGCCATCAAGTCCGGATTAGCACCGAATGTCTCCGATGCTCACACGATCAATGGCCATCCAGGGCCAAGTTCCAATTGCCCTTCCCAGGGTAACACTCCATCGACAAACATTGCCATGAAAACAACATCTGAATCTTGATGAAGCAGTTTAGTTTAATGTTCCACTGAGTTGATGTTGACCTTCATTTTCTCTGATGTTAGGTGGATTTACATTGCCTGTTGAGAGTGGCAAGAAGTACATGCTCCGAATCATCAATGCTGCGCTCAATGAGGAGCTCTTCTTCAAGATTGCCGGGCACCAACTGACAGTTGTGGAGGTCGACGCCACCTACGTCAAGCCTTTCAAGACCAACACGATCGTGATTGCACCTGGCCAAACCACCAATGCCCTCATCTCCACCGACCAGAGCTCTGGCAAGTACATGGTCGCCGCCTCCCCTTTTATGGACTCCCCGATCGCCGTCGACAACATGACCGCAACCGCCGCATTACACTACTCGGGCACGCTCGCTGCGACCTCCACGACCCTCACCAAGACTCCCCCACAAAACGCGACCGCTGTGGCCAACAATTTCGTTAACTCGCTCCGGAGCCTCAACTCGAAGAGGTACCCTGCCAAAGTCCCTCTTACCGTCGATCACAGCCTCCTTTTCACAGTTGGACTAGGAATCAACCCTTGCCCTTCGTGCAAAGCTGGCAACGGAAGCAGAGTCGTGGCAAGCATGAACAACGTGACATTCGTGATGCCGACGACAGCCATTCTCCAAGCACATTTCTTCAACATAAGCGGCGTCTTCACGAGCGATTTCCCCGGTAACCCGCCAACCATTTTCAACTACACGGGGTCACCGCCATCAAATTTGCGGACCACAAGCGGGACAAAGGTGTACCGGTTGCGTTATAACTCGACGGTCCAGCTCGTGTTGCAAGACACCGGGATTATCGCCCCAGAGAACCACCCAATTCATCTTCACGGGTTTAATTTCTTCGCCATTGGGAAGGGATTAGGAAATTATAATCCGAAAGTGGATCAGAAGAACTTCAACCTTGTTGATCCTGTTGAGAGGAACACAATAGGAGTACCATCTGGGGATGGGTTGCAATCAGATTCAGAGCAGATAATCCCGGTACAATTCTAGTTTATCGACTATTCTCGTTTACTCTATACCAAAAATTTAACCACTCTGCAAGTTTTTCATGACTCTGTTGTTGAAACTTTTTGCAGGCGTTTGGTTCATGCATTGTCATCTGGAAATTCACACAACCTGGGGACTCAAGATGGTCTTCTTGGTGGACAATGGGAAAGGCCCGAACGAGTCGCTTCTACCGCCTCCGAGCGATCTTCCGAAGTGTTGATCCATGGGGAAAAATTTGATAATCAAGTATGCGGCTTCTGGAGATGAAGAGTGATGAGAAGACAAAAGAACCTGACCACAGAGGGAAAGGCATATCTAGGTGGTTTTGACCTAGTACAATGAAGATCAGAATTGTTTCTTGAGCAAAAGTAGGAAGAGTATTGCTCAAGCATGTTAATTAAGAAAAAAATTCCATGTTTTGATTGCAAAGTTCGTATTTCGTAAGAATTTTTCTTAATCAGCTAGGTGCTAAAAAAAATTTCTGGAAAAGAAAAAAGATTCTGCCGTTCGCCAAAATTGCAAATACTTGACAAGTTAATTGTGCACACAGAGACTAGACTATCGTGTTTTGGTTGATAATGGGCCTGATGCTCTAACAGTGACATATGATGGATAGGTCCAATAGATATTATCATATATAGCTAAGGTCTCCTCTCTGCTCCTAACAAACATTCTAGTCTAGGCTGTATCCTTCGGGAGCCGTCTAAGGAGGAGGAGATAGAAGAGGAAATAGCTAATTAAAAGGAATCAATCAATAGCAAATTCATAGATTCCACACACCGGACTTTCCGTGGCTGAGAGCCCTTACATCACAGGCACAAAGATGCACTCACTAGAAATGTGCTCAGCCACTAAGTTAATAGCCCATCATATGGGCCTCTCCTCTAGGCCCACCAGATCAAAAGCGAGAGAAAGCACGGCTCTCTTTTTCCCTTCTTTGCCCCTATATCACCATGTGAAAGGGGCATGAAGACATAAAAAAGGGGATTTTACCAACTTAAAATAATAAAGTTATAAGTTCGTCTCACTTCATCATCCATATAATAAAAGAGAAGTTGCATTTCTTAATTGAACTTGGACGTAGCTCGTCCCTTTTTGGATGTAAAGCGATGTCAAACCAAAACATTTGATGAGAACTAGCTCTCCCTAAAATGGAGGTGAGCAAGCCATACCTTCTAGTATAGCTACCTTTCTATGATTTCATCTAGTCACAAACCCCACCTCTGGCATCCTCCTCCTCGTGTTTAAGATAATGACTTCAGGCATAATCAAATGACATAGTTTGATAGGGTGTGTGTTATTTGAATTTATCATGTACATATTTCTTGAATTGTTGTAGAAGCAAGCAATCGAACAATAATGTAGATAAAACAAGAAAATAAATAGGACATTAAATTTATGTGGTTTCGTCGGATGACTTATGTCCATAGAGAAAGCAGCAATATATTCTACTATCGATCGAGCGATACAATAGAGATTGAAACCATACTCAAGTCATTTAAACACTATCAGTGTCTTCTAGCCCCAATTACATGCACTAACCAAATAATGTTTAACCCACAATTAATCACGAAATAAGCTCTCAATCTAATAAAGGAATGATACAGAAACTTTTTACCAGAAGAATTTAATTGGCTTCAACACTTGAATTGTTCGTGTAATTTCACAAAGAAACCCCACTGCCAAGCACCTACGTCTATTGGGATGTTACTCGCAAATTGAGCACCCATGACACTCACAAAGAGAACATCACTTGACTTCTTGAGAAAAACATCCCTTGGGCCATATTGCAAGTATATATAATAGTCATTATGAAGTCCTTTGCCGAATTCCTTGACTTCTGTCTTTTCCTTTTTTTCAATTTTCCTTGATTGATATGCAAGACCTTCGACTTAGACCATAATGAAGAGGAAATATGATTTCCATGGCACACCACCACGAACATCCACATATATTCCATTTATCTTGAGTCATATTTCGTTCACGGGCTCAAACTTGAGATATTTTAATAGACTCAACCTTAATTCAATGTTTGAGTCAAGTCATTGCTTCGTTGGAATTTGGACTTCACTACCACTTTCATGTAGTCCTTTACAGGCTCAACCATCACAAACATTTTCCAAGTCCAAGTATTGAATTTCACCACAATTGTAGACCTCATCTAAACACCAACAACACTGGCACTTTTAACTGCTCCCACGACACAACTAGGGGTGATCGGGTCCATACTTGGATCTTATACATGATCTTGTTATAATCGGTTCTACCTTTTTTTACCTTGTACCTAACCCTATTTGCACTAGACCCTATACTTGAACCACCCTGTTTTTCCGGTCCGGTTTCAGGATCAACCCTATTTCCACTAGATCTTGTTTTGCAATCATCTAATATCCTATACAGCTTTGAATTATACATTAATACATGAGAACATTTTAGGGGGGGACTAAGGTTGACACCAAATTCTGGAGTGGCTGAGCGAAAATTCAGCAATTGACAAATAATCAATGGCAATGAGCGCTAACAACACATTTACAAAAAGATTGCAAATAATCAATGGAAACAACAAATTCAAGATACACAAAAAGCCTAACAAATTCCGGAGATTCCTAACCTCAATAAAATTGGTGAACTTGGAATCTTTGTTGACCACCAACTGATGAACCTAGAAATCCATCAAACCATGTGCACAAGAGAAGACAAAGATTACAGTTAAGTAAAATGCCAATTTGGCCCCGGGAAATAGGGAACGAGCATAAAATCAAGCGAAAAGGGCTATCTCATACTCAAGCTTGTGCTTCTGAGAGTCCTCGAGGGGGACGTAGTACTTGGTGAGATAGGTCTTGCCACGTTGGTTCTACAATAGTATGTTTTGGATCACAAGAATTTGGTGACAACAGATGCCATTTGTTGAATGGTGTGAGAAAGAGCCGGCGATGGACGGTGTGACGGTGAGCTAGCGATGGATAGTGCAATGGTGAGTTGGAGAGCGAGGGAAACGAGCGAGGAAGGAATGACGAAGGAGGAGTGCCGAGAGGAAAAAACGCCGTACAACTGTGAATCGATTCCAAAATCGGTCCAAGAACCGGTTCTTGGGTGGGTAATCACTTGGAACCGATTCCCGAATGGGTTCAAATCGATTCTAAATTTTTGGAACCAATTCTCGAACTGTTTTCAAGAGGAACCAGTACCAAACCCTGTTTTCCGGATGGGTTGGTTAGGTTCCTAGGTATATATAGTCCGATTGCACACCCTTAGACACAACCACCTCTACCATAGATAAAGTAAAATCATATTTGCATCCATATCTATGAGAAAATCGAATATGTACCTGCAAATATCAGCAGTTTAACAATTGTTGGCTCTACAAGCTCAATCTTGCTATAAGCACCATGTGTCATTACCTTGGCAGTATCTTCTACTTCAGGAGTTTCTAATTGCAACTCCATCTCAAGCTAAACACCATTGGGATTTGTATAAAAACTAATAATTACATTCCTGCCCAAAAGTACTCAAAACTCATCAAATGTAATTTCTCTATTGATAATAGGTAAATTTGATTTGGGGTACCACAATCGATGGCTTTGCTCACCTTGTGCATAGCCTAGGAACAAGCGCTTTCTTGCCCTCTTATCAAGCTTACCATCATTAATTCGAACATAACATAAATGATCAAATATTTTGAGAACAATATAATTAGTAACTTTACCACACTTTTTTGGAAGTTCGACATCCAATGTCAATCATTGGGGATCTATTCACCTAGTTGCTCGTTGTACGAAGCACATTAGTTAGGAATTTCTTAGCCATAAAAGCATTAGAGAGTATTTTTCGGGCCGTCTCTAGTAATGTTCTACTTAGCAATTCTGCAGCATGTCGTGATTTATTGGCACTAGTGTGATGTTTCACTATGCCTTCCTTCATGCATAATTCATTTAACAATTGCGAGCATAATTCTATACTACTTACTAACAATTTGCATATGCTCATTCATTTTACCATGCTCCCTTTCTATCAAAACTCTCAACTCTCCAATCCTAACATCATAAACTTGTGCCTTAGTAAAACACCTAGATCATCCTTGAGTATCATCCACAATTGTTAACATATATCTGGCAATCTTTCTTGAAGAAATTCGCTACAACTTGCAAACATCCAAATGAGTCGACTCTGCAATCTCCATGGTTTTTCTAACACCCGTACTAAATTGCACATTTTCCCATTGATCTAAATCACAACACCTGCATACATTCAGTTTATTAGTAATATAACCATATAATAAATTTCTTTAACTTAAAATTTCTAGGCTTCTCTCACTAATGTGCCCTAAACTAGGGGTGAGCATAGTTTTTGGGTAATACCACTGATCCTAAGTCCTAGAATATGTAGGGTAAGTTATAAGTTCCCAAAACTATTTCGATGAGTAGGTTTCAAGTTCTAGGTGAAACTGGAAACCAAAACAAGTCTTTGTTGTTTTTCTTATTCTATGTCTTCACGTGAGCCTAGGACATTTCAAGTGTCCAATGATGAGTATAATATAAAAATACTAGTTTGAACTTCCATTTGCGATTATATTCATGATTGAGAATTTTATTTTGTTAATATTTCATAATCTCCTTGTCTTTAAATATGGGTTGTGATAAGCGAATTATTGCAAATGGCGGTCATTAAAGGTGATAATTCACTACAACCATTCAATTAAGAATACAAGCGGAACCTAGGTAGGCCCTAAAACCTATTATAGGGTAGATTTTAGGTTCTTAGACATGCAAAGTAGGTTCTAAGTTCCAAAAATTAGGAATCTTGTTATGATAGGCAAGTTCCAAGTTTTAAGTTCCACTTAGAACCACGTATAATCATCCACCTCTACCCTAAAGCATATGTCATAATTTAAACTCTTGATCAAATGCGTCTTACGTTTCCGCAACAAAACCTATCATCGTCTCATTTTAAAACTCATGTAAACCACTATGCTTCATGTCTTTCATTATCACTAATGCACCTCAAACAACTTTTATAATTTCACATTCTGAAATACATTGACACGCAATTGAGTTTAAGGCACTCAAGGAAATCAGGTTCTTCTTCAACTCTAGAACACATCTCACTCCAATCAATGTCTTTACAATATTGTTATTCATTTGGATTCTAACATTGCCAACATTTACAATATTACATTCAACGTTGTTATCCGATTATATTGCTACTATAAGTGCATTGATAGGTAGTAAACCAATTCCTATTTGGCGTTGCATGTAACGAGCGATCACAATCCATAATCCTTTCACCAAATGACGAATTAGTTGTAAGAGACAATACATTATCAATATTATCTGAATTACTATATGCCATTAAGTAACATCATTTGCAAACTCAACTCTAATTTCCTAACTCTTTGAATTCTTCAGCTTAAAGTAATCCCTTTTAAAATATCCCATCTTGTCACAACTTCAACAGATCACCATCAGTCCTAGATTGGCTATGTCTGTTTTAATTTACACCACTCTTGCTAACACGTGTATTAGATCTTCCTTTATTTTACCTGCTAAAGTAGTAAATGCAGACAGATACTCCTTAATGGACATTCTCACTCATAATCAAATCTCAAATCTCATCAAACGTCAAGCTTATTGATCCATATAAATTACTAATAGTAGTAATAGTAGTATTCCAACTTTAAGACAATGTGGATAATAGAATCAAATCATGTACTATATCATCAAAGTTAATCTCAACTTAACTTAATTGACTAACAATCACATTTTATTTATTGATATAATCAACAACTGACGCACATTCACTTATATTCAAGTTAAACTGACGTCATATCAAGTAGACTTTATTGATCACCGAGGACTTCTCATATACTTTTGACAAGGCTTTTGTCAATTCCACAGCGATCTTATCGTTCACACTATTAAATGCGATGTTACAAGCCAATGTGAGCCGAATGATACACAATGCTTGTCTATCTAGCAATTCTCATTCATCTTACTTCATTGACTCATTTCTCTCCAGATAAGAGTAAGTGCAAATTTCTTAAATACAAATAATCATCAATATGAATCTTTTAGAAACCAAAATCATTTTGATTAAATTTGTCAATTCTCACTCTTCCTTCTTTTGTCACCATCGATTCATTTCAACTCAACCAAACTTAGCTCTGATTCTCATTGTTATAGAAGCAAACGATCAAATAATAATATAGAGGGCTGGCCATTTGTGCATTCTCAATATACTGTTCATCTTCTCTCAAGAGGGCAATTTTCACACTGTTCATCCCGCCTGGTCTTCAGCTTGTCCCGTGAGCTTTAGCCGTTGGTTTGTCTCAATTTTTGGAGAGTTTCTTTTTCTAGCTTCCCTCCATCTTCCCAATGAACGGTTTGTTCCGGTTTGCCCCCTAAGGGAGATTGAAGTAGCCCTATTTCTTCCCCAAGTCACTGCCGGCCCCTGCACTGGTTTTGCTCAAACTGGTTCCAGAGCTAGACGAAGGGCCTTGCGGTGGTTGTGTTGGCCCCTGAGCACCCCTCCTCTCCCTATTGTAGCCTTTGTCTTGGTATGGATTCTCTTTATGAGTCGTCCATACTATAGATGGTTTTGTTAGGTTGCTAGAGGGTTTCGATCGCTTGTATGGTGTCTTCTTCAGTTGAGAGGAGTGGCCTCTTAAATGAGGCCCACCTAGGTGCTGTTAGTGGTAAGGGACTTAGCCCTCCTACTCGTAATGTTGTAAGCCAACCTATTAGGAAGCCGGTTCAACCCTCTCATCCCGTCGTGGGGCCTTCTTTGGTTGGGGACGGGATTAAGTTGGGACCATGGTCTAGGCCTCCTCGCGAAGGATGGTCTAGGGGCCGTAGTCATGCGCGTGCCCCTTCTAAACGTCTCCCGGCTCCGAGCAAGCTGCCTAGCTCTTCGAGCCCCCCCCAAGCCAAGTCTTGGGCCAATGTGGCAAGACTTGCAGCAAAGGGATATGAGTTGACCTATGCCCCTCCTTCTTTTGTGGATGATAGGCCGGTTGTTAACTTATCCGGTGAAGTGCTATAGGCTGCGGACCCCAAGTGGAACGAGTACTTGGTTGGTTACTTTGTAGGGAAGAGGCTTTCGTTTTAGCTCATCGAGCAAGCATTGAAGAATACTTGGGGCCCTAAGCTAGTGGATGTGCTAGTCAATGACTAGGGGTTCTTCTTTTTTCATGTCCCAGATCCTTTGTTCCATAGGAAGATATTGGAAGAGGAGCCTCTCACGGGAGCAAGGGTTCCCCTTATTTTGCAGTAGTGGAAGCCTCTGTTGTAACTAAAAAAGGAAGGCAATCTTTTGTCCCGGTATGGATTAGGCTCAAGAATCTTCCTCTTGACCTTTGGTCCGTGCCGACAATTAGTGCCATAGCTAGCTTCGTTGGCAAGCCCCTTCATGTGAATCAACGCATGAAGGGTATGAGGATGATTTTTTTTTGATAGAGTTTGTGTTGAGATCCAAGCAAAGCAGCCAAGAGTTTCGGCGGTTGAAGTGAATGTGGATGGAGTTTCGTGTTCGATTGTCGTTGAATATGAATGGAGGCATGTGGAATGCCTCAAGTGTGGCATGTTTGGCCACAAGTCTGAGGTCTCCCCCTCGCCGGTACAATCTCACACTGCCCTTGTTTCTTCGGATCTTGTTTAGCCCCCCACCCCTGTTTTGGTAGTCCCTGCAATACCGAAGCAAGCTTGGAAGCAGGTTAAAGGCAAAAAGAAGAAGCCTCCTCCCCCGGTGGTTGTTAGCTCGACCATCTAGGTTAGTTTGAGTGATGAGAGGCAGTATTTTGAAGCTTAAGGCCGCAGTAGTGGAGAGGGGAACACCTTCTACCGCTTCTCGCAAAACTCTTAGAGGTCCCAAATTTAATTTGAAGCAAGCTAAAGCCGCTCCCATCTCTACGAACGAAATCGTCAGCCCTACGGAGCCATTCGCTCTTGAGCTGCCTAACCGGGGAGAGGAGCTAGGGGGCTCGGACAATTTGGTCTCCTCTTCGGATGATGATATGCTTTCCTTGTACCCCTCTCCTAAGGCATCTGCTATTGATAAGAGGGTTGAGACTATACAGGACAAGCTGCTCACTCTGGCTCAAGACCCTCCCTTTTCGACAACCCATGCTGCTTTGCCTCCCACTCAGCGCAGCTCCTCCAAAAGGAGGTAACCCTCCTTCTTCCTTTCTTCTTTATTTGTGTATATGTACATAAGATGCTGGAATATTAGGGGCCTTGTTGCCCCTCTCAGACAAGCGGAGGTTTGGAATCTTGTTCTGACAAATCGGTTGGCATTGATTAATTTAGTTGAAACGAAAGTCCCCCACAATCTATTTAGTGCTATTTATGGGAATTTGATGAAGAATTGGTGTTGGTTGGCTAACTTTGAGCACTCCCATCGGGGAAGGATTTAGGTTGGTTAGGATCCTTCCACTGTTTCCTTTGAACCTTTCTCGTTTTCGGACCAAGTGATTCATGGGAATCACAGGTGTTTGGATTCGAGAGTTGTCTGTCGTGTTTCAATTGTATATGCTGAGCACTCCTTCACTTCTCGGAGACCTCTTTGGGAGGACCTTGTGCTTAAGAGTTCTACTTTGCAGAATATGCCTTGGCTTGTTATGGGAGATTTCAATACTATCAAGGACCCCTCAGACAAGTTAGGGGGTTCGGATGTATGGTTGTCATGCTTTGATGAGTTCAAGTAGTGTCTAGATTAGCGGAACTAGAGGACCTCAGATATGTGGGGTTTCACTACACGTGGTCTGTTTCTTCTGGATCTTCTCGCAAGGTGAGGAAAATTGATAGGGGGTGCGTTTGGATGTGGCATTTCCAAGCCACTTTAGGCCTCCAAAGCCCTTTGGGCTAAAAATGAGTGTTTGTCAATTTGTTTTGTAAACATCCTTGGCTGAAAGTTAGCCTTTTGAAGGTTGAAAGCCCAAGGCAGGGTCCCCCCTTGCCTTGGGCACTTCAGCATTCTCGGTAAGCTGGCTGTCCCCCTTTAATGAATTTTGTTTGATTGCCATTGTTTCCCTTATAAGTTAATAAAATTCAAATTTTAACCTTTTAGAAACCCTAGATTTGCACACGCTTTCCTCTTCCCTTCTTGACCCACCACAAGTTATCGTCTTCCTCTCCTCTTCTCTCTCAAATCCACGAGCCTAACCCACCTACAAGTTCTCGTCTTCTTCTTCTTCTTCTCTCTCAAATCCACGAGCACACACCAATCAAACCGAGCTCCCCCATACAACCCAAAAGCCACCTTCTCAATACGCTCCTGTGGAATACGCCTTTGGTTTCGCTGCTCTGTGGAATACACCTCTGACTTTGCTGCGCGGCGCCGCACCTTTGGTGTCGCTACTCTGTGGAATAGGCCTCTGGTTTCCCTGTGCCTTTGGTGTTGTTGCTAAGTGGAATACGCCTTTGGTTTTGCCGCGCCTCTGGTTTTGGTGTGCCTTTGGTGTCGCTACTCTGTGGAATACGCCTCTAGTTTCGTTGCGCCTTTGGTGTCGTTACTCTATGGAATACACCTCTGGTTTCACTGCGCCTTTGGTGTCGCTGCTCTTTATTGCTCGGCTATTTGGTCACCGCTTGGTCATCTTCTGTCTTCGCTCATCAATTCCCAGTGCTCGCCTCTCTCTTGGTGTCTACTTTCTTCGTTGAATCAAGTTGCTTGGCTCTCTTGTGTTCGCCTCCCTCTTCACTAAGAACGTACTTGCTCATCTCGCCCTAATCTAGGTTCTTTTGATACGATTCCTTGTTATTATGCTTTTTCTAGTTGTGATTGTTAAGTGTGTGATTGCATTTCTTGATGCGTTTGTTATCCTAGATGATGTCTGTTAAATTAATGAAACCCGTTAAATTAATGAAACCAAAAAGTCATTTAACGCACTTAGGACACGATACTCTCTCAATACAGTGACTTTAAATCAACTTTGCTGTGTGTAGCTGTTATGAGTAGCTGTTTGTTGTTTGTTGTGAGTAGCTGTTATGAGTAGTTGTTTGTTGTGAGTATCTATTATGCACAAGTCTATCTCGAAATCAAATTTAGTAATATAGTTATTTTAAATCTCATGATCGTTTATCTTACGAATTATTAAATTGAAATTTTAGTAATGAAGTACAAGGTAAAATTAGAATTAGACCTAAAGTTGAGTATTTTTTGTTTGTTTGTTTGAGGAACTAGATCTCTCTTTATAATTAGAACCCACGCTTTGTAGCAGGTGCAAACGAAAAGAAAACCAAAAGAAAAAATAAGAACTCATAACACAAGAAAATAACCCCAGCCCACTTTTTGGACGATCCTAAAAAAGAAAAAAACACAAAATTGGTTATCAGCATTATAAAAATAACCTCCATTTCAAACTACCCCAGAAACATGTGTATACCATAGATATCACGTGTATGTGATAGATACATCAACTCAGCTAAAATAACAATGTTTTGCTTCAATTATAATGGATGTTTTGCTCCAATTCCTTCCAAAATCCATGATTTGAAATTATAACAGACAAACTTGAAACATTAGTAATAAGAATTTGATCTTTGGACCAAAAATAAGTGATTCAATTTGCCTCCGAGTTGTGCCAAGTTTAGTTCTGGCCACGGCTCAAAAGAAGCACTTGCACAATGCTCAAGTCAAGACTTCATCCTAATATCAAATATGGGGTTGACTACAGAGGGAGGGAGGGAGGGAGAGAGAGAGAGAGAGAGAGAGAGAGAGAGAGAGAGAGAGAGAGAGAGAGAGAGAGAGAGAGAGAGATCACATAGACATGGAAACAGAGCACATGAAGTAAATATCCCCTTTTAAGCTTTTCGCTCTCAACCCTTTTCACCATCTAGTGAAAAATCCCCCAAAAGCCTAAAGAAAAAGAAACAAGAAACAGAAAGATCAGCTCATATTTTCCTCTCTGTTCTCAGTTCTCACTCTCTTTGCCACTACCTCTCTCTATCTCCATGGCTTCATGTGCTAGGGTGTTTGAAGGACACACGCGCGCGCACGCACGCACGCACGCACACACACGCGCACGCACGCACGCACGCACACGCACGCACACGCACGCACGGTCTAGCTTGTGCCATTAATAGTTCTCTCACTGTCACAATAGCACTTTGCAAGTTGAACAATCGTATGCAATCTTCTTTAGTTTTCACACAATTTAACAAAAAAGACGGCCAGTTTATTCAAGTTACTTGATTATTCATTTTTAACAGAAATATTCATGTGTCTTAGTGTCCGGTTTTGTTTTGCTATATCACCACTTTGACTGGAATATAAAGCCCAAACAATGGATGGCAATAGATATCTTTATGACATACTCTCTTTTTCTTTGACAAATAAGACAGCAGTCTTTGGCGTTTTAAATCTACTCACATTTTCATGTGTTACTCTAGCAATCATTTTCTTCAAATTCATTTTAGCAAACTGAATAACCATTACACCAGCAATAGATTTACCTTCTCTTCCCTCTCTTTTTCCTTTAAGGTGCATTTTCTACGGCTATTTCGTTCATTGATTACATCAAATACAAGCCAGAAAATCATTATTTGCAAAGAAAACATAAAGGACGATGCCAATTGAACTAAAAGAAGAGGTTTGTTGACCAAGCACCTCAGAAATATAGTGTAAGCTTGAAGAGCTGCCTGTTCAAAATGTACTTTAAGCACAAATGCAAATTAAATATCTAGGCTCATGCTGAGAGACACAACAAACATCATGGCCAAATCCTGTATATATCCAACAAATGGCAGGAATAATAGAAATTTACCAGATCAACCTGAAGCAGAAGATTGAATTGCTGAACTCAATGAAGTCACTTTTGGCGTCTAAAGATTGTATATAGATAGCTTCTCTAGGCTCCTCACGGTATGGAAGTAAAATCTTAAACCGTCTAGCAAATATTTTTCAGTGCTATGCATAGTTCTATCTATATACATATGTGTTCATATCTATAGGGAATTGGGTCGTAGTTAATCTCATTTGTTTTCATTTTTCAAATGTGCTCGTGTTCATTTTATTGGAAGATGGCGAGTTCATCAAAAGAAAAGGCATATTGGAGCCCAGAAGATGTAGAAACGTTTTTTCGATTGTGCATTGAACAAATTGAAAAAGGCAATCGTCCTGCGAGCAACAAAAGAGACGGATGGACAGCTATAATTACCAAGTTTGAGGAGCTAAGGGGCAAAAAATACGATAAAAATCAAATGAAGAGTAAGTGAGATAATCTAAAGGAAGAATGGAAAAGATGGAAGTAATTGGTTCAAAATGAAACAAGACTAGGATGGGATCCAATGAAGAAAATCATTGATGCGAGTGATGAATGGTGGGAGAGAAAGATTCAGGTGTTTATCTTTTCTGCCACATTTTTTTTATAAGTTCATCTTTTGTGATATAACTCATGAAAATATCTTATTATAACAGGCCAATTCTAAGCTTAAAGTCTTTCGAACGGAAGGCATACATTAGGATATGGAAGTTTTGTTGGACAAAATGTTCCAAGGTATGGTTGCCACTGGAAGTGTTATCTGGAATCCTGCACAAGGTTTATGCAATACTAAAAATCTTGAGGCCACACAAGCTGATATTGATGATTATGCATGATCTACTGATGATACTTTAGAGTGTGATGTAGGTGAAATAAATGCCCAACCAAGTCAAAGTAAGAGCCATAAAAGAACGGTGCAAAGTTCCACGAAGGAAGGTCGAGGAAAGAGAGAAAAGAAATTGACCGGACCTACTAAGTTATCATCACAAATTGACAGACTTTGTTCAGCAGTTAAAAGTATGAGCAATGCAACATCGGTTGCAAGGGAATTTGACCCTTACAAAGAAATTAGGCAAACATTGAAAGCCATTCCTGAGATTAAGGAAGACAGAAAGTTGTTCTTCTTTGCACTCTCTCATCTTTCTGAAAAGAAAGACAATAGGCAAATTTTTATGAATTTGGATGGAGATGAAGAGAAAGTCGAGTGGCTAAAATATAAGTTAGAGGAACATAATAGTCATCGCTAGGATGCTAGTTACTTGTTTGAGCTTTTCATATTAATCTATGTTGTAATGTGAAATTTATTTTGGATTTGTGATTTGCACTACTTGTGAACTCTTCTTTTAATTATGTTTTTGAGACTTGTGTTTTTAGTTTGTGTTCTTTTGATCGGATGGAGTTTGCATATATATTATGGAAGATAATTGTTTCATTGATGGATGATTACCCATCACTTTTCTTATTATTTTGTTACTTTAAACAGATATGGACGACTCTCTTGAAAGAGAAATTCATGAAAAAGAGGACGAAAAATATTGGCAACTTGTGGAAATTACTCAAGCCGCAATCGCTTATCAGGCAATATATAGTGACAAAAAACCTTGTAGGACATCATCATATATAGGAAATGCATGGGTAGGAGAGTTGATGGATGAAAATGCTAATCCGATAAAGTGTTATCAAATGTGTAGAATAGATAAGATTGTATTTAATAATTTAATGCATGATTTAATAACACGTTATAGTCTTGAAGGAACTAGGAATATTGATGTTACAGAAATACTTGGAATATTTCTTTATATTTTAGGATATGGTATATGTAATAGGTTGATACAAGAGCGCTTTCAACGTTCTGGGGAAACTGTAAGCAGGTACTTTAGCATAGTATTAGATAAAGTACATGAAATGGGAAAATATTTGATCCAACCAGCTGATTGGCAATTTAGGGATGTTCTAGAGAAGATAAAAAATAATCGAAGATTTTTTTCCATATTTTAAGGTATGTTTTGATTATACAATAGGAAGAAGGAATTAAAAGCAAATTTTGATTATACAATAATATTTGCATTTTTTTTAGGATTATATTGGAGCTATTGATGGTACTCATATCCCAGCGGTTATACCTATAAAAGATCATATTCGTTTTATTGGTCGAAAAGGTACACCGACTCAAAATATCTTAGCGGTGTGTAATTTTAATATGGAATTCAATTATGTTTGGGCTGGTTGGGAGGGGCAAGCCCATAATACTTTCTATGAAGCTTTAGGAAGACGTGATGTGCAATTTCCTCATCCTCCTCCAGATTTGTTAATTATGGTTTTTGTACATTAATATGTATTAATGTGGTATATGTTGATTAAATTTATATTATATTTGTGTAGGGAAATATTATTTAGTAGATGCTGGATATTCAAATCCGACGAGTTATTTGGGACCGTACAAAGAAGTTAGATATCATTTGCCATAATTTCAACAAGGTCCTGCTATAGGCTATCAAGAGGTATTCAATCATGCTCATTTCTCACCGCGATCGGAAATTGAGCGAGCTTTTGGTGTCTTGAAGAAGAAGTGGAAGATTCTAAAGCATATGCCAAGTTTTCCATTTGAAAAACAAGTAAAAATTATTATAGCAGCAATAACTTTGCATAATTATATATGACGAAATGCCGCCAATGATAGACATTTTGCAAGAGTAGATTTGGATTCCAATTATGGATATTCAATTGACCTTGATCATACAAATGAGGGGGCCAGTACTTCAAATGACAATTTATCTTTTGACATGGCGTGTTTACGTGATCAAATAGCAATGAGTTTAGTAAATACTTAAGGATGTTTGTAATTTTCAATAAAAACCTATATCTTTCTTCGATGCATATGTAATCATGTTTATTGTAATGAAATTACTCTTTCTTTTTAATTGAGAAAAAGTCCACTTTGATGTATTTTTTAACTTATGAATTTGTTAATATATCTCTTTATATACACATCTTAGTGCAAATATATATTTAAAAAAAAATCATTGAATTTGTTAATATATCCCTTTTATATATACATCTCAAGTGCAAATATATATATATATATATATATATATATATAAAATATTCATTATTTTTGTTAATATATCTCTTTCATTTATACATCTCAGTGCAAATATATACATACATACATACATATATATATATATATATATATATATATATATATAAAGTAATTATTTTTGTTTTCAATTTAAAAAAATAAAAACTAAAACCTTAAATTGGTCGCGCTAAAAGACTTCCCAAATATGTGTTTACCAAACAACATTTCCCCAAAGTTGCTTCTCACGGTGCTTTTCAATTATAGTTTACCAAACAATTTTTGCATTTCATCAAAACCCTTTAGACCAAAGGCCCTTGCATTTCTTTAAAGGTTTTTCCCAAAAGCTTTCCTAAACGCACCCAGGGTCCTGGTGAACCATTGTTGAAGCCAGGTTTTTTCTTTCTCGGAAGCCTCCTTCCTTGCTCTTAGGATCTCCGACCACTCTCCTATGGTGGTTAAGGTGGAGAACTCGGTGTTTCAAAGGAGGCTGTTCAAGTTCTTTGATTTTTGGATGAAGCACTCGGACTTTGAGACAATTGTGAAGCAAGTTTTGGAGGTGCTAGGAGAAGGGATTTCTATGTTTAGGCTTGTTTGCAAGCTAAAGGCCCTAAAAAGTTGGCTCAAATAGTTAAGTAGAGATTCTTTTGCCAATATCTCCACAAGGACTTCAGAAGCAAAGGAGGCTTTAAATCAGACTCAGGTTGGCCTCCTTCAAGATCATACTAGTATTGCGCTTGCGGATCTGGAGAAGGTTCAATGCCACGCCTTCTTGGAGCTTCGTTCTCAGGAGGAGTCATTCTTTAGACAGAAAGCTAGAATTAAATGGCTTAAGGTGGGAGACCAGAATACGAAGTTCTTCCACCACTATATCAGCAAAAGACAAATGAGAAACATAATTCTTTTTGTGGAGGATATCCTAGGTAACCAAATCATTAATTCGCAGCTAGTCTAACAGCCTTTTGTGGAGTACTTCTAGGACCTCCTCAAGCCTCTGGTGGACCAGCATACACCTCTAGTTCTGGAGATTCGTGAGGTCATCCGCTCTCAGCTTAATGATGACTAGATCACCTCTCTTGCTCAGCCCGTGTCTGACCTAGAGATTCGGGACACTCTTTTTTCTCTAGCTCGGGGCAAGGCCCCGAGTCCAAATGGTTTCACGGTTGAGTTCTTCAAGGAGAACTGGGGGACGGTTGGTCAGCTGGTCACGGTAGCCATTAGGGATTTCTTCACCTCGGGGAGACTCCTTAAGCAAATCAAAAATGCCATTTTGGTTTTGGTGCCGAAGGTTCCTAATGTGACTAACATCGATGACTATAGGCTTATTACATGCCGCAATACTATCTACAAGATAATTACAAAAGTGTTGGCGAATAGGGTTGCTGCAGTGCTGAGGGATCTTGTGAGCCCGTCTCAAAATGCTTTTGTTAAGGGATGGCGGATCAGGGATAATATCCTCTTGACTTAGAAACTCTTTTCTAGTTTCCATTTGAAGCCTTATACACCTAAGTGTGCTGTTAAAGTGGACTTCAGAAAGGTCTATGATACCATGGATTGGCGGTTCCTTGAGAATGTTCTCCTTACTTTTCGTTTCCCTCATCGATTGGTACACCTCATCATGACCTGTGTGCGGACACCTCGGTTTTCCATTGCTGTGAATGGGGAGCTTCACGGTTTCTTTCCTAGTGGGCAAGGCCTGTGTCAGGGCGATCCCATATCTCCCTATTTATTTACTTTGGTTATAGAGGTGCTCTCAGGGTTACTCGGGAGGTGCTCGCTACACCCGGATTTTAGATTCTTTTGGAGATGCAAGTCTACTACCTCTTGCATTTGTTCTTTGTAGATGACGTATTCCTCTTTTGTGAAGGCCATTTGCCGTCTGTGACGCTCCTCAAGGAAGGACTCCAAAATTTCTCTTCTTGGAGTGGCTTGATTCCGAATCCGAGGAAAAGTGAGGTGTTCCTATCAAGAGGCTCGCCATCATTAAGGAATCAAATCCTGCTGTATCTTGGTTTCCTTGAAGGGAGCTTACCAGTCCGCTACCTGGGAGTTCCAATTATTACATCAAGGCTGGGGAAGGTGGATTGTGCTGCTCTTGTTAGACGCATCACATCGAGGGTGCAATCCTAGACTCATCGGTTTCTTTTCTTTGTCGGCCGTCTTCAACTGATCAGGTCAGTTCTTCATGTCATTCAGGCCTATTGGGCGAGTGTCTTTATTCTTCCTGCGACAGTGTTAGACAAGATTGAGCACATTCTCATACAATTCCTTTGGAGAGGCCTAGAGTTGGGCAGAGGGGGTGCCAAGGTCTCCTGGGATGATGTGTGCCTCCCTAAAGCCAAGGGACGTCTTGGTATCCGGAGATTGCGCGAGTGCAATAAGGCAACCATGCTCAAACATATCTGGAACTTGTTTTTAGATAAGGAGTTTTGATGGTGCAAATGGGTCCACTTGACCTTCTTAAAGAGGAGGAATTTCTGGGTCGTAAAGAAGCCGACTTATTATTCTTGAGCTTGGAAGAAGATTCTACAACTCAAGATGGAAATCCGGCTTAGCTTCTTCTGGAAGATAGGGGATGGCCTATCAGTGTCACTCTTGTTTGACAATTGGCACCCTAGGGGTCCTTTAAACTTATATTTCTCAAATTCGCAATCTACAACTCCGGTCTCTCTAGGCAGGCTTCGGTGTCTAACCTCTTTTCTGATGATGGCCAAGCTATCAGGTCGGTAATTGAGTCTTGGGGTTCGCCACTTCCCTCGTTGTTTGGGAGCTAGGATTGTTTTTGTTGGAGGGAGGACTCATCGGTTGTGTTTTTGATCGGCTCGGCTTGGGAGGCCATAAGGCAAAAGAATACCCGAGTCAATTAGCATCCTTTCATCTAGAACAATGCCATCCTACCTCGATACCAACTTAACCTTTGGCTTATAACCAAGCGTATGCTTCCTACCCAATCTCTCCTTATGTCTTATGGTAGGATTGATGATGCTTCCTGCCCCTTTTGCAATGGGGTCCCCGACTCTATAGACCATCTCTTTTTTGGGTGTCGCATTACATCCAATATTGCTTTCTTTTGGGCAGCCAGATGTAATCTTCCCTGGCGGAACAGGTCTTGGGGGAAGAATCTCCATTGGGCCATTACCTTGCTTTCAGGCAAGAGTTTTATAAATGTGTTGCCCACTTTTCTTTTGGTACGCTTTGCTATATCATTTGGAAGAACATGAACAATATTCTCTTTAGGCGGGAGCCGCTTTCTGTTCCGACCATAAATAAGCATCTTCTCAAAGTCGTCAAAGACAAGGCGATCACCTTTAGAAATGTGAAGGACTCCATCAGAAATAGAAGGCTACAACATTCTTGGGATGTTGACCCCATTATCTTCTCTTCTAGAGATCTCTAGCCGTTTGTCTAAGCTACTGATCGCTGTTGGTTGCTTCTGATTGGCGGTTGTTCTTGCCATGGCACGCCAATGTGGGTGTCCGCATATATTTCATTTTCTCTTGAGTCGAATTTCATTCAATGGTCCAAACTCGAGACCTATTTTATCATCTAGTTCTTGAAGTGAATGGCTTTATTTTGGATCAATGATTTTCTTACATCATGCTCTTAATAAAAAGAGAAACCCTATCGATGTACAATTAGGTGCATTAAATTGGGCAATGGCATAAACTTTGATTCCCTATACTACTAACTATAAAAAAATTTAATATCAAGGCCATGCGATTGCATTTGACTTGTCCCATCTTGTTATATAATTGATACCATCAAAGCTATAAGTAGTAGACCAATAACTAAAAATAAACTCAAACCAATTTATATCGTTTGTGATGAGCACATGAAATGTGGAGATCACGCCTGAGATTGGGGAAATCATCCAATCAGTCTTAAACCAATTGTATAGATGCCGATCCAGTTCTTAATTTTTCAATTTTGCTAATTTAGACCTAATCTTTTCGTGAAATTCTAGTGTAGTTCTTACAACAATTTTTCATTGTGGTACACCTTAATGTCAACAATTTCACTCGACTATTGGTCACTAGATTTGTATTGCATAAAAATGGATTAATTTCTATCAGACCATTTTTGCCCTAACCCAAATTCAATCTAACCCATCCATTTAATAGCCCTAGTTGACTTGACGTCCATATTGCACCAAAAAATCTGACTAGACTTTTCCAAGGCCCATAACATATATAGTAAGTACCACTACCTCTTTTAATGAAAAATAACAATGACACGGTGCATGCAATGTTGATTAGTGAGTACTTTAGACTATGTCATATACATGTTGTGCGTGGTCCATTTTGTTTCCAATTACCTTTTTTTTTTTGGTCGAATGTGTCCAATTACTTGACAAAGAGTATTATCTCATACTTAGTTTGAGATCTAGATAAAATGAAGCTTTGATTTGAGGCCATACCTTATCCAATTCTAAATGGGAAAAGTTGTATGAAAAATCTAAATTTATTACACTTTTACCAATTTAGTCATAAACTCTTTAATTGTGCCAATTGAGTCATAGATATTTTTACCTTTCACCACTTGAGCCCACCCGATCAATTTTGACTTGCTGACATGGACGTCAACTATTCTACATGGCATAACCGGCACTAATGTGAATAATTTTTAATATTTTTAAAATTATTTATTTTTTCATCTTTTTGCTTTTTTTTCTTCTCTTTTCCTTATCTCTGTTTTTTCAACTATGTTTAGCAAGGCTTGCCGAGCCCTTGCTAACGGTCGTGATGGCCTTGCCCAGATCTTGGTGAGGTTGTGTGACCCTTGCTGGCCTAAGGTGAGAAAAAAGAAGGAAAAAGGAAAGAAGAAAAAAAATAAATAAATAACTCAAAAAAAATTATAAAAAATTACCCACTTCATCACTGATTGTGCCACATAGGACAATTACTTTCTACTTCAACGAATGATAATAGATGAAAAAATATTAAAATTTGTAAAATTTATCTATCTTAGTATCAATCGTGCCATGTAAGACGACTGACATCTATGTCAGCGTATTACCAAAATTGGCTCGATGGACTACATTGTCATAAATACAAAAGGTCTATGACTAAATTGACATTAAGACTTTTGTTATATTTTTCCCTTTTTTAAAAGGTCTTTGACTACCTATTATTATTCGAAGAGTTTTTTTTTTTTTTTTTTTTTGTCCGTCTTACTCTAATTTTCAACTCACTTTCAAACTTTTGCTGTATCTATTTACAGAGGATTGAAGTCAAATCTCACATCTAAAACTAAACGTCTTCACCCCCAGCTCCCCTTGAGAATGTGGGCAATTGAACTCCTCACTTCCCCTTTTTCATGTAAGAAGGGTGCCACTAGGACAACCCTCCAGTGGTTTATTCAATGAGTTTATGCAATAACTTTATATATGTTTTAATTTAATAAGTTTTTGCCTATAGCTCAATCGGAAGGACATGAATGCTACTAAATGAGACGTAAATCACCGTAGAGTGTCTTTGTTGATCCAACCACTCAATGCACCTCTTGTTGGATCTCCATATCTCAATACCAACATCATCTCTTTGGTCTTGACCAAGCAACAACGGAGGGATCAGTGGACCAATTGATCGGATTAGACATAGCTCGGACATGGAGTCTATAACATCTCTATCATGCTCATACAATGAACTTGCCAATACCCCCTTGAACTTCTTCATGCTTAGGGCCAAAAAGGTCTCATACAATATAGCTTTTCAATGCTAGTAGAAGGGTTGTTTGTAAGCACAAAAGATGGAAGATCTTGTGTGCCTAGTGGTGTTTGTTAGGATTCGTCACACAATCACAAAGAAAATAGAGAATAAAAATAAGAAAAGGAATTTGAAACGCAAAATTTTATCCCCATTCACCTTGAAACTAGGGCTACGTCCAATTGGGGATTTTACTATAATTAGCATGTCGCATCTCTCTATGACATCATTCAACAACAAGAGAAAGAGAATAATATATATATATATATATATATATATATGTATGTATGTATGTATGTATGTATGTATGTGTAGTAGTTATTCATGAGCCCAAGCCGAAGCTACCAATAAAATTTGAGACCCCCATATTATCTTGTCGATAGGAATTATGAACCACATCCAAATAATGACAGACAAATAAGGGCAGAGAGAGAGAGATTGTGTTTATATTGAGTGAAACGAGCATGTGCGTGTAAGGTTAATAAGCATCAGCTTATGTGCGTCCTATTATGTGAAGTAAAATTAATACTATAACTCATTACAGCGGTCCCTCACTTAATTCTTAGATATTTTAGTAGTTTGAAAATATTTGTTAGAAATTATGACTGCTATAAAAGTTCTCATTTTTGTTATGGTTTTATAATGGCCATATAATGGTTTTGTAACGACTTTTTAGCGGTTTTATAACGTTGGATTTATTTGATAATGCCTCTACAAGGATCATCTTCTTCAATAATTACTAATTTATTTATCACTATTTCTTAATGGCTCTCTCTGTTTTTTTTTTTTTTTTTTTACCTATAAATTATTACTCTAAACACAATTGGAAAGTCATATTGATATATCAGAACAACAATAATCTTATTTCTCTTTGCGTGTCTTTCATTTTATTGTTGGGTCTTGAACATAATGCTATTTTTATTTTCTTCTAATATTCAGCATGGACTATAAAAAAAAGTCTGTTGTATCTTAGAATGATAGCTGCTAGAGCCTTATGCACTAACTTGCATACTCCAATGGGTGGAATTATTCCAAAGGACAGTGCTTGTACGCTTTAAACAATTCATTTATTTTCTAATCTTTTTCAATGCGTTTTCAACAATTTTCCAACATAAATTGAGTCCCCTAAATTAGAAATCGTACACACAACCAGTGATTCTTGAACCTAAAGAACTAGACCGCCTCTACCATTGGATCAATCCCAGGTTGGTATGATGTTAAAACTTAATCGACATCAAATCCAAACTTTAGAAGATAACCAAGACTGAAACAGGAAATCAGAGCTCAATGTAAACTCAAATGCGCACTGAATTTATTCTAACCTCAAGCGGATGGCAGCATATGCAGTAGAGCCCCCAACACGCTATGAAAAGGGAACATGAAACATAGCACGACAAGCATACGGAACAAGGATCTTAGTAGAGGACATATCATGAACCTACTTCGAGCATGCGTAAGACATGAGAGAAACAAAAAGGTCAAACGCTTGCCAAGAAATTGTTCAATTGGTCGAAATCTCACAATCAAGTTGGTCATGAGTTTTGCTAAAGGAAAAAATAAAATCTGAACTACTTCAAGTTGGAACCAACTAAAGCTTCTCGATGAGGTTTGAATGGTACGTTGAAAATGATATTTAAGCAACTCCTTCTAACGGAATGTACCATATTAGTCCTTTGTGAATAGTTAAAAAACGAAGAAAACTCGACAGATAATTAAGGCATTTATGACACCAACAAGTAAGGGTTTTTCTGGTTATACATGCCGCTATTCGAGATCTTATAGCTTCAGATATCAACAATTTGTTTGTTCAATACATACTATGACTGGATCTTGCGAGTCTTTCGATTCTATTAAACGATGACGCCATGATTTCGATCCGATCAATTATTAACAAATCAGTATATTCAATTTGTGAGGGTCATTTTAGCTAATGCGAGTCCTTGATAAATAAATAATCTTTCGAACTCCATAGATTTTGAATCGCATGAAACTGATCCGAATTGCTTTCCTAACGAGTCTTGATTTGTAAGAATCCCCGTCATATCAACCTAACGATGAAGAAAACGACGGAACAGCAATTTTGTGTCGATTCTCCACCCTATTTAATTGAGGAACTTTGCATCAGATGATCACCAGAACAAAGCTTGCTTCGAATTAAGCTAAAAAGATTTGTACTGCAAGAGATGGACTCTTGGCTTCAAATCCTAGTTCTCGTTGCGTGCATCACTCCGGCCGTGGTTGAGGGCAGAGTCCGTAGCTACACATTCAATGTAAGTAATAACATTATGGAATGAAGTATTCCTCTGTAAAACTTGCTTGTTTGGACGGTAGCCCGTGCAGCGATGTGTATTTATTCCTCTAATTGGCAGGTGGTAATGAAGAATACGACGAGACTGTGTTCGAGCAAGCCCATCGTGACCGTGAACGGGATGTTCCCGGGACCCACTCTCTATGCTAGGGAAGATGACACTGTGCTCGTGAGGGTCTCTAACCGTGTCAAATACAATGCCACCATCCATTGGTGAGCTCAACTGAGCGTTAAATTAAATTGTTATCTTCAAGAGATTGCATATTGCATATTAATTTTGGTGTATATGCGGTCAGGCATGGTATCCGGCAGTTGAGGACGGGGTGGGCCGACGGGCCGGCATACATTACCCAATGCCCGATCCAGCCGGGCCAAAGCTATGTGTACAATTTCACCATCACGGGTCAACGGGGCACCCTCCTGTGGCATGCACACATACTCTGGCTCAGGGCAACCCTGCACGGAGCCATTGTCATCTTGCCCAAGCGTGGTGTTCCATACCCTTTCCCTAAACCCCACAAGGAAGTTGTTGTCGTATTGGGTATGCTCGATTTCGCTTCCAATCTACTTCACTTCCAAAATGAAAGATCAATCATTGCTTGGTTGACAGCATATACTAGTAGAAGCTCTGAACCATTTTGGCGTTTGTGAATCAGGCGAATGTTGGAAATCTGATACAGAAGCTGTGATCAATCAAGCCATCAAGTCCGGATTAGCACCGAATGTCTCCGATGCTCACACGATCAATGGCCATCCAGGGCCAAGTTCCAATTGCCCTTCCCAGGGTAACACTCCATCGACAAACATTGCCATGAAAACAACATCTGAATCTTGATGAAGCAGTTTAGTTTAATGTTCCACTGAGTTGATGTTGACCTTCATTTTCTCTGATGTTAGGTGGATTTACATTGCCTGTTGAGAGTGGCAAGAAGTACATGCTCCGAATCATCAATGCTGCGCTCAATGAGGAGCTCTTCTTCAAGATTGCACGGCACCAACTGACAGTTGTGGAGGTCGACGCCACCTACGTCAAGCCTTTCAAGACCAACACGATCGTGATTGCACCTGGCCAAACCACCAATGCCCTCATCTCCACCGACCAGAGCTCTGGCAAGTACATGGTCGCCGCCTCCCCTTTTATGGACTCCCCGATTGCCGTCGACAACATGACCGCAACCGCCGCATTACACTACTCGGGCACGCTCGCTGCGACCTCCACGACCCTCACCAAGACTCCCCACAAAACGCGACCGCTTTGGCCAACAATTTCGTTAACTCGCTCCGGAGCCTCAACTCGAAGAGGTACCCTGCCAAAGTCCCTCTTAACGTCGATCACAGCCTCCTTTTCACAGTTGGACTAGGAATCAACCCTTGCCCTTCGTGCAAAGCTGGCAACGGAAGCAGAGTCGTGGCAAGCATGAACAACGTGACATTCGTGATGCCGACGACAGCCATTCTCCAAGCACATTTCTTCAACATAAGCGGCGTCTTCACGAGCGATTTCCCCAGTAACCCGCCGACCATTTTCAACTACACGGGGTCACCGCCATCAAATTTGCGGACCACAAGCGGGACAAAGGTGTACCGGTTGCCTTATAACTCGACGGTCCAGCTCGTGTTGCAAGACACCGGGATTATCGCCCCAGAGAACCACCCAATTCATCTTCACGGGTTCAATTTCTTCGCCATTGGGAAGGGATTAGGAAATTATAATCCGAAAGTGGATCAGAAGAACTTCAACCTTGTTGATCCTGTTGAGAGGAACACAATAGGAGTACCATCTGGGGGATGGGTCGCAATCAGATTTAGAGCAGATAATCCCGGTACAATTCTAGTTTATCGACTATTCTCGTTTACTCTATACCAAAAATTTAACCACTCTGCAAGTTTTTTATGACTGTTGTTGGAACTTTTTGCAGGCGTTTGGTTCATGCATTGTCATCTGGAAATTCACACAACCTGGGGACTCAAGATGGCCTTCTTGGTGGACAATGGGAAAGGCCCGAACGAGTCGCTTCTACCGCCTCCGAGCGATCTTCCGAAGTGTTGATCCTTGGGGAAAAATTTGATAATCAAGTATGCGGCATCTGGAGATGAAGAGTGATGAGAAGACAAAAGAGCCTGACCACAGGGGGAAAGGCATATGTAGGTGGTTTTGACCTAGTACAATGAAGATCAGAATTGTTTCTTGAGCAAAAGTAGGAAGAGTATTGCTCAAGCATGTTAATTAAGGAAAAAATTTCCATGTTTTGATTGCAAAGTTCGTATTTCGTAAAATTTTTCATAATCAGCTAGGTGCTAAAAAGATTTTCTGGAAAAGAAAAAAGATTCTGCCGTTCGCCAAAATTGCAAATACTTGACAAGTTAATTGTGCACACAGAGACTAGACTATCGTGTCTTGGTTGATAATGGGCCTGATGCTCTAACAGTGACATATGATGGATAGGTCCAATAGATATTATCATATATAGCTAAGATCTCCTCTCTGCTCCTAACACACATTGTAGGCTTTATCCTTCGGGAGCCGTCTAAGGAGGAGGAGATAGAAGAGGAAATAGCTAATTAAAAGGAATCAATCAATAGCAAATTCATAGATTCCACACACTGGACTATCCGTGGCTGAGAGCCCTTACACCACAGGCACAAAGATGCAATCATGAGAATTGTGCACAACCACTAAGTTAATAGCCCATCATATGGACCTCCTCTAGGCCCACCAGATCAAAAGCGAGAGAAAGCACGGCTCTCTTTTTCCCTTCTTTGCCCCTATATCACCATGTGAAAGGGGCATGAAGACATAAAAAAAAAGGGGATTTTACCAACTTGCTTTGACTTAAGATAATAAAGTTATAAGTTCGTCTCACTTCATCATCCATATAATAAAAGAGAAGTTGCATTTCTTAATTGAACTTCGACGTAGCTTGTCCCTTTTTGGATGTAAAGCGATGTCAAACCAAAACATTTGATGAGAACTAGCTCTCCCTAAAATGGAGGTGAGCAAGCCATACCTTCTAGTATAGCTTCCTTGCTATGATTTCATCTAGTCACAAACCCCACCTCTGGCATCATCCTCCTCGTGTTTAAGATAATGACTTCAAGCATAATCAAATGACATAGTTTGATCGGGTGTGTGTAATTTGAATTTATCATGTACATGTTTCTTGAATTGTTGCAGAAGCAAGCGATCGAACAATAATGTAGATAAAACAAGAAAATAAATAGGACATTAAATTTACGTGGTTCTGTTGGATGACTTACGTCCATAGAGAAAGTATCAATATATTCTACTATAGATCAAGCGATACAATAGAGATTGAAACCATACTCAAGTCATTTAAACACTATCAGTGTCTTCTAGCCCTAATTACATGCAATAACCCAAATAATGTTTAACCCCACAATTAATCTTGAAATAAGCTCTCAATCTAATAAAGGAATGATACACAAATTTTTACCAGAAGAATTTAATTGGCTTCAACACTTGAATTGTTCGTGTAATTTCACAAAGAAACCCCACTGCCAAGCACCTACGTCTATGGGATGTTACTCGCAAATTGAGCACCCATGACACTCACAAAGAGAACATCACTTGACTTCTTGAGAAAAACATCCCTTGGCCCATATTGTAAGTATATATAATAATTCCTTGACTTCTGTCTTTTCTTTTTTTCAATTTTCCTTGATTGATATGCAAGACCTTCAACTTAGACCATAATGAAGAGGAAATATGATTTCCATGGCACACCATTACGAACATCCACATATATTGTCACGCCCCGATCCTTGGGCACGCACACATCTTTTTCCCTTTGATCGATTTTATAATGCGATATCTCAAAACTATGTATCGCCGACTTTTTCATTTTTTAAGCACATACGAAAGCAGTTAAAATCCCCAACCAATAAAACGATGGGATAGAAAAGCAGGGCCATATTTTTCATATTGAAACTTATAACCAAACTTTTACACAAAACACAAACCAGAGCACTTCACAACTTTTTACTCTATCTCTATTCACATCAAAATGGAGATCTCAAAAGAAGATAGAATCTCAGTCAATCCGGGCCGTACTCAAGACCCCTCTCAGGATTATCTTCTTCTTCCAAAATTCTTCTCCTCAGGTTTCACCCCAGAGTTCTCCTTCTTAGATCCCTCCTCCTCAGCTCCTCATCAGGGTCCTGAAATGTTTTCCCCAAACTAAGATGAGACTACGTCTCAGCGAGTTTTACCCCACTAAGGCCCGATTAGTAAACTATTATACTATAGGTTGCCTAAACACGCACAGGGCAGAGGACTTACCTTGGCCTCAGATCCCACTGCAAGTCAGTACAATTCACAATAGGCACCCATTTACTCCAAACAAATTGAACCGGTCGATTATTTAAAAGCTAGGCCACGTGCATTCTCCAAAACGACATTCCAAGTCTCCGAGCCACGTGCCTCAAACATTGGGCCCACGTGCATTCTCTAAGGCGACCTCTTTGCCAAGGTGGTACATCAAGTCACCGAGCCACGTGCCCTTTTAGATGTTATTCTCAAATACCGGACCCACGTGCATTCTCTAAGGCACTAATTCGCCAAGGTGATGCATCAAATCACCGAGCCACGTGTCCTTTTTACAATGTCCGGGCCCACGTGCCTTCTCTTAGGTTCTAACTCACCAAAGTGATGCATCAATTCACCGAGCCACGTGCCCTTTTAGATGCCATTCCAGAACGTCGGGCCCACGTGCATTCTCTAAGGCACTAGTTCACCAAAGTGACGCATCAGATCACCGAGTCACGTGCCCTTTTAGATGCCAAACTTTGTCACCGAGCCACGTGCATTCTCCAGGTGGACATACCGAGTCTCCGAGCCACGTGCATTCTCTTAGGCGACCTCTTCGCCAAGATGACATATTCAACAACTGAATTCACGTGCATTCTCCAAGTGATATTCCAATTCACCGAGCCCACATGCATTCATTCAAGTGATAACCAATACTCAACGATTTCTCAATCAAATAATTAACAATCAACTCAATATAAATAACTCCTAAAAATTCATAATTAAATAAATTCATACAAATTGCAGCTCAATTAAATAAATGGACTGCGCCACGACGATCAGCACGAGATTTCGGTCGTTGGTCATCAAAATCTTAATTTCTGAAAAATAAATAAATAATTAATTAATTTCGAAAATTAATTAATAAATAATAACAAATTCATTTTAGATCAAAATAAAGCCCAATTAAATAAACGGACTTCACCAAATCATCAGCATAATATTCTGGTCCCGGATCATCTCAGTTGAATTTTTGGAAAATAAATAATTATTTAATTTAATTCCGAAAATTAATATTTAAATACTAAAAATTCCACTTAGGCCCGAAAAGCCTAATTGAAGCCCACGAAGGGTCGGAAAAATCCTGAGATACTTTCAATAAATAGTAGACCACGTCTACTTGCTAATTGCATAATCAATTTGTCTAATTCGCATAAGAATTAACTAATAATCACTAATCTATCCTAATCTAACCACCTAATTGCATTTAATTAAACCTAACCAACCCCTAAGAATAATTATCCAACTAAGCAGGGATTAGTGAGATTACTCACCGGAATCACGCGCAAATCGGATCAATCTGACGGGGGCGACGCGAGGAACAAAACTTCCCAAAGCACGGCTCGGGTTCGGGTCCCGGAAACGGCCCAAAAGCGAGGTCAAAGGTGCTGGATACTGTGGCATCCCAAAATTCATAATGACCTCTAGTTACATTAAAGTCTATGAATAGGTGATGGAAGTACCATCAAGTTATTTTATGGCCATTTAATCCATAATTTGCAATAAGAATTATGGCCAAGCTTTGAAGGGATAATTATGTGATAGGAAAGAAAATCCTATCATCGGCCATGTGTTTTATAAATTGGAATTTATGGAATTATGATTTCAAGATTTTGGCCATGTGGAATTTAGTAATTAAATTCTCAAAAGAAATGAATAATTGAAAGTGAAATTGTGGGTTTAATTAGGTTGGGCCTTAGGCCCAAGAGTATGGATTTTGGAGGGCCAAATGGTCGGCCCATTGGAGCCAAGGAGGGGCTGTCGACCAGCCCATTTGCTGGCCCAAGATAGGCCCAAGAAGAAGGCCCATTAACCTTGCATGTCCTCCAACACTTGTTCTCTCCTTTTTGCCACTTGTTCTCCTCATGAGAACACTTGTCCCCCATGCAAAGAGGGGATACATGCAATATAAAAGGGAAGGAAAGGAGAGAGAATGGCTGGTTAGCCATTCGGCCAAGAGAGAAAGGGAGAGAGAGAACCGTGCGAGAGAGAGAGGAAGAGGGTGCGGCCGAGAGAGGGAGGCCGAGAGAGGAAGGAGCCACCGCCGTCCGTTCGCCGTGATCGTCGCTGGTGTGCCGCCGTTCGTGTGGTCTAGAGGCAAGTGGGAGTCCTCTAGCTTCTCTTGCATGCTTGTATGTTGTTTGCATGTCGAATTTTTGGGTGTTAGATGAGAAAAACCGAAGCATGGATGAGTTGTGTGTGAATGGTGTGACTGTTCTTGCTCGGATTGTGTGAGTCAGTAACTTGTTCGAGCTTGCATGTGTGTTTGGAGTCCTATTTTGGCTTAGATGTCTTCATGAAATTTCTAGCTAACATATTTTACTATAACATACTGAAATTTCGTGGAAAATGATGGAGATTTGAGGGGTTAAAGTCGCATCTTACGGACACCTCAGATCTGGAGAGTTTTTACTAACCTTTTGCTGGATTCATGGTTGTATGTTGGTTTTTGTTGAGAATATCACTTTGATGTCTTCATGAAAGTTGTAGGGAACATCTTAAAATACAACATACTCAAATTTGAAGTGAAAAAAACAAGTATAGCTTGGTAAATCGACTAGATCTTGAAGACGATGATTCTGATAATGTATTTCGAGACACCCGAGACTTAAAGGACTAAAATGAGGACTATAATCTGGTTATTTGACCTATATCTCTTCATGAAACTTGTAAAGGACACCTTGATACATAACATATCCAAATTTCAGAGGAAACAAAAGAGAATAGATGGGTGAAATATTAATATTTCGGAGATGGAGGCACTGGACGATGCGGTAATGGATCCAGAAGCTTTGTGAGGTTAAATAAAATAATCTATAAGTAATCTGGCTTGGAGTTCTGCATGAAAGTTGTGCGAAAATATATTGGCTACAATCCAGTAAAATTTCGTAATTTTTGGAGGCCATATGGATATTTTAATTGAATTTATTCGGAAACCGTGCATTCTGGTTTCATCCGAAAATTATATGATGTTTTGTGAAAATTGGGAAATTGTGTGAAATGCTATTTGGCCATGTATTTTGTATGAAATTATCATCCTATTGGCTTGTTTAATATTTTCTGTAATTTTTATAATTTTGGGAATTTTTTTATATTAAATTTAATATTTATGGAAATGACAAAAGTTGGAATTTAAATAAATAAATAAATAAATAAATAAATAAATAAATAAATAAAAATAAAATAGATTATTTTATTGGCCATAAATTCCATTAAATTTATAATTTTATCTTGTTGCATGAATGATAAAGTCTTGGTATATGTATAACATTGAATCGAGGTGCATGTGTGATAAAGTCTTGGTATGTGTATTGCATTGAATCGAAATGCATGTATGAATTCAATGATGAGTATGATCTTGATTTGTCATCACATCACATGCCATGTTAGAATTGAACTATAATTGAAGATGAGAAATGAGATGTATGAGAATATGCATCGTGGTGATGAGAAGATCGTCGGAGGTTGAGCCGACGATGCCCTGGGAGTTAGGATGCCCAAAGGTTCTAATGAATCGATGCCCTTTGGATGCTTGGTTGTATTATGAATACATGCCCAGAGGTTTCCCCGGGAGTGTCGGGATGCCCGGTTGTATTATGATATATACTCGGAAGGTGAGGGGTTGTATCATGATGCATGCCCGGAGGGTAGGGGTAACCATTTTCATGGTGAGCCTCAGAGATTTCTCGTGATGCCAGGTGGGGTGCGAGATGCCCAGAGGTTCGAATGAGTCGATGCCCTTTGGATGCTCAGTTGTATCTTGGATACATGCCCGGAGATGCCTCGTGATGCCAGTTGGGATACGAGATGCCCGGAATGTGGGGGTGCCGGATGTCCGGTTGTATCTTGGATACATGCCCGGAGGTTTCTCGCAATGCCAGGATTGGGCGCGAGTGATGAACGTGGGATGCAAACATTGGTCCTGGGTATGAGAAATGTGGCGGTCCAAGATGAAAAGTAGAAATTAAACCATGGCATGATATGCATGATGATGATGATGATGATGATGATATGTGATGTGAAATGATGATGATCACCCATGGCATGACATGCATGATGATGTGCATGATGATGATAATGATGATGATATACGATATGTATGATGATGATGATGATGATGATGATGATGATATGTGATGTGAAATGATAATGATCACCCATGGCATGACATGCATGATGATGTGCATGATGATGATAATGATGATGATATACGGTATGCATGATGATGATGATGATGACGACATGTGTGATATGCTAATGTCATGATGACGATGATATGAGTATGACATGATGATACACATGTATGTGTTATGACTGTGGTGATGATGCATGATAGTATATGCATGGCTTCAAGGTAAGTAATGCCTGCAATGCATGTACGATTTGCCTGATGCATTGAGTTGTTATTGGATTTCCCTATTTGTTGAGTGGTTGTACTCAGCCCTTTTGGGGACCAACATTTCAGATTAGTAGATGGTTTGAGCGGTTGGATATGACCGCGAGGAGAAAGATAGCAAAGGAGGGAACCTTTAGACGCCGATACTGGTTGATGGACCTTAAGCATACGATTGTGTGAGGAGATGTCGGTCATCTTTTAAAGTATAGCTGAGTATAGAAACATTGGCATTTCGATGTACTGACTAAAGATGTCCATCTGCTTTGTGTAAATAAACGTGTCCGGCTTTAACTTATATAAGATGTTTAGTAGGTGTGCATCGTTTTCTGAATATAGGAAATGGAGTTGTTGGATGTGCTTCCGCATATAAATTGCGCAAGGGACCGATCGAAAAAAAGAAAAAAGATGTAAATCCCCAGATTGTATGGACCCGCTGCACTTGAAATGGTATCAGAGTGATATGTTAATTCAGGAAAGTAAATGGTAAGCGAACTGTGGCAACCCTAATCGGATCGGGGGCCGTCGAGGGGTGCCACAGCGACATCTCAAGGTTTAGCATTATTATGTGCCACACCTAAATCATTCATCTAATGATCACATGCAAAGCATATAACATGACAAGCATCCAAGCCATATAATCTTGGTTCTCAGTTAATCAAACAAATGAATGAGCTGACTAAGGATCACTTACTAAAAAATATGCATCTTTGAACATGTAAAATTGACAAGAGACATGACACGTGATATCATTGTCCCATGGGAAAATAAGCTAAGACAAAATCCATCTAATCCATGCTTAATCCTCAACTTCCAGCACGTAATCAGAATTATAACAGAGTACACTAGACTGCAAATTGTGATTGTTTGATGACAAATTGCCATAAAATTGAAGCTATATCTTCTCACAAGCACGTATGAGTCTTCTTGATCAAAATGACATCAATTCATAACCAAACTAACCTCAAGTTAGAATCAAATGCACACCCAATCATGGTAACAACTTTCATGGCAAAAGTTTTTTTTAATGTGAGCTACATAGAAGTTAAAGAAAATTCAAGAATGCACAATATCACGTTGGAATTGCAGCAAAATATCAGGATGTCATGACACATTAATAGTGATTTGACCTAAAAAGAAAATCTGAAGAATGTGAAATTTTACCACAGCGCGAACAAAAGAGAAACAAACAACTTTTGTTAAGGATCCAATCTTAGAATTCCTTAACAAGAAAATCATAGAAAAATGACGAGGTCAGCTTTGACAAGGGAAAAATAGGGGTCATGAATTTCATTTTATGACAGATTTCTATCGTGTGAATCACAAGAGAAGTTGAGTCAAATTGTTATGCAAATCATGTGAAATCAGCATCATAGGAACAAATTTCACGAGGAAGCTTCTCAAAAAATTTTAACACGTGAGTTTCTAAAAATTCAAGAACATGAACAAGTCAATCAAGAATAGATCATGGTAGCATGTAACATAGGTATTTTACAACATAGTGAATGTGATTGGACACATCTATTATCTCATTTCAAGGCTAACAGCAACTATCCACAGAAAAGACAGCATTTCCCTAATCAAATCAACTCCAACAATTCTGAAAAAATATAGCATGCCCAATAATCACAATAGCAGTATCTCAAATCAAGAAATCAGTATAACATTTGAACCAAAAGTTTCGTGATCCTGTCCATCTTTCCCCTCTGAACAAACATTTACAAAATGCATGTCACTGATAACCTTGAAGTACTCTATAGGACAGATTGCAAAACCAGCAAGCAAATGCATTTCAAATCAAAACCCTTAGGCGAGTCAGTCAAGCAAACATCAGAAGAGAGTAGTCATTTCAAGACATGAAACTTACAACTATTATGAAGGAATCTACTCTTGAACCCAGATTACATGATTTGATTAATACCAAAGAATCGAGACACTCAAATCAGCAATATGAACTCTATAGAGTAAAGCATGAACAATTGATTTAAACCCTATAAGAGGAATGAATGCAAGGCTGCACAAAATATAGACCTTTATTCGCATTACAAAGAGGCGAGATATCTTTACAATGCAACACTTCTCTTCTTTTTAATGATGGAAGCTCATCAAGAATAAACGCTAAAGATATTGTGAATCCACTAGTAGATATGAAAATCTATTGCTGCATGCCGCGGTCAAGAATCTAAGCAACAAGAATGATATTTACATGATTCACGTACTATTCTATATAGGTAGAGAGGAAAGTAATGCAGTACGTGTGCAATTGAACTACATATAATGTTCAAAGACTTTATCAATAACAGGGAAATATTGCCAAGACGAGCAACAATGACAGTTCTGAGCCTATACACAGGTTCCATGATCTAAACGAGACACTTGGAAAAATTTGACCATAGACAATCAGACGCATTCATCCAAATGATTCGGTCCTTCGATATTAGCATACTCTAAACCACAGTTGATGGAAGACTGGTGATAACAAAATTCTCCACTCCTGTGTATCAAAACAGAACAGTCGCCATTATTTCAAACAGAGACATCAATCCAACTTTCAAACCATGGCGAAATGCAAATTACTCACTCTCTACCCATGGAAAGAACACTCAAGCTGCTCGGAAAAATAAACCGCACGACAAAATTACAAACAAAACGAGATCATTACCCTTAAAAGAGCTTATCAGAGTTTACCCTTAATAAAGCCTATCGAAATCTAAAAGAAGCGAACGGGAACCACACCTATAGAAGAGAGCGTTCCTTTTGACTTCGTAGAACAAACTTGTGCTCTAATGGCAAGTGTAGCGATTCCAATGGTTTTTAGTCTCGCTTCAGGAAGATGCCAGGTTCGGTTGGTTCAATGGCTGAATCGATAAGAGGAGGATCCTCCATCGTCCGTTGGCGTGAAAAAAGCACATGTTCGAAGGGAACAAAGAAAACTTTAGGGGATGGAAGTATAGAGATGACTTCTAAAAAAAAAAAACTTTATCAAAAGAAACAAATCGGTAATCTGAATGAGACTTGTCGAGATTTGTGAGGGAAAACCCTCGGAAATGACTTGATTCAGAGAGAAATCGTCGCCGAGCCTTCTTGCGCGTGAAATCACCGGAAAAGCAGAATAAGGAAACGATCTGAAGCCGCTGCAAAGGCCGCCGATCGGTCTCGGAGCTCTACCCTTGGAGCTGAGCCGAGACCCCCAGACTTGGCGCGGATCCGAAACTTTGCACCTCGAGCTTCGGAAAGACGCGGTCGATCAAGCAAGCTCGATCCAGAGAGAAAAATCGGTCAAGCGTCATTGTCGTCGCAACTGTAACCGATCATTGTCCCAAACCGAGAGAGAAATTTGCTGAGGGAGAGATTCTCTGGTTTCCACCCCTTCGACAAGTGCTCGGGTGGTTGAAGATGAACGGAAAAGGTCGAATCAATGGTGGAATCGAAAAATTAGGGCTCGCGGCCGACGAGGGGCTCGAGTTGAGGGCACGCACGCGGCGGATCCGCTCCGCAATGGTGGCGACGACTTCTCGACCTTGCTGCTGGGTGATTCCCTCGCTCCTCTTTCTACCTCTGACTCCAAGGTTTTCTTCCGGTGGACGTCGAGCGAGAGCCGACGATCAAGCGAGCTAGTGTTGAGGGAGGGAGCAGAGCCATGGCCCGCGCCGGAGGGTCCTTCGTCGGCCGCCGAGATCGGGAAGAAATCCAGAGAGAGAGGAGGTTGTTACGGCGGAAGAGACCGAGTGTGTGAGTCCGTTCCTGGCGTTTTGCCCCGAGCCTAGGAACCAGCAGAGAGAGAGAGAGAAAAATGAATCCAAAAGTGGAGCCCCCAGGAGAGAGATTGAGCGGGAGCGAAGAGCCCCTCCAGAGAGAATTCGTGCCCGAAATTTTTTAGAGAGAAAGCTTGCTAGAGAGAGTCCATGTGAGAGCCAAAGAAAAAGAGACAGCGAGAGAAAAAGAGAGCCCCTTTTCTATTATTTTTTTCTTTCTTTTATTTTTTCTTTTTCTCTCCTTTTTCTTTTCGTTTTCCTTATTTCTTTTTTTTTCTCTTTTCATTTCATTTCATTTTTTTCTTTTTGTTTTATTTTTTTCTTTTTTTGTTTTCTTCTTTCTCTTGTTTTTCTTTTTATTTATTTATTTATTTTTGGCTCTTTATTTTTTTATATTTTTGCAAAATGGATGATTACAATGTCGACGAAAATTTCAGATGTCAACAGGGAAGGATTTGGGTTGGTTAGGATCCTTCCACTGTTTCCTTTGAACCTTTCTCGTTTTCAGACCATTCATGGGAATCACAGGTGTTTGGATTTGAGAGTTGTCTGTTGTGTTTCAATTGTATATGCTCAGTACTCCTTCACTTCTCGGAGACCTCTTTGGGAGGACCTTGTGCTTAGGAGTTCTACTTTGCAGAATATGCATTGGCTTGTTATAGGATATTTCAATGCTATCAAGGACCCCTCAGACAAGTTAAGGGGTTCGGATGTATGGTTGTCGTGCTTTGACGAGTTCAAGCAATGTCTAGATCAGCGGAACTAGAGGACCTCATATATGTGGGGTTTCGGTACACATGGTCTACTTCTTCTGGATCTTCTCGCAAGGCGAGGAAAATTGAAAGGGTGTGCATTTGGATGTGGCATTTCCAAGCCACTTTAGGCCTCCAAAGCCCTTTGGGCTAAAGATGAGTGTTTGGCAATTTGTTTTGTAAACATCCTTGGCTGAAATTCCAAGGCAGGGTCCCCCCTGCCTTGGGCATTTCGGCATTCTCGGTAAGCTAGATGTCCCCCTTTAATGAATTTTGTTCGATTGCCATTGTTTCCCTTATAAGTTAATAAAATCCAAAGTTTAACCTTTTACAAACCCTAGATTTGCACACGCTTTCCTCTTCCCTTCCTAACCCACCCGCAAGTTATCGTCTTCCTCTTCTCTCTCAAATCCACGAGCCTAACCCACTTGCAAGTTCTCGTCTTCTTCTTCTTCTCTCTCAAATCCACGAGCACACACCAAGAATCGTCATCAAATCGAGCTCCCCCATACAACCCAAAAGCCATCTTCTCAAAACGCTCCTGTGGAATACGCCTCTAGTTTCATTGCTCTGTGGAACACGCCTTTGATTTGGCTGCGCTGCGCTGCACCTTTGGTGTCGCTGCTTTGTGGAATGGGCCTCTGGTTTCGCTGCGCCTTTGGTGTCGTTGCTCAGTGGAATACGCCTTTGGTTTCGTTGTGCCTTTGGTTTTGCTACGCCTTTGGTGTCACTACTCGGTGGTATACGCCTCTAATTTCGTTGCACCGCGCCACGCCTTTTGTGTCGCTACTCTGTGGAATATACCTCTGGTTTCGCTGTGCCTTTGGTGTCGTTGCTCGTTACTGCTCGGCTATTTGGTCACCGCTTGGTCATCTTCTGTCTTCGCTCATCAGTTCCTAGTGCTCGCCTCTCTCTTGGTGTCTACTTTCTTCGTTGAATCAAGTCGTTCGGCTCTCTCTTGTTCACCTCCCTCTTCACTGAGAACGTACTTGCTCGTCTCGCCCTAAATCCAAGTTCTTTTGATTCGATTCCTTCTTATTACGCTTTATCTAGTTGTTATTGTTAAGTGTGTGATTGCATTTCTTGATGCGTTTGTTATCCTAGACGATGTCCGTTAAATTAATGAAACCAGAAAGTCATTTAACGCACTTAGGACACGATACTCTCTCAATACAGTGACTTTAAATCAACTTTGTTGTGAGTAGTTGTTATGAGTAACTGTTTGTTGTTTGTTGTGAGTAGCTGTTATGCACAAGTCTATCTCAAAATCAAATTTAGTAATATAGTTATTTTAAATCTCATGATCGTTTATCTTATGGATTATTAAATCGCAATTTTAGTAATGAAGTACAAGGTAAAATTAGAATTAGACCTAAAGTTGAGTATTTTGGGGGGGGGAATTAGATCTCTGTTTATAATTGGAACTCACGCTTTGTAGTAGGTCCAAACGAAAAGAAAACCAAAAGAAAAAATAAGAACTTATAACACAAGAAAATAACCCCAGCCCACTTTTTGGACGATCCTGAAAAAGAAAAAAAACACGAAATCGATTATCAGCATTATAAAAATAACCTCCGTTTCAAACTACCCCAGAACATGTGTAGACCATGGATATCATGTGTATGTGATAGATACATCAACTAAGCTAAAATAACAATGTTTTGCTTCAATTATAATGGATGTTTTGCTCCAGTTCCTTCCAAAATCCATGATTTGAAATTATAACAGACAAACTTGAAACATTAGTAGTAAGAATTTGATCTTTGGACCAAAAACAAGTGATTCAATTTTCTTCTGAGTTGTGCCAAGTTTCTCAAAGGCCTCCTTCCTCGCTCCCGGGATCTCCGACCACTCACCTATGGTGGTTAAGGTGGAGAACCCGGTGTTTCGAATGAGGCCGTTCAAGTTCTTTGGTTTCTGGATGAAGCACCCGGATTTTGAGACAATTGTGAAGCAAGTTTTGGAGGTGCCAGGAGAAGGGATTTCTACGTTTAGGCTTGTTTGCAAGCTAAAGGCCCTAAAAAATCGGCTCAAACAGTTAAGTAGAGATTCTTTTGCCAATATCTCCACAAGGACTTCAGAAGCAAGGGATGCTTTAAATCAGACTCAGGTTGGCCTCCTTCAAGATCCTACCAGTATTGCGCTTGCCGATCTGGAGAAGGTTCAATGCCACACCTTATTGGAGCTTCGCTCTCAAGAGGAGTCATTCTTTAGACAGAAAGCTAGAATCAGATGGCTTAAGGTGGTAGACCAGAATACGAAGTTCTTCCACCACTATATTAGCAAAAGACAGATGAGAAACATAATTCTTTCTGTGGAGGATACCCTGGGTAACCAAATCACTGATCCGCAGCTAGTCCAGCAGCGTTTTGTGGAGTACTTCAAGACCTCCTCAAGCCTCCAGTGGAGCAGGATACACCTCTAGTTCCGGAGATTCGTGAGGTCATCCGCTCTTAGCTTAATGATGACTAGATCACCTCTCTTACTCGGCTTGTCTCTGACCTAGAGATTCGAGACACTCTTTTTTCTCTAGCTTGAGGCAAGGCCCCGAGTCCAAATGGTTTCATGGTTGAGTTCTTCAAGGAGAACTAGGGGACGGTTGGTCAGCTGGTCACGGCAGCCGTTAGGGATTTCTTCACCTCGGAGAGACTCCTTAAGGAAATCAAAAACGCCATTTTGGTTTTGGTGCCGAAGGTTCCTAATGTGACTACCGTCGATGACTATAGGCCTATTGCATGCCGTAATACTATCTACAAGATAATTACAAAAGTGTTGGCGAATAGGGTTGCTGCAGTGCTAAGGGATCTTATGAGCCTATCTCAAAATGCTTTTGTTAAGGGACCGATCAAGGATAATATCCTCTTGACTTAGAAACTCTTTTATAGTTTCCATTTGAAGCCTTATACACCTAAGTGTGCTGTTAAAGTGGACTTTAGAAAGGTCTATGATACCATGGATTGGCGGTTCCTTGAGAGTGTTCTCCTTACTTTTTGATCCTTAGTCGATTGGTACACCTCATCATGACTTGTGTGCGGACACCTCGGATTTTTATTGCTATGAATGGGGAGCTTCACGGTTTCTTTCCTAGTAGGCAAGGCCTGCGCTAGGGCGATCCCATATCTCCCTATTTATTTACTTTGGTTATAGGGGTGCTCTTAGGGTTACTCGGAAGGTGCTCGCTACACCTGAATTTTAGATTCTTTTAGAGATGCAAGTCTACTACCTCTCACATTTGTTCTTTGTAGATGACATATTCCTCTTTTGTGAAGGCCATTTACTATCTATGACACTCCTTAAGGAAGGACTCCAAACTTTCTCTTCTTGGAGTGGCTTGATTCCGAATCCGAGGAAAAGTGAGGTGTTCCTATCAAGAAGTTTGTTGTCATTAAGGAATCAAATCTTGCTGTATCTTGGTTTCCTTGAAGGGAATTTACCAGTCTACTACCCGAGAGTTCCAGTTATTACGTTAAGGCTGGGGAAGGTGGATTGTGTTGCTCTTGTTAGACGCATCACATCGAGGGTGCAATCCTAGACTAATCGGTTTCTTTTCTTTGTCGACCGTCTTCAACTGATCAACTTAGTTCTTCATGCCATTCAGGCCTATTGGGCGAGTGTCTTTATTCCTCCTGTGGTAGTGTTAGACCAGATTGAGCACATTCTCATACAATTCCTTTGGAGAGGCCCGGAGTTAGGCAGAGGAGGTGCCAAAGTCTCCTGGGATTATGTGTGCCTCCCTAAAGCTGAGGGAGGTCTTAATATCTGGAGACTGCGCGAGTGCAATAAGGCAGCCATGCTCAAACATATCTGGAACTTGTTTTCAGGTAAGGAGTTCTTATGGTACAAATGGGTCCACTCGACCTTCTTAAAGAGGAGGAATTTCTAGGTCGTAAAGAAGCTGACTTATTATTCTTGAGCTTAGAAGAAGATTCTACAACTCAGGATGGAAATCCGGCTTAGCTTCTTCTGGAGGATAGGGGATGGCCTATCAGTGTCACTCTTGTTTGACAATTGGCACCCTAGGGGTCCTTTGAACTTATATTTCTCAAATTCACTCATCTACAACACCCGTCTCTCTAGGTAGGCTTCAATGTCTGACCTTTTTTCTGATGATGGCCAAGCTATCAGGTCAGTAATTGAGTCTTGGGGTCCGCCACTTCCCTTGTTGTCTGGGAGCTAGGATTGTTTTTGTTAGAGGGAGGACTCATCGGGTGTGTTCTCAATCGGCATGGCTTGGGAGGCCATAAGGTGGAAGAAGGCCCGAGTCAATTAGCATCCTTTCATCTAGAACAATGCCATCCTACCTCGATACCAACTTAACCTTTGGCTTATAACCAAGTGTAGGCTTCCTACCCAATCTCCCATTATGTCTTATGGTAGGATTGATGATGCTTCCTGCCCCTTTTGCAATGAGGTGCCTGACTCTATAGATCATCTCTTTTTTGGGTGTCGCATGACATCCAGTATTACTTTCTTTTGGGCGGCTAGATGTAATCTTCCCTGGCGGAACAAGTCTTGGGGGAAGAATCTCCATTGAGCCATTACCTTGCTTTTGGGCAATGATTTTTATAAATGTGTTGCCCACTTTTCTTTTCGTACACTTTGCCATATCATTTGAAAGAACAGGAACAATATTCTCTTCAGGGGGGAGCCGCTTTCTGTTCCGGCCATAAAGAAGCATCTTCTCAAAGTCGTCAAAGACAAGGCGGTCCCCTTCAGAAATGTGAAGGGACTCCATCAGAAATAGAAGGCTACAACATTCTTGGGATGTTGACCCCATTATCTTCTCTTCTAGAGATCTCCAATCGTCTGTCTAAGCTACTAATCACTGTTGGTTGCTTCTGACTGGCAGTTGTTCTTGCCATCTAGTGCTCTCTTCTTTTTTGTGTTCTTGTTGTAGCCGCTTGGCTTTTTCTCTCGGCTTCCTTTCACTCATAATGAGTCTGTTCATCTCAAGTGCAAGTTTTTGAAGCTGTTTATTTGTACAGTTTGGCCTTTCCCCAATATATTGCTTACTTTTACCAAAAAAAAAAAAAATTATAGACAAAACAAGAAAATAAATTAAACACTAGATTTGCGTGCTTTGATTGGTGACCTACATCCGCATGGAGAGTAGTATTGAGTTCCACTATAGACTAAGCAATATAATGAATAATACAACCACACTGGAATTACTCAGAGACTATCTATGTTTTCTAACCTTAGGTACATCTAATAACTCGCATAGTGTTTAGCCCCACAATTTCTTTAAAAAATGATCTCTCAATCTCACAAATGTTTACATAAATTCTTACAATGAGAATTTAATGAGCTTCAAAACCTAAATTCTTGATGTAATTAAATGAAGTAACCCCACTGCCAAGTGCCAAGTGCCTGTGGGATGTCACTCCCAAATTTAGCACCCAAGGCACTCACAAAGAAAATAGCCATATCCTTGACTTCTTGAGAAAAACATTCCTTGACTGATATATATATATATATAATAGTCAATAAAAGTCCTTTTGTCAAATCTCTAGACTTCTGCTATTTTCCTTTTGAATTTTCCTTGACCATCAATATGGGAAACCTCCAACTTGGACCATACCAAATAGGATATATAATTTCCATGGTACACCACCATGGGTGTCCACATATATTTCATTTATCTTGAGTTGAATTTCGTTCATTGGTCCAAACTCGAGACCTATTTTATCATCAAGTTCTTGAAGTGAATGGCTTTATTTTAGATCAATGATTTTCTTACATCATGCTCTTAATAGTTTCTTCATAAAAAGAGGAACCCTATCGATGTACAGTTAGGTGCATTAAAAAGAGAAACCAAACTTGAGACCTATTATATCATTTGTGATGAGCACATGAAATGTGAAGATCACACCTGAGATTGGGGAAATCATCCAATCAGTCTTAAACCAATTGTATAGATGCTGATCCAGTTCTTAATTTTTCAACTTTGCTAATTTAGACCTAAACCTTTTCGTGAAATTCTGGTGTAGTTCTTACAACAATTTTTCATTGTAGTACACCTTAATGTCAATGATTTCACTTGACTATTGGTCACTAGATTTGTATTGCATAAAAATGGATTAATTTCTATTAGATCATTTTTGCCCTAGCCCAAATTCAATCTAACCTATCCATTTAACAGCCCTATTTGACTTGACGTCCATATCGCACCAAAAAATCTGAGTTGACTTTTCCAAGGCCCATAACATATATAGTAAGTACCACTACCTCTTTTAATGAAAAATAACAGTGACATAGTGCATACAATGTTGATTAGTGAGTACTTTAGACTATGTCATATACATGTTGTGCGCGGTCGATTTTGTTTCCAATTACCTTTTTTTTTGTTGGTCAAATGTGTCCAATTACTTGACAAAGAGTATTTTCTCATACTTAGTTTGAGATCTAGATAAAATGAAGCTTTGATTTGAGGCCATACCTTATCCAATTCTAAATGGGAAAAGTTGTATGAAAAATCTAAATTTATTACACTTTCACCAATTTAATCATAAACTCTTTAAATCTGCCAATTGAGCCATATATATTTTTACCTTTCACCACTTGAGTCCACCTGATCAATTTTGACTTGCTAACATGGACGTCAGTCATTCTACATGGCATAACTGGCACTAATGTGAACAATTTTTAATAATATTTTAACATTTTTAAAATTACTTATCTATTTTATTTTTTCATCTTTTTCTTTTTTTCTTCTCTTTTCCTTATCTCTGTTTTTTCAACTATGTTTAGCAAGGCTTGCCGAGCCCTTGCTAACGGTCATGATGGCCTTGCCCAGATCTTGCTGAGGTTGTGTGACCCTTGCTGACCTTAGGTAAGAAAAAAGAAGGAAAAAGGAAAAATAAATAAATAAATAACTCGAAAAAAATGATGAAAAAATTACCCACTTCATCACCGATTATGCCACATAGGACAGTTGCTTTCTACTTCAGCGAATGATAATAGATGAAATATTTAAAATTTGTAAAATTTATCTATCTTGGTATCGATTGTGCCATATAAGACGACCAACATTTATGTCAACGTATTACCAAAATTGGCTCGATGGACTATATTGTCATAAATACAAAAGGTCTAGGACTAAATTGACACCAACAATATATTTAAGACTTTTGTTATATGTTTCCCTTTTTTAAAGGGTCTTTGACTACCTATTATTATTCGATGAGTTTTTTTTTTTTGTCCGTTTTACTCTAATTTTCAACTCACTCTCAAAATTTTGTTATATCTCTTTACAAAGCATTGAAGTCAAATCTCACATCTGAAACTAAACGTCTTCACTCCCAACTCCTCTTGAGAATGTGGGCAATTGAACTCCTCACTTCCCCTTTTTCATGTAAGAAGGGTGCCACTAGGACAACCCTACAGTGGTTTATTCAATGAGTTTATGCAATAACTTTCTATATGTTTTAATTTAATAAGTTTTTGCCTACAGCTCAACCGGAAGGACATGAATGCTACTAAATGAGACGTAAATCACCATAGAGTGTCTTTATTGATCCAACCACTCGATGCACCTCCTGTTGGATCTCTATATCTCAATACCAACATCATCTCTGACCAAGCAACAATAGAGGGATCAGTGGATCAATTGATCGGATTAGACATAGCTTGGACATTGAGTCTATAACTGTTGTGCGGAAGAACACCCTAACTAGATGAGAAAAGTAAACAAGAATAATTAAGAACACGGAGATTTATGTGGTTCGGCGAAAGATCCGACGTCCAGAGAGAGATGATTTCTTATTTGAGCGTATTTGTGAGTACAAGGTACAACACTGAAATAAATAGATCTTTAGATCCCCACTTTCCTAAACCTAGTAGGAAAGGAATTCCACCATAAAGATACTATCAAATTTAAAACCCAAATCTATGAAATATATTAAAAACAAATAGTTCAAAATCTTCAAGCCTTCCTAGATTTCCAAAAATTGAATTTGTGGAATTCAAGACAACATCAACAAATCTCCACCCCAGCTTGAATAAACCACAAGCCTCCACTTGAACAAAAAAAAAAAACATATGCCTCTCCCTCCACTATACCTTTGCAAAGGTACGCCTACACCTAGACCAGTGTGGCCTCCATCAACTTCAATGATGAGTGAGAAAATCAAGTCCCTGCAGGACTTGAACTTCTCCATAGTAACAGTCTTCATGAGCATATTCGTGGAATTATCGTTAGTATGGATTTTCTTCAAAGCATTCCACCATTCTCCACAAATTCTCAAATATTGTGGTACTGAACTTCAATGTGTTTCATTTTGAATGAAACACTTGATTCTTCGCAAGATATATTGCGCTTTGGCTATCACAATATAATGCAGCACTTTCTTGCTTTAAACCCAACTCTGTGACCAAACCGGTCAGCCATATTCCCTCATTCACAGCTTCAGTTGTTGCCACATACTTAGCTTCAGTTGTAAACAATGCTACAGTAAACTGAAGCATTGTCCTCCAAGAAATAGCTCCACCTCCAAGATTAAAGATGCATCCCATGATGGACCTTCGCTTGTCTAAATCACCAACGAAATCCGAATCGACATAACCTGCTAAATCGATCGATTCTTCTTTGGACTGAACATCAAACCCATTCCGATAGTTCCAACCAAATAATGAAAGATCCACTTAACAGCTTCTCAATGGTCCTTACCTAGATTGCTCATGTATCGGTTGGCAAGAATCACTACGTGAGCCAAATCCAATATGCTACAAACTATTGCATACACAAGGCTCCCTATTGCGTTGGCATAGGGTACTTGAGACATCTTTATAACCTCCTCATGTGAACTAGGGCATTGTTTCTCAGATAATCTAAAGTGATTTGCTAAGGTTGTACAAATCGGATTCACCTTCCCCATGTTGAATCGCTCCAAGACCTTCTCAACATACTTCTTCTGATTTACCCAAAGCTTACTTGCACATCTATCTTGAAAGATTTCCATGTCAAGGATCCTATTTGCAGCACTAAGATCCTTCATTTCAAACTTGTTACTTAATTGAGACTTTAGGGAAATGATGTCTCTCATTTTTGTTGCAGCAATTAATATATCATCAACATAGAACATCAATAGAATAAGCAACTTATCATCCAAAACTTTGTAGTAGACACAAGAATCACGCACACTCCTCATGTAGCCAATACGAAGCATAAAAGAATCACATCTTTGATTCCATCACCTTAAAGACTACTTCAAATCGTAAAGTGATCTCTTGAGCAAACAAACGTGATTATTTTTCCCTTCTACCTTGAAGCCTTTGGGCCGCTCTATGCAAATTTTCTTGTCCTAGTCACCATGAAGGAATGTTATGTTGACATCTAGTTGCTCGAGCTCCAAGTCATACATTGCCACCATAGCTAGTAGAACACGAATTGAGGTGTGTTTTACAAGTAGGGAAAATATCTCATCGTAATCAACCCCCTCTTTTTGTGCATAGCCTTTAGGAACAAGTCAGGCCTTGTATCTCTCTTGCTCTTTCTCTATTGTTGCTTCCTTTTTTGAAGAACCCATTTGCAGCCAATGACTTTTCGATCTTTGGGCTTCTTCACAAGTTCCCATGTCTTATTCTTTTGTAGCGACTCCATCTCCTCCATCATCGCGGTCATCCACTTTTCTTTGTGATCACTTTTTAAAGCTTCATGATAGAAGCTTGGGTCACCAGAGCCTACGGTAAGAGCATAAGCAACCATGTCCTCAAAATCGTATCTTTTCGATGGTTTGAGAGTGCACTGTCCTCAACCAGTCACAATGGTACGAGGAACTTCTCCTGTTTCTTTAACTTCCGAAGATTAATCGGATGACTCGCCATTCTCTATAAATTCTTTGGTTTCAAGCTCCATCCTAATGATAGATTTATCACTCTCTTCTTTAGCAGCTACGTGTGGCACGTAGCTTGACTTCAACATTGCAGATTCATTGAACATAACATCTCTGCTCGTCAGAACTTTCTTCTCATTTGGATCCCATAATTTATAGCCTTTCACTCCTTTCTTATAATTGAGAAATATGCATTGTTTTGACTTTGGATCCAACTTCAAGCGCTTCAAACTCTGCACATATACAAAAGTAAGACAATGGAATATTTTTAAATTAAAATAATTGACAATTTACCAGTCCATAACTCTTTGGGAGTTTTGCGTTTAATTGCGGTTGATGGAGGCCAATTTACAAGATAACATGCCATGTAGACAGCTTTTGCCCAAAACCCTGAGCTCTCTCTAATAAGGTTTGGTTCATCCTTTCCGCTACGCCATTTTGTTGGGGTGTATCCGGAACTGTGAAGTGACGTATGATCCCTTTATTCTTGCAAAACTCCATGAACGTTGTTGATTTAAACTCTCCTCCATTGTCCGATCTCAAGCACTTTAAGCTTCTTCCCCATTGAAGTCTCAACTTGGGCTTTCTATTTTTTGAACTTGTCAAACTTTCTAAGAGAAACCGTTAATGAATATCATGAAGTACTCCTTCCTACCTTTTGACTTTGCTGATGAATTTTCCCATACATCCATATATATATATATACTCGAGCATGCCTTTGCTTATGTGATTTGGAACCTTGAATCGCACTTTGCATTGTTTTCCAAACACATAAAATTTGCAAAAATCTAATTTGCATGTTTTCATACCTTGGAGTGCATTCCTTTTGTGAAGTTCCATCAATCCTCTTTCCCCCATATGCCCAAGACACATATGCCATAGATAGGTGTTATTTATCTCCATGCTAGCATCCTCTGACGCAGATGCTCCACCTTGCCCTATGATTCCTATAAGTTGATATAGGTTCATGTGCCTCTGTCCCTTTAGAACAACCAGAGCTCCCTTGATCACCTTCAAGACTCCACTTTGAGCGGAGTACTTGCATCCATTGGATTTGAGTGCTCCTAATGAAATCAAGTACTTCCTTAGATTCGGCACATGATACACATCCACTAGGGTTTTGATCATGCCATCAAACATCCTAATGTTCATGGTTCCAACTCCCACAGTCTTGCACAAAGTGTCATTCCCCATGAGAATTGAAATATCATCACATGCCTTGTACTCATTAAAGGCTTCTCAATGAGGACACTTATGATAAGTGCATCCAAAGTCCAAGATCCCCGAATCTTCGATGGTATCATTCCCCCACGATATGGACAAGATGTCCCCATCATTGGTCTCAGTGTTGTCAGCTACACCTGCTTCCGAGCTCTTCTTCTTTTTCTCGTTTTTACTTGGACAAAATCTCTTGGTATGCCCTTCCTCATTAGACATGTAGCATCTTCATTTGAACTTTCCCTTGCATTTTGATCGATCCCTATGGCTAGATCCTCGATCCGTTGATCTACCTCTTCCTTGACTGCTCTTCTCCCTCTTAAAGAGTCCTTCTCTTAAAGATTTTAAGCTACTTGTACTTTTTTGGGTGTCATCAGAAATTAGGGCAGCAGTCACCTCTTCGATCTCTAGGGTTTTCTTGCCATAAAGGAGTGTAGTCACCAAGTGGTCAAATGAATCCGTCAACGACGCTAATAGTAGAAGCGCTATGTCTTCATCCTTGAACTTTACCTCCAAGCTTATAAGTTCACTAATTATCTGATTGAATATGCTGAGGTGTTCCAACAAATCTCTTCCTTCACTCATATGAAGTGTATACAATCTCTTCTTTAAGCACAAATTGTTCATAAGAGATTTCGTCATGTAAATGCTTTTAAATTTGAGCCATACCTCCAGAGTGGACTTGATTTCCACCGTGTATTGAAGGGCCCGTCTAATAGATTCAATCGGATTATGTTGCACACCCTCTCCTCCATGTCAGCCCAATTATTGCCGATGATGGTGGCCGGCTTGTTTGATCTTCCTAGAGGAACCTTTGATGAACTCTGTTGAATTAACAGATACTTCATCATTCTCTAACATAGTGTAAAATTATTCTTGCCGATGAATCGTTCGATATCAAATCAAACGGTTGAACCTGGATTGCTCTGATACCAATTGTTGTGCGGAAGAACACTCTAACTAGATAAGAAAAGTAAACAAGAATAATTAAGAACACGGAGATTTACGTGGTTCGGCGAAAGATCCGCCTACATCCACGGGAGAGAGAGAGACGATTTCTTATTTGAGCGTATGTCAAGAGTACAAGGTACAATGCTGAAATAAATAGATCTTTAGATCCCCACTTTCTTAAACCTAGTAGGAAAGGAATTCCACCATAAAGATACTATCAAATTTAAAACCCAAATCTAGGAAATATATTAGGAAACAAATAGTTCAAAATCTTCAAGCCTTCCTAGATTTCCCAATTAAATTTGTGGAATTCAAGACAATATCAGCAATAACATCTCTATCATGCTCATAGAATGAACTTGCCAATACCCCCTTGAGCTTCTTCATGCTTAGGGCCAAAAAGGTCTTATATAATATAGCTTTTCAAAGCTAGTAGAAGGGTTGTTTGTAAGCACAAAAGATGGAAGATCTTGTATGCCTAGTGGTGTTTGTTAGGATTCGCCACACAATCACAAAGAAAATAGAGAATAAAAATAAGAAAAAGAATTTGAAACACAAAATTTTATCCCAATTCACCTTGAAACTAGGGCTACATCCAATTGGGGATTTTACTATAATTAACATGTTGCATCTCTCTATGACATCATTCAACAACAAGAGAAAGAAAATAATATATGTATGTATGTATGTATAGTAGTTATTCATGAGCCCAAGCCGAAGCTACCAATAAAATTTGAGACCACCATATTATCTTGTAGATAGGAATTATGAATCACATCCAAATAATGGCAAGCCTGGTATTTCCAAGCTCATTTCAGCGCAAGTCAAGTTTGGAAAGAGTTGAGCTTGTTATGAAAGCGGTAATGTATGGCATGGAACATGTAGGGTTTGATCGATAGTAAGGCACATGAAACTTCATGCTCCGCCGCCATGTTGACGAGCCATTGAACAAAAGGTTGGCGCTTCCAGGTTCTCGTAATATTGTTTGATCAAATTCGAGAGAGTAGTGGGCCCAAACTTGGCCAAGGACTCCATGTAACAGTCGAGGAGGGTCCTCCGGTTGAAGTCAAAGCTAGGCAGCCCAAGTAGTGGAGAAGCTCGATCCCAGAGGCGGAATACACAGCGGCCAAAAAGTATTTTAGCATGCGGTGGCGCGCTTGACGATAATGCCCTTGGAGAGTAGCTTCATCCCCGGCCTGAGCGTGGGGTTTATGTGTTCTTGAGACACGAATGCAACCATTAAAACATGGGTTGCTTTTTCAGTCTCGTCCATCAAAGTCATGAACACAAGCGCGGAAAGGACAAAGGCAGACAAATAAGGGCAGAGAGAGAGAGAGAGAGAGAGAGAGAGAGAGAGATATTGTGTTTATATTGAGTTAAACGAGCATGTGCGTGTAAGGTTAATAAGCATCAGCTTATATGTGTCCTATTATGTGAAGTAAAATTAATACTATAACTCACTACTATGGTCCCTCACTTAATTGTTAGATATTTTAGTAGTTTGAAAATATTTGTTAGAAATTATGACTGCTATAAAAGTTCTCATTTTTGTTATGGTTTTACAATGGCCATATAATGGCTTTGTAATGGCTTTTTAGCGGTTTTATAATGTTGGATTTATTTGATAATGCCTATGCAACGATCATCTTCTTCAATAATTGCTAATTTATTTATCACTATTTCTTAACAGCTCTTTTTTTTTACCTATAAATTATAACACAATTAGAAAGTCATATTGACACATCAGAACAACCATATTCTTATTTCTCTTTGCGTGTCTTTCATTTTATTGTTGGGTTATGAACATAACGCTATTTTTATTTCCTTCTAATATTCAACGTGGACTATAAAAAAAAAAAAAAACTCTGTTGTATCTTAGAATGATAGTTGCTAGAGCCTTATGCACTAAGTTGTATACTCCAATGGACGGAATTATCCTTAAGGACAGTGCTTGTACGCTTCAGACAATTCATTTATTTTTTGATCTCTTTCAATGTATTTTCAACAAATTTCCAACATAATTTGAGTCCCCTAAAATAGAAACTGTACACACAACCACTGATTCTTGAACCGAAAGAACTAGACCGCCTCTACCATTGGATCAATCCCAGGTTGGTATGATGTTAAAAGTTAATCGACATCAATTCCAAACTTTAAAAGATAACCAAGACTGAACAGGAAATTAGAGCTCAATGTAAACTCAAATGCGCACTGAATTTATTCTAACCTCAACCGGATGGCGGCATATGCAGTAGAGCCCCCAACACGTTATGAAAAGGTAACATGAACCTACTTCGAGCATGCGTAAGATAGGAGAGAAACAAAAAGGTCAAACGCTTGCCAAGAAATTGTTCAATTGGCCGAAGTCTCACAATCAAGTTGGTTATGAGTTTTGCTAAAGGAAAATATAAAATGTGAACTTACTTTATGTTGGAACCAACCAAAGCTTCTCGATGAGGTTTGACTGGTACGTTGAAAATGATATTTAAGCAACTCCTTCTAACGGAATGTACCATATTAGTCCTTTGTCAATAGTTAAAAAACGAAGAAAACTCGACAGATAATTGAGGCATTTATTAACAAATCAGATCTTATAGCTTCAGATATCAACAATTTGTTTGTTCAATACTATGACTGGATCTTGAGGGTCATGATTTCGATCCGATTTATTAACAAATCAGTATATTCAATTTGCGAGTCATTTTAGCTTTTTGATAAATAAATAATCTTTTGAACTCCATAGATTTTGAATCGCATGAAACTGATCCGAATTGCTTTCCTAATGAGTCTTGATTTGTAAGAATCCCCTTCATATCAACCTAACGATGAAGAAAACGACGGAACAGCAATTTTGTGTCGATTCTCCACCCCTATTTAATTGAGGAATTTTGCATCAGATGATCACCAGAACAAAGCTTGCTTCGAATTAAGCTAAAAAGATTTGTACTGCAAGAGATGGACTCTTGGCTTCAAATCCTAGTTCTCGTTGCGTGCATCACTCAGGCCGTGGTTGAGGGCAGAGTCCGTAACTACACATTCAATGTAAGTAATAACATTATGGAATGAAGTATTCCTCTGTAAAACTTGCTTGTTTGGACGGTAGCCCGTGCAGCGATGTGTATTTATTCCTCTAATTGGCAGGTGGTAATGAAGAATACGACAAGACTGTGTTCGAGCAAGCCCATCGTGACGGTGAACGGGATGTTCCCAGGACCCACTCTCTATGCTAGGGAAGATGACACCGTCCTCGTGAAGGTCTCTAACCGTGTCAAATACAATGTCACCATCCATTGGTGAGCTCAATTGAGCGTTAAATTAAATTGTTATCTTCAAGAAATTGCATATTAATTTTGGAGTATATGCGGTCAGGCATGGTATCCGGCAGTTGAGGACGGGGTGGGCCGACGGGCCGGCATACATTACCCAATGCCCGATCCAGCCTGGCCAAAGCTACGTGTACAATTTCACCATCACGGGTCAACGGGGCACCCTCCTGTGGCATGCACACATACTCTGGCTCAGGGCAACCCTGCACGGAGCCATTGTCATCTTGCCCAAGCGTGGTGTTCCATACCCTTTCCCTAAACCCCACAAGGAAGTTGTTGTCGTATTGGGTATGCTCGATTTCGCTTCCAATCTACTTCACTTCCAAAATGAAAGATCAATCATTGCTTGGTTGACAGCATATACTAGTAGAAGCTCTGAACCATTTTGGGGTTTGTGAATCAGGCGAATGGTGGAAATCTGATACAGAAGCTGTGATCAATCAAGCCATCAAGTCCGGATTAGCACCGAATGTCTCCGATGCTCACACGATCAATGGCCATCCAGGGCCAAGTTCCAATTGCCCTTCCCAGGGTAACACTCCATCGACAAACATTGCCATGAAAACAACATCTGAATCTTGATGAAGCAGTTTAGTTTAATGTTCCACTGAGTTGATGTTGACCTTCATTTTCTCTGATGTTAGGTGGATTTACATTGCCTGTTGAGAGTGGCAAGAAGTACATGCTCCGAATCATCAATGCTGCGCTCAATGAGGAGCTCTTCTTCAAGATTGCCGGGCACCAGCTGACCGTCGTGGAGGTCGACGCCACCTACGTCAAGCCTTTCAAGACCAACACGATCGTGATTGCACCTGGCCAAACCACCAATGCCCTCATCTCCACCGACCAGAGCTCTGGCAAGTACATGGTCGCCGCCTCCCCTTTTATGGACTCCCCAATCGCCGTCGACAACATGACTGCGACCGCCACATTACACTACTCTGGCACGCTTGCTGCGACCTCCACGACCCTCACCAAGACTCCCCCACAAAACGCGACCGCTGTGGCCAACAATTTCGTGAACTCGCTCCGGAGCCTCAACTCGAAGAGGTACCCTGCCAAAGTCCCTCTTACCGTCGATCACAGCCTCCTTTTCACGGTTGGACTAGGAATCAACCCTTGCCCTTCGTGCAAAGCTGGCAACGGAAGCAGAGTCGTGGCAAGCATGAACAACGTGACATTCGTGATGCCGACGACAGCCATTCTCCAAGCACATTTCTTCAACATAAGCGGCGTCTTCACGAGCGATTTCCCCGGTAACCCGCCGACCATTTTCAACTACACGGGGTCACCGCCATCAAATTTGCGGACCACAAGCGGGACAAAGGTGTACCGGTTGCGTTATAACTCGACGGTCCAGCTCGTGTTGCAAGACACCGGGATTATCGCCCCAGAGAACCACCCAATTCATCTTCACGGGTTTAATTTCTTCGCCATCGGGAAGGGATTAGGAAATTATAATCCGAAAGTGGATCAGAAGAACTTCAACCTTGTTGATCCTGTTGAGAGGAACACAATAGGAGTACCATCTGGGGGATGGGTTGCAATCAGATTCAGAGCAGATAATCCCGGTACAATTCTAGTTTATCGACTATTCTCGTTTACTCTATACCAAAAATTTAACCACTATGCAAGTTTTTCATGACTCTGTTGTCGAAACTTTTTGCAGGCGTTTGGTTCATGCATTGTCATCTGGAAATTCACACAACCTGGGGACTCAAGATGGCCTTCTTGGTGGACAATGGGAAAGGCCCGAACGAGTCGCTTCTACCGCCACCGAGTGATCTTCCGAAGTGTTGATCCATGGGGAAAATTTTGATAATCAAGTATCCGGCATCTGGAGATGAAGAGTGATGAGAAGAGAAAGGAGAGCCTGACCACAAAGCAAAAGGCCTATATAGGTAGTTTTGGCTTAGCACATTGAAGATAGGAATTGTTTGTTGATTGCAAAATTTCTGTCTGATTGCAAAGAGTGTATTTGGTAAGAATTTTTCTTAATCAGAGAGGTGCTACAATTTTTTCTGGAATGGAAGAGAGTATCTGCCACTCGCCAAAGTTGCAAATTCTTGACAAGTTAATTGTGCACGCAGAGACTACACGATTCTGTTTTGATTGATAGGCCTTAATGTTCTAATGGTGACTTTATGATGGATAGGTCCAATAGACATTCTTATATATAGCTCAGGTCTCTCTGCTCCTAACACACATTCTAGGCTTTATCCATCGGGAGCTGTCGAAGGAGAAGGAGATAGGAGAGGAAACAGCTAACTAAAGGAGTTGATCAAAAGCAAATTGATAAATGTCACACTTTGAACTATCCAAGTGGCTGAGAGCCCCCACAGCCCCCGCAAAACAGTGCAAGCGTTAGGAGTTTGCCTGGCCACTAAGATAATAGCCCATCATGTAGGCCTCTGCTCAAGGCCCACCAGGTCATAAGCGAGAGTAGTTGAACTTGGATGTATCTCACCTAGTTAATAGCCCATGATGCCCTCTTTTCCCATTTTTGTCCCTAGGATGTCTAAAAGGGGATCTTATCACCTTGTTCTGACCTGGAATACTAAAGTTGTGAGCTTGATCTCACTTTATCATCCAAAAATAAAAAAGATCTTGCATCTCCTAGTTGAACTTGGATGTAGCTCACCTCTTTTTGAATGTAAGGCAATATCAAACCAAAACGCTTGACAAGAATTAGGTCTCCCTAAAGAGGAGGTAAGCTAACCACATGTTCTAGTACAGCTACCTTGTCATGACTTCATCTCGTCATTGGCCGTGCCTTTGACATCATCCTCCTAGTGGTTAAGATAGCAACATTGGGCATGATCAACTCCCATAGCATGACAGACTGTGTGTGATTTGAATTTATCATTTATATGTTTCTTCAAATTGTTATTTATGTGTTCTAACTCTATATCAAGATCTTGGTGTTAACGAATTTCAATTACATTTAATCAATGATTTTCTTACATCATGCTCTTAGTAGCTTCTTTAAAAAGCCGACCAATTGCGGGTGAGTAAAAGGAATTGCCTAAATCTAGAATTACCCATACCAAACCAAATCGGTTAGTTCTAGGCAGTTTTTTTAAGGGCGGTCTGGTTCCTAGTTTTGAAAAATCAGAATTGTGAGTTTCAGTCTTGTTCTTGGTTTCATGTGTGGAACCACCCTCCCAAGCTACTTAGACCGGACCAAATTTATTTATTTATTTATTTATATATTCTTGAAAAGATGCAAAAACTAAAATAAAAAAAAATAAAAATAAAAAAACAAAAACCCCCCGAGACTCTCTCCAAGACCTTAGCGATATTTTCAAATGTCTTTTTAATATGCATACATGCATGAACTCCTCAAAATATTTATTTAATGAATATTATTTTAGCATCTTAGCATTGATCAGTCAATGGAGACAACGCTCCGTCCGACTCCATATTAAGAGGCTAAATTGAAAACTACAAGGTTTGCCTAATTGCAATGACCACCGAACCAAAACATTTTTCTTTTTCAGAGAAAGCCACTCAATTAAACAAGTAGCGGGTCGCATACGGTAAAAGAATGAAAAACATGAGACCAGATTCATTGGCCCACCCGTGAGCCGGACAAGTTCCAAGGGGCTTGGTCCAGTTCTTGATTTGTGGGTGGGAACTGGACTGCCTGAGAACTAATCACCCCTATTATCAATGTGCATTTTCATGCATTAGATTAGGCAATGGCACAAAGTTTTATTCCTTGCATTACCAACTATATAAAAAAATTAATATCAATGCCACACACTCAAATTTGACTCATCCCATCATGTTATATAATTGATACCATAAAGCTAAGAGTAGCAGATCAATAACTAAAATTACTCGAGCCGATTTATACCGTTTGTGATGAGCACATGAAGTGTGGAGATCGCACCTAAGATTGGGAAAATCTTCCAATCAGTCTTTAACCTAATGTAAAGATGCTAATTTAGTCTTAAACTTTCCAATTATGCTAATTTAATTCTAAACCTTTGGGGAAAATTCTAATATAGTCCTCTCAATAAAATTTTACTTGCCATATTAGCGATTTTGCTTAGATATGAGTGATTAGATTTGTATTGTATATAAATATGTCGATTTTTGTCGGACCATTAACAGCCCAACCCAAATCAAATCTGGCCCATCCATTTGACATCCCAATTTGACCTGACATCCAGAGTGCACTAAACAATCCAAGCTGACTTTTCCAAGGCCCATAACATATATTGTAAGTACCACAATCCTCCGTGATGCTTGCAATGTCGGTTAATGAGTGACTCTAGGCTATGTTATGTATACGTTTGTTTACTTGACAAAGAGTACTTTATCATACTTAGTTGAGATCCAGATCAAATGAAGCCTTGAGTTGAGGCCATACCTTTGTCCATTCTAAATATCACGTGGATAATATCTTTTTTCCATTCAATGGAAAAAATGCAAAAATTAAAAGAAATTTAAATTTTATGTAATTAAAAAAAAAAAATCGCCTATCTTAGATGTCAATATTTGAGCTTTTGGAAAAAAAATTTAAGTGTTTCAAATTGAATAAAGTACAAGTGGAAGTACCGTAAATTTTACCAAAGGTTGAATGTATAGCAAAATACAACGTCCCTTATGTAAATAATCCACTTTATGTCTAAATTCACGATTTTATGAATTTTTATATTGATTCGGGAGCTATGAATAGGATTACACCTTGTGCATGATGAAGGTAGACAACATGGATTGAGATTTGAAGACCCACACAGCGTTAGCTGTCTTTTCCATCTCTTCCTGTCTTTTTTTTTTTTTTTTTTTTTTTTTGGTAAAAGGTAAGAAATCTCTTCCTGTCTATTACTCGTTGCTGATTTGATCAATCCTAAATCAAGAGTAAACTCATCAAATTGATGGGTTGGATAATCCAACCCACATTTACTCATTTAACTCGTTTCAATCCATTTTTATGCATTACAAGTCTAATGACGTATATGACCAATCCATTTTGCTAAAATACTTTCAATTATTAACATAATCTAGAAAAACCCATACCCAAATTGAGGTGAAAACGTGAAGCAAGCGATCTTGAGATCAAGTGAGGGCGAGAGTGAGTCATATGGTTAGGTTAAGTCTAATTATAAATCCATTTAATACTTATATTATTTTGGGTTTTACCATTTTAAATCCATTTATGACCCACTTACTAATTCTAACTAACTCATATAATAACTCAGTCCATCAAATAATGGTTAAGAAATAAATCTATGACCCATTTTGATAGAACTAATCAAGAGTGAGCTGCATTCAAATGGCAATTAAGTAGGCACTGTTTTTCCATTAAAAGAGATTGTTTCTTCTACAACATCATTCTTTGAAAGTCTTAAGACAGCAATAAGAGCTTATGGAACTGTATAGGAGTGCATTTCGCATCACACATATGCGGCGGTCCGAAGACTCGCAAATCAAAACAATTTCAGCAGGAGGTATGAAGTTAACGCATAGTCCGAAACAACTCTTTTTTGTTGACATGCTTTGGTCTAGTAATTGTGTTTCAATTTTGCAGCATTAGTTTTTCCCATCTGTTAGAAAGCGATATTCTTTTTCTCTTCTACATCTACTTATTTTTTTTCTCGCTTTTTACAACAAATGGCAATGATTATGTAGGGTAACTCCTTGTTATTACCAATTCCGGACAAAATTGCTAATAGTTATTTTCATATTTTTAAAGGCAGCTAGAGATTTGAGCGAAGTGCGCCATCCACGCTTGCTTCTCCTCATTGGTGCATGTCCAGGTCATGGTTGCCTAGAAGAGAGGCTTCTTCGCAGAAACGACACGCTACCAATTCCGTGGTTTGCCAGATTTCGAATTGCGTGAGAATTGACATCTGCTTTGGTATTTCTTCACAAATCAAAGCCAAAGCCAATAATTCGTCGAGATCTGAAGCTAGCGAATATATGGCTTAACCATAACTATGTAAGCAAGATAGGAGATGTTGGTCTCTTGACCATGCTCAATGATGACCCCACTTTATCCACTACATATGGATCCAGAGTTCCAAAGGACTGGGCAGTTGTTGACTGCAAAACCAGCAATAGCATTGACTCATACCGAGGAAAGAGAAATAGGGGAAGGATCTTTGGTACAGATTTTGGATGCAGAGATTGGCGATTGGCCGCTTGAAGGGAGAAGAGAATTGGCCATGCCGGGTCTGAGCTGTTCTGAACTTTGGAAAAGAGACAGACTTGACTTGAAAGATAAAGAGCTTCCTAAACTGGAGAAACTGAAAGAGACTGCTGACGAGGCCAGAGATAATGCTTCCAATGTCAAAATTCCGCCTCCAAGCCATTTCGTCTACCCATTCTTGAGGTTAGCTCTTATTTTCTTAGTCTCTTCGTTGAAGGCAATAGGTACGCGGAAGATAAAATGTCTTCTTCAAGCATTCCCTGTTGGTAGTTTATTTGTAAAACAAACTAAAAGATACCTTGTCCCACATCAAAAAGATGTGAGTGTGCACATGTATGAGATTTGGCACTAATCAACAATCATTACTTTTATTTATTAAAATTCGGATTTATTTTTATAAAAAAATTAACTATATAGTCCTATTGAAACAGTACGACTATTCATGAAAAAGTTATGGTATTTTTTATTTATTATATATTTAATTCTGAATTTTATTATTTCTTCCAACTGTTATCTTAGAAGTTGTAGCTATTCACACATAACTTCTTAATCTTTGGAAGGTTGTGTCCATTCTAATATAACTTATTGTTTTTTTTTTTTTTCGGTATTGGAGGAACCGACTTGCAGCCGACAGCCGCGCCGTAAACTCCCAAGTGACACTTAAGCAGGAGGACCCACCACCCCTGAGTCACACTTAATACACCTAGCGCCTCCCCTGGGTTTTGAACTCTTCACCTCTTCGTTGAGGATCAACAGAGCCTTATCCAGTGGAGCCACCGTGGCCAGTGGTTAATATAACTTATTGTTTTTTGCTATTAAATGCCAAATGTGTCTATTCAATCATAATCGTATTCTTCCATGTTTTTTTTTTTTTTTTAAAGAATATATAGCCATTGTTTTCCAATTATTTTCCGTGAGAGACCCAGGAGAAATATTAAAATAGCTATATAGTATTCTTATTTGAGATTTTATTGCATCTTGAAAGAAATTTGCCAGTGACCATTAACAACATTGCGAGATAAACAAACCCTTAAATAAAGTAATATCATGCTCAAAGTCCAACTTGATTGTTTTCTCTAGTTCAAAGATCCAACTTCATTACTTTACCTTATTCGAAGCCATATTTTTTTGATAATTTTAAGGATTTATTTATGCAACAACGGAGTCAGAGTCGATCGCCACAAGTAGACATTCCTAGAGAGGCTTCAAGTCTTGGCATACGTGGCCCCGCTGTGCGTCTCAGTCACTTGCGGGGCAGGCAGACGATCTATTGTTGGTGATGTGAGCAATGCCGGACAATTGGGTTCCCCTTGAGTCGTCCTTGGTCTAGTTATTGGAAATTGTGGGCTTGTGTGAGGAGAGAAGGAAATGGTTGATGGCGAGGGTTAAGCTAAATATGTGCACAACCCAAATGGAATCCTCTCCTTCGTTCCATTAACAAATCTCTCTCTCTTCTCTCTCTCTCTCTCTCTCTCTCTCTCTCTCTATGAGTATTTACTGGAGGAAAAATGACTGGAGGGTTTTTGGGGAACCGCTCCCATAGTAATGGCTCTTTGCAACAACAGTTGCTCCTCCAAGATGGTGGGTTGCCAATCCAAACGACGTCACCTCCTTTGTTGCTACCCGGGAAGCCGAGCAAAGATGCCAAAGTGGGCACGCTCTTCCTTTGCTTGATATCGACGGCAGTTTTTACTTGGATGCAATGGCAAAGGTTAGATTTTTCTAAGACTCATGTTGTTCTCTATTTTCATATGGTCACATCGTAATTGATCGCTTGTGAAGGTAGATATGATGTTTGATTGTCATAAGAAGACGATCAGTTTGATTTGGTTTTCAAGCACACCTGTAGTGTGAGGAAGGGGATAACCAAATTAATGACTGAGTATTGTGGTATGGTATTCATATGTAATACCCAATTTGGATTAGTTTGGTGCATGATGCTCTTCTCACCTATTGTCTTTCCGTAATTTCACTTGCACTACCTTTTTTTTTTTTTTTGGTTTCTGCATTCGAGAAATTGTGACTGCCATTTCTCGTATTCTAAGATTGATGATCTAGACATAAAGACTTGTGCAATGGACTCCATAACTGGGGATCCGTGATTTAGTTGCGTCCCTATCAGATTTCCGTGCTCTAGCCATTTAAATAGAGCCAAAGGTGCCATTACCATTTATTTATTTTTTGTGGGTTATTGCCGGATGTGAATAGTCTTCTTTGTGAAAGATTCAGCGATGCCCTTTTATGTGAAATTTGAATTGTCCACTCACAATTATGTTCGCAAGATATGATACTTTTAGCGAAGAAATTTATGATGCTAAAGGGTGTGCTGAATTGCATTTGTAATCGTATTTCACCTTAGGGATCTAGTGTATTTTGCATAATTGGAGAATCATATATCTTATGTTTTGGGTTCCACATCTCCCAATCAAAGGGTAATGCTCTGTAGGAGTTGACAATTTTGAGTGAGTTCAAGAGTCTCTTTAGCTACTCACCACTACGATAATATATTATGCACATTCATGTATAAGGAGAGGCATTGCTTACTACATTCTTCAATTGATATTTAAATGAGGAAATTTACATGGAACAACTGGGGTTTTGTTATTTCTAATAATGAAAGGAAAGTGTGTAAATTGATTAAATCTCTCTGTGGGCTCAAACAAGCCCATAAGAAGTGGCATGAAAATTTGATGATTTATAATTTCGATTGGATGCCTCCTGAAATATACTTGAAGTGGGGATATATCCGAAGGGGACTTTGGAACTAATTTGACTAGAATCATTGATACTAAGAAGTATCTAACTTTCATTTTCAAAATGAAAGATTTGGGTGAAGTAGATAATATCTTAGTATAAAAATTAAAAAAATATATAACGGGTGTTATTCTTTGGGCCAAAGTGATAACGTGGAAAAGATGTATTTTATATATTTGTTTCAAAGAATTGAGCACTCTGTTTGATTTTGATATTAAAATAAATTTAATACTAGTAGAGTAATAGCACAACTTGAATAGCGAGTGCTACAAGGTCTTCAATGTATGTGATGCATTGTATTAGACCTAATATTGTTTATTCTATGTGCAAGTTGAGTAGGTAAAAACTAGTAATTCAAGTATAGAACATTGGAGGACCATTACCAAAATTTTTGGTTATCTTGGGATTGTTCTATAATAATTATTTAGCTATATTAAAAAGATACACCAATACTAGTCGGATTATAAATGTGGGTGATAAACAATCTACTACTAGATGAATTTCTACATTTGATAGTTGTGCTCTTTCTTGGAAAAGCAAGAAACAAATGTGTATAACTCACTTAGCTATAGAATTTTAATTCATTAGTTAAGCAGCAATTGGGAAAAAGGTTAAATAGATTAGGAACTTGTTATTAGAAATCACCTTATGGTCTAGTCTTTATGCCTCCTATTTCTATCCATTGTGATAGCCAAGCCACCTTGGCAAGAGTTTATAATAGCACCGATAATGGTAAGTTTAGACACATTAGTCTAAGACATGAATATGTGAGGCAATTGATTAAAGATGGTACCATAGACATGAATATTTGAGGTCATTGATTAAAGATTAAATCTCCACCACACATTTTGTCCAAGATTGCTTTTCAAATTTCATTGGCCAATAATGTACCTAGTTACGAGAGAACTAGATTTTTTTTTTTTTTTTTTTTTTTTTTTGGGTAAAGCGAGAGAACTAGATTTGTTGCTCAAACTAAGTGGTCTCTTCCAAATGGGCTTCCTTTTCTCTTGATTGGCCTCCAAGATTTTTGTCTCATCTCAATTAAATCTCAAGAAGTTAAATTGGTCTCATTTCTAGAGCCACTAAAGTCTTTATAATTAAATTAGCACATTTCTTCAATTAATGCACTAACGGACTCACCAATATCATTTCAATTGGATAAGAATGTTTTAATAACATCTACAATTGATACCTAAAATCGAATGGGGGTTTGTGACTAAGTTTCGATTCGAAACAATCTTAACACGACAATCGCGAATTTGGGCACCATTGGTGGAGCTCGCGCAACCAGACTTACTCTAAGTTTGACGCTTTCAAGGTTTTACACGTGACTTTTATTTTAGCCCAGTCGGTTCATGAAAGACTCTTGGTTATCATGTAATCAAGTAGAATCAATTGACTTGCCCTGAATTTACAGTGGTTCAAAATCAAATTAGGATTGTTCACAAGCGGTACATTGACCGTACAACATCACCAGTGACTGGTATATCTTCAAGCCGAATCGATCTATACCCATCCATTGATCAACTTGTGATGGCATGTGATCGTCCACATCAATCCTTATGGACAAATGGCCTTTTTCATGATCGACTATTCTGGTCTATTGCAACCTTGATCCCAAGTCATCTTGTTCCTAATAAGCTAATGAGCTCATGATCAAATCCCTAAGATTGAGTCACAACTTATCCTTATTACTGGCATACCAATCCTTAGCCCAATCCTTGTGGTCTATATGAGGGTCCAAATTGAAGATGTCACAACTCTTCCCCTCTAAAAGAAATTTTGTCCTCGAAATTTAAAGACATACCTGATTCCTCAAATAAATGTGGATGTCAAAGCTTCGTTGAATCTTCACTTTCTCATATTACTCCTTCCATACCATGATGTTGCCAAATAATCTTAACTAAAGAAATGGTTTTATTTTGTAGCACCTGCTCCTTTAAATCTGTGATTAGCGCAGGTTTTTCAACATACAACACTCTGCCACCCACTTCGATCTCTTTGAAGTTTAGCATGTGTGCCGAATTGGGTTCTTACTTTCTTAACATATATAAGTGAAATATGTCATACACTTGAGCAAGTCTTTGTAAAAGTGTCAACCTATAGGCCAAATTCCCTACTCTTTCTAAAATCTTGAAGGGTCCTACATACCTTTGGCTTAGCTTATCTTTCTTATCGAAACACAATATACCTCTCATAGGTGGCACCTTAAGGAAGACGTGATCACCTACTTGAAATTTCTAGGGTCTTTGTCATATATCCACGTAGCTTTTCTGGAGGCTTTGAGCAATCCTAAGTCTTTCTCAAATCATTTTCATTGCATCCATTAATATATGGACTAACTCTAGGCTAGTGATCCTTCTTTTCCCGATCTCATCCCAATAAACTGAAGTTCTGCAAGCTTGTCCATACAAAGCTTCGAATGGTGCCATTCCAATACTCTACTGATAGCTGTTATTGTAGGCAAATTCGACGAGATCTAACTACTCTTCCCAACTTCCTTTAAAATTAAGTACACAAGCTCATGGCATGTCCTCAAGAGTTTGAATTGTCCTTTCTAATTGGCCATCTATTTATGGATGATAGGCTGTGCTATACCGAAGTTTCGTTCCTATGGCCTTTTGAAGGCTCTTCCAAAATGTGGCAATGAACTTGGGATCTCTGTCTGAGGTAATCGTCACCGGTACTCTGTGAAGACGAATTATCTATGGGACATAAAGTCTTGCGTATTCTTCCAATGAGAAATTTTTTTTGTACAGCAAGGAAATGGGTTGACTTGGTCGCCTATCAACTATTACCTAAATAGAATCATGACCTCTTTGGCTCTTTGGAAGTCCCATGACGAAGTCCATTGTGATGTGCTCGCATTTCCATTCTAGGATTTCTAGTGGTTGGAGTAATCCAACAAGCTTGCAATGTTATGCCTTTATTTGTTGACACATCAAACATTTGTCGATGTGCTAGGCAATATCAACTTTCATGCCATTCCACCAGTAATATTGTTGGAGATTCCGGTATATCTTCGATCTACCTGAATGTATGCTATAGTTGCTTTGGTGTGCTTCTGATAGGATTTCCTCCTTAAGTTCCGCATTGTTGGGTATGCACAATCGCCCACAGAATTTCAATACTCCATCTTCCATTACTTGGAAATTTAGCCTTTTTCTTTTCTGAAACTCCTCCTCGAATTTTCTAGAATTCAGGATCATTTTGTTGCAATAATTTGATCTATGATTGCGTGAATGATTTCTAATTTGAGTTCCCTAAATTAGAAATCATACACGCAATCAAAGATTCTTGCGCTGAAAGAACTAGAACGCCTCTGCCACTGGGTCAATCCCAAGTTGGGTATGATGTTAAAAGTTAATCGACATCAAATCCAAACTTTAAAAGACTACAAAGATGGAAACATGAAACTAGAGCTCAGTGTCATCTCAAATGCGCTGAATGTATTAACCTCGAGCGGGTGGCAGCATACGTATTTGAGCCCCAACACATTCTAAAATGGAACATGAAACATAGCACGACAAACATAAGGAACAAGAATCATAGTAGAGGACATTATCATGAACCTACTACGGGCATGCGTAAGATATGAGAGAAACAGAGAGGTCAAACGCTTGCCAAGAAGTTGTTCAATTGGTCGAAATCTCACAATCAAGTTGGTTATGAGTTTCGCTATAAAAAAAAGCATCTGAACTTCAAGCTGGAACCAACTAAAGCTTCTCGATGAGGTTCGAATGGTACGTTGAAAACGAAATATAAGCAGCTTCTTCTAACGGAATGTCCTCTATTAGTCCTTTCTGAATAAATTTTACCCAAAAAAAAAAAAACTAGATAGATAATTAAGGGATCCATGACACCAACGAGTAAGAATTTTTCTAGTCATACCCGCTCTTCAAGAACATATAACTCCAGAAATTTTAACAATTTGTTTGAATGATACATATTATGACCGGATCCAGCGAATATTTCGATTCCACCAAACGATGTCACCATGGTTTCGATCCGATTAATTATTAACAAAGCAATATATGCAATTTGTGAGGGTTGTTTTAGCTAATGTGAGTCCTCGATAAATAAACAATATTTTAAACTCCATGGGTTTTGAATCGCAGAAAACTGATCCGAATTCATTTTTATATGAACCTTGATTTGTAAGAATCCCCTTCATGTCAACCTAACGATGAAGAAAACGACAGAGCAGCAATTTTGAGTCGATTGTCCGCCCCTATTTAAGTGAGCGAACTTTGCATCAGATGATCACCAGAACAAAGCTTGCTTCGAATTAAGCTGAAAAGATTTTGTACTGCGAGAGATGGACTCTTGGCTTCAAATCCTTGTTCTCGTTGCGTGCATCACTCCGGCTGTGGTCCAGGGCAGAGTTCGGAACTACACATTCAATGTAAGTAATGACACAATGGAATGAAGTATTCCTCTGTAAAACTTGCTTGCTCGGACGGTTGCCCGTGTAGTGATATGTGTTTATTCCTCTAATTGGCAGGTGGTAATGAAGAATACGACGAGGCTGTGTTCAAGCAAGCCCATCGTGACCGTGAATGGGATGTTCCCGGGACCCACTCTCTACGCTAGGGAAGACGACACCGTGCTCGTGACAGTCTCTAACCGTGTCAAATACAATGTCACCATCCATTGGTAAGCTCAACCGAGCTCTAAATTAAACTACTATCTTTAGGAAATCGCACATTAATTTTGGTGTATATGCGGTTAGGCATGGTATTCGGCAGCTGAGGTCGGGGTGGGCCGACGGGCCGGCATACATCACCCAATGCCCAATTCAGCCAGGCCAAAGCTATGTGTACAATTTCACCATCACGGGCCAACGGGGCACCCTCCTTTGGCATGCGCACATACTCTGGCTCAGGGCAACCCTGCACGGAGCCATTGTCATCTTGCCCAAGCGCGGTGTTCCATACCCTTTCCCTAAACCCCACAAGGAAGTTGTTGTCGTACTGGGTATGCTCGATTTCACTTCCAATCAACTTCGCTTGTTTGACAGCATATACTAGTAGAAGCTCTGAACCATTCTGGGTTTTGTGAATCAGGCGAGTGGTGGAAATCTGATACAGAAGCCGTGATCAATCAAGCCATCAAGTCCGGATTAGCACCGAATGTCTCCGATGCTCACACGATCAATGGCCATCCAGGGCCAAGTTCCAATTGCCCTTCCCAGGGTAACACTCCATCGACAAACATTGCCATGAAAACAACATCTGAATCTTGATGAAGCAGTTTAGTTTAATGTTCCACTGAGTTGATGTTGACCTTCATTTTCTCTGATGTTAGGTGGATTTACATTGCCTGTTGAGAGTGGCAAGAAGTACCTGCTCCGAATCATCAATGCTGCGCTCAATGAGGAGCTCTTCTTCAAGATTGCCGGGCACCAGCTGACCGTCGTGGAGGTCGACGCCACCTACGTCAAGCCTTTCAAGACCAACACGATCGTGATTGCACCTGGCCAAACCACCAATGCCCTCATCTCCACCGACCAGAGCTCTGGCAAGTACATGGTCGCCGCCTCCCCTTTTATGGACTCCCCGATCGCCGTCGACAACATGACCGCGACCGCCACATTACACTACTCCGGCACGCTTGCTGCGACCTCCACGACCCTCACCAAGACTCCCCCACAAAACGCCACCGCTGTGGCCAACAATTTCGTTAACTCGCTCCGGAGCCTCAACTCGAAGAGGTACCCTGCCAAAGTCCCTCTTACCGTCGATCACAGCCTCCTTTTCACAGTTGGACTAGGATTCAACCCTTGCCCTTCGTGCAAAGCTGGCAACGGAAGCAGAGTCGTGGCAAGCATGAACAACGTGACATTCGTGATGCCAACGACAGCCATTCTCCAAGCACATTTCTTCAACATAAGCGGCGTCTTCACGAGCGATTTCCCGGTAACCCGCCGACCATTTTCAACTACACGGGGTCACCGCCATCAAATTTGCGGACCACAAGCGGGACAAAGGTGTACCGGTTGCCTTATAACTCGACGGTCCAGCTCGTGTTGCAAGACACCGGGATTATCGCCCCAGAGAACCACCCAATTCATCTTCACGGGTTTAATTTCTTCGCCATCGGGAAGGGATTAGGAAATTATAATCCGAAAGTGGATCAGAAGAACTTCAACCTTGTTGATCCTGTTGAGAGGAACACAATAGGAGTACCATCTGGGGGATGGGTTGCAATCAGATTCAGAGCAGATAATCCCGGTACAATTCTAGTTTATCGACTATTCTCGTTTACTCTACCAAAAATTTAACCACTCTGCAAGTTTTTCATGACTGTTGTTGAAACATTTTGCAGGCGTTTGGTTCATGCATTGTCATCTGGAAATTCACACAACCTGGGGACTCAAGATGGCCTTCTTGGTGGACAATGGGAAAGGTCCGAACGAGTCGCTTCTACCGCCTCCGAGCGATCTTCCGAAGTGTTGATCCATGGGGAGAAATTTGATAATCAAGTATGCGGCATCTGGAGATGAAGAGTGATGAGAAGACAAAAGAGCCTGAGCACAGAGGGAAAGGCATATGTAGGTGATTTTGACCTAGTACAATGAAGATCAGAATTGTTTCTTGAGCAAAAGTAGGAAGAGTATTGCTCAAGCATGTTAATTAAGAAAAAAAAAATCCATGTTTTGATTGCAAAGTTCGTATTTCGTAAGAATTTTTCATAATCAGATAGGTGCTAAAAAAAATTTCTGGAAAAGAAAAAAGATTCTGCTGTTCGCCAAAATTGCAAATACTTGACAAGTTAATTGTGCACACAGAGACTAGACTATCATGTTTTGGTTGATAATGGGCCTAATGCTCTAACGGTGACATATGATGGATAGGTCCAATAGATATTATCATATATAGCTAAGGTCTCCTCTCTGCTCCTGACACACATTCTAGGCTTTATCCTTTGGGAGCCGTCTAAGGAGGAGATAGAAGAGGAAATAGCTAATTAAAAGGAATCAATCAAAAGCAAATTCATAGATTCCACACACCGGACTTTCCGTGGCTGAGAGCCCTTACACCACAGGCACAAAGATGCACTCATTAGAAATGTGCTCAGCCACTAAGTTAATAGCCCATCAGCCTAGAATAAATAACTAGATAGATGGTAGCTCACCACCAAGGTAAGGATTGTTCCACAGGCCGAGTTTTCTTCATTTTCCACTAGTACCATGTTGATGATTTCATAAAATATGACAAGATTCGATTTTGTAGTCCGTGGTTTATTTATTCTAGATACACCATAATTAGCCAGCCACTTGGAGGAAAACTCATTCAGTATTCTACCGTCATGCCCTCCCGTTTAAATTTGAGTTAGCCATGGGAGAAATCGAACCCGTTATCGTTGGCCTAGATCATGCCATGTATTAGCGATGCTTTTGGGAAATTCTCTCTCTCCATTGACAATGGAACCAACACAGATTCTAATCAAGTTTGATCAGTCATCTTTCTCGAGAGAAGCTACATATCAATTGCATTTTAGAGCATGATCGTCAGGGCTAGTCTAGTATAATTAGTTTAGCGAATGCTAAAGATTCATTTACAACCTAGAGATGCCCAATGATTGAATAATTAAATAAGTTAGATCATATTCAACACTCGAAAACAATTTATCATATTACTTAACACGTTTTTAGAACAAGAGGAAAGTACCAAATAGTTATTTAATTTATTGCATTAATGTCAATTCAATTCCAAACTTTTTAATTGAACTAATTTTGTCATAAATCTTTTGCAATATGTCACTACAGTCTATCCATTCAATTTTGACTAGAAATCGCTAACATGGACACTGGGCGTCCTACATTTACCACCAGCGCTAACATGGACAAAATTTACAATTTAAAATATTATTTTCTTTTCTTTTTTCATTTTTTTCATTGTCGCTAGCAAAGGGCAAGCCCTCGTCGACTGCTAATGAAGGTCATAGTCCTTGCTTGGGCCATCGTTAACCGAGGGTGAGGGCCACCAAGCCCTTCACCTAGGCCGCAAGGGTTGAGCACTTGCCAAATCCGACGAGGGCAACCCTTACCCAAGCGAGCACCCAAGCCATAAGGGATCAACCTATGCGCTTTAGGCTAGGTCACCCTCAATGGATTTGGTGAGGGCTCGACCCTTGCAGCTAGGTGAGGGTTGCCCTCACCAAATCTAGTAAGGGTTTGCAAGCCCTTACGCCGCAATAAAAAAATAATAAATAATAAAAATTCTAGAAAATATAAAGAATGGTAAAATTTGCTCTAGCACTAATCATATTATGTAGGACAACTAGCATCCATGTCAGTAATTTTTCAACTAAAATTAGCCGAATGATGTACAAATGTAAAAAATTTATGACTAAATTGATCTAATTGAAAGATTTATGACTAATTTGATACAAATGCAATTGGTTTAGCATTTTTTTTATATATACTTTTCCCTTGCAAAAGTATCTCTGATTACCTATTATTATTCAATGAGTTTATGCAATAAATTTTTATTTTGCCTACTACTCAGCTAGAAGGACAAGAATGCTACTAAACGACACGTAAATTACCAAAGTGACTTGTCAATCCAACCACTCGATGCACCTCTTGTCGGATTTCCACGTATCAACACCAACATCATCTTCTTGGTTTTTGACCAAGCAACAGTGGAGGAATCAGTGGACCAACGGATCGGATCAAACATAGCTTGGATGTGGAGTCTATAACATCTCTTTCATGCTTATAGAATGAATTCGCCAATACCCGCTTGAACTTATTCATGCTTAGGGCCATAAAGGATTCATACAGTGGCTTCTCAATGCTACCAAAAGGGTTTTTTTCTTTTTCTTTTCTTTTTTTTCTTTTTTTGGGGGGGGTGGTAGGGATTGGAAGCACAAAAGATGGAAGATCTTGCGTGCCTAGCGGAGGCAACCCTAGATATTCCATGCTCACTTCAGGGCACGTCAAGGTTTGGAAAGGGTTGTGCTTGTTATAAAAGCGGCAACATATGGCATAGAACGCACGGGGTTTGATCCATAGCAAGGCACATGAAACTCCATGCGACCACCATGTCGAAGAGTTATGGAAAGGGTTCGAGATGTTGCGCAAGAGGTTGATGCTTCCGGTTCCCCGTAACATTGTTTGATCAAGTTCGAGAGAGCAGTGGGTGCAAAGTTGGCCAAGGACTCCATGTAACGGTCAAGGATGGTCCTCCGTTCGAAGTCAATGCTAGGCCGTCCAAGTAATAGAGAAGCTTGATCCCAGAGGTAGAATCTGAGGAAGGCTAGCAGTATCACCTAGAAGAGGTGAATAGGCAATCTCAAGGAACTTGATAATAATGTAGAATTAAATTTGTCACGTCCCAAATCTTCCCTCGCTGTGGGAACTCGACATCTGCTAAGGGATTAATTTGTGACGTCTCAGGAAGCTTCGCTATCCCATTGGTTATAATCTTTCAATTGAGCATGTGCGGAAACGTGCAACTCAGCACCCAAAAAACAATGACATTGGATCATAAGGAAAACGCACATACACTATACAACTTATATATGCTTAACTAATATATCGGAACGTTATAATTACAAGCTGACCTCTTTGGGGCCATTCTGATTTTCATCCCACAAAAAGATATAAGGGAGATGGGTTCACAAGCTTTAAGGGAGTCTATCTTCTCTAGCGAAATACTAACCAAAAGCAACTCCCCTACAAGGACCAACTATCTAGTCATCACCTACTGGCCTATCGAGCGAACCATCATCCTCATCTAATCTAGGCGGTCCGCAGAACCCATGGAGGGGCCGAAGAGATCCCCATCAAACCATGCATACCAAACTCAGTAGCTATGAAGGATGAGATCACTGTAGCCCTCATCCACCAAAACAGTAGTAGTGATCCTTATCCTCCCTAAACGAGTCCATCACTGTAACCTCCATAGTAATGGGGACCCCAAAATCACATGAAATGAGCAACCAGAGGATTCATACCTATTGGCCTGAAAAAGTTAACAACAATGAATGAGTTGAAATCTAATAACCTAAATCTCATATAGGCAGATGCCTTGCATCGGAACCTTACAAATGCTTGACCCCAACATGTTGATGGTAGATCAATAATAAAACATTTGCTTTGCTTTAATATTATATATATATATGAAAGGGAATCCTTAGCCATCTAGATTACTCTCTCTATCTAGAACCTATGGAACATCACATACTCATAACAATTCTATATGTGCCAATTAATGATACTAAAAATGTACACGCGCTTCACAAGTCACATTTAATAGCATCAAAAATTCAGAAGTGTCATACAACGACCTCAAAGTTCTTACCATGGCTCCTTAAATAATGTCATCTAAAATGTTCACGTACCTCTCACGTCACAATTTATGACAATTAACTCGTACACAAGCCTTCTCATATTATAAAAATGACCAATAAATTATGCACACGTTTCATGCATCATAAACAATGGCATACGACATATATACGTGTCACAAAATCACTTCACAAGTATGCACCTCATTCACAAATGCTTTCCATGCACTGTCACCTCGAGAATCATATAATACCCCCATAATATTATACCATATTGAGTCAATTTAATTAACACACATAACCAGAACCCTCGGTTCTTCTAGAAACCTCCGGGATATCGTCTCACTTCATCAAGCACGGCATATGAACACTTTCGAGTATCCTTTTGAGCATCGTTCCGTAACCATCACCATGAAAGGCATCCGAAAACCTTCAAGTGTCACCCTCCAACGTCTCTCGATGGCGACATCTTACCTCGAAACCTTCGGTGACGGAATTTTTCGTGTGATCATATGAATTAAGCACACAACAGGTTTTATATTCCACTTTAGGCCAAAGCATGAATGCCCCAAGAGTGTGCCAAGTGATGTGTAACTCATGACCTATCGGAAATGTATAGATAAAACATGCCGAGCATGAAATGAGAATCGTGACTTGACCATTACATTTGAGCACCGGCCTAAGTCAAACCCGAATCAGACGATACGCCTCAATATTGCCGAACCAAGAGAGTGACCTAGCCCGGCATGCTTCCACACATGTCCAAGAATTAATGCAATTCTAACTTTAGAGGCTCGGTGTGGTTTCAAGCATCAACCATGACTTATGGACAACAATATGTGAAGACCACACCTAGAAATCAATAACAGCCTCTACGACCAATCATAATAGCATCACATAATGAAGACACATCCAACAATAGATACAACACATAGTGTCTAAGCTTAGTTAACAATTAAAGTACATTACAAGAGACAATCACAAGATTACATCTAGAGAACTATAAACAGGTCTTGAAAACAATACTAATCTGCATCACATAAGATCACGCATCCAATCCTAACAACCAAACTTAAGAACTAAACCTAGGTACTGATAATCAACAAACCATATACAACCATCATGGCAATTTCTTTGGGCCGAGCAATAACATACACATAAATGGTCCATTCCTACTAACAACAATGATCCGGACAATCTCGACAACCACTTAATCATTTCTCACCTATTTCCGAACCTTATAGTCCAAGCACATCATGAACAAACCATATAAAATTAATCACATGAGTTTATCTACCTAGGATAGCTCCAACAACACAAAAACCAAATCTAAATTCGAGTTATGTAACGCTATGGCCTAGCCAACGTTTAGGAAATCTACTTACGAATAACTAAGACAAAGATGAAGGGTAGTTGGTGGTGGCTTGAGGCTCACGACACAGTGGCGGTGTGAGGACGGCAGGCGATAGAATGGCGCAAGAACGATGACGACTGCAGTGGCGATCGGCGAGTGGCGGTGCAGCGGGTGAGCTGCCCGAGAGAGAGGAAGAGGGGCAAGTGAGGGGAAGAAAGGAGAGGGGATCGGCCAAGAGAGGGAGAGAATGAGAAAAAAAATAGAACTTACGAAAGAAAGACAATGAAATGAGAAGATGGGTGTCCAGAAAGCATTTAATGAAAGCTCTATTATTGTCCTTGGTCCATGATGGCTTCTTGGCTTGAATGATGAGATTAAATCTCCACCGCACATTTTGTCCTAGCATGCTTTTCAAATTTCATTGGCCAATAATGTATCTAGTTACAAGAGAACTAGATTTGTTGCTCGAACTAAGTGGTCTCCTCCTAATGGGCGCCCTTTCCTCTTGGTTGGCCTCCAAGAATTTTGCCTCGTTTCAATTAAATCTCAAGAAGCTAAATTGGTCTCATTTCTAGAGTCACTAAAGTTTAGCACATTTCTCCAATTAATGCACTAACGGACTCATCAATATCATTTCAAAGAATGTTTTAATAACATCTACAATTGATACCTAAAATCGGACTGGGGTTTGTGACTAAGTTTCAATTAGAAACAGTCTTAATGCCACATACGCGAATTTGGGTGCCATTGGTGGAGCTCGCGTGGCCATACTTACTCCAAGTTTGATGCTTTCAAGGTTTTAGGCGTGACTTTTATTTGAGCCCAGTCGGTTCATGAAAGACTCTCAGTTGTCATGTAATCAAGTAGAATCAATTGACTTGCCCTGAATTTACAGTGGTTCGTAATCAGATTAGGATTGTTCACAAGTAGTACATTGACCGTACAGCGTCACCGGCGACAAGTATACCTTTGAGCCGAATCAATCTATACCGGTCCATTGATCAACTTGTGATGGCATGTGATCGTCCACAGCAATCCTTATGGCCAAATGGCCTTTTTCATGATCGACTATTCTGGTCTATCGCAACCCTGATCCTAAGTCATCTTGTCCCTAATTAGCTAATTAGTGCATGAACAAATCCCTGACATTGAGTCACAACTTATCCTTATTACTGGCGTACCGATCCTTAGTCCATTCCTTGTGGTCTATATGAGGGTCCAAATTGAAGATGTCACAACTCTTCCCCTCTAAAAGAAATTTCATCCTCGAAACTTACAGACTTACCTGATTCCTCAAATACATGTGGATATCAGAGCTTCATTGAATCCACACTTTCTCATATTACTCCTTCCATACCATGATGTTGCCAAATAATCTTAACTAAGGAAATGGCTTTATTCTATAGCACTTGCTCCTTTAAATTCGTGATCAACACAGGTTTTTCAACATACAACACTCTACCACCCACTTCGATCTCTTTGAAGTTTAGCATGTGTGCCGAATCGGGTTCTTACTTTCTCAACATATATACGTGAAATAAGCCATACACTTGAGCAAGTCTTTGTAAAAGTGTCAACCTGTAGGCCAAATTCCCTACTCTTTCTAAAATCTTGAAGGGTCCTACATACCTTGAGCTTAGCTTATCTTTCTTACTGAAACGCAATGTACCTCTCATAGGTGGCACCTTAAGGAAGAAGTGATCACCTACTTGAAATTCCAAGGGTCTTTGTCATCTATCCACGTAGCTTTTTTGGAGGCTTTGAGCAATCCTAAGTCTTTCTCAAATCATTTTCACCGTGTCCATTAATATTTGGACTAACTCTAGGCTAGTGATTCTTCTTTCTCCAATCTCATCCCAACAAACTGAAGTTCTACAAGCTTGTCCATACAAAGCTTCGAATGGTGCCATTCCGATACTCTGCTAATAGCTGTTACTGTAGACGTATTCAACGAGATCTAATTGCTCTTCCCAACTTCCTTTAAAATCAAGTACACAAGCTCATAGCATGTTTTCAAGAGTTTGAATCGTCCTTTCTAATTGGCCATCTATTTATGGATGATAGGCTGTGCTATATTGCAGTTTCGTTCCTATGGCCTTCTGAAGGCTCTTCCAAAATGACAATGAACTTGGGATCTCTATCCGAGGTAATCACCATTGGTACTCTGTGAAGACGAATTATCTATGGGACATAAAGTCTTGCGTATTCTTCCAATGAGAAATGTTTTTGTACAGCCAAGAAATGGGTTGACTTGGTCTGCCTGTTGACTATTACCTAAATAGAATCATGACCTCTTTGGCTCTTTGGAAGTCCCACGACGAAGTCCATTGTGATGTGCTCGCATTTCCATTCTAGGATTTCTAATGGTTGAAGTAATCCAACAAGCTTGCAGTGTTATGCCTTTATTTGTTCACACATCAAACATCTGACGATATGCTAGGCGATATCAACTTTCATGTCATTCCACCAGTAATATTGTTGGAGATTCAGGTATATCTTCGATCTACCCTAATGTATGCTATCGTTGCTTTGGTGTGCTTCTGATAGGATTTCCTCCTTAAGTTCCGCATTGTTGGGTATGCTTGGGTATGCACAATCACCCACGGAATTTCAATACTCCATCTTCCATTACTTGGAAATTTAGCTTTTTCTTTTCCGAAACTCCTCCTTGAATTTTCTAGAATTCAGGATCATTTTGTTGCAATAATGTGATCTATGATTGCGTGAATGATTTCTAATTTGAGTTCCCTAAATTAGAAATCATACACGCAATCAAAGACTCTTGCGCTGAAAGAACTAGAACGCCTCTGCCACTGGGTCAATCCCAAGTTGGGTATGATGTTAAAAGTTAATCGACATCAAATCCAAACTTTAAAAGACTACAAGGACGGAAACATGAAATTAGAGCTCAGTTTCATCTCAAATGCGCTGAATGTATTAACCTCGAGGGGGTGGCAGCATACGTATTTGAGCCCCAACACATACTAAAAATGGAACATGAAATATAGCACGACAAACATAAGGAACAAGAACCATAGTAGAGGACATTATCATGAACCTACTACGGGCATGCGTAAGATGAGAGAAACAGAGAGGTCAAACGCTTGCCAAGCAGTTGTTCAATTGGTCGAAATCTCACAATCAAGTTGGTTGTGAGTTTCGCAAAAAAAGCATCTGAACTTCAAGCTGGAACCAACTAAAGCTTCTCGATGAGGTTCGAATGGTACGTTGAAAACGAAATATAAGCAGCTTCTTCTAACGGAATGTCCTCTATTAGTCCTTTCTGAATAAATTTTACCCAAAAAAAAAAAAAAAAAAAACTAGATAGATAATTAAGGGATCCATGACACCAACAAGTAAGAATTTTTCTAAGAATTTTTCTAGTTATACCCGCTCTTCAAGAACATATAACTCCAGAAATTTTAACAATTTGTTTGAATGATACATATTATGACCGGATCCTGCGAATATTTCGATTCCACCAAACGATGTCACCATGGTTTCGATCCGATTAATTATTAACAAAGCAATATATGCAATTTGTGAGGGTTGTTTTAGCTAATGCGAGTCCTCGATAAATAAACAATATTTTAAACTCCATAGGTTTTGAATCGCAGAAACTGATCCGAATTCATTTTTATATGAACCTTGATTTGTAAGAATCCCCTTCATGTCAACCTAACGATGAAGAAAACGACAGAGCAGCAATTTTGAGTCGATTGTCCGCCCCTATTTAAGTGAGCGAACTTTGCATCAGATGATCACCAGAACAAAGCTTGCTTCGAATTAAGCTAAAAAGATTTTGTACTGCAAGAGATGGACTCTTGGCTTCAAATCCTTGTTCTCGTTGCGTGCATCACTCCGGCTGTGGTCCAGGGCAGAGTTCGGAACTACACATTCAATGTAAGTAATGACACGATGGAATGAAGTATTCCTCTGTAAAACTTGCTTGCTCGGACGGTAGCCCGTGTAGTGATATGTGTTTATTCCTCTAATTGGCAGGTGGCAATGAAGAATACGACGAGGCTGTGTTCGAGCAAGCCCATCGTGACTGTGAATGGGATGTTCCCGGGACCCACTCTCTACGCTAGGGAAGGCGACACCGTGCTTGTGACGGTCTCTAACCGTGTCAAATACAATGTCACCATCCATTGGTAAGCTCAACCGAGCTCTAAATTAAACTACTATCTTTAGGAAATCGCACATTAATTTTGGTGTATATGCGGTTAGGCATGGTATTCGGCAGCTGAGGTCGGGGTGGGCCGACGGGCCGGCATACATCACCCAATGCCCAATTCAGCCAGGCCAAAGCTATGTGTACAATTTCACCATCACGGGCCAACGGGGCACCCTCCTTTGGCATGCGCACATACTCTGGCTCAGGGCAACCCTGCACGGAGCCATTGTCATCTTGCCCAAGCGCGGTGTTCCATACCCTTTCCCTAAACCCCACAAGGAAGTTGTTGTCGTACTGGGTATGCTCGATTTCACGTCCAATCTACTTCGGTTGGTTGACAGCATATACTAGTAGAAGCTCTGAACCTTTTTGGGGTTTGTGAATCAGGCGAATGGTGGAAATCTGATACAGAAGCTGTGATCAATCAAGCCATCAAGTCCGGATTGGCACCAAATGTCTCCGATGCTCACACGATCAATGGCCATCCAGGGCCAATTTCCAATTGCCCTTCCCAGGGTAACAATCCATCGACAAACATTGCCATGAAAAGATCATCTGAATCTTGATGTCACGTTTTCATGAAATAGTTTAATTTAATGTTTCACTGAGTTGATGTTGACAAACATTTTCTCTGATGTTAGGTGGATTTACATTGCCTGTTGAGAGTGGCAAGAATTACATGCTCCGAATCATCAATGCTGCGCTCAATGAGGAGCTCTTCTTCAAGATTGCCGGGCACCAGCTGACCGTCGTGGAGGTCGACGCCACCTACGTCAAGCCTTTCAAGACCAACACGATCGTGATTGCACCTGGCCAAACCACCAATGCCCTCATCTCCACCGACCAGAGCTCTGGCAAGTACATGGTCGCCGCCTCCCCTTTTATGGACTCCCCAATCGCCGTCGACAACATGACCGCAACTGCCACATTACACTACTCTGGCACGCTGGCCGCGACTTCCACGACCCTCACCAAGACTCCCCCACAAAACGCCACCGCGGTGGCCAACAATTTCATTAACTCTCTCCGAAGCCTCAACTCGAAGATATACCCTGCCAAAGTCCCGCTTACCGTTGATCACAATCTCCTTTTCACGGTTGGACTAGGAATCAACCCTTGCCCTTCGTGCAAGGCTGGCAACGGAAGCAGAGTCGTGGCAAGCATGAACAACGTGACGTTTGTGATGCCGACGACAGCCCTTCTCCAAGCACATTTCTTCAACATAAGTGGCGTCTTCACGAGCGATTTCCCCGGTAACCCGCCGACCACTTTTAACTACACAGGGTCACCGCCAACAAATTTGCGGACCACGAGTGGGACAAAGGTGTACCGGTTGCGTTATAACGCAACAGTCCAGCTCGTGTTACAAGATACTGGGATCATCGCCCCGGAGAACCACCCAATTCATCTTCATGGGTTCAATTTCTTCGCGGTCGGGAAGGGACTAGGAAATTATAATCCAAAAGTGGATCAGAAGAACTTCAATCTTGTTGATCCTGTTGAGAGGAACACAATAGGAGTACCGTCTGGGGGTTGGGTTGCAATCAGATTCAGAGCAGATAATCCCGGTACAATTCTAGTTTATCGACTGTTCTCATTTACTCTCCAATCTATACTATAATTTTAACTACTCTGCAAGTTTTTCATGACTCTGTTGTTGAAAATTTTTGCAGGCGTTTGGTTCATGCATTGTCATCTGGAAATTCACACAACCTGGGGACTCAAGATGGCCTTCTTGGTGGACAATGGGAAAGGCCCAAACGAGTCGCTGCTACCGCCTCCAAGCGATCTTCCAAAGTGTTGATCCATGAGAAGAAATTCTATAGTCAAGTATGCAGTAGCTCGAGATGAAGAGTGATGAGAAAAGAAAATAGAGCCTGACCACAAAGGAAAAGGCTTATACAGGTGGTTTTAACCTAGTAAAATGAAGATCCGAATTGTTTTAAAAGAATTCTTTGTTTTGATTGCAATATTCGTATTCCGTAGGAAATTTCTTTAATTAGAGAGGTGCTGCAATTTTAAAGAACAAGATTCTGCCATTTGCTAAGTTGCAAATTTCTGATAAGTTTCTCGCATATTGTGGACACGGAGAATGACCATCTTGGAAAAAGACTCGACGGTAGTAATTGAGGATGATGTATCAGAAATTTTATAGCTGTCCACTTTGAAAAAATAGAAGGCCATTGCAAAGCAGATAACTTTAATATGAAACAAGACTTGATAGTCGGAATACGATCACACGATCAAATTATATTGGGCATTCCATAACTCCGTCCGGAAAAATGTGGCTCGACAATTTGGTGGAGTCTTTATGTTCTAACACTGACTTATGGTGGATACCTTTATAAAGCTAAGGTCTCCTCTCCACTCCCAACACACATGTCCTAGATTGGAAAGGAAGATCCAATAAAAAGGAATAGATCAAAACCAAATTAATAGAATCCATATATTGAATTATTCATGTGGCTGAGAGACCTCGCAGCTCAGGCATGGCAACGCAATTATTTGGAGCGTTCTCTGCCATTGAGCTATAATGGCCCATCGTCCAAGCTCCCACTGGGTCCGCTATGTCAGAAGGGAGCAAAACCACATTCCTCTCTTTTCCTTTTTAGCTCCCATATCGCAATTCAGGAGGGGCATGGGGATATCTAAACGGGATCCTATCAACTTATTCTATAAATTAAATAATATTTTCATCTCCAAGTTGAACTCAATGTAACTGGCCTCTTTTTGGGTATAAAGCAATATCAAACCTAAATGTCCAACAAACATTAACTCTTCCAAAAAGGAGATGATCCAACCACACCTTCCAATACAACTACCTTGCTACGATTTCATCAAGTCACTAACGATGTCAGCAGCATCCCCCTCCTTGCACAGCCAACTTTCATAATGTGACGGGTGGTGTACCATTTAATTTCTTCAAGTGTTTGTTTATCAAATTGTTATTTAGGTGTTCTAAATCTCTATACTAATCATGGATCAAATGTTTTTAATTATGTTGGATCGATGATTTTCTTACATTATGCTCTTGAGTTTTTCCTCATAAAGCCTACTGAGGTGCATTTACGTACCTTCAGTTAAGCAATGGCACAAAGTTTTGTTCCTTTTATTACTAACCAAAAATAAATAATTAATTAAATATCGAGATTACCCATTCAGATTTTGACTAGCCTCACACTATTATGTCATTTGCACAAAGTTTCATTTCTTTTATTATGATCTATAGTAGAAAAAAAAATCACTATCAAGACCGCCCATTTGCATTTTGACTCGTCCCATACCATTATGTCCTTTGTACCATTAGAGGTAAGAGTAGCACATCAATAACTAAAACACCACCAGAGCCAATTTATACAGTTCCCGATGAGCACAAGAAGTGTCAAGATTGAACCTAAGATTATAGCGACACCATGCCCCTCAAAGAATGAACTTATTACTTTATTAAGACATGCCTAATAACTATTCTGTTTCTGTAATATATGGGCTTTAAAGTAAGGAAATAAAATAAAAGAAGAGAAAAAGAAAAGGTTGAAAAGTCAAAAAGGGAAGGCTGAAGAGAACCGTGGAAGCTTCGGCAGTGTTTTAAAAAGAGAGAAAGAGGGAGAGAAAGAGAAGAGCAGCGGGCAGAAACAGGGGAAAACGCAAAACAGGGGAGAAGAGAGAAAGAAGAGAAAGGGAAAAGGGAAAAGAGGAAAAAATTTGGCGCGCTCATGACCCGGACGCCTCATCAAGCCGACTCAAGTGTGTTTTGCAAGGCCGGTAAGAAATTGAAGCCTTTAATCACTTGCTTGAAGCAATTGCCGCAATTAGGACTTGAAATTCGGATTTCATGGGTAATTGTGTGGCGAAGCCCAATTTTTGAGTCGTTAAGCTGTAAATTTTTTAGAAATGGTACTTTGGGATGTTGTGAAGCTATAGCATCTTTCGGATCGTGATTTGAGCTTGCGGTTTGTTCGGAACGGAATTTTTAAATTGGAGACGCAATCTGGTACTGTAGCGAACAGTGGCTTCGAGTCTCTTTTTTTGTTATTTTCGGCACTGTTTTGGGGCGGCTGAGTTGGGGTTGTTGTTGTACATTAAGAGAGCTTTCTAAAGACTATAAGACGGCTTGAATCGGAATTTTTTTAAGGAAGTTATGGCGTGACGAAGTTGGCGCATGGGCCGCACCTAGCTGAAAATGATGGGTTTATGCTAAATTGTGAACTTTTGGGACGCGTAGGTGTCGTTTATCGACTAATAGGCCTAGTATGGACGAGTTGTTATAAGAATATCATTTTTACTTGGCTTTTTAATATTTTCCCGTTAATTGTTAGGAATCCGAATGCGTCGGTTCGTGTGAGCGACGTAGTTGATTTTTGGCTTTTCCCAGGTGAGTGACACTATTTCTTCTTTGTATTTTAAACTCATGTTTTGAGAAACATGGTTGATTAAATACTCTATGAGTTGACAAAAGCATATTTCGTTGCATAAAACAGGATGGAGATATTACTGACATTTTTTGTTCGAAGGGAGTTGTATTTTGACGTTACATTGAATGGTTGTGTGAAAAAGGATTTGTGAAATTCTTTGCGAAAGAATCTTGAAATGCTTTGAAGGATGCTTTGATATTTATATATATCAAATTTTGAGTTGTGATATAATTTCTTTTCTGACGTTGGATTATTGAATATTGTGATTGGTGCTCAATGTCTCTGTGGACCCTGAAGGGTGTGTGGGTATGCGCATACTATTCTAGAATATCCTTGTGGGCCGAGCCACCGGCTAATAATATGTGGAGACCTTGCCAAGGGGGGGATCTTGGTCGTTTTGTCACGGGCGTTACGCGTGACCATGGTTAGACATTTGAGCATGAATTGGTCAATGGAGTGGACCATTGACGTGTGACTTGAGTTTGGTCGATGGAATGGACCATCGATGTGAGTTGATGAGATTAATCAATGGAATAGACCATTGATGCATGTTTTACGATATTGACTAATGGACTCGACCATTGGTGCTTTCGATATTTGAATTATGATTTGGTATTATGATAAAGTGAGTTATGTTTGTGTTTTAAAATGTGCATAGTGATTTCTCGATCCGCTTAGAAGAAATGTGTTACTCACCGAGCCGTGATAGCTCACTCCTCTCATCTACTTGTTTTCAGGTTCTTCGCGAGTCACGAATAGGCGTGAGCGTTCGTTCGAGAGGACTTTTTGGTGGAAATTTTGGGTATGGCTTATGCATAGTTCATAAGTTTATAAGTTAGTCTTTGTTAAAGGTTTATGTTTTGATGTCTGTGGATTATAGATATACTCTGATATTGTAACCAATTGCCCTGTTTTGTCAAATATATATATAGATGTATATATGTGGATATCGGGATGAAATTTTGTTTACGTTGAGGCTGCGTCCTTTGGGAAAAGGACGGCCATGTCATGCCCTTCTTCTTGTGAATCGGGGTGTGATAGTTTCTCTATCTCTATTTTTATTTTTATTTTTATTTTATCTGTTTCTCAAGGACAATGATGTACTTACTGAAATGACTATGTGTCCGACTACTCCCCAGATGTCAACATGGACTTACCGAAAAGAGTATGTGTCCGACTATTCCCCACATGTTAAGAAGGCCCACGGACCCAAAGAGAGATTGCAGCTCATTAGCCCGCTATTGAGGATTTCTAAACCAGTCTCAAATCTTTTGACTAAGTTTGATAGACAAGACAAAAGTCGAGATAGGATAAAGTTTATCATATCTCATGTTGGGTTACTATCTAAGACAGAATAAAATTAGATCGGATATAAGAGGAAATAGTCCGAATAAAATCATCTCATGGGATGGAACAAAGATGAATAAGATTTATTATATATCCATGACGAAAAATTATTTCTCATGAATAATAAATTTCTTTAGTTAGAAAAATTAAAATAACAATTAAATATAAAGTAATACTTGGATTCTAATAAATAAAAAAGAGAATTTAAAAGAACTAAAGGAAAATTATCATTTTTTATCTATTTCTGTTTTTAATATATTTGAATTTCTTTATGCTTTATCATATGTATTTGTACATATATTTATAGTTATATAGTATATAGAATTTTACATATATATATATATAATATATATATATATATATATATATATATACTATTATAATTTATTATTTAATAAAAAATTATTAAGGAATGATGGAAGGGAGTAAGAAAGAAATAGAAAAGATAGGAAAAATAATTTAAAAAATAAGTAAACAAAAATGAAGTAGAATAACCCCGATTTTAAATGAATAATTCAAACTTGAAATGAATCTTTATAATTCACTCCATCTCCTTCTTCTTCATATCTTAATTTCATGTTGAGGCTTCATGACTTTGTTCATGTCAAAACTCCTTTGTGACTCTAGTTCACATCAAGAGTCCACGAAAGCAGTAAAAAGAGTTGAAACTCTTCTTTTCGTAACTCTGTTGTTGATGTTGAAATGTCATGAAAGTGGTGAGAGAATCAAAGAACTATACTTTTCAAAATCACGAAAGTGAATGATCATGTTTTCTCTTGTTTACTAGATTTTCCATTTGCTGGCTAATCTATCTTGTCAATATTGTTCTAGCCCATTAATATTTCTTGTCATTATCGAATATGTACAAAATGTAGATCATTCAATAATTATGAATTGATTGATGGTGATTACATCCATCCGTGCATTTGTGATTTCTTTAATAGTGAATCATAAGAAATTCTTACCATCTCTGCTCGTACATTTTCAAGTTTATATATAAGAAGTAATTAAGTAACAATCTTTAATCTATAAAAATAACAATATGGTTGGACCATAAAAAAGTGAATAACAAATAATTATAAATTGTTGTGATGTTCATTTGTTCAAGAATTTGTGGTTCACAACATGCGATAACTTTCACAATAATCAAGAGATTATTATACCGCAATTATTATATTGGCAAAATCCTTTTATATATTAATAGTTCATACCAAACAATGAAATGATATGAAAAAATTGGCAATTCACCATACAGTAAATAGGATATAACAAGATCTATGGATTTTATATCATATCATATCCAATCATATCCTAATTGGAAATCCTAACAACCAAAAATAGCTTATTAGGTTTTGTATCCGATGCTCCAAACCTATATGGCAACCCTTAACCATAAGCCCAAGAAAATTACTAGAAAAGTCTTAAGCATTTGCATTTATACTAATTTAGTCATAAACTTTATAATTTAATCAATTGACCTAAACCTTTAGATATTTTGCCAACATAACCCATCTAGCCAGTTTTGGATGGAAATCGCCAACATGGATGTCAACCTTCTAACATGGTACGACTAATGCTGAGGTGAACAACTTTTGTAAACTTTTAATATTTTTTGCACTTTCATTATTTTTTATTTTTTATTTTCTTTCTTTGTTTCTTCTCCTCTTCCTCCACTAGTCGTCAAGTCTTAGCAAGGCCGAGGACCGATCAAAGGCGACAATCAGCAAATGTAGCCATTTTCAAGATGTAGCGAGGGTAAGCCTCACTCAAGGTCACCCATCACCAGCTTTGGCACTTACTGGATTCGATGAAGCTAGCCTTAGCCAAGGCTTAGTCGCCCCTCACTAGTTCCCAGCAAGGTTGAGCCTTGACTAAAGCTAGTAAGGCTGACCTTCATTGGCCTTTTGGCGAGGCTAGACCTCATTGATTGTCACCTTTGGCTAGTTGTTGGCCATCATTAAGGCTCAGTGACCCATGGAGAAAGACTGAGGAAAAAAAACAAAAAAGAAAAGAGAAGATAATATTTAAAAATTAAAAAATAATAAAATTGCAAAAATTACTTATGTCAGCACAAACCATGTTACATTAAACAACCAGTGTCCCCATCAATGATTTCTAAACAAAATTAGCCGGACATACTATATTGACAAATTATAATAAGTTTATATATTAATCAAATTAATAAAAGTATAATTGAATTGACACAAATGTAATAAGTTCTTTTTTTTTTTTTTATAATTGTTCCTTGGGAGCCCTATTAGGATTTGGGACAGTTCTGGTATCCAATTAGTGCTGACCTAGTGCCATCAAGATTCAAAGAGACGAGTCCTCGAAGTGGTGCAAACTATTTCTCATAATTGACTAGAATAGACTGAAGTTAAAAGGTACTTTGACTAATTCGCATCGCCAGAGTTTCGGAGCATACCCAAGAAAGAACTCCAGTGTCTCCAAGCTAGATGATTGGTGCTTATTGCACGCAAATATGGACGCCAAGTATAGATTTTATCCTATATTATTTTCCATCCACTGTATTGATTGAGTTTCGAGATTATGACACATTTCCAAATGTGACTTTTCTAAACAATATTATCTGGCTTTGTCTACGCGAGGGCTATTGTATATATAATACCCTCCTATTTTTTTAGGGTTTCTTTGATTCCCAAGTATAATAAAATTCGACCGATTTTTGCATTGAGAATTTCAAATCAAGACCTACATCTCGAAACAATGGCAGGACCCAGTTGTACATAATAAGCAATATAATATGGAGCTTGTTGAAACGAGGTGGAATAATGTCGAATGCATAATATTTAATGCATTTTACAATGTTTTTCGTCTTTATCCTCTTTGAGAAGACTATTAAAAAAATAGAATCCCAAAAATTGTCTATCGCCTAGAGAGATCAAGAGTCCTTCCGAGCTGATGTATAAAAACAAATTGCGGATCCCACTTGACCAAATATGCACGAAAGACGCAACACGGCCGAGCACATTCGAGGAAACTCTCGAGCAATTTATATTTTCAGAAAAATAACGATACTGTTTGAAAATTATTCCAGGGAACAAAAATAGAAAAAAAACTATTTATGTTCCGGGGAACAATTTTTGAACAGAAGAACGCGTTTGGTAAACTTGTTCCTAGAATAGAAAAAGAACATAAACATATTTGGTAATTTTGTGTTCTTTTAATTTTTAAATATTTTTATTGTATTTTTCTTTTTTTTTTTTCTTTTTTTTTCTTCCTTTTGGCCCGTCACCGGCCTCGGCCATAGCCATCGACCGACCAACGAGGGCCGACAGCCTCGCCTTGGCCGGGCGAGCTCGGCCTCGCCGGATTTGGGCAAAACCGAGCCTCTCCAAGGGTCGGCGACGCTCCGGCGAGGTCGCCGACCCTTGACGGCATCACCAGCCCTCAACGGCCGATCGCCGGTCATGGCCGAGGTCGACGACCGACCAAAGAAAAAGAAGAAGAAAAGAAAAAGAAAAGAAAGAAAAGAGAGAAAATATGTTTCTCCAAAGTGTTCCAGAAACAAGAAACAGGTTTTTCTCGTTTCTTGTTTTTGTTACAAATTTGTTAGGAACAAAAAAATAAATTTGGAACAAAAATGCAAAAAAACGCGTTTTATTCTTTTTTTTGTTCCCAGGAACAAAAAAAACAATATTTGTGTTCATAAACAGAAAAAAGAAACACAAACAAACACACCCTAAGTGTCCAAGATAGGCAAAACCATATAAATACCTTTCACAGCCTAGGAAAACCTTGTTAACATGAAAATATGTCCTGAAAAACAGCTAAACCAGAAACACGGCAAAGATAGGAAATGGGCCAAAGGAGTACAAAGAAGCGGGCGCCAAATAGATAAAGGCTCGAGGATTTACTTGTGACATCTTCAGATGTCTCTTCCTTAATAGATAAATCAGTGCCCTTACAAGGAGCTCCTCAAAGTATGCAAACGATGATGGATTTTGAGATTGAAACACCGTCAGGTTCCTTATTTCTGCCAAAGTACGGCACATTAAATGAGCTTTGCGAATTGATATGATGGGCTTGTGGAAAGTTATGGCTTGTTCACACAATAACGAGCCCAGACGACTTCCTACAGTTGTCATTTCGAACCAGGCCTCCTAAACCATTCTAGAAGTTAGTCACGAAATCGTATTTGCCTCACATTTACATGCTTCAAAAGATTGTCACATTGGTCCCGCTTTTTCGACGAGGCACGCAATTAGATCTCAATACTATTAAGGAAGAAAAATGAATTGTTATAGGCTGTAGAAAAAGTGAATAAAAGTAATAGAAGAAAGATAAAAAAAAGAGGCCATTCTAAAGGCATGCCAGGCCCATATCAACTACCTGCGCCAGCGCAAAGGCACATATTACTTTTCTCGCGATTTGGAAAGTGATCTTTAACGTTGGTGTGCCAGTTATTTATTTAGCTATATCATTATCGCATGACAGTGATACTAGGTGCATCAAGCCAATCAAAATTGAATATTTCAAAATCAAGCACCAAATAGAATGAGATACAGATCATTTGGATAATATAATTGGCCGATTACATCACATCAACTGCGTAATCGACATACGATATAGTTTGTCCTATCTCTGATGTCTCTTGCCTTAAATTCCACTTACCTTTACTTGGAAGAAAAGGTTATTAATTGATAGGCAATGACAACTTTCTGATAACTTCATTGGTAAGCACCCGTGTTTGGCCCTTACCTAATTTAAGTTAAGGCTATGTTTGTTTAACGGAAAATGAATAATTTGAAAATATTTTTCTATAATGATTGCTTGTATCTTTGAATAATTAGTTGATAATTTTTTCATTATCAACAACAATTTATATCTAAATATCTTCGTGGACGATGAACATATTTTTTTTTTATTCATATTTGTAATCGACAAAAGCGGTTTTATGAAAAAAAAAATTCTAATTCATTCATTTTTTTCGTGAAATCAAAAGAAGAAAAAAAATTACTCGTAAAATACATGAAAAACTAACAATAATAGAATTACAGAACATCATGAGTCATGCAAAATTACTATGTTGATAGCTCACAAGTAATGTTACTGTTAAATCAAAAGTGAGAACAAAAAAATAAAGTGTAAATCTTACAAAAAGTAAATATTTTGTCAAGAAACTCTACAGCACCTCGTAATCTTTTTACTATTCAACTTTTTGTATTTTGTATTGATTTGAGTGCATTTCCAAAATAAGAATCCACAGGAATGTGAGTTCAGAGGAACATTGAAATTATTAGAAATCCATTCATTAAAAACAACATATTTAAAAATAAAAATAAAAAACATGGTAATTTTAGAATTAGGTGAAAGAACGAATATAAATTCATATAGATAAAGAAAAATTTTCCGGAATATAATAATCGAAAAACTCTCAAAGGGCCACATCATGTGATTACTATCCATCTCGCAATCACTTTAATATATACACAACTAATAAAAAAAACTTGTGTTTTGCAATGAGTATCGTTTTTTCATTAAAATTTGTAATCACAGATGCTTAATGAAAAAATATTACACCGATCTTTCTCCTCATTCATTTTATCGACATTGCTGATAAGAAAAAATTTACTATATTCTGTTTGCATCACGCAAGAGAATTAAGTTGTACGCATGTCGGGAAAGATCATTTCTATGGAGAGACTCTCCTTCTTAAGAACACGGAGTATTTTTTATATCCTTTTTTTCCTTATTAGAAGGTAATTTGATCTATCCCAAATTAACAAAATTATCTATAAAATCGAATCGACAAATATGTCATTGTTATCAAATTATGTCTAGACCATACCATAATATATGATCAACATAACCGAATTTACGCATTTCTTTTTGCAAAGTAGATATCAAAAGTAAGGATCATTTTCATAAAAATTTCAATTACATAATAAAATCAATTGAAAGGAAATTATTACTTAATTCATAAATTAAACTCTACTCAAAGTTCCTGATTAAAAAATTTATCCGATTCATTCTTAATGAGATAATAGATGGTAAAAGAAAGGAAAATAGAGAAGAAAGAGTAAATCAAAAGGCTAACCTTGCCTCGCAATGCATGCCGATCATATTAAAACCCTCCTTTATATTATAATAAAAGATAGAGATATATGGTCAATAAGAGTTAGAACATGACTGCCCAAGTGCTGGTAATTAAGATTGGTATAAACAAATAAATCTTTCTCACATAAATAAAAATATTCTAATTGTTTAGGAAGTTTCGATCATTTCCAACAAATTGGGGTGCGATTGGTTATCTTTCTATTTCTAAAAACAATTTCTATTCAAATTTTTTTTTTTCCATTTTTGTTCTTAGGAATAAAGTAGTAGATTTTTTTTTTTTTTTTTACTTCTGTTTTCTGTCTCAAATCTATTCATTGGCTATTTTTCTATTTTGGAAAATAGAAAAATTAGCCGACTTTACCAAATAAATTTTTATTCTATTTTTTTGCTCCGGAAAATAAAAGAACAGAAAATAATTAATAAATAAATAAAAGAGATAGTTACCAAATAAATCCTAAGCTACACAGATAGTAGTAATTGGAGAGATTGTGTCGAGACAAGTGTAATTACAACAAGTTCACGCTCTGTGCTTGTCGGCCATGGAGCTTAACAATATAATACATAGTAATCTAATGTGCCCATTGGTTCTCCAGCTACTTGCGAAGGGCCTCGAATTCAAAACTAAATGTTTTCAAGAATGAGTACACAAAATATTTCTTGTACAAAGTGAGCCTTACTAATAGGGACTAGTACTCAAGGGACAGCACAAAATTGTTCAAACCGTTAAATCAACAGTTCGGTTCAGCTCGGTTCAATAGAGCTACTAATTTTCTATTTCAGTTTTAGCGGCCCCATTCGGTATGGCAACTCAATATATACAAAACGGATTAAAGTTAGTTAAGAAAAAATGAAGTCCAAGAAAACGGACCATGATTGATTGCTTTAATAACCAATATTTTAACCCGTTTAGCCTAACAACATTGCTTTTGAACTTCAAGAGTACTTTTTTTAAAAAGTGATTCACGAATCATACCAAAGCTATTTTGCGGTTTTATCTGGTTTTGACTTTTTACGAAAGCATATTGTATGAGCCATGAACTTCTTTTAAACACAATTATGGTGAAATTATCAAAAAAAAAAAGTCCTAAAAATATTACAATTATATCAATTCATAAACATTTCAATTTTGTCAATTTAGTTCTAAACCGTTGGACAATTTGCTAATTCAATTCATTCGCTCAATTTTGACTAAAAATCGATGATGTAGACATTGGCCGTCATACTTGGCAACACCAACGCTAAAGATAACCATTTTTATAAATTTATGAATCTTTATATTTTTTTTCTTTTTTATTTTTTGTTTTGTCATTGTAGCTAGTGATCATTGCTTGTGGCGAGGTTGGAAAGGGTCAAGCACCGCAAACCATGGGTGAGGCCCAACCTTGCCAAATTCATCAAATTTGTACCTCACTCAGCCCCTAGGAGAGGCTCACCTCGCTAATAGCTAGGCAAGACAAGACATTGCCAAATCTGTTGGCGAGGTCAACCTCATCGACTACAATGAAAAAACGAAAAAATAAAAAGGAAAAAAAGAAAAAATAATGAAATAATCAAAAATTAATTATAAATTTTAAAAAATTATATACCTTAGCGCTAACAACACCATGTAGAACTGTTGGTGTTCACATCAGCTATTCTAGCCAAAATTGGCCAGATTAACTAAATTGAAAATTTTCAAAAAGTTTTAAGACGAAGTTAGCCAAATTAAAAGGTTAAGAATGAATTAACATAATCGTCATAATTTTAGAAATTTTTTGTAATTTTCTGACACATTTACCATTTATCTATTCTTTTTTAATTTGATGTAAGTTTGATTTAAAAAAAATAAAAAAATAAATTAAAAATCCAAAAATATATTTTTAAAAAAGTCATTAAAAATTGCCACGTCTACATCCAACCACCGAACGGCATTCATGTCAGTGTCCAACCACTGGCCGATGTCCACGTTAGTGTCAACCAACCAAAATTAATCGGATGGATTGAATTGGTACTTTAGGACTAAATTGGTTCAATGAAAATGTTTAGGATTGAATTGGTACCAATGCAATAGATTTAAGACTTTTTCAATACTTTTCCTGGTGGAGAACGGCTGTAACAAAATGGTTGATTTCGAAACTATCGATGCATTAAGAAAGGAGGAGAAAAAATCTCAAGTGAAGTCCTAGAAGGAAGATCAAAAAACATTATTTGCGATCTTTTAAACCATAAAGGAAATGATATTTAAAAAAAAAGAAATATTGAGTGCAAAGACTGTAAAAGTAGTGTGGGATATTTTACAACAATCCAACAAAGGCAATATTATTTCAAGTGAGTGCGGTTTCAAACACTTCAAGTAGATTCGAGTCTTTAAGCACGAATAACTCTGAATCAATCTCGACATACTTTGATCATGCGTAGACCATTGTTAACCAATTGAGGTTAATAGTAAAGGACTCCAACATGTGCGAGTTGTAGAAAAAATCTTGAGATCTTAACAGAAAGAGTTGACTACGTTGTCACAACAATCAAAGAAGGGCAAGATATGTCAACCTAAACATTGGAGTGGTTGATGAGTTTATTATGCTCGCATGAGTAAAGAAAGAATCAAAAGTCCATCAATTCTAATCTCGAGCAAGCATTACAAAGTTGAGTCACTCAATCGAGCCAAAGAGGCTATCAAGATGGCCAAGGACATGGATGTGGTCGATGACATAAAATTGGAAATTTGAATTCCACCAGAAAATATAAAACGTGTGGCAAATTAAAGGTCTAGTGTTTCACATGTAACAGATTCAAGCATTACTTATCCGAATGTCAAGCAGAGGTGGCATATGAGCAGGTAGGACAAGTGCATGCCATCGATGCTAACAAAAACGTAGTGTGCAAGAAGAATGACTTGAGCACCATAAATACACACATCTTGCATCTTTGATATTTGGTGCACTAATTATATGTCTAGCCGAAAGGAGTTGCCTTCATAGTTGGATGATATGGCTCGCGGTGAAGTCAACTCTGAAAATTAAAAAATTAAAAAAATCTCGTAATGGGCAAAGGGAACATTAATATCAAGTAAAAATGTAGTACCAATGTTACAGTTGCAGATGTTTTACTTTATGTGGGAGCTTTTTTGGAATTCATTAAGTGTTGGCCAACTTTCTAAAAATCCACAAAGTACAAATTGCAAATGGAGTTTGCACCTTGGGAAGTGTAAACAATAAGTTGATTACAACGGTGCAGATGATGAAGAACCAGATATTCCCTTTTGACTCTTAAGACAGAAAATTTTGAATTTTTCAGGTGATAATGACCAATTGCAACTAGTTGTGGCATCTTCGATTTGGTCATCTAATTTTTCATGCACTAAAATTAGTTGTCTTTAAAAAGATGGTCAATGACATGCCTTTCATTGACGGTCCAAATCGTCCATGTGAAGAATGTCTTATCAGAAAACAACATCAAAAATCAAATCTAGTTGGAAAAGCCAAAAGAGCAACAACAACAACAAAAACCTGTGGAGCTAATACATACAAACATTAGTGACCATATTGAGGTGGGATCACTCGGACAAAAAAGGTACATGTTAAATTTGTGGATGATTTAACCATAAAAACATAGATATATTTCCTAAGATAAAAATTTGAAACTTTTGACAAATTCAACGAATTTAAATTTCATGCTGAAAAGCTTAGAGGCTTTAATCTAAAGACGTTGAGATCAAATAGAGGGGGAGGATTCACCTCAAATGAATTTGACAAATACTAATACAATTCATGGAGTGAAACATCAATTGACTGCCAAAGTATACTCCTCAACAAAATGAAATAGTGAAAAAAAGAATAGGAAAATTTTTTAAATGGTAAGAAGTATGCTAAAAGCAAAAAGACATTACCCAAGAAGTCTAGGGCAGAAACCATTGTGCTTGTTGTATTTGTGCCAAAGAAGTGTCCAACAAGGAGTATTCTTAGAAGAGCCCTAGAAGAGGTTTAGTGGTAATAAGCCAGATGTTTCATTCTTAAAGAGTATTTAGGCGTGTGGCATAGCCCCATTACTAGACAAACCAAGAAAAAAGTTAGATGACAAAGTCAGAAGTGCATCTTCAGCAATTATAGTGACATGACTAAAGGTTATAAGTTGTATAATCCAATTATTAAAAAGTTGATTACTAGCCAGGATGTCCAAGTTTTTTAAAGATAAAGCTTGGGACTAGAACCAAAAGATTGACCAAAAAGTATCATCATCGAAGATGAACCATTGGTGGAAGAGAAAGAAAAACCTTCAATTGAAGATCCACCATCTTTGCCTAGTAGTTCATTTTCTTCATGAAGGGCAACTTCAGAAACATTGATATGTGGTTCACAGCGATTGCAAGAGATGCCAGCAAAATTCAAGGATAATATGGTCACAAGAAACAATGATAGTGATAGTAATAGAACCATTAATGAAGCTATGCTAAATTTTTATTTATCTGCATAGTGTGACCCCATATGCTATGATGATGCAATAGCAACTCCAAGCATTGAATGAAGAATTCTGCTATGTTGAAAAGAATGTCACATGGGAGCTAACTTCTCTACGACCCGATAAGAAGCCCATTGGCATCAAGTGGGTGTACAAAATGAAGTACAAGCATGATGCTTAGGTGGACCAATACAAAGTCAAACTAGCCTTAAAAGGCTATAAGCAAAAGCTAGGTATTGATTATTTTGAAGTACTTGCACTAATGGCTCAAATGGATGCCATTCGAATGATCATAGTCTAGCAGCTCAGAACCTTTGGAAGATCCATCCATTGGATGTGAAATTCGTGTTTTTTCAATGGTTTCCTTAAAGAGCAAGTCTATGTGGAGCAATCACAAGATTATGTGAAGAAAAGACATGAAAATCAAGTTTATACACTAAAGAAGGCCTTCTATGGATTAAAACAAACACCTCGAACTTGGTGCATGAGAATCAACATGTACCTAATATAGCATGATTTTCAAAAGTGCTCTTATGAGCATACATTATAAACTAATTCATGTACTTGCAATGATATAATAACTATATGCCTTTATGGTGGTCAATTGATATTTACAAGAAGCTATGAAAAAATGTTTATTCAATTCAGTAAGGCTACGACTAGCCAACTCAACATGACAAATTTAGAATTGACGTCTTATTTTATAGGTCTTGAAGTGAAGTAGACAAATAATGGTTTATTTATTTCACATCAAGAATATACTAGTGATATTTTGAAGTGATTAAAGATGGAATCACTCGGACCAATTCGTTCTCTCGTACTAGAACGGTTCGAGCTAAAGAAAGAAAGAACCAATGAATTAGTAAATCCCACTTATTTCAAAAGTATTGTAGGCAATTTAAGATATTTTAGCTTCTACTAGGCCAAATATTACTAATGGTGTGGGAATTATTAGTCAATTTTTAGGAGAAATCGTACCAATCACATTTGCAAACATCACAAAGAATATGGTTGTATGTCAATGGAACTTGTGATCATGAAATTTAATGTTCTTACACAGCTATGTTATTTTAGTGGGGGTACAAGGACAGTGATTTGGCTAATGATACTCAAACTTAAAAGAGTACTTCCTGAAACACTTTCTTTCTCAGATAAAGAGTAATTTTTGGTCCTCAAAAAACGCGTTGTTGCTCTCTCGATAGCAGAATGGCGTTAGCTTTGGCAAGCAATTTGGCTTCAAAAGATACTTTGTGAATTGATGCATAAATCGGCTATTACATTAATCAAGAATCTTGTTTTTCGTGATAGGAGCAAACATATTGACACCAAGTGTTACTATATTCATGAGAAAGTCAAAAATGATGAGATTGAGCTAGATTTCTGTAGATCAAAGATCACAATGCATATATTTTGACGAAACTATTGAAGGTGGATTCCTTCAAAAAATTAAAGATGATGCTTAGTGTTGTGGATTTTGGGAAATGAATTTTAAGGGAGGGTATCAAAATAATGGTAAAATTGTTTTTTGTTTTTGTGAAAATGCCCCGAATCAATATATATAATAATATATAATAATAATATATATTTTTTTTTGCAAAATAATATATTGTGTTTTCTTCAATATAAGGTATGCGGGCTGTTTTGTTTCTTCAAAAAATGTTGGTGACGTTTGTGTGCATTCAGCTTCTATACAAAGCCGTAAAGTTGAGAGATTGCAAGTACCAAGCCGCAAAGAGAAGGCATTCTCAATAAGTTCTCCCTCCAATTTTTTTAACTATCATTCCAAATTTTCAAAATTTATCTTATTGTTTTGGTTCCGACATTGTCTCTAAAACTTGAAAGATAAGACTCTTTACCTTCATGATGCTCAATCCTTCCTCCATGCTTGTACCGGAACCTCAAAAACTAGCTAGCCTCTGTCTATTCCTTATATCCGTACTTTTTTTAACAAAATTATCAAACTTGTCCTGCCAAAAAGAGGTATTGAGGATAAAACCCCAAAATGGATATATTTTTTAAAGGATACTGAGACGAAATTGAATTCATCCCTTAGTTCAAATGTGATCATAATGTGATTAGATTTTTGTGTACTGCAAGGAACCACGAATTAATGGGAACTTAACTAGCCAGGATTATTAAATTGCTTGAAATATGAAATGTGAGGAAAATTTGTTGAGGTGCACTTATTAGAGTGTTTGGAGAATAAGCCCCACATCAGAAAATGAAAGTGGTGTGGAACTACTAATATATCTGAGTTGATCCCTAACTAATATGCTTAGACTATTAAGGGAAAGTGCGTCTAATTAGAAACCTTGATAAACTTGGACTTGGACTTGTTCCCGGTGATCTCCCCACTTGAAGTTATTGAAAAAGTACATCCAACTATATAAACTTTGATAGACTCGGATTTGGACTTGTTTCTTGTGACTTCTCAAGTGAAGATATTGGTATTTTGTTGCGTTATCCAAACAAGCGGCAAATTATGTTATGCTATTAACTTGGCTGGGCCAAGGTGACCAAGGAGGAGAGTCCGAAGGAGAGATGATGTTCCTGCCAAATTTGGCCAGTCTAAGAAAGAGATTTACGTTGCAATAATGTTGGTGCAAAAGGATACTTGAATTAAGAGTAGCAGGTCTAAAGAAGCAAGCTCACAAGTGGTGATCTTTTCAGGTGCACATATGAGAGTGTTAAGTGAGGACTAGGGGTAATTGGTTCTCGTTCTAATATGGTCCTACCTCGGAACTGGGAACCGAATCGAGGGGATTGGTTCTTAGTTTCCAAAATCGAGACCGAACCAGAGGTCCCTAGAATTGGACCAATTAGACTGCCCGATAATCGAACTCGACTGGTTGAATTCAAATGAGAGAATACCTCAAACTCCGGTTCCACTTTAAGAAATTGGAAACCAAACAGGCACTCTTAGGAACCAGACTGAACTGGTTCAAGCAATTTCCAGTTTGGTCAATCCATGTTGCTCATCTCTAATAAGTCCCATAAGAAAGACCATACAATGTTGAATAATTAATGTCTTAATTTGCTCGTAACTTTTCGGTTTAAATTTTCTATGAAAGTGGGTGAGTTAACTATGTTAATGTTATCGAACTCATTGATTTATGACTATATAGGACACAGGCATCATAGTTCTTCTAGCAAGCCTGAGCATCGCATTGGCTGGAACGGAAGCAACTCATTATCATCATCGCGTTATTTAACACAAGAAGTCAAATTCAACGTAATTAACAAGAAAATAATAGATTTATAAAGAGAAGTCAACTCTGTCCCCGTTTTCCCCTGCTAGCTGGCCAGGACAATGTCAATTGGAATACATTATTTAGTACTGTTTAACCAAGTTGTCCCCCTAATTAACAGAAAACCTCGTAGCCGTATTTAGTCTACGTAAGTTATTACAATTTTAGATGGCATCGCTGCATCAAGGGCCTTTGATTTGATTAAGATTGACATTTTGCAACTTTGTAAGGTCATCATCATGGACTTCGTTTTGAGGCCCTTGTCTCCTTCATATTTTGATCTTTTACGACAAGAAGCAAAAAAAAAAAGGCAAGGAAAAACCGACAAGTAATGCATTCCAAAGGAGATGTGCTGTAGAAATTTTAATTGTGCCAACCCCTGCTAAATTCAACTTTCGTGTCGGCAGCCTAATGCCATATCATAAGTTTGTCTATGATCAAGAGGCTCCTTGGCTTTAGAAAGACTACAGCTTCCATGTGCCAAGAATGGTAAAACTAGATGTTTGTTGGTGAATGAAGTATCGGATCCGCAATACTAATTAAGAATGTAAATTTTTAAAATTCAAACACGAAATTAGTTTTGTTTCAAAAGTGCATAATCACTTTATGGAAAGGTTACTGGTTTACTCCACCGATAATTTAGCAAAAGCGCCCGATATAAAGATATAACCAAAGATCGTGGAATTTTTAAAAGACCATCCTCATATTTTGCACCAAAACCACTTTGTATCCTCTTATTCTTGGGGACTACTATTTTATTTTGTTGTTCTTAGACTTTAGGAGTGCGAATAATAACATTTCTATTTCAGGAAACAATTTTTTTCAAAAATAATTTTTATTTTTAATTTCTACTTCCCGGAACAATTTCTGAGTAAAACAACGAGTTTGATAACTATATAAAAAATTTCTCAAAATAGCAAAAGAAAAATAATATATTTTATACGACCCATGAAAAGAATAGGAACATGTTTGACCACCGCTGCCCATCGTTGCGGCCGCCGACCGCCGACCACGGTGAACAGTGAACGATAGTAAGGGCAAGCGATCGACAATCAATAGTCAATGGTGGCAACGGTCGGTGGTTCGGTCAACAATCAATGGTCACCGACCGGCCAAAGCAATGATCGGCTGTGGGTGGTTATAGCAGAGGGGGCGACAACCGACAACCGGCCGACCGACGAGACAACCGCCCATGGGGAGCGACAAGGAAGAAAAGAAAAGAAAAAAAGAAAAAAAAAAAAGACTTATTTTTAGAAATTATTCTCAAGAACAAAAATTTATTTTTTTTATACTTATTATTTATATTCCAAATCTATTTTTAGCTACTTTTTTTTTATTTCAGGAAACAGAAAAATTAATTAACATTACTAACGAATTTTTATTCTTTTTGTTTTGTTCCGGAGAGCAAAAAGAACAAAATAATGGAGGAACAAAAACGTTTCCATGCGCCCCTAAAGTGCTCTTCACATCGGCCGATGTCGTGGCTTTATTTATGAAGTAGCCATATTTTCCCAGAGAGGGGGTGGCCAGGGTAGCGGGGGGATGGTCGGCGGTGACGCGTGGTAATGCACGAGAGAGGTCAGGAGCGGTGGTCGGCAGCAGGGTTTTGTGAATCTAGCATTTGGCGATGTGGAAGTAGGAGTTTGTGTTTGGTGATCTTGAATTAGGGTTTCTTCGGCTTTATCAAGAAGTGGGTCTTTGGAATTTTTTGTCGCAAGATTTTGCCTAGTAAGTCTACCAAGTTTTTTTCATGAAGTAACATCAGTCTTGGGAACGACCATCCACAAAGAATAAATGGCACCTTGAAGTTACTCCTTGATGCGATTAGACTCTCTCACTGTTGGCAATCTCATTGACCAATCAATGTTTTATTTATCCTTTTTGTCGATATTAATAAAGAGTTGACCAAATGATCATCTTAGCATCTGCGACAGTTGGCCCCAAAACTTAGTGAAGGCTGAGGAGTTCGATGAATTGAATATGGTTGGTGTGGTTAAATGTGCACATGATTGTCTTTAGAAAGTGACATCTCTCATTTTTTTTATACAAAATGTGATAATATAAAATAAAAGAAGGGATAAAAAAAAATCCGCCAATTATTGATCAATTTTTCTTTTCAAATATATTATTGTTTCAAAAGAACATGACTTGATCAAAGTAATCGAGAAGAAAAAATTGAAATTGTATATTATTCATTATGCTTTTAGAGTTTTCTTTTAATACATTCCTCAACCAAAAATTTGATGCATATACACAAATATATTGATCAACATACAACCAAAAAGCACCAAATTGATATATCCATGCCAAATTTATTCCGAAGAACCTTTCGTCACATAGAATCTCAAATTCTTACGCCTTTGTCAAATATGTTTTCCATTATCAATAATCCAATATTCCTTGTTAAATCGTTGGCATTGAATTACATGTGACAAAAAAAATCACATAATCTCATGTGACTCACATCTGACATGGAAATTTAACATAATTAGGCATTCTAACAACTTCATTTTGGAGAAGTTAGATTTGAAGAAAATAATTTGAGATTAGAAAATCTACTAGTTTTTCCCTAAAAGCCCCCTCACGTTTCAAAAATCTGCTAAAATACCTAATTTACCCTAATTTTGCCCTAAGATTTTGGTAGATTGTCACGTGCGTGCAGTTTGGAAAATTTTATAATGCGAAAATTAGTTTGTGACAAAGCTTGTGACATGAAAATTATTTTTTTTATAAATGCAACACAAATTTATCAGTTTAGTAATTTTTTGTCTTAAACATAACGAACTTATTTTTCTTTCTTTAAATGGCCAAACTGAAAAACGATTCCCCTACTTGAGGAAGAATATACCCTTAACAAGGGCAGTTGCAAAGGAGTGCGACAAGTTTATGTTTGTTTTCACATGGCCAAACCGAACTATTAATTAAGAATTTGTATGATTGACTAAAGGCATTAGGTTATTATACATCATATGAGTCAACATCAACAATTTTCTACAAGCTCTTTAATTAAGAGAAGTAAAAGATTTGATTTCTCGCACCTTTTAGCAAAAAGGGTTTGAATTTGTCAAAGAGAGAAATATATATTTAATTCGTTGCTCTTTGTGTAAATGCCATCATGAGTTGGCGTAAGTTCAATAATCTCCGAGGTAATATTAGGAGAAAATCAAAGTAGATCACTTGAAAAGAACTCTTTAGATAGACTATACTAAATTCCACGGGTTGGAAAGAGTTTCGTCATCTAATGTATCTTACTTAGCATGAACACAATTAAATACGATTAGACTATAACGTGAAATAGGATTGTAAGCAATATCACCATTTGACCTAAATTATATTTGCTCCCCAGCGAAGGTGGTTTTTTTTTTTTTTTTTTTTTTTTGGGAGGGGGGCTGTGGGAGTGGGAGAGAGAGAGAGAGAGACTACATGACCATGCTTCACATAACGCTTCTCAAAAAATGCTTTATTATATCTACTGAGTAAGGTTTCTACCATGGTGTTTCTAAGATGGACTATTTCAGTTAAAGCCATGCTTGCCCATTTTGGAGCTTAATCTCATGTTTATTTTCTTTCATGTGGGTCGTCGCCACTTTAGGTTTTACTCGCATCAAAATGGCGACTCCATTTTGCACTTCGATGACTGGTTTCTTGCTTCACTTAAATGAGGGTTTGTGGAGGGCATCATCTTCGTAGTCAACTTTGTCAGAGTTAATTAGTGGATCAAACCAACCACTAATTGCATCTTTTGATCGAAAGCTCAAGTTGTCGTTTCCTATCTGAAGGCCTATAAGTTCTCAGTTGAATTTAAGATGCGCTGGGCCCCTGATTGATGAGAAAGGATCATGACCGAGAAGCTCTCACAGATTCCTGAGGAAGAATAGGGCCAAGCAGTGGTGGGAATTCTATGTGTTTTTTTTTTTTTTTGTTAATATCTTGAAAAATCTCAAAATAGTATATCTGTGAAAAATTTATCCCAAATTAATTTTTTTACCTCCAAAAATCTCAAACTGATATACATTTGACAAATTTATCCAAAAACTAATACACTTATGATAAATTTACCATTTATTAATTTCTGTTGAAATTTACTATCAAATTGCTGAATTGAATGCTACATGACAGTTAACTGATATATCAGTTTAAAATTTTAAATATTGTACCAATTTTGCAGGTTTGATTTTATTAATCCACTTTATCATATGATATATTTGTCATGAATATACCGGTTTAAGATTTTTTATTGTTAAACAATTTTTTTTTTTAAAATTGTTGAACAATTGGTCATGTTGAGTAAATTTAGGATAAAATTGTCATGATAAAAAATTATTTTTAAATAAATTTATCATAAATATACCAGTTTGATGTTTTTCAGGATATTAATCTATTTTTCTTTTTGGTTTGGCTATCGATTGGGGTGTAGTTCAAGTGGCTAATTAGAGTTAAGGTTGACAATTCCTATTAATCTTTCATGATTATCTTGTTTCAAATGCATGTTTCGATAAATAGAAAATACCATTATTTTTCGACAAAAAAATACCATTATTTCGATTTTAGATATTAAAATAAGTGAATACGATGCAAACATCTTAACTCTTGTCAATAGAGTTGAATGTAGTGTGTTATATTATAGTCAGATTTTCCCTCAATATTTGATGTTTTGTCTCGCTGTGTGCAACGGGTTGTGTCCAATATTTGCTAATCCTAATTATAGTGAGTCCTAAGCTTGATCTTGACACTCCTCTCATGTTTATTTTGTTCATTATTCTAACCCAAACAAATGAAAATATGAATTCTCCAATTTTTAGATGCTTCACACACTTCACCATTAATCAAAAGGGCTGGGCAGCCCTCATGAACCCCACCCTTTTCTCTTTATCGTTTCTCTTCCTTAGAACCTTTTTCGGGACCCTTGGGAATCAGTTCCTAATTTGTAAGGCATGGTAACAGTATATATCTTGTCAAATTCAAATTCAAATTGTCGTAACTCAAAAATTTTCGAAACTCATCACAACCCGTTGAGCTCTATTTTCTCACGATCCAACGAGCATCGATATCATGAAAACCGGTTCATCGAATAATTGTCGAAACCCTCATCCACCTCCATCTCTTCCTCCAGTTTCAGTGATTGGAATCATTTCTCTTCTCAACTTGTCTGTTTGTCTTTTTTCTTTTTTTTTTTAGGGTGTTGCCATATCAGTTTGTCTCTGTCTTAATTCACCTAAACTTCAGCACTTTCCTTCACTACGGTCGAGATCAAATTGTTAATTGGTTCCTTCATCTTTTACCAACAGAGCCAACATGTACCTTCTTTGTCAATTGGCCCATCCCACGATGTCCTTTTCGATTGTCACAGTTTATTGGGCATCTCTTCCAATTATTATATGAATTAATTTGACATTAACTTATTATTTTCCTTTTTGTTTTCAGCATCTGCGCCCACACACCATCCCCCACCAATCACAATGCAACATGTTTGACCTCTCTCTTTCGCCTTCTCTCTCTTCCCTTCCCTCCCCCTCAATTCTGTTCTCTCCTTTAGGCACCCTCGCAGGAGCTTGCTCCATTGAGAGGTTGATAGCTAGATACTCCTCAAGGGAGGTCGCGTTCTTGTGTTCACCTCTGGGGGGTTAGCTCTCTCAGTTCTTGGCTTTTGCTTTTGAGTCTCAATAAGCTTCAAAAAGAAAGAAAAGAGAAAAAAAAAAGTGAGGGAGCACAATACTTTTCTCACTTTACTTCAATCCCTGCATAATCACTCCCTTTTCCTCTCTGTTTCTTTCTCTCTGCTGGGTCCTCTCTGTTTTCTTGATTTTCTCTCCACTGGTTTTTTCTCAGAACTTTTGGGTTTTCTGTTCAGAAGGACGTCGTCTGCTGAACTTTGCTTTGGAAGCTTCAAGTTTTGAAATTGGCATCACATTTTGAATCCACCTCGCGAAATCTGATATGGGTTTCGCTTTCTTGCATGATTCTCGTGCCTACTGCGCTCTTTGGATCTGATAGGGAAGTCTAGGGTTTATATCAATAGTCAAAACAGAGGCGTCGCTTTTTCTTTTTTTCCTTTTGTTTCTGGAATTTCCCTTGGGTTTTGGAAAGTTGGCTCTTTTCTAGATTCTCAAATTTATGCTTAACAGCGAAAGGGGACCTTAGATTCCCTTTCAAAATGCTCCTTTGATTTCCCATCTTCCTTTTCCTCTTAAAAGCTTCCCCTGTGCTTCTCTCCTTGCATTAACCAATATCTGTTTCTCCCCCTTTGAACTTTCTAAATGAGGGAATCGGTATTGGTCTGCGACATTGAGTAGCCTTGTGCACCTCAATTTCCTGCTTTCCCGATGCTTTTAGCTTCACGCGAGATGAATCGGGGAATCGAAATACTATCACCGTACCTCCAGAATTCGAACTGGTTGTTCGAGGAGAGCAAGGGGACGAAATGGACCCCCGAGGAGAACAAGCAGTTCGAGAACTTGTTGGCGGTGTTCGATAAAGACACACCGGATAGGTGGGTGAAAGTGGCAGCTTTGATCCCCGGGAAGACGGTGGGCGACGTGATGAAGCAGTACAGGGAATTGGAGGAAGATGTGAGTGATATCGAAGCCGGGCTTATTCCGATTCCGGGATATGGAGGCAACTCCTTCACATTGGAGTGGATCAATAGTAACAATGGTTCTGATGGGTTGAAGCAATTGTACAGTACCGTTGGAAAGAGAGGCACTTCAACAAAACCCTCTGATCAGGAGAGAAAGAAAGGTGTTCCGTGGACTGAAGAAGAGCACAGGTAACTGTTGAGCCTTCGCAATCATATTGCCTTTTCAATCGAAATATATACTTTGTTAATCATTGAATCAAGGTCTGGAGATAGTCACAAAGTGTGAAATTTGGTGTTGTTGCTTGTTTTGGACTATCTCACCCAAAATTCTATCTGCTGAATCATGCTCTTTTCACTTAATTTGCGAGTTTGCATCTTTTTCCAACTTTGCAAGAACGTAAATGCATATGATTTGAATCCCTTGGGGTTATTCCGAATGCATTTTCACCGGTCAGGTTAAACCTCTTCAGATGGATGGATCCGAAATGCTGTGAAGCCCTTTCATGTATAATATTTCGGAATATTTCAAGATTGTACATTTGACATACACAGAGCTCTGGTTTACTGAAATTTTTAACATGTCCACTTGTATATTCAATCATTAAATGTAAGTGCGGCTTGTGATGTTGCATCTGGTGATGATCCCGCAGGCAATTTTTGATGGGTCTTAAGAAGTACGGGAAAGGGGATTGGAGAAACATCTCGCGCTACTTCGTGACTAGTAGGACTCCAACGCAGGTCGCCAGTCATGCCCAAAAGTACTTCATCAGACAGGGTACAGGAGGCAAGGACAAGCGGAGATCCAGCATTCATGACATCACCACGGTTCATCTCCCAGATAGTGACCCGCCTTCGCCCAGTCAAAAGGCAATCCGCCTCACCTGACAATTCTTCCACGATCACAAAGCTACCGGTGCAAGCACAGCCACATGATCATCATCCGAAGATTGAAGAGATGAGCACAGATATCTTGTGCTGGAACAACCGGTTGAACGGAGAGTTAGCGACAGCATATGACCAAGTAGGCGTTGATGCTGCCTTAGGACCATTTCGCGGGATTTCTTCCTACGGGAACAAGTTGCACGAGCAGAGATTCCTCATGGGTGGATTTCACGGTGCCCAGTTCGATCCTTCTTTCCAGATGCAGCCTATGCACTATCAGTGAAAGTGCCTCAGTGGGATTTTTGCAAAAATTTGTGGAGGTTAAAGGATGTATGGGGATCATTCAGCAACACCTGGTCTCTAATCCAAGAGTGCTGTCTCTTTAAGGGGTTTATGTGTGAATACATTTGATGAGAAGGTCTTAAGTTCTAGGTCATAGTGAGGGGAGAATGTCCGAAAAAAGCATTTAGTTCCCATTGCCATCTGATGATGTCCAGATTCTGAACCCACTTGAATATAACTGGATGCTTATTTCCTCAAAACATTGCGATTTGTGGTTATCCGCTTGTCCACCGTGCCAGCTATAGAACCTTTTGTATGTGCTCAAAAGTCAAAACTAACAAAGTAAAAAGCTAAATCTTTGAAAGCTTTCTACTGAAAGTTTCACCAGTCCATGGAAGATTCTGTTACAGGCTGTAGGAATCGGATGATTACACGAACTCAGTCCCCGTTTTCACCAAGTTAACTCTGATTACTTTGGCTAATGATGCTGGCTAAACTAGCACCCCTAATGCTTTATTTTCTGGCTAGAGGTCAAAAGAAGAATTCAATGTGTAAGTCCCATCGCATGTTCAGTTCGATATTCTGTGAAAAAACCGATAGCTTTAGCGATGAATCTTACAAACAGAACCTTAAAACTGCTCTTCCTCTTCTCCTTTCTCAGAGCGTGGTAATTTTCTTGGTCTTTCACCTGAGCTTAAGCCAGCCCGCCGTCCATCTGGCGTATGACGAATTTACCCTTTCACAGTAAGATCATCAAGTGCTAACTGAACTTAAATTCAAAAGCATTGACTTTGACTATTCCAATGACATAAAACTACACTTTCTTGTTCAAAAGTTTCAAACGAGTGTACCAGTTCATTTAATTTCATAAATCAAGTATAGTGCGAATTGAAATGAATAATGCGATACTTCTATTTAAAAAGATGATATTCTAATCTTTAACATATTGATTATATAATACGACAAAGGGACTGTACATTAAAAATTATAAATTCTCTCGATTAAGGTAAGAATAAATGCTCATCGTCCACAAAATTCAACAGATTAGTAAATTCTTTGCTCGCAAACGTTGCTTAAACTCTACCCTTTTTCATGGGAGCACGAGCTGCTGTTATAATATTATGTGAAAAAGTCACAAGTTTCCACACTCCAATGTTTTACCGGCTTATCCTACTGATTTTTGTTGAGAACAGAGAAGAATAATTTACATGTCAAAGGGGGCAGTGATTGTTGGGTGACCTGGATCTTTTGTGCAGGCTCTTTTGGGTTAGTCATCTGAGCAATAATCATTAGTAAAAAGTTTCAGAGGACCACATGACATGCTTATAATAATGTCGTGTCTCGGTTCTCTAAATCCTGTGCTGCTTTGTTGATTGCCTAATGGCCAATGGGGACTGCTCTGGCTCTGAACAGTCTTTTTGCAGAACACAGTGAGACTTGGCCCCCACTTGTTTTGGAAAAAAATGGGGAAGTGTGTATTACTGAATCCATCATCATGAATTGCGTGCATTATTCACCCGAGAGCATTTTCACATCACGTAGTGAATTGATCACACATGAATCGAAATTCAGTAGACGCCTACATTTAATCCTCAATTTTTTTTTTTAAAAGATATCATAAGCTGGCGAAGAAATCTTAAGTAGCAATTCTTGAGTAAATGCTTAAGATCGTTGCAAAAAGTTGGCCTATGAAATGATATTCTAGTTGGGGTTTCATCCTTTTCTCTCTCTCTCTCTCTCTCTCAACAAACATTCTCACCTTCCAAAAACTCTTCCCTCTTTTGAAGCTCTCCTATAGGCTCTCAGATTCAGTTTTTTGAAATTGAAAACCTACTTAGTCTTTAATTTTCCTTTTCTTTGATTTCATTGTCTTTTTGCTACTCTACTAATTTTATTTTACTTTTAGCTCTACTAATTTGTTTTGCAAGTTTGTATATGTGAATAAATTTCTATGGCTAATTTTGGGTGAATGTGATGATCAGTTCAGCCATTCATCCAATCAACAGCCACTGACGAGGATGTTCATAACATTAGGGGTGTACAAAAGAATCGAGACCCGCCCAGACTATCCGGAACCGGACTGGAAACGCCCGGTATCGGTGGTTCCTAAGCGAATCGATCCAATTCTCGGTTCCAATTTATGGGAAACGGTAGGTACTGGTTCAATTCCTGGTTCCATGGGTGGATCCGCCCACCTGAATCAGATCGATTATATTATAATAATATATTAATTTTTAATATTAAAAAAATTCCAAATTAGCAAATATAAAATTTATGGCTCTTATCATCATCTTGTCTCAATTCACTACTCTCATATTCTATCTTGTCTCTCTTAGTTCAAAATCTCCCCGAGCTCTCTCTTCCTCTCCAATTCACCTCCGGATCTACTCATCTCCCTTTGAGTCCTAGTCCAAACTCGATGAAACGGTGAGTTGATTCTCTTTTTCCCTCTTGAACTTGAACTCTCTCTTCATGTCGTCTCTACCTCGCATTCACTATCACTATCATCCTCTTCGTTGTTGGGCTCGTTCTGCTTCTACCTCCCCTCTTCTTCCTTCCCCTCCTTAGGCCTCCCCCCATCATCCTCATTTTCGGAGACAAGGGCTCCAAGTCTAAGAATGGCTCATCGTCCCTATTGTCCTCTTCATTGTTAGTCTCAAGGGAGAAGCGAGACACGACGGAGGCAGAGGCAAAGATGGTGGTGGTGGTTGGGACGGAAGCGGCGCGAGGGTAGCGACCGCCATCGCCACAGCACTAGTATTTAAGAATAATAAAGTTATCATGGTCGAGAGAGCCAGAATAAGTAGATGTGGGGAGGGCGAAAAGGGGAAGGCGTGGAGATTGGACTGGTTCTATGGATCCACTCAGGAACCGGACCAGACCGGCGGTCCAGTTCCTGAATGGATTTATGCAACTAGTGGGCGGTTCCTAGTTCCAATTTTTTGGAACCGATTTTTACTGGGCGATTCCCGGTTTTAGGTTAGAAACCGTCCACCCGGACCATGCATATCCCTACATAACATGACTCCACAACCTCTTCGAGATTAGAGTTGATATTTAGGTCTAGATCTAGGAATTCCTTATAAGTATTTAATCTGTATTTTTTTATATCTCTACACAGTGATGGTGATAAGGACGTTGAACCTAGATACATATCGCAAGTGGTTGCAAATGGAGTGAGGATCTTGGCATGCTAATCACTAATACTAGTAATCGGCCGTTGAATATTTATGATAAGAGAGCTATTCTTAAAGGATGAGAGTTTGTTTTCAGTTGCATTGTGCTTTGTTATTGGCATGATGGCATTTGCTTTGTTTAGAAGTTATTTGAGATTTACTAGGGCTTAAAATTTTTCTATGTACATCTTGAGTATTATTTTGAAAATTGAAGGGAATCTTTCGTTCAACAAAAACAAAAAAGATGATATTCTGATTGATTCGCCATTCTCAAAGGAAATCAACTAAACTGAACTCCTCAAAGAAGCACCAATTTCACTTTCCAAATCTGGCTATTCCGACCCTTCCCCCATCTTCCTGGTAGCTATTGTTTGGCACTAGATCATTGCTAGCTTTTTGCAAACTTGGTTGAAAAGGATGCTGACCCCCCATTTGTTTGCACAAAATTATTTCCGGTCCCACCCACTTACACAACCAACTCTCCATCAAACATGAGCAAATTTTTGGGGAAAAAGAAAAGTTTCATCAACTTTAAAATTTTCTTTTCCGGTGAATGACAAAAACGCCCACTTTTCCCTTTTCTCAATGGAGCAGCTTTTTCCATGCAAGTTGCATAGGCAAAAGCACTTTTGTCTACTTTATACTTAAATTTTAATAATCTTTTCCTTGGTTTTTATTTAGGACCACAAACCTGTTTTCCATATCCTACGATTTATGATTAGAGGAATGAGCAAACACGCCGGTTCAATTACGGAACTTGCCTTACTTGATCGATACTGATTTATACAAGAACTAGATAAGTTTCTAGGTAAAAAAATGAAAATCGACCTACACCAGTTCAATTCCTAAATTTATATTGGGAAACGTTGGTTCTCCTCAAAAACTAACATGTCTCGAGTAGAGTCATTTTTTAGCTCTTTTTTTTTTCTAACTTCATTTAAGGAAAATTTAGATATGTGTAAAAAAAAAAGGGTTCTAAATCAAAAAAGTCTAGAAAATTCATCAATACTTTAACCTTACACCTTTGATAGAGTAGGTTTTAGATTCTTTATATGAAATCTACCTACTCGAGAACCGATCATTCTCTATATGATTTCATTTCCTCTTAAATTTCTCTTCAACATGTGTTTGATTTCATTATGCTCCTTTATTAAATAAGAGCACAAGGAAAAGACCGAAAAGAAAAGGTTGGTGATTAGGTGAAGCTCCGAGGTTGGACCCCAGAAATCTGACGGTAATCTCAGGCAAGGGCTTTAGAAACATGCCAAGACTAAAAAAGTAAAAAAAATAATTGAGAACTGGAGGAAGTGGCATGCTTCTTGCCAATAAGAAGCGCCAAACCTTTGGCATTTTCAGACAAAAGAAAATGAAAAACTCCCAGTGGGTTACATTCTTATAAAAGTTATTTGGTGAAAAGTGGCTGTTGGGAAATACCAAACAAGAGCACTAATTAATGCTGTCATGGGATTTGATGTGAGTGCTTAGTATGTTGGGTTGTGTACTGGAGGTGCTATTCCTTGTCATGGGATTTTGTTTCTTGATGGCAAGGTTTTTTTTTTTTTTGAATGACTTTCATGGGAGAGTTCGTAGAATGCTGTTTGCTTCAAACACGGATCTTGAAGTGTTATAATTTTTTTAAAATTAGTACTTTAGAGTTTACCTAGTCACATCATGCATCATGCTCTTTACCGATGCTTTAGATAGATATTTTTATCAAGCTAAATAAATAAGTAAATGACTTGAAAGCCCTCACTTATCAATCTCCGAGCTGCCTCTCAATTTAGTCACGTTATTATGATTCCCTTAAGACTCCCATAGAATTTGGTCCAGCCTAAGGACCTTAAACAAAGGCCCATGTTCTTGGAATCAACTCTCAGGGTTACAAAAGAGTAATGATAAACAGCCGGGAATTGGAAACCAATTGGAAGTCCCCCCGGGCTCGGATTCCCGCGATGCCTTCCCCAATGAAATACTTGGGCGTGGTGCAGGAAAATGAAGAGCAGCTGGTTTCCAATTGATTTCCAATTGGAAACCAAAATACAAATTAGTCACGTTAGTATGATTCCCTTAAGACTCCCATAGAATTTATTAAGATACTAGTTTTTTCCCCCTTCATTCTCAAAGTAAGAAAAAGGGCAAAGAGACGTCAAGCATCAGTGATTTTTCGAATGATTTTTCTTTCCTAGCCTTCAACCCACAAATACTTTGAAGTTTAGGTAGCTCAAGTTACATCAATCACTAATCGGTTGATTTATCTATATAGGACTGACACGGATTTGGTTTATATTGAAATAGATTTATATTGATTAAGAAACGAAACTAGCAAAACACAAATTTGGTTACCAATTTCATCAAGATTCAAGTGTATACCACCCTATGTAGGACCACTCAACTCAGATTCTATTTGTATCTTCCCTCCTCTGAAAGGTTAGTAAGGGCTTGTTTGGTAACCATCCAAACATGCTATGATTCTAATTTTTTGTTTTCGGGAGTAGTTTTGGAATAGAATCATGTTTGGTAAAATTTTTGTTCCCGAAAACAAGTTTCTATTTTTTTTGTTCTTGGAAATAGATTTGGAACAAAATCAAGAATAAAAAAAAAAGTTAATTCTTGTTCCCGGGAACAAATCTAAGAATCAAGCCATTTTCTTCTTCTATTTTTTCTTCTTCTTCCTCCATTTTCTTCTCCTCCATCTATCGCCACCGCCGTGGTTGCCGTCCGCCGCCAGTCATCGGCAACCAATCCCACTAGCTCATTGGAGGCTCACCAGGCCAGGGCGAGGTTCGGAGAGCTCGCCGATGGCCAGGTGGGCCTCACCCAGCTCAGTGAGGTCTAGCGAACTCGCCGGTGGCCAGGCGGGCCTTGCCCCACCCCAGCGAGGCTCGCTTAGTCCCACCGGTAGCCAAGCAAGCCTCACCCAACCCTAGTGAGGCCCGCCTAGCCACCAGCGAGGTCGAGGTTCAATGGGCTTGGGCACACCTCGCCCAACTGCCGTGAGGCTTGGTGAGGCTAGGCGCACCTTGCCCAACTACGACGAGGCTCAGCTAACAAGGACCGGCCTCGCTAAGGACTAGCGACGCTCTAAAGAGGTTGCCAGCCCTCGTCTGACCAGTTATCGATCATCCCAAGGCCGATGACCTACCACCTTGAAGAAGAAGAAGAGGGGAAGGAAGAAAGGAAAAAAAGAAAAAATAAATTAATAAAATTATTTAAAAAATAAAGAAATGATTTGAAGTATATATTGAAATTTTGCTATTTATATAGAATACATATTTAATTTTTTTTAATTTTTTTTTAGTATTTATATTTATAGTGTATGCTATAGTTTATTATCTACTATTTAATAAAAATTTGATTAGTTAATATTTGTATTACTTAGTATAAATATAATTAATCAATAGAATTTCTATAATCGATAAAAGTTTAGAATTTGAATAAAAATTTTATGAAGTTACCAAAACATTTCTATTCTTTTTCTATTCCGTAATCGAAATTTTGTACATTTACAAAACGCGTTCTTTTGCTCAAAAATTGTTCCCGGGAACAAAATCAAAAAGAATTATTTCTAATCGAACTGTTCCCAAAACTAATCATTACCAAACGCGCCATAAGCTATCTCACAAACCTTGGGCTTAGGATTGAGCAAAACAGCCTGAAAGCCCTAAACGGAGCTGCTTGAAGAGGCCCAAGTTGGGATTTCATGCACGTCTAGGCCTTCAAGAAAAAGACGCTCAATCCTAAAATGGCCAGAATTTTTCTAATATAAAATTTAAAAAATAAAAAATGAAATTTACATTATTTATATTGGAAAAAAAAAATTGGTCGGTATATTGGAAACACTTTATTAGACTCATAAATAATATATATATATATAGAAAAGCATTCTTTGAAACCGAAAATATACCTACAAATTTATATTATTTTTTGAAAACTTTAAAAAAGAAAAAGAAGACCATTCAGGTTAGGCCCGAGCATCCTAATCTACTTCAACGTGAGTCATTTAAATTTGGGCCGGGGCAACACCCTGCTTGGCCTATGCTTACCTTTACTTGGGCTTAACTATCCAGGCAGCCTTCCTTGGCATAAGTGAACAATGAGAAAATTATCCGAAAAGATTCTAAATTTTATTGTAGGACGATCATTAATTAATAACACTTTCGATTGTGTTTATTTAATTTTAAGCATTTCAATTATATCAATTTAGTCCTAAAAATTTTGACAATTTATCAATTTAGTCATTTCGATCAATTATTCATAGTAAAAATTCCGAATAAGAGCCCAAAGTCCTCTTATTTTCTCAAATAAGAACCTAAAATGGATATTGTTTCAAATAAGAGTCTAAAGTAACTAAATCATCTTAAATAAAAGCTTGAAATGATACTTATTTCAAATAAGAGTCTAAAGTTACTATATCAATGTAAAAAAAAAAAAGGCCTAACTTCTCTAGTCGAAAGACATTTTTATCTTCTAATTTTTCTTTTCTTTTCTTTTTTGTTTTTCCCATCGGCCATAGTGAAGGTCACCAAACTTAGGCAAATGCTGCCCTTGCCAACATCGAGCGATGGTCATCCTCGCTTGGGCAGGGGAGGGTTGCCCTCGTTAGATCTGGCGAGGGTCAGCCTCGTTGGTGTTGAGCAAGCGAGTTCCTCGCCAGATCAAGCAAGGACAACCCTTGCCCTCACCTGACACCAACGAAGGCAACGCTCACTTGAGGCCAGCGAAGGAGAAGATGCAGTGATGGCCAAGGGAGGGAAGAGAAAAAATGAAAAAGGAAAAATAGGAAAGAAAATTTAAAAAAAAATTACTTACAATTTTTTTATTAAAATACCCCTCCTTTGATAGCCAGAATAGTCATCGGCCAGCCAAAGCTACTTTAAGGCATTATTTAAGATGATTTGACCACTTCAAGCCCCTTTTTGAAATAATATCTACTTCATGTCTTTATTAGAAAAAAAAAAACGAAAGCACTTCGGACCTTTATTTAAAAATTTTCCTTATTCATATAATAAGTCTAGGTCACAATTGGTAAAATTTCAAAAAATTTTGGACTAAATTGACACAATTGAAATGTTTAAAACTATGACTGAAAGATTTATAACTAAGTTGGCCATTGTATAATAAGTTTATGTTTTTTTTTTTTTACAATTATCATAGTAAACAATCACAGTTGGGCAAAAAACAAGGGCTTAAGCTATTGCTCAATCCACAACGATCCGTGCTGACCAATATCGCAGGATTCGTCTGCGGTTCTATTGCATTCATATATTTTTTCTAGTGTGAGATGTTTTTATTACTCATCCGACTTCTCCTTAGTCGTGCCGGAATCCCTATGCTTTTATTATTTTTTTAATTCTATTCAATAATCCATAGACACCAGTGCAGAGACCCGACTATCCTAAAATTTATGGAAGACTTTGCAAATCTAATGAATCGACAAATCTAGACCTTTAATCTTTACATATGACCCTACTTGGAACATTTTTTGCACGCTGTCGTGCGACCTTTTCCCCCACGCATCAAATTTCTACTTGAAAAACTAAAATGATCTAATCGATGTGGCGTTCCTTCTTATTCAAACGCAAGATCATTCTCATGACGGGAATCTAATTCGGCTTCTTGCGTTGTTCTACTCTTCTTGAGGCCCAAAGAAGTTTAGCTCTCCCAAGTTGCAAGTACGACGGGCTCAGATATTATGGGCTCAAAAGGATTTGACGTCTTCAATTATTGAAAACCGTCGCCCTAATGAGGCAACAATGTGATTTTCATAACAATTACTTTTTTTTCATCAATCATGTTTGTTCTCCAACATGATTGTAGGGACAAGAAATGGTGTTCGCCCATTACAATACATGTCCACCCAATCGTAAATCTTATCATACCTGATTAAAATCCCACAAAACCCCTAACACACAAATCCCTATTTTCTTCCTCGTCTTACTAGGTCGATCTCCTCATGCCTGGCCCCAACCCTCCTCAATCGTTCCTACTGGTGAAATCGCCACAACCTATCGCCATTGCCTCCTTAGCAACTCCCCTTCTTTTCCTTACAACCCTGCTCATTCTTTTTTTTTTTTTTCTCTTATTTTTGGCTTTTGGCAACGCTTCCACGGCCGCCAGGATCTCAACGTCACCATGGAGGCTGCTGACTAGGGCTGGCCAGGAACAATGGATGTTGACAGAGGTGCAAGGTGGCTGTAAGGTGGTTTGTGGGTGATAATGTGAATAGAGAGCTTGCTGGCGACGACGTTCATGTGTGACAGGCAAACACCTGAGATTGTGACCGTGCGGCACTTATACTCCAAAGGTTTCTTTCACTCTCACTGGAATCTCCTAAGCTCAACCTTCCCTTCCAACAATTCCTCGATCGCTCACTTGGCCCACCTGGAACATAGAGTGAAACTCTAAAGAGAAGAATGTTTTGGGAGAGAATGTTTTATTATTTCTTATCATGGTAAATATGGGATGATATAAATGAGGGAAATAGGACCCCAATTTATATACATAAGTCACATAATACCGCTAGAAATATTTTAGCCTACTTACAGAAACGCTGGACCCTTAAAAACTTCAAGGTTTGCTCAATCATCTTAGCCACCTTCACAACCTACTGTGCCTTGAAAACCCCTCGTTTTTTACATTTTCCTCTGCCCAATTGAACGATGCCCTTGAATCCTTTCCCTTAAATTATAGGCTCTTCTGCCGTATCCCATGTGGTTTAGCCTTTCTTTTCTTGACTTCACCATTCGCAGAGCTCTTGAACCCCAACTCACTTAACAAGCGATTCTTCCCTCGGCTTGGCCATCTCCGTGTTGCTCAACATGTCCCTTGCTTCCGGAAAAAATAGATCGGCATCCCTTCTTGATCTGGCATGGACGCCACCATCTCCACCTTTGCCCTCAACAGGCCTCAGGCTTCCCTCAGCCTTCGCTCACAAGTTCTATCCCGGAGATGGTCATGGTAACTTCTAATTTATTATGAGCCCAAACAATGGATTCAAGAAACCGAATAACAAAGAATTGATTTAGAAGAACATATTAAAAAAAAAAGAATTTTATCTCATATAACAAGTAGAAGTATAATGACATCAACCCATAAATCATCTACCTTCATTAATTACAACAATCCTCTATGGGGGCGTTAGAGGGAGAATTATCAAAAAAGTTTTAAACCTATTGCAATTATGTCAATTCAGTCATTAATTTTTTTTTTTTTGCCAATTTAGTCCGAAACCTTTTACAATTGTGCCAGTTTAGTCCATCAAGCCAAAATTAGCCGGCCGGTGCTAACATAGACGCTAGCCGTCTAGCGAAAGCTGACATGGCAATTTATAATATATATATATATTGATTTTTAAATATATTTTGAATTTTTATTTCTTTTTCACCTTCTTCCTCCTCTCATCGACCAATGGTGAGGCCCCGCTAGATCTGGCGAGGAGCCTCGCCGATGGCCGCTGTCACCAAATCTAGCGAGGCTCAGCCTCGCCCAGCCATGGCAAGGTCGAGCCTTGCCAGCCACCGGCAAGGTCAACCCTTGCCTTGGATCTAGCGGGGCCTCGCCAATGGCCGGGAAGGTCGGCCTCGCTGGCCCTTGCCTCTCGCCGGCATTGACCAACCAAAGGAAGGAGAAGGTGAAAAAAACAAGAATTCAAAATTCAAAAAATAGTTAAAATTTCAAAAAAAAAATAAATATATATTAAAAAATCGCCATGTCAATTTTCGCCGGCTAGCCAATTTTGGCTGGATGGACTAAACCGGCATAATTGTAAAAGGTTTAGGATTAAATTGGTTAAAAAATAAAATTTATGATTGAATTGGCAAAATTGTAATAAGGTTAGGACTTTTTTGGTAATTTTCTCGATATTAGAACCAAACCAAAAAACTGAACCAAAACCAAAACCGAAACTGAACTAAAATTTCATGCATTTGCAATTTGGTTCATAAAACCGAAACATAATGTCCTTTTTTCTAGTTCGGTCCCATTTGCTTAACCAAGTCGAACCATAATTCTCAATAAAACTTAAACACCCAACTTAAAATCTTTTTCTTTCTAACCATTTATTCAATTAGGTTCTAATAAGCAAGCCAAAAATAAGAAAATCAAAAAAAAACCAAACCGAACCAAACCGAATTAAAGTTTTAGTTTGGTTCGTATTCAACTCAGATCGGATTTGGTTCAATTCAAATTCGCATCCTGTCTATTCGGTTCGAATTAGATTTTCAAGAAAACTAAAGCAAACCAAACTGTTGACACCCCTTTCCTCTATAATACAAATCCATAATTCCCCGAGGAATATTTTATAGTACAAGGAAGCCCTAAATCCTTAGAAGTTTCAAGCTAGCTCGGTCATTTTGGCCACCTTTTTGGTATATTAGTGACTTAGGCCCTGTTTGGTAACCATCCAAACATTGCCAAATTCTGATTTTTTGTTCTCGAGAATTAGTTTAGACCTAGAATCGCGTTTGGTAAAATTTTTGTTACCGGGAACAAATTAAGAGTGGAATCAAGGATAAAACAAAAAAAAAAGTTGATTATTGTTCCAAGAACAAATTTGAGAATCAAAACCAACAACTCTTCTTCTTCTCTTCGGCCATGTCGCGATCGCCATCCACCACTGTTCGCCCCATCCACCGCCGGCGGCCACCGTCCGCCACCGATCGCTAGCCACCAGTCCAGCAAGCTCGCCAAAGGCTCGCCAGGCCAAGGTGAGGTCCAGCGAGCTTGCCGGAGGCAAGCCCAACCACTGGTGAGGCTCGACCTCACCAAATCTAGCGAGGCCGAGCCTCGTCGAGACTAGGCAAGCCTCGCGACGCCCAGCCCTACCGGTGGCTAGGCGAGGCTCGGCCTAGCCAAATTTGGCGAGGCTCGGCCTAGCCAAATTTGGCGAGGTTGAGCCTCAAAGGGGCTAGGCGAGCCTCGCCCAGCTACCTGCGAGGCTTGGCCGACGAGGGCCAGCCTTGCTGAGGGCTGGTGACACTTCGGTGAGGTCGCCGACCCTCATCTATCCAATGACCGGCCACAAAAAGAAGAAGAAGAAGAAGAATAATAATAAAATAGGAGAAAAAGGAAAAAAAGTAAAAAAAATTATTTAAAAATTAAAAGAAATTGATTTGAAACAGAATTAATGAGCACGATACTAAACGCAATTCTATTCCAAAATTAAAAATTTTGGATAGTTACCAAATGACCTAAAATACTTAAAATCAGTTCCCGAGAACAGAATAAAAAAAAAAATCATTTCTAATCAAAATCTACTCTCGGGAATAGAATTGTTACCAAACATGTCCTTAAAAACCTCTAGTCCTTAACATGTGACTCTGAGTGGAGAGAAATAATTTGGGTGTGAGTGAGTTCGAATGAGGCAAATTTGGGCTTGTAGTGATTGAGAATGGGTCTCGACCAACCAAACTTCTTTGGTCGCCGGAGACCCACTTCTGGCGACTGAAACAAAAGAGCGAGTCCCCAAAGGATCTATAGAGAATAATAATGAGTTTGAGAGGGTAATCTATACTTTTTAAAGTCGAGAGCAACCGTACAACGATGCCAAAAGTTCATTTTGGTAAAACTCTAGCTTTAAAAAAACAAAAAAAAACAAAAAACTTGGGGGCTACTGGACAGCATCGCCCAAATTCAGGAGATTCTGAACAGTTATCCTCCATCCGCTAAGTTCGGTGAACTGAATTTAGCCTATTACTTTCCAACAAGCTCTCTGCCGCGACATATCATCATGCACGAGTCTTGACCAGCGAATCAATTGTTTTTTTATCATTGAACTTTGTAGTTGCTCGGCTAGGGATTTAGGCACGAGTGGTAATAAGTGGGATAATCAAAAGAAATGACACTTTCTTGCCTAATCGCTCTCTTAATGGGTTCGCCACTCACTCCTCCCATAACCGCACTAAGGTTGACTAACTACTGACGATGTTTCCACTATAAACGAGAGAGGGAGAGGGAGAGGGAGAGAGGGAGAGAGAGGGAGAGGGAGGGAGATGGGTCAACACGTACAATTAAGTAGAATAAAGAACTAGAAAAGGAAACGAATGAGAAGCAGCGAGCATGTGCTTGAGACCCACTTTTGGCTCAGTGCAAGTGAAACATCGATCCAGAACCCCATGACTAGGGATCAAACTCTAGCTAAGGAACGGGTCACCTTGCTCGTACACCAAACAACCGAAGGACCAGTTGGCTTCTTTTAGCCATGTTCTGTTTCTCTCTCTCTCTTCTCTCTCTCCGCGTCATGGCTCAATTGTGTGAACGCGGATTGTTTTTTAGCACGAGAGGGACAGCACTATTCGAAAGCTATTTGGCTTCTTGGCCCGGAACGACCAGTTGAATGGTGAAAGGCGTGCTTTATTCAGTTGCATGATGAAGTTGGGAACTTTCCCGTGGTCGTTGAATCTAATCATAAACAGTTTGACGAAAGGAAAATGATTTCAAGCCAACCGGTACACTAGTATTCTTGTCGTTTACCCAAACGCCAATTTAGCTATGTCGGGTCGCGCCCCGAATTCTCATTGCTTTTTCATTCGCGATTGATCTCGATGCATGTGAACTCAATTTGTGTGCACAGTTGAATGAAATAGGCTTTACATGAGACGAACCTAATTTTTTGGTGCGTGTGAATCAGGTCTACATGTATCAGCATCGATTGGACGAGAAAAAATGAAAAGATAATGAATATACATCGTCCCATGACCCTTTTTATACAAATTAGGCTATGTTTGTTTTGCAATGAATTAATGATTTAACAAACATTTTCTTGAAGAAAAAAATTGCTCACATCACTTAAAATTATTAATCCATGAAAGATTTTTTCATACAGATAATAATTTATATCTAAACATTTTTATGGATAATAAAATTTTTTGTAAGATTTTTCTCTAATATGAGTTATATTAATTGAGATTGTAATTTATTATTTTACCGGATCGGTTTAATAAGATAAAATATAAAGATTATTAATTAGCCTAATATAGGATTAGCTAGTATGATCAAGTAAGCCCAGCTTGTGACGAGAAGGTTACGGTTTAAAACTTTATAAATAATACTTGAGTCTCTTATCTAACTCTTATGCACAAATAACCTCACATAAGGAATAGTTACTGAATGCTATTCATGAGAGGCAATCTCATTGAGCTAGTAATACAAAAAACAATAGACGAGAAGCACTTGAGCCTATTTTTTTCTTTTTTTTTGTCGAAAGTACTTGAGCTTTAGATTGTCACTATTTCACATTAAGAACAATGGATTTTGAATCAAGTATGCAAATCCTTTTTTTTTTTATCACTATATTCTAGATTCTAGTTACGAAAATCTTGGGGTGCCATTTTAGTGGCTAACATTATTTTTCCCATTTATTCATCTTTGTAAATAATACAAACAATCATTTTTAGGGAAATGTTTTTCAAATAAATTATTTTCTACGCTTAAAACATACTCATTTTATCAAGTCAGTCACATAGAGGAATATTTTTGGATTTGTCACAAGGTTTACAGGTAGCCTCAAACGTTGATGGCAATCGGTGACAGAGCAAGATCAAGGCCAAAATCTAGATAGATTCCCACGAGATTTACAACTATGATTGTCTTTGTCAAGGTATGATGAGCCTAAACAATACTTAGAGAGAAATGTTACATGCATTATTTTACTAAATGACATGACAAATTTTAACCATGTGCTGAAACAAGTAGTTGTGATAAGGTATTATTCTAATATTTATTTACGTTGAAACGGGAGATCTCAACTCATCATGCGCACTCGACACAACTAATGCGTAAGCTCTCATTGGGGAATGCAAATAATGGCGCGAAGGACCAATTCCCGTCCATCCTATGTGCGAGGGGAGAGCAGGGACTGTCCCATCGGAATCAGAACACGGCCACAAGAGCAAGATTTCATTGGCTCTTGAAAGTGACCTATCTCCAAAAACTTGGTACATGCATGATTCCATGTATGATATGTGTGGAAAATAATGATTTAAGGTTGTTAGATGATGACTGAAAATCCATTAACACTCGTCACTAAAACGTCTAATAATTATGGATGTGATTACCAACTCCCGTGAGGACACCAGTTCCACTTATTTTGCAAATAATAAAAAAAAAATTAATTAATTAATTAATGATTTAAAAAATATCTTTTTGAAAATGATCTTGTTGCTTGAAATAATCAATCCATGGGTAACATATCAACAATTTACATGAAAACATTTTTGTGAGTGATGAAAGTATTTTTTGTTTATTCATTTTTATAAGGAATATAAATGATCATTTTCCAGAAAATACTTTCTAAGTTTTTCATTTTTCGCAAAATAAATGGATAACATTGGATTTCCATAGTTTTTTCTTTGATGTAGATAAGCTGAGTCTTCCTTATTTAGCATTTCATATCATTGACTTCATTACATATTTACCTCAAACTCAGTTGATCAAATACTCTAAATCACACCCACCGCATGCTATTTTAGTTTTCAGTTCTTACATCGATTTATACTTTCTCCAAAAAAAAAAAAAAAAAAAAATTCATGAGCTACCTTATCCACTCTTAATTTAATGATTTGATTACTGGTGAATCGGATCGCTAGTGTAAACTTTTCTTTTACTTGGCGGTTTATGTTCTAATTTTCCATTTCAGTCGGAGATGTCACTCACCTTTACATAACAGTTTGTGGATATACACAGTATTTCCACTCAAGACTGACAATATATAAATTAGAATTGGCCAAACCTAAAATCATTGCATTCATGCATCTGGACGAATGATGATTAGTATTCCAATTATTTAAGTGGTGTATTATGTATAAAGACCAAGGTCCACCATAGCCCAACCGAACGATTAATCAATTTTTTAATTAAGCAGGGTCAACAGATTGTAAGACAGCTTCTTTTTGGTGGCATTTTCTTTTGTCGCCTAGAAGTCCTACTCTTATGGCCAAGCTGAGAAGGACAAATGATGCAAAATGGATCCCCATACTTAATATTTTATGTCAGGGGAGAAAAGGGAAAATAAATAAACAGTCTGTATCACCTCATAAATTATTTTAATATGATATAGTGGGGACAAAAGGCATTATTGCTGAAAAAGGCTTCAAATGCGTTGTTTGGCACTTATCTGGTTGTAAAGCTTTAGCTTTTGTATTGAGCTGAAATTTTTTACAATTGGAATTGAACTTTCACTTTTATAATTGATTATTGAGTCTCCTGCCAAGCATCAAGGTATTCTTATTACAAATGCATAATATTGAACTCCATAAATATTAAAAGAACATATTTACATTACAATTGTTGCAACTATACTTAAATTTTTTCTCAAACTTTAGAATATAATATCTATTTATTTCGTAAAAACTGGATGAGTTGAAAATAGTTTCTTAAAAATGTTTGCTTATAACACTTTCATAATTTAAGAAAAAAATACACAAACTATGCATGTCAGCTCCAATGGTGACATAAAATAGCCGGTGTCCACATCGGAGATTTCCAATCAAAATAAATACATTGACAAATCGTCAAAAGATATATAATGAGTAAACAAGCAACCGCTTTAGAATAAAATATGTAAATATAACTCTACAAGTTAGAAAAAATCAACAACGAGGCCTTATAACACCAACAACAACCCCCCTTGACGATGAACAATTAAAGGGAAACGCCTAACAGAAAATAAATATATCTCCTACCCTAGAATATTCAAGATATTTTGAACGGGCAACTAATTTATTATGCATGAAAAGCTAACACTCTGATTTATATATCCTTTGGCCAGGCTGAAGAGCCAAATGTACAAATACCCTACTTAAAATTTTAGCACAAATGAATGCATGATCGCTAATTCCATAAATCTGTGCAAAATACATGGGGAGAATTACCAAAAAAGTCATAAACCAATTATAATTGTATCAATTCAATCCTAAACCTTTTTTTTTTTTTTTGCCAATTTAATTCTAAACATTTTACAATTGTGCCGGTTCAGTCTATCCGGCTAAAATGGGCTAGTTGACGCTGACATGGACGTCAGCCAGGGACAACTGGCCGACCAATGCTGATATGGTAAATTTTTAATATTTTTTTTTAATTTTTTTGAATTTTTGAATTTGTTTTCCTTTTTTTCTCCACCTTCTTCTTCCTCTGGCCGCGAGGTCAGCCTTGTCGGTCACTAGTGAAGGCGAGCCTCTCCCAACGACGGCAACCCCGCCGACCACCGTTGCCAGATCTAGTGAGGCTCAACCTCGACAGGGCCTCACCTATCCATGGTGAGGTCGAGCCTTGCCATCTAGATCTAGTGACGGTAGCCTCGCTAGTGGTCGGCGAGGCTATAGGGGTAAGCATGGTCTGGATTGGGTCGGTCCACCCCTTAACCCTAGGATCAATTTGCACAGTGCTAGTTCTTAATTTTTTAGACCGAGGACCGACCCTATTAAGCTTGGGATCAAGGACCGGACCGACCCAATGGGTTCGGTCTAGTTTTAGGGTGGTCAACCCGGGACCAACTGATAAATTTTTATTTCATTTTTTGTACTCCTTAAAAAAGTGATTAAGGATCAGACTGACCTAATGGATTCAATCCGGTTTCAATGTCAACCCAAGACTAACCAATAATTTTTTATTTCATTTTTTGTACTGCTTGAAAGAGCAATCAAGGACCGTACCAACCAAATGAGTTCGATGATGAGTAAGGTCAATTAAGAAAGGCAAGCGGTGAGGATCAACTAGGATGAGCGTCGAACAGAATGAGTGTCGAATGTCAAGCGGGGAGCAACAAGCGAAGTGAGCATCGAGTGGCAAGCGGCACGAGTGACCTAAAGCAAGCGAGGCAAGTGTCGAGTAGTGAGCGGAAAAGTTATTTTTTTCGATTTTAGCAAATTGAAGACTAAGAGGACAAATAAGACAGAAGATAACGAATATTAGAATATAATGTCATAAGGTGCCTTTTTAGACGCCGTGAGAACTCCTCACAAAAACATTTTATTATTTCGTAAATTATGACTATCGACGGCATAAAAAACATCAAAAACCAAAGTTATTAAAAAATAATATAAAATTATTTGAACTCCTCACTAAATAGCTATTTAATGTTGTTGACAATATTTATTTTAAGGTTTTCTCTATATAAAAATTATATCTAATATATACATAGTTAGGGTTGGTCAAGGTTGGACAAACCCGGAACTCTCAGGACCAAAGACTAACCTAAACAGTGCTGGTCCAGAAATTCTAAGACTAAGAACAGACCCAGTCTCCCTAGGAATTGGATCAGGACCGGTAGGGTTGGGCTGGTCCAAGGTTGGTCTAGGGTCAACCCTAAACCGATGCTCACCCCTACGAGGTTGCCGTCGTTGGGCAAGGCTTGCCTTCGCCAGTGGCTAGCAAGGCTGACCTCTCTGGCCCTTGCCTCTGGCTGTTGCTAGCCGGCCAGCCAAAGGAAGAAGAAGGTGGGAAAAAAAATTCAAAAATTAATATATATATATATAATTGTTACATCAGCGTTTGCCGGCCACTAGTTGACGTCCACATCAGCGTCGGCCAATTGTCCTCGATCGGTGTTCATGTCAACACCAGCCGGTCAATTTTGGTCAAATGGACTAAATTGACATAATTGTAAAATGTTTAGGACTAAATTGGCAAAAAAAAAATTAGGATTGAATTGACACAATTGCAATAAATCTATGATTTTTTTGATAACTCTCTCAAATACATGTGTCGATCATGTATCTCTCTAGATTTTCTTTTAAATGAATACTTCCTAATGTTAGTTTGCCATCTCCACAATGATAACGTCTGATTATATATTCTTGAATTTCACCCTTCAATGGCAGATGCCTTATCTATAAATATATATTTTTAGAAGGAAAAATAATTACTTGAAAATGACGTTTGAGCACAAAATTGAGGTATCAATTATATATAAATAGGACCTTTTCTCTACTCATCCCGGTATTTTCTTAGATTTTTTATTCAGTAGATGTTTCTACTTATCAGCAGTATTATGCTTCCAAAAAGAGCTCTACTTGGCTCTCTTTACTCTCCTTCCAGCGAAGATCGAAAACGACGCCAAATCTAGATAATATATTAAAATTCAGAGCCGCCATCCTCCACTTTCTAGAAATCAAACATTATCCGACAATTATTATTAGCTGTCTATCTTTTCCTCTGTTTATTTCATGAAAAAGAAAAACAAAGAAAAGTACCCATAAACAAAAGGAAAAGCAATCAAATGTCATTCGGAAATGATGAGTCCTTAAACCCCTTCAACAAGGAAAAGAAAATATCTGCCAAGTGATGGTAGTTCAATGAAATATCTAGCGGTGAAAAAACCAAAATTTTCTATTAGGTGAATGACTTTATTTTATTTTATTTTTCATTTTAATCAAAGAAGAGAGTATTTAATTTCGGTACAACTGTAAGTTGCTCTATAATTCTTCTTGGACAGCAAACAGGATATAAGTAAATCGAATATTCTCTTAAAATGTACGGCATTAAAAGAAATTTCCTATTTCCCTTGTCTTGAACCTTTTCTTGAAATGTAATTTTCTGTATGTGGTAAGAAGACAATCCTACCTACTTAGGGCAAGTCTAATCATTGATGGATCGCCATTCCATTTCGTTTAACCTTTGAAAACAATGACTAGATGTTTTTTTTTTGGTAAGGAACAATGACTAGATGTTGCGTATGATTGAAATCACTAATACATCAGTTAAATAATCACATGAGTCTAATGCAAGTGTGGAACCCTTTTGGTAACGCATAGTAGTCGTGTCAATCGTCCCTACCCATTTCATATTATGTATTTTTGTGTGTATCTAATTTATCCATAAGATGATATAATAATTAATTTCTTCATCTTGAATGCACATACAACAAATAATTAGCATAGTCCCGCAGCCACAATAGAATTTTCTGTGAAATAAAAAAATAAAAAATATAAAAAATATTAAATAATTTAAAAGACTTTGAAATGCTATTTTCAATGTTTTCTCGCAAGAAATGTCATTCCAAAAATGTTAAAATTTAAAATAAAATAGCCAAACTTAGTCGACATGAGTGGCCCTATAAGCACCTAAGAGATATCCATGAGATGATATAGTAATTAATTTCTTCATCTTGAATGCACATATGACAAATAATTAGCATAGTCCTGCAGCCACAATAGAATAGTCCCGTAGCCACAATAGAATTTTCTGCGAAATAAAAAAATTTAAAAAATAAAATCTATTAAATAATTTAAAAGACTTTGAAATGCTATTTTGAATGTTTTCTCGCAAGAAATGTCGCTCCAAAAATATTAAAATTTAAAATAAAATAGCCAAACTTAGTCGACATGAGTGACCCTATAAGCACTAAGGGGGCGCATGACAACATTTATGTTCCGAAATAGTTTCGGAACAGAAATGAAATTTTCTATTTCTATTTACGGGACGAGTTTCGAAGGAAAAAATCAGTTTGATAACTTGATAAAATTTCTATTTCAGAAATAGAAATTCGTTTGATGAGCAAGAGGAGAGGTAGAGAAGAGGCGGAGGAGAGGCGGAGACAGAGTAGAGCCGGAGGAGATCTGTAGCCGAGGGGTGCTCGGACAACAAGCGGGGACAGTGGGTCGTGGCGAGGGGGTGGATTCGCGAGCAGATGTGGATGAGCAAGAGAAGAGGTGGAGGAGAGACGGAGGAGAGCCGGAGCAGAGGCGAAACAGAGGCGAAGGAGAGGCGGAGCATAGGCGGAGGAGAGGCTGAGGAGAGGCGGAGGCGGAGGCGGAGGTGGAGCAGAGGTGGAGGCAGAGGCGGAGGCAGAGCAGAGAGGCGGAAGAGAGGCGGAGGAGGAGGAGGAGGCAGAGAAGAGGCGGAGGAGGAGGCAAAGAAGAGGCGTAGGAGGGAGAGAAGAGTGAAATTAGGGTTGGGAAAAATCAGAAATTGATTTCTCCTCCATTTCTATTTCTGGAATAGAAATTTATTCCAGAAATAGAAAATTTGATAAACATTATCAAACAAGTTTCTGTTTCAGAAATTAGTCTGGAACAAAAAAATCATTTCTGGAACAAAAATAATTTTTATCATGCACGGAAACCCGTGTTTGATGACAACATAAGTCCCAAGGAAGACACACAAGGCAATCAATTTTGGACAACCTATAAAGGTTGGCAAACAAACAAAAGACTTCAATTTGACTCTTTCATTTCATCCATCATTATATTCGAATATCGTGGACAAGTTCACTACTACCATCTTACTATAAATTAGGGGTGAGCGTGGTTCCCGGGTAGAACCGGGAACCGAGGAACCGAACCGGAGGTTCCGGTTCGGTTCCGGTTCCAAAGAGAAAGGTTCCGGTTCCCGGTTCCTTTTTTTTTGGAACCGGCGGTTCTCGGTTCGATTCCGGTTCCTATAGGAACCAGAACCGGGAACCGGGACCAGAACCGAAACTTTCTAAAAAAACCCTAATTTTATTCGTCCATTCCTTTCTCCTCTTTCTCCTCTGTCTCTGTCTCTTAACCCTAGCATCCGACTCCCGCCTCTCTCCATGGCTTTCCCTGCTCACCCCCAGACGCCGCTTGCTCCCCTTCGCTCGACGACACCGCTGCCACCAACTCGTCGCCGCTCACCCCCCCTCCGCTCGGCGACGCCCTCGAAGTCCACGAAGACCCGTTGCCACGGCCCCCTCGACTCGGCGATGCCTCGACGACGACTCAACACCGCTCACCCCCCTCCTTTCGGCGACGCCCTCAACAACGACTCGTCGAAGCTAGCCCCCACCCACTCAGCAACGCCCCGACAACGACTCGACGCCGTTGATCCCCTCCACTCGGTGACACCCTCGACGGCGACTCGTCGCTGCTCGCCCCCTCTGCTCGGTGACATCCTCGACGACGACTCATCACCGCTCGCCCCCGCCCCCCTCCGCTCGCCGATGCCCTCAACGACGACTCGTCACCGCTCGCCCCCTCGCTCGGCGACGCCCTCAACGACGACTCGTCACCGCTCGCCCCCCCTCTGCTCAGCGACGCCCTTAGCGACGACTCGTCACCGCTCGCCCCCCCTCTGCTCAGCGACGCCCTTAGCGACGACTCGTCACCGCTCGCCTCCCCCTCGCTCAGCGATGCCCTTAGCGACGACTCGCCACCGCTCGCCCCCCTCCACTCGGCGACGCCTTTGAACCGTTTGGTACTTCCTGCATTTTTTATGTTATTTTCTTCATGGCATAAGCTGTGTGCAATCATGCTGATTAAGACACTCGGTGCACCAAGATGATGCTCAGGTTTAGGGAAGTCAAAAATCCAAAGGATGGAATCTCTCCGTATTGGTTCAATCAGCTGCCTCGACACCGCTCGCCTAGCCCCCCGCCGTCCTGAAAGATTGCTACCTCCAAACCAAGAACAGCCTTGATCTAATAGAACATTGAAGTATGCACTCTCATGGGTAATTTGCATAGACATTTGTCTGAAGTGTAATTAGATGGTGCTTTTAGAAACGTTCTAAACTCAACCCTGACTACTGGAAACAGAGTTTAGCAATCTTGTGATGAATGGTGCGCTCAATTTCTACTTGAGCAAGATCTTCCAGTCTTAATATCACTTCAAGGTAGTAAGGGTGAAGGGTATCTCTTGTTCTGAATGGACATGATTCTGGACCTGTTGTTAAGGAGGCCAATGACTGAGGTTCCTATTTGGTTGAGGGCCAAATACTTGTTTAACATTCCTTTTGCTAGTTGAAAGTGAACTTGGACTCTTTATTTGCAGGGGAAGGCATGCTTTCACGTCATTTCTGCATTTAGTAATGCTCATGTACTTTTATTGCACCCTTGTTTTCCTTTCATAATTTGGTTATATGTGCTTATGGACATAAACTGCATAATGGTCTCTTTCGTCCTTAATAATGGAATAAATTGTTCATTCTTCTCCGTGATAAGGGGAAGATTCAAATTTTATCTTGTTTGCATTTTGACTGGTAAAATCAGGTTAGATATCCATAAGCATGATCTTTTAATGTTTGCTCGTATATACTGCATTGCATGATTATATGGAGAGTTTGATATATGAAAAATGTCTGTTTATGTCAGCTTTTTCTTACTTTGTGACCTAGGAGGGCCTTCCTTTCTAACTCTCTCATGTTAATGGATGGATTCTGATGTTCAAATTTATGTAAACAGTTGAGTTGGAAAAGCAGAGCTATTGTGATCTCAAAGTTGTGAACAACACAGAAGACCAGGTTGTATGGAATTAACGTTTGTGGAGAAGGAGGGGACTACAAAACTTCGACTCTTGATTATCCCCACTTTGTCGTAAGTTTATTCTTGAACCCATTGTACAATTCCTCCATTTTTCTATTCACAGTGATTTCTTCCTTGAATGGGACAAGTACTATCTGTTCTACCATTTTCAGTTTTTCACAATTTATTTGTTGCCCATTTTTTGTAAAGGGATGTAGTGTTTATGAAAAGCAAATTACTAGAATCCAAAATAAAATGTATATTTCTGATATGCTGGGCTATATGGTTGTGTTTACATAGTTTTCTTCGGGAAATGAGTTACTATGTTTTTGTTTTTACATTCTACTTAAACCTATGTGCAATTGCTCAAACAAAGGCAGTCTGATTTTAATGTTTTAACCTCATTAGAACCTGTTGGAACCTGAAAATGCTGTTTTATAACATCAAACACAGCTTTTCCTTAAGATCTTACCCAATAGCGGGATTGAGAAATTGTTGCATAATTTATTTTGAAAATGAAAAAAAAAAGAACCGTAGGAACCTCGGAACCGACCCGGAACCGTGACGTGGGGTAGGTTCCCGGTGTTCTTGTTTCGATGGGAGGTTCCAGGTTCCAAAAATTAGGAACCCGTACCCGAGGGTAGGTTCCAGTGTTCCAAACGGAACCGTAAGGAACCGGGAACCGCTCACCCCTACTATAAATAGGTGAAAAGACAGTATGATAGTATCGCATAGACTGCATTTATACATAATGCGGACAAAACTAATGATTACGTAGAAAATTTTATGAAGAGACGTGCGATTTTTATTCTGTACAAATCCTATTAATGGTGTTTTGGTTTTTTTTTTAAAAAATAAAGAAAATCTGTTAAATAATCAAATAAGGAAATATGACAATTTTCAATCTACTATTATTTCCGTGCTATGCATAATCAATACTATGAAAATCAAATGTTTACTAATTAATAATCTTGTTAACAAGTGATTGGAAAATGAGGTTTATTTGTGTCATCAACTTGATTTGATAAAATGAATTTGAAATATTAACAATAAGACTTTACTAACAAGATGCTCTAACAGAAAAAAAAAATCAACCATTGTTTTTCGTGAGATTTATAATTATTAACAGGAAAAATCAAATGTTTCTGTAACAAAATATTTTATGAATAAATATCTCAAGTCACTTGTTAAGAAAATTTTTGACTATGCATTGCATATTAGTATTTTTCTCAGTAGTTCTAGAAAGGGGGATAAAGTACTGCTGAATTGCACTAATAAAAAAATACCATGGCAAGCCTAGCCGTTTCCAATCACATAGGTAGGAAAACAACAAAGAGTCACTTGTCAGCAAATCACTAGCCTAGGCCTTATCCATCAAATTAGATATGCTCTGCCTAGATTTGATGTCCCAGTTGGAAGATGGAGAGCAGTCTAATTTTGCGACATCAATATTCATTGTACCTTTGTAGGCTAGTCAAGGTACCTAGCACTCTTTTCCCCGGTAGCACTCCTACACCAGTTCCCTGCCCAGCTACAAATGTCTCCTAATTAGACTAGCTCTCTCTCTCTCTCTCTCTATCTTCACTCTAGAAGCCCTCAAGAGAATTTCCTTTTTAGAGGTCATTTTAGGTTCATTGAATCAAAAAAGTTTCTAACATCGGTATAAAACGAATGCGTCCAATCTATGGATGTACTTACTTGAGTGAAAAAATTCTTTGTCACGCACTTATTTTGTGGAAGATGATGAGCTAACAGACAATCATTTACCTTAAAAAAATAAAATCATGCTAAAAATTTAAAAAAAATGAATTTCCTAATCTGAAAACAAATTAACATTTTTTTTTTTATAAATGAAATCATTTTTTCAGCAGGAATAACTTTCTGAAATAAAAACACCTCATATTCAATAAGACATAAGAAAGGAAATATATACCATGAGATGAGGGCAATAATCATCCGTCTTACCCTAGGGCCCAAGATGCATATACATAGTCTCTGAAATATTTTTTGGTTTGTATTTCAAAAATCTTTCTTCTGTCCAAAAACGAGAGAATAATTCTGATAAATGAGGTCGAGAGTGACACGTGTGCTGTTGTCCATTGGTCAGTATTTGCTAAAAAGAGTTATCCAGGTCGCTTAGAATTTCCTTTAATAGCTGCCGTGAAAAACGACCCATTCCTTGTTGAGTTTCGATTTTTAGGCCGCAATTATCATACCAACCTATTATGTCTCATTCGTGTCCTCATGTGCCATTTCATTCATTAAATCCAGACGTAGGGCTACTTTACCTTGGCCCACCTAACATTCAATCAAACCTAGGGACCAGTAACCGGACCTAATTAACCCGAGAACTAAATCGAACCGGCCTTACCCACATGGTTCCTTGTCGGTTCACATGGGGCCCTATTTCAGTTCCCACGCAAAAATTTTGAGAACACTAATTGGTTTCCAATTTCTATACCGTCAACGGCTAGTTCTAGCTAGGAGCCGACCTTATCCAATGACTGGTTTAAAATCAAACTTTAGATTATGTCTCTTTTGAACTTTGTCGGCCTCTCTCATTCCTCACTCTCATTTCTCATATTCTTACTATGCTCTGATTAGATTTTCCAAGATCTCCATGTGTGGAATGGAGGACAAACAGTGAGGACGTAGCAGTAGGGTGAGGTGAAGTTTCCTGTGAAGCTGGTTCCTGTCTTTGTCGATTTTGTTCTGGGTGTGATTTGCTTTCGCATTCCTATATCTCGATGTCGATCAAGCAACTTTAAGGTTCTTGGCTTCTTCTTGTGCTACGTGGGTGCAGCATGACACGATTATCACGAGTCTCTGTAATCCTCTAGTGTTGAGGAAGTTAGGGAAAAAGCACTTACATGTGCCAAAATAATCTGCCCTATGTTCTTCGTTCGTCATGAGTACTTTTCGGAGGTTCTCCACTAGTTTGTGCAACTTATTTTTGAGTCCTAAACTTTCATAATCACAAACTTCATTGGCGTGAGGCACCTCTATCAACACCTTGCTAGTAGAAAAAAGAAGTAAGATAACATAGATAGGTTTCAAGGGTTGATGAGTTCAGTTCCTGTTTCGGCTCCTAGTTTCAAAAGCCGAGAACAGGAACTAACTCTAACAAGATTGGATCCAAGTTTGTTACCTGGAGTCTACTTACCCTAAAACCGATTATTTCTACTCAAATCCACACCAAGATAGAGTTCCACATTGAATGTGTTGAGGTTGTCTTGTATCGATTGTGGAAGGGGCTGGTGGTCATTTTATAAGTGTGGGAGAAATATTCACTTCTAAGCTAGCTTTTACAGTGAGAGAGTCTCAAAATCACTCAACACAGGAGTCATGGGTTGTTGTGCCTTTGATCCAAACATGATGTGTTAAGGAGAAATTGTTGAGATTTTGTCCCCCACCATCAATTGTGGAAGGGTTTGATAGTCACTTAATAAAGTGTCAGGGAAAATCTCACTCTTTGAGCTACTCTTATAGTGAGAAAGACCCAAAATTACCCAACAAAATACGCGTGAATGAGTTGAATGATTCATAACTTGGTTCAACAACTCCTAATGCTGACCGTTGTTTTGGAGTTAGCATGCTGGGCTCCATAAATCTTTTTCTCATATTTCTGTTCGAGTGGCCGCAAGCCTTTAGACCTGCTCACACCTTTATCGTCTCCGATCCTCACTTTACTAAAAAAAAAAGGTCGCACCAGGATCATGACTTGGCAGGAACCTAAGCAATGGAAAGTAGGCGTGAGAAAGGCAAAGGAACCCAAATGATTAGAGAAGAGCGGAACAAAAAAGTAGAAGCGGGCGCTATTAGGTCTCCTCTTTCCCCGTCGCTAAAGCCATCTAATGATGATTAAGAGGTACAACAATTATATGATAATTATATGATAAACGAGGACGGTGCATAAAGCAGACACCGTACACGCATAAAACATTCTTGGAAAACCACTCTCTCTCTCTCTCTCTCTCTCTCTCTCTCGGTTGCAAGAAAAGGGTTGTCGAAAGACTAAACGAAATCTAATATTCTTCGATGCTGCGGCTCGTGGGATCTCTCTCTTTCGGGTTGCCATCTTTTTCACACTTTCCAAGAAGGAGAAAGGAAGAAGGAAAGGACTCACGTTTAACATGAAAGCGCGTTTTCGCAGACGGTCAAAAGGAGTCGTCCCGCTTTTGGCTTTCATCTTCTGAGAAGGAAGGAAGGAAGGAAGTCAACAGTCTCCGCCCAAACGATTCCTTGTCCCAAGAAAAGACGTGGACGTGAGGAGGAGGATGTCCTCTGGTCCGATCGGGTCGGCTGCGGTGTTCTGTCGAGCGCTAAAAAGCAAAAGGCTGGTCCGAAAATCCGCCGGCGTGTTACTCGACCCGCGAATCAAAAATGAGGAGCTTGAGGTCCTCGTGAAATCTCACGAACTCGTCGACATGGTTTCTTTGCTTCAGCTGATGATTGAGGAGAGGTTCACTGTCGTGCTGCAGTCGGCCCACGTCTCTCACGTGCTAATTGACAATTAGTATCCAAGATTCGTAAAATTCAAATTATGGAATGATCTGAGGTACGAGAAAATCACCTGATGAGCTGTAAACCTATTATAGAAATATCAATTTAGTCACAAATTTTCTAATTTAGTCAAAATTTTAGGACTCAATTGATAAAATTGAAAAGTTTAAGACATAAATGGCATTGGTACAATAAATTAAATACTAATTAGACAATTCCTCTCGAGGAATACTTTAATTGTTGAAAACCATCTATCATTTGTAGGGGTGTGCATGGACCGGGCGAACGATCCCCGACCTAGAATCGGGAACCGCCCGTTAAGGACCAGTTCCAAAAAATTAGAACCAGGATCCACCCTTATTTGCATGGATCCACTCGAGAACTGGACCGCCGGTCCGATCCGGTTCCCAGGTGGATCCATGGAACCGGTCTCACAATAACAATAATCGAAAGCTTCGATTTTGATGGGAAACAACTTTGGTTTTCGACCAAAATTGCTAGTTTTTCGTCGTCTGACCTATTCTTCTTCTTCTCCTCTTGCAGCCCTGCTTCTTCACGTGCTTGCTTTTTTCCCACCAATTGCTCGACATTTTGTCAAGGTGCACTTTGGATATTTTAGCTTCAACGCCTCTCCATGTGGTTTGACTGGAGATTAGCGCCTCTCCATGTGGTTTGACTAGAGATTAGCACCTCTTCATTTGGTGTGCTTTAGATTTTTTTCCCACTTTAATTAATTTTTTAATAATTTGATTTGGGTTTGTTAATTTGTAATTTCATTTTTTTAATATTAAAAATTAAAAATTATTTTAATATAATCTGTCCGCTCCGGGTGGGCCGGTGGATGAATCCGCCCATAGAACCAGGAACCAGACCGGTACCCACCGATTCCCATAAATTGGAACTAGAAATCAGACCGGTTCCCTCAAGAACCATCGGTTCCGGGCAATTCCAGTCTAGTTCCGAGCGATTTGGGCGGAACTTAGTTCTTTTGCACACCCCTAATTATTTGAACATCTAACTACATTGATTAGAGCAATCACCGTCAAAAGAGAGAAAACCTTTTGTAGAAGGCATTATTCATCTTTTATTTGAGGGTTTTAAACTAGCAGTGGCTGCTATAGTTACTTGAGGGAAAAAAAAGTGTCGAAAAATGTTCACTTTCTTAATTGATGAGTTTTCAAATAGAGGTTTTATTAATCAGTTATCATTCTAAAAAAATATAATAAAATATTTTGGTAACAACTCTGCCCATTTTATATAATTCGAGCTCTCCAAAAAAAAAGTGCTCAATGTGGTGACTCTATAGTCGAGAGTAAGGTGCCACCTATGATTCAAGCCACAAGTCTTTCAATCACTAATCGAAAATTGAGATTTTGATTTACTTTCTCACTTCTACTATCGACGTCCCTATCAGTGTTAGTCTATAGCTTTGCATATCCCGAGATCAATAGTTTTTCAAAGGCGACTGCTAACGTAACACTTTGTCTCGTGTCCACTCGACTCCCACACTTCCGGTCAATGCACTGCTCTAATACCATGCACCATCACGCCCCAACTACATAATTACCATCCCCTATGTCGAAAGGGTCGCCCTCTTGAATACTCTTCTTGAAAATTCGACCAGCATGAAACTATTCAGGTCATCATAAGCATGCACGAGGACACATTTTCGGCCCCAGCACGTCTCATTTCATGGACAACCTTACTATGCAAGTGCCTAATCATACCCTTATCATGTCATTAGGTATAATTACAGTGACACATCCACAATTGAAAATGACGTCGTTCCATATCCGGATTGATTGGGAGTTGCCGCTGTGGTTTTTTGTGCACGATTTGACCGCTAGCCTCGGTAGCTCTGTCGCTCTTTATCTTCAACATACAATGCACAATGTTAATCAAAAGCAAGCACAAACAAAAGTACAACAGTAGCCTAATAGGACAAAACAATAGGAGGCTAACGAATTCTTACAATCGCATGACAATGACCCTTGTTTTATCCTCATGTCCTAATTCTCCATGTGTAGTGCGGACTAGAAGATCTTTGTCCTCGAGACAACATGTGTCTCCGGAGCTTTATTTTACCAAGTCCATGCCACTTATTTAAAGAACCTTTTGCTCATACTTGTGAGTGGGATAGAATATATAAATGTCATTTCAAAAAGGACAATAAAGAAAAGAACATGCGCAATTTGGATCTAGATGGGTGTCCAAAATCAAAATGATTTCTTTGACTAGTAAAGATAAATAATTTAGAGGTCATGGCGCATTTATATTTAGGTTTAGTGCTTGTTACTTAACTGGAGATGCATTGTCTTTTGCCCTCACAAGGTAGTACAAACCCTGCGTCATTGATGAGACTATTGCGGCTCTCGTAAATGGCCTGTGCCTAAGAGACAAAAATAAGGATTTTCCACTACACTGCTAGGCTGCTAGCCGCCCCAATTGATTAGATCATATTATAGTTGGCTTGATCACGTCCTTTTGCTAAATTACTTTTCGACAACGGGCTTGTGTACATAAATTCAATTTTGTCACCGGAATGGAGTAAATGGCATTGCATTGTACTAGTGAAAACCACGTGAATTTATGATCTAGGAAATTTAAAAGTCACGTGAGACTCACGTGATCTGAAAAACTTCAGCATGCACTAAACGCGCGTGCATCCCGTCCATGCAATAATAAACTTTGGAAACGAAACTTCCTCTCCAAATGCATGAACCCGACACCCCTCCATTCATGTGCCTTCCTCCTATATAAACCCCCCCACAATATCTCCTTCTTCATCCGACCATATCCCAACACACAACCACCAATAACTATAAACCAACTACCGCACCCCCAAAAATCACCAAAATGCCATCCTCTTCCCCATCCCTCACCATCACCTCCAAATCCACCGTCTACCCCTCCCCCCCCCCCCCCGTCGCCGTCGCCGCCGCCCCCTCCCTGAAGCTCTCGGTCTCCGACCTCCCGATGCTCTCCTGCCACTACATCCAGAAGGGCGTCCTCCTCTCCGACCCCCCTCTCCTCGTCTTCTCCGACCTCGCCCTCCTCCTCAAGCGGGCCCTCTCCCTCTCCCTCTCCCACTTCCCCGCCCTCGCCGGCCGCCTCTCCACCGACCCCCTCGGTCACGTCCACATTCTCTGCAACGACGCCGGCGTCGACTTCATCGAGGCCAGGGCCAAGCACCTCACCGTCCGCGGCGTCCTCTCCCCCGACAGGGACGTCCCGGACTGCGTCAAGCAGTTCTTCGCCTTCGACCGCACCGTCAGCTACAACGGCCACTTCCTCCCGCTGCTCGCCGTCCAGGTCACCGAGCTCGCCGACGGCGTCTTCGTCGGCTGCACTGTCAACCACGCCGTCACAGACGGGACTTCATTCTGGCACTTCTTCAACTCCTTCGCCGAGGCCGCCCGGGGCTTGAAGCGGCCCTCGAATTCCCCGGATTTCTGCCGTGACAACGCGTTCGTCTCACCTTCGGCGGTCCTCCGCCTCCCAGCCGGCGGCCCGGCCGCGACGTTCTCCCAGGACGAGCCGCTGCGCGAGCGGATCCTCCACTTCAGCCGAGCCGCGATCCTGAAGATGAAGTCAGTAGCCAACGGCGGTGGCGTCTCCCCGGCGATGGTCGAGATCATGGGGAAGCGGAGCAACGACGGCTTTCTGGCCGGGAACGGGAAGGTAGCGCCGACGGAGATATCGTCGTTCCAGTCGCTGTGCGGGCAGCTGTGGCGGAGCGTCACGCGCGCGAGGAAGCTGGCCCCGTCCAAGACGTCAACGTTCCGGATGGCGGTCAACTGCCGCCACCGGATCGAGCCGCGGCTCGAGCCGTACTACTTCGGCAACGCGATCCAGAGCATCCCGACCGCCGCGTCCGCCGGGGAGCTGCTGTCCCGCGACCTGGGCTGGGCCGCGGGGCTGCTGCACCGGAACGTCGTCGCGCACGGCGACGCCACGGTGCGGCGGGGCGTGGAGGCCTGGGAGAGGGAGCCGCGGCTCTTCCCGCTGGGCAACTTCGACGGCGCGTCGATCACGATGGGGAGCTCCCCGCGGTTCCCCATGTACGGGAACGACTTCGGGTGGGGGCGGCCGCTGGCGGTGAGGAGCGGCAGGGCGAACAAGTTCGACGGCAAGATCTCGGCGTTCCCCGGCCGGGAGGGCGGCGGGTCCGTGGACCTCGAGGTGGTGCTGGCGCCGGCGACGATGGCGGGGCTCGAGAACGACGCGGAGTTCATGCAGTACGTCTCGTCCGTCGAGTGAAAAGCAAAGAAGATAAGGGGAAAAAAAAAAAGCCTGGAAAAATGAGTGACGTGGCTGCCACCGCAAAGATCATATCTTCTTGTGATTGACCGTAGATATTTTTCCAGATTCGACAGTGACACGTGTCGAATACCCGATGGTCGTTTGCGATGGAATGGGCAGTGTTTGCTTAGACGTTGACTTGATCGGAAAATTCCAAGTGATTTGAGAAACTTATCTCCTCATTTTATCAAATTTAGAGACTAAATCAGAAGTGGTTAATCCAGTGATTGATCTTTATCAACACGCTATCTTTCAATATAGTGAAAAATCTAGAGAGGAAACTCTCGACCCTTTCTCTTCTCTCCCTCTCACGGCAAATTAAAAAGAGTTAATCTGCAACATCCCATCCGCTTTTCCAAATATAAATTTGTCAAATTCCACATCCGGCTCTCGACATATTGTTTGAAATAAGCCCCCTTAGGCCAACATCGAGATGGGCGTCCTTCAATAAAGTACGGGTATCATTCAATACATGCAGACCGAACCGGACCGGATCAGGTCATGATGGAGACTAGTCAAATTCCTCACCTTTGAAAAAGAAAAGAAAATTGGATTTTACGTTGTTTAGTTAAAACGTGATAAGGGTTTATTGCCCTAGTCATCAAGGTAACGTCTTCTCAATTTCCCGAGGGACAGGATGGGACTCATTCGTACCAAAAAAGAGAAAGTTGACGGGGTCAAACGAGTCGGGAAAGTCCAGGTCGGACGACGGACAACTTGGGGGAGCTCCTTTGTACTGGTTCATCGATGGGAGGGAAAAATAGTCAAATCTGAGGGGATCATATCATCTTTGGTCCTGCCCTCTCGTTTTTTCGCTTCCCGTGAGTGTAGAAAGATCCTCTCGGATTATCCTCGGATATTACGACACTAACTAGAGACCATAGGAAACAGGGGTACCGATCCGACTTTATTTCAGCTCGCATCGGGTGGTCCAGTGATGGGTTCCTTCCAAATGAACATTCCAACCCCTGATAATGATCCTCCCTTCCCACCTTTTCAATCATAGAAGAAATACACTTAGCAGAAAACGAGGGAGATGGGAACTTCATCTTCCGGGTGATCTCGACATTCAAGCAATGTCGTCCAGTTCATGACTAGGGACGCAAGATAACCCTCGTCTAGAGCAGTAAAACACTTAGAATAATGACGGTAGACACGGTAACAGAGACTTTTTCTATTTCCCTTTCAGAAATCATGGGGATGCACTATAAGCTTTAACGTCTTACATTCATCTCATCAGTTTCTCAGCATTCGAAAGAGATGAAGTGTTTCTGGTTCGAACAAAAACAGCTGCACAATCAAAGTTTGAAAGCCCAAAAAGACCTTGTCGAGCGAAGAATGAAGACGGTGAATAACAAATTACAGTTACCAACAAGACTTGCCAACACTTTTTCCGACAGAGTTCCCGCCATTCGGACATGGCGCCAAACCTTTCCAGCATAATCTAACTTAAAAGAACCAAATGAAAGGGGTTTACACTGATCTTAACAGATGGTAGGGAGGGATTACCACCGGTACACTTTATGACGATGTTAACAATTTCTTGATACCAGCCTTTTGCTCGGAAGTAAGCCGCGTAGGGAACTTAATGTTGAACTTTATCCTCAAGTTCCCCCTCCGGGAAGGTTCTTTGGGGATGGGCATGCCTTCCCCTTTAACGACTTCTTCGTATGTAGGTCCTATGACGGAGTTGATCGGGACAGTAAGATCTCGGCCATCAAGCGTTGTTATCTGCGCGGTGTATCCAGTAAGTGCTTCCACCAAGGAAATCTTCTGGGTAACAACAAGATCATTCCCATCCCTCTTAAAGACACCGTGAGGCTTCTCGTCGATAATAAAGACAAGATCCGAGGGTATAATGCCTCGCTGTTCATTTCCCTTCTCTGGGAATGTGATCTTTGTTCCTTTCTTCCAACCTGGCTTAATCTCGATAGTAAGAATTTCCTCTACTGTGGTAGGTCTCCTATATGAGAAACAATCAGAAAACAGCAGAAACTGGTAAGAACACAAATACTAATGTAGATTAATCAAGGACACTGAAATTCTTGGTCAATGACCGTATCTCAAACTTAGGTATCTGTAAGCATATAGTTTTACATATAAGCTCAAAATCTCCAAAAGGAAGTTACTGAATGACGCACCAATATCACCATGACCCAAGTCACTGAAGGATGTTTCTTGTACAAGTCGTAAGTGCTTAAAATACGAAAAGAATTAAAGGAAAAAAAAAACAAAACAAAACAAAACATGACTAGATTTTTGAACCATATCAAGCAATGGAGACTCCCCAGCCAAGAAAGTCACTTTTAGTTCCCTTGACACATCAATTTTAAGCAGTCAATGGGAGATTTTTTAGATTTCCAAGCACATAATTGTTAAATTCAGACCAAACGATGCTTATAACATGATACAATCCACATAGAGAACTCACGAAAAGATCAAAAAGAAAAAGGTCACTTGGCCCAACCAAAGTTCTTCACTTTCTGAACTCACTTCTAAGAACAACTAAAATGGCCACCAGAGCCTCTCATAGGCATATATGCATAAGGGCTGACAAGCGTGACCTCACAAGGAAGAGGAAAAAAAAAACACTAGAGACCATCATTGACCAAAGTACAACTTGTGGATTAGATGCCACTTATAAGACAACTTGTGCAGATGCATGATCACCACGTATAGAGGTTAAAAGTGGTTTTGGAGAATGATGTGGCATTAGACAAGATCCACTTGATCTCAAAGGTTACAAAAAAATGCCTTACCATATTCTCTCTCCAGAGAAGCCTATTTAAATCACTAGATCAGGCAAACTGGGAGAGGGAAACTTATTGTGTTGGTTTTTCCCCCAGAAAAAACAAATTTTTGATCTCTTGCAAAATTAAACGGAAACGGAGCAAACAAAAAGATTTACACAATTCAGTCAACACAAACCACTTCCACAAAGAGGGCAGCTCAAAATTCATCAAGGCAGAGTGAAAATGCGTCTAATAAGAATATCAGCATTTATTACAAAAGAGCAGAACACCTACAAATTTCTTCACTAAATAACTTCTACATCAGCCATATGAAGATATTTCCTTAGCAGCCTAGCTGTTGTTATCACATTAATTTTGCAGATGCCTGCAAAAGATAGCTCAATGCATATTGCAAAGTAAGTTATCTCTGCTAGGAGAGTGAACTCAATTTAGATCAGGACAATTTCCAGTAAATATTCTACCAAGAACTGCCAAAGAGGCACAATGACTGTCCATTGAGACAGTTACAAAGAAAACTAATGACGCGTTAACTTTGAAATGACATATTTAATGTATTACTACATGGAGATATGCTTACATGATACTCAAATGGATGAATCCTCCTCAGAATAGCAAAGTAACTTCTCGAGAAATTATATTAATTGGGAAAAAACAGAAAAAGGGAAACATCAGCCATGAGATTCGGAAAAAGTGCTAAAGCTGGTGAAGAAACGGAAACTTCATCAGTCATATAAAGGCAAAAATACAGTATTTGTCACTCGTTTTTTCATATTGCACTTCCTAAAGATACAACCCTACTTCCTAAAGATGCAACCCTTCTTAACAAAGCAGACTTGGAAAATTTATATATCCCTAAACCTAAATCACAAATTGATAGAAGTCCATGCTTATGCTTTTTAAGGAACTCATAACAGATGCAAGTAATAATGACCGTTTTATCTTCAAAGCACCAACCTGTCAGGCAAGCATCATTCAGGATCACACTGAGATTGTCAAGAGTCTCCTAACTTACACCACCCCTCTCCCCTTGCCTTTTCTCTCTCTCTCTCTCTCTCCACACAAGGAAATTTTCTTCTATAAAACATAAGGACCAAACAAAAAAAAGCTTGTCACTAACTGTTGACCGATAAAACTAAAAAAGCTTAGGAATCAGGGTATTCGCATCCCAAGATATAGCAAGAAACAAATTCTCTGGAGCTCAAAACTGCTGATTCACAACATTTACAGACAGGTCTATACTACAAAGGAAATTATACCATGGTCCAACCATCTGATCAGCATACAAGAGGGCAAATACCAGCCTAGGTGAAAGTCTTTGAGTTAAGATTATACAGACTTCGTTCTTTTCTTTTGCTTTTAGTGATTCAGGAAATATTGCGCATGATCACACTTCAAAGGAGTGTTTTAGACCAACTGAAACCAATCAGAAAACATTGAGTAGGGTGTTTGTGGTGTTTGTGGAAGTGTACTTAAATTATCTGGTGTACTTTTCCGTATCAGTTTCCTACTGGATATAGCATAAGACTGCAAAAAGCACTATAGATATTATCCACAATATCATAGTGCCCATTACACCACAAAAAGCACTATAGATATTATCCACAATATTATAGTACCCATTACACCATAAAAATAAAAATAAAAATAAAAGAGAGATTTATAAATTAAATAGTTGGATCTATCAAGTGACCCTCCTTGACAAGCTAGATTTATAAATTAAAAAGTTGGATCTATTAAGTGACCCCCTTTGACAAGCTACAATGAACATCAACAATCTGGCAATTAGTGTAGCCATGTCATATTTGTGTTTGTGATTCAAGTCAAATCATGTCAGCCTAAATCATCTCAATTTTGATTATGCATGCCAAACAATTAAATTATCACAAAAACGTATTAGTTAATGTCATGTCGTGTCGACATATAAAATTATGCAAGTCCTGTTAGTAATATTCGGGTTCTCTCTGTAATTCGTGTTTTATATCTTGTGGTGCAAACATGTCTTGTCCAGAACTGCGAGCCCAACAAATCACAATAACCAATCTCCATTGAAACCTTAACGATGAAATCTATGATGGTGAGAAATTAAAAATGGTAGGAAGATATGCAACTCTTGTTTTGGTCTGTCAATATGCAACTCTTACCAGTGGAAGAAAAAAAACTTGACTTTCCTGTCATACTATTTATTACTAATCACAAATAATCCATCGTATGTGGAAAATATCAAATTGCGCCAATGCATCCCAAGCATCAACCTTAGATGTACAGACCACAAGAGTTGATGTAGTCCATCCAGTAACCTATCACCTTCAGACTTCACTCAGACATTTGCAGATCTATGCTAAAGTCTAAACATTGTCTGGGTATTTGACTAAAAAATGTGGACTATTGTACATCAATTTATCTCATAACTAGCAATATGGTTCCTAAGGATTGGCGTGTAACTATCTTTACTTTAGTAGAAACTTCTCTCTTCATCCACCCTCCATTAGGGTGTTGCATAAATCATTTAAACGCACAAGCAAAACAAGAAGAAGAAAAGGAATCAAATTTCTCTAGCCATTGTCCGTCTTACGGTACTTCATGCTGATATATAGGCAGCATACAGAGAATTCTGTAAGAACTAGTGAAATTGACAGTCTCAAGCATGGTACTAAGTGGGGAGAGAGAGAGAGAGAGAGAGAGAGCAACAACACTCACGTAACGTCAGCAGTCAAGTCATTACATCTGTAGGAAAATCAAAAATATTTATAGACTTTCCATTACACGAATATCGGGACAAACGTTAATAGAGAACACGACAAGACTACGATATCAGGACACCACCTGGCTCGTGAAAGAGAATCTATTGCACATGAACTGCATTGATGACAGTCACCGTCCCACCTTGAGTTCGTTAACACGGAAAATGACGGCGATAGAGATTTCAGTTGAGACGTCCAATGCAAAGCAGCAATACATAGCAAAAGCATCAAAGTAACGACTGAAACCAAAACTGGGAAAGTTAACAGTTTCCGAATTCATAAGAAGAGCTAAATTAAGCCATTCAGTAGCAAATCTAAAACACTCCAGTAAAATCATATTGCCTTGTGCCTGAACATCACCATATAAGTAAAAAAATGCATCAAAACCGAGGCAAGCTTACCCGGAACTATCCATGACATCTCTTGATATCTTCATCTTCTTGGTGGTCCCTTTGTACAGATCCTCCAAACTACAAGGCAACGTCCTCTCGATCGGGGGGGCCTTCCGCGGCATAGAGGGCATAGAGGGCATAGAGCCCTCTCCACCGCCGCTCCGCAGCGACGCGAAGATATCCTCCCCGAACATGCCTCTCGGGAAATTCGACCCACCCCCCGATCGCGGCCCGCCCATGTCGCCGCCGAATGGGCTCGTGAACCCGAAGAACTCCGAGAAGATGTCGTCGGCGCTCCTCGGGTTGAAGTGGAACGACGTCGGCCGGCCCCCGCCGCCAGCGGCCGCTTCGGAGTACCCGCCGGCCCCTGGCGGCGGGAACTGACCCTTCAGCCCCTCCTCACCGTACTGATCGTACACCGCTCTCTTCTGGGGATCGCTCAAAACCTAATCAACCCACAAACGCACGCACATCCAAGAGGCAAAGACGATCGAAACCCAATTCAAAACCATCGCTTCCGCGCAGAATCGGACACGCACTCGGCACGCAAACGCAACGAACGGACGGAGAATCGAAATCGGACATGCAACGCGAGAACGGATCCGAAAAGGAACAAGAACAGGAGGAGGTAAGGGAGGGGAGACAGGGAGAATGTACGTCGTAGGCTTCGGAGATTTGCTTGAATTTGGCCTCGGCGTCCTTCTTGTTGTTGGGGTTCTTGTCGGGGTGCCACTTCATGGCCAGCTTCCGGTAGGCCTTCTTCAGGTCGTCGTCCTTGGCTTGGCGGTCCACCTGCAGAACCCTGTAGTAGTCGACGCCCATGCTGCCTCCTCCTCCTCCTCCTTCCTCCCTCTCCCTCTCCCTCTCTCTCTCTCCGTCTCCTCTGCTCTGCCCGGTTTTCTCTCTCTGTTTGCTGCTGCTTCTTCTTTTCTTCTTCTTCTTCCTGGTTTTCTGATCGAGTGATTCTCTGTGGGGAATTGGGGGAGAGCTGCGATTTGGATTTTGATGGATTTTTTGCTTGGTGATATCTGGGTCGGGTAGTCGGAGCCTTTGATGGGCCGGGCTTTCAGTGGGAACCGCAAATTGTAATGGACCGAATACCTGTTTTGGGCCGAATAACTTTATTCTCTCTTTAAAAAAATGTCAAAAAAGTTCTAAATTGTTTGCATTATGTCAATTTATAGACTAAATCTTTTATTGGTGCCAATTTACTCATAAATTTTTTGATTTGGTACCAATTTAGTCCTCGTCCAGCACGAGGGTGTCAACTGGAGGGAAGAGAAGGAAAAAAGAGAAAGAAAAGAAAAATATAATAAAAATTGAAAAATATAATAATATTATTAAAAGTTATCTATCTCATCACATGCTGTACCACGTTAGCCTATTGGTGTCCACATTAGCAAAATCCTGCCAAATTTTACCGGAATGATTGATTCAGTACCAAATCAAAATATTTGGGACTAAATTAGCATTAATGCAAAAGGTTTAGGATTTTTTTGTCGCTTTTCCTTTCTCTTTTTTTTATTAGAGACTAATATTATGTCACTTATACGATTAAGTGTCATCGTTTTTATAACTCTATAGGAGTTTATGCAAAAGTTATAAACTTATGGGAAAGTTCATGATGTATATCAACACAATAGGAATGTGATGATATCACGGTAATAAGTCATGCGACATATATATTGGACAGAATATTTTCTTTCTTTGTTAATTGTGTATCGCTCTACTTTCAAAAATCTAATAGTGATAAACAATGTATTGTATGTCGATTTCGGAAGGGGAAAGTTCGAAGATTAAAGTACGTGATTCACCTCTTGTCGATTGATCACGGAATGAAACCTACTATTGGTTTTTGTAGACTTTCAGTCAAGAAACAATCCGGAAAGAGCACAAAAATCAAAAACTCAAGACACAACTTAATTAAAATCAATAAAAAAATTTAAAGGTCTTGTTAGTATGTGCTCCGGGGTACCAGAGAATCATGCTTCATTAAGAAATATATACATTCTTAAGTCACTGATTGCACATAATACAAAAAAGACAGTGAATTAAAAGTGACAAACTTTCATTTATTGAAGTGCTTTCACAAGTTTCGTGTTAACAAAATCCAAATGTTAAAAGGAGCCAATTGGTATATTATTAATTTAAAACAAGGTTCACATACCTAGTTGAGATAGATTTAAATTTAGGTAATAGAATGGAAATAAGTGAAAAATTCACAGGTCGCATTATTCATTTACCATGTTCATATGACTGCTATGGATGGTCATGTACCATCAAGGATTATTCCATCGTAAAAGGGGAAAAAAAGAATTTTATTAAGAATTATTCCATCGTAATAAAGTGATGAAGTGTTAAGTGTTTTTAAGTATACTTTTAGTCTCTAATTATTGTCAAATGTGCCATGAGATCCTCGAACTTTTTTTTTTGTGCAATCGAATTCTTTGGCTTGTTTAGATTACATTGTCAAATTCCTTCCATTATTTGTTGCCAATTTTGCAGTTTACATGAATATTGACGTGGAATTGATGTGATACATTGTATTCCCAAAAGAAATTATTAAAGAAAAGGGAAAGTACCATTAAAAATCTCAAATTTTGCCCAAAATGACAAATTTACCCAAAACTTTACCAACAATGACACATTTACCCAATCAAGAGCATTTTTGTCTTATTTTTTTATATTTTTCCTTTTTCCTTTATTTTTTTTTTCATTTTTTCTTCTTCTCTCTTTCCTCCGCCAACCATGGCGGAAGGAAGTCGGACTCAAGCGAGGATGACCCTTGCCAGCATTGGGCGAGGGTTGCCCTCGCTTGGACTAGCTAGGGCCACCCTCGCCGGTGTTAAGCAAGGGGTGCCCTCACAAGATCATCCTGCAAGGGTGACCTTAGCCAACTCAGGCGAGGGTGACCCTTGCCCGACACCGGCGAGGGCCGCCCTCACTTGAGTCCGGCTTTCCTCCACTATGGCCGGTGGAGGGAAGAGAGAAGAAGAAAAAAAAAAAATAAAATAATAAAATAATAAAAAAAAGTAAAAAGTAAAAAAAAAATGCCTTATAGTTTAGAGTAAATATGTCACATGAATATAAGTTTAGGGTTTTTTATGTCACGAAAAAAAAAAAATTGAGGCAAATGTTTCACGATTGACAAAATTTGGGGTTTTTATGTTGTAAAGAAAAAAAGTTTGGGGTAAAATTGTTACTTAGTTTAGGGTTTTTCATGTCGTAAAAAAAAGTTTGAGGACTTTGAGTAAAGTTTGAAATTTTGGTGGTCTTTTCCCTAAAGAAAAATAGTGAAAGGGAGGGAGAGGGGGAAGGGGAGCTCTACACCTTCTCGGCACCATGACTCTCGAAGAAGGTCAAATTTATAAGAATTTATAAGACCATTGTCAACTATTTGAATAAATTAGGCTATTTTAAAAAGACATAATTTAATATCTAAATATTTTATTACTTCCCTTCAAACTTAATTCGATATTTTTGCCTAATAATAAATGTGAAAATATTTTGTTGGGAGGTAAATTTGGGCCTAGAAAGATTCAATCTTATGACCTCCTATTCTAATACTATTTGAAATTTGATGAGATAGCTGTCAACTTTTATAATAACTTAAGTTGCTAATAGTTAGAGGAAAGTATGATGTAATATTTATATATTATATCAAAGTCAAAGGCAAGCTAGCGCTCACACGTGTCAAAGCAAGACCCCGTCTTGCCAAGAGTTATGATGGTGACCCCCCGCCACTGAGTGAGGACCTCATGATCCTTGTTACGATCCTCTTGCAACTTGTTTTGACTTTTGTTCAGGTCATCGACATAGAGTGCCCCCTCGACTTCACTCGTTAATTTCTGTCATATAATTAGCTGTGTCGGATCCATGAAATCAATGGAATCACCAAATGATCAAAGTCATTGCATAAATTAAAAGGAAGAAAGTTACAAAAAAAAAAAAAACTTCCAAATTATGTCCATTCATACACATTTATCCTAAGCTTTTTGTATGACATTCTAAAGCCCAAACTTGTATCTAATTAATGCATTTATCCCAATTTTTTTTTTGTAATATTAAAAAATTCAAACTTGTAACTGTATAATGCATTTACCTTCTATTGAAATTCTATTAATGCACGGCGCTAAAAATCGTAGGTGGTTTTTTATGCATGATTGGACCACTAGCCTCGGTAGCTTTTTTGCTCTTTCTATATATATATATACATATTTTATGACTAAGGAATCGCCGTAAATCATTTTTCGAGAATCACATGACCTTATGATGCTCGATAGCATCGTCAGGCCTCATTGCAAGTCAATATTTAGACGTAAAATCTTAAGGGCTTAATCTACCCCCGGGATCTCCACTTAAGTCATATAATGCAACAAGATGACTCGAACTCTCGACCTCGGCGATGAGGGAGAAAACGTGTGACATCTTGAAATTCGACCCCGTTTCGATAAAGTGAAATGGGCATTTCGTCGCGTGCCTATGGCATTTTTCTCTCGAGGCGATCACTCACGAGTTAACTAACCTATTGGGTGAAGCCGTTAAGGGATGTAGCGGCCGTAAAATCCCTAAAAGCTACCTAATTGGTTGGATTGAGCTAAAATCACGTACGATCGATTTTTAACCACGAAATTGAACTCGATTTCGGGAATCGAATTTTAAGCGCATCATAATTCTTATTTTTAGGATCCTGTCTCATATTTCGTCAATTTATTGACGAGTCCAAAATTTCAATAAAGAAATTATCGGAAGAAATTTGAAGTCCGAAAAGAAATTTGAAAGGAAAAGAAAAGAAAAATCAAATAAGAAAAGTAGAATTATTTATTTTTCTTTCTCTCTCTCTCCCTTCTCTTTTCTTTTCTCTTTTTCCTCTCTCCCTCTCTTTTCTTTTCTTTCTTTTCTCTCTTTTCTTCTCTCTCCTCTCCCCTTTTTCCCCTCCCCCTCGTGCGAATCCCCCACCGTCCACCCTCTCTCTTTCTTTCCTTTTGACTTGTCAATGCCTATCCCTCTCTCTCTCTTTTCTCTCCTCTCTCCTCTCTCTTCTTTCTTCCCCTGCACGACAGAACCGGTCCCTTCTTCTCCTTCTTTCTTCTTTCTTCTTTTCTCGCGTGCGAACCAGGAGCTCGGAGACAGCCGCTCGCCGAGAACCACTCGCCGCTCGTCCCGCCGCCACACCACCGCACCGCCGCGCCGCGCCCGTGCACGTGCTGCCGTCCCGCCGTCCGCGCACGCCCAGGCCGCGCGACCCAGCTGCTGTTTCTTCTCTGTTCCAGCACCGACCAGCCACCGTCCGGCCACCTCCGGCCACCGCCCAACCCCGCCGGACCACCCCCGCGACCCCCTTGCCCTCCGCCGGTCTTCCCTCGCCGCCCTAGCCGCCGGAACGGCTCCGTTCAGCCGCGACCAGCAAGACCCACGGAGTGGGTTTCAGCCACTTCGGGCCCGCTTTTGGGCCGTTTCCCGGCCCCGGATCCGCGAGTCGCTTTGGAACAATCGTTCCTCGCGCCGCCGCCGTCGGATTGATCCGATTTGCGCGCGATTTGGTGAGTAATCTCACTAATCCAGGATTAGTGGCTAATTTATGCTTAAGGTTGGTTTAGATTTAATTAATTATGTTTAGGTTGTTAGATTAGATTTAATTAGCAATTATTAGCCAATTATGATGCGAATTAGATAAATTGAATGTGCAATTAGCAAGTAGACGTGGTCTACTATTTATTGGAAGTATCTCGAGAATTTTCCGAACCCTAATCGGGCTTCAATTTGGCGATTCGGGCCTAAGTGGGATTTTTTTGGCATTTTAATATTAATTTTCGGAATTAAATTAAATAATTATTTATTTTTCGAAAATTCAACTAAGATGGCCTGGAACCGGAAAATTATGCTGATGACCGTGGTGAAGTCCGTTTATTTAATCGGAGCTTTATTTTGAGCTAAATTGAATTTTTAATATTAATTAATTAATTTTCGAAATTAATAAATTAATTAATTATTTTTCGGAAATTAAGATTTTAATGGCCGACGACCGAAATCTCGTGCTGATTGCCGTGGCGCGGTCCGTTTATTTATTTGAGCTCAACGTTGTATGGAATTAAATAAATTGTGATATTTTAGGGATTTACCCTAAATTGATTGGAATTGATTGAGATTGAATTGGCCAAGTGTGTTATTTAGCATTTATAATGCTTTGTTGAGTTGATTTAATTAATTGATTGAGAAATCGTTGGGTATTGGTTATCACCTGAAAGGAAGCATGTGGGCTCGGTGAATTGGAATATCACCTGGAAAATGCACGTGAGTTTAGTGGTTGATCATATTGAATTGTTTATGTTGGCTCTGTGATCAGTGTATCACTTTGGCGAAAAAGACGCCCGAGAGCATATTGAATTGTTTATGTTGGCTCTGTGATCAGTGTATCACCTTGGCGAAAAGACGCCCGAGAGCATATTGAATTGTTTATGTGGCTCGTGATCGTGTATCACCTTGGCGAAAAAGACGCCCGAGAGCATATTGAATTGTTTACGTTGGCTCTGTGATCAGTGTATCACCTTGGCGAAAAAGACGCCCGAGAGCATAGTAAAGTGTTCACTGTACGTCACCTTGGCGAATCGACGCCCGAGAGCATTGATGGAGCTCTGTGACTAAGTGTAGGCATCTAAAAGGACACGTGGGCTCGGCGAATTGATGCATCGCTTTGGTGAGATGCACCTGAGAGAATGCACGTGGGCCCGGGCATCTAAAAGGGCACGTGGGCTCGGTGACTTGATGCATCACTTTGGCGAAAAGGTCGCCTGAGAGAATGCACGTGGGCCCAAGGTTCGAGGCACGTGAACTCGGAGACTTGGAAGGTCATCCTGGAGAATGCACGTGGCCTAGCTTTTAAATACCCCACAGTGGGGATTGAATTGTATGACATGTAATCGATTGGTTCGATTTGTTTGAAGTGAATGGGTGTCTATTGTGAATTGTACTGACTTGCAGGTGGGATCAGAGGCCAAGGTAAGTCCTCTGTCCTGTGCGTGTTTAGGCAGCCTTTAGTATAATGGTTTGCTAATCGGGCTTAGTGGGGTAGAACTCGCTGAGACGTAGTCTCATCCCAGTTTGGGGAAAACCATTTCAGGACCCCGCTGAAAAGCTGAGGAGGAGGAATCCGAGAAGGAGAACTCGGAGGTGAGATCTGAAGAAAAGGATTTTTGGAGAAGAAGACATTTTTGAGAGGGGCCTTGAGTACGGCCTAGTTTGTTTAAGTTTCTGTCTTCTTTTGAGATCTTCTTTTGATGTGAATAGTTATGAATGGGTTTGTGGTTTGTATAAAAGTTTGGTTATAAATTTCAGTATGAAAAATATGGCATTGCTTTTTCTATCCCATCGTTTTATTGTCTGGGGATTTTAACTGCTTCCGCATGTGCTTAAAAATGAAAGGGTCGGCGATACATTGTCCTGGGATATCGCATTATAAAATCGACCAAGTGAGACGGATGTGTGCGTGCCTGAAGATCGGGGCGTGACAAAACGCATACCAACTGTGCTAGCCATAATGTGTTAATCAAAAGCAAGCACAAAACAAAAGTACAACAGTAGCCTAAAAGGACAAAACAATAGGAGTCTAACGAATTCTTATAATCGCATGACAGTGACCCTTGTTTTATCCTCATGTTCTAATTCTCCATGTGTAGTGCGGACTAGAAGATCTTTGTCCTCGAGACAACATGTGTCTCCGGAGCTTTATTTTACAAAGTTTTTTTTTTTTTTGGTAAGACAAGAGATACATACATATATATATATATATATATATATATATATATATATATATATATATATATTTGGTTTAAACATACGAGGTATATTGGCTTTTAACCAAAAGGACTATTAAAAAATCTCGGCACCAAAAGACCTGCACTCTTGGTGATTGAACAAGTCAAAGAGAGTAAAAGAGAGCGAGGGAAGCCTAAACAGCAACGACCAAGTTCAGTGTTGACTGCCATGTTCAAACGAAACCTCCCAGGTCTCCCTTTAACGGTAGCAATTGACATGTTGCTCAATCAAAGGTGCAGATCACGTTTTCTTTCTATTTATTTAGAGATGTGTGACCTTCTTTTGTCAGGGATACGTCGCGAATTTGATCATATATTGAAACATGATCTCCTCCAGTTCCGCTTTTATTTCCATCAAGATAGAGAACCATGTTTCTGCACGATCCAAGAAAACTCGCAAACAATGAGGAGATACCTTGGAAGATACAAACTTCAATCAAAAAGGAGAAACCTTCGTATTATACGAAGTTATTGTATTATCGACATTATAGAAACATGAGTGACGTGGATGCATTTATTGCAAGCTTCTTCTTCTGTTTTTTTTTAATTCTTCTTTGTTCTTCGCTGGACGGACGAGACGTACTGCATGAACTCCGCGTCCTTCTCGAGCCTCGCCATCGTCGCCGGCGCCAGCACCGCCTCGAGGTCGATAAAGATGGACCCGTCATCCTTCTGCCCGGGGAACGCCGAGATCTTGCCGTCGAACTTGTTCGCCCTGCCGCTCCTCATCGCCAGCGACCAGCCCCACCCGAAGTCATTCGCAGACATGGGGAACCGCGGGAAGTTCCCCATTGTGATCGATGCGCCGTCGAAGTTGCCCAGCGAGAAGAGACGCGGCTCCCTCTGTTGGAGGTAATAGGTTTGAGAGAGAAGAAGTAATTGCTTGAAGTATTACACCAAGAGATGTCAAATTTGAAACGCTCAACAATGTTACTTCAAGCGTAGGGAAACCCTAGAGTTTTTATATGCACGTTATTGGGCTTCGGCCCATATGGACTCAAATAACCATGCTTTTACCTATTGGGCTTGTATATTAACATATTATTTTTTACTATATTAATAATATATCCAACAATCTCCTCCTATGTTCACCATACAACACAATCCAATAAGGTGGTCATTGTAATGTTCAAACAAACATGAATCATCCACATTCAGTCCAAGATAATCAATTTGGATCAGTCAAAGAGTATTCTAGCAGTAAAGTATTAAACTAAATCATCATATGCAATCTAAATAAGTGAATCATTCTTATCATGAATCTGTTCTGAGATTAAAAACCCAAATCCCAAAATAAATCTCAAATTCAGTTCACAACCAATATATGCATATTAATCAAGTATAAGTAGGCCAGTCAAAAATAGTCTAAGGCCTTACAAATATAAGAAACAAGCATAATAATGTTCACAAAATATAAATAGTAAAATGTAAGTCTCAAGTAAATGGACTTTATCAAAATAGGCAATAGCAAGTATATTGTCAAGTCCCCACATGCTCTAAGTAATATACATTCATTCATCAAGTAGGTCATCCTGGTTAGGATCCCACTTATTAAGCTCTCCTCCATCTCTGCCATCCCATGTAGAATGTCAAATATGAATTTCATATTATCATGAATTCAATCAATTGAATAAAAACTTAGCACCATTCCATTAGGCGAAGAAGAACATATATTGATGTCATAAAGCATCATAATATCATGTCATAAGCATTAAGCCAGTTTCATAAATTATGAACAAGACCTAAATAATGTGATTTACAAAGAGCCATTAACTTAAGTTTATTTGTAGGAGAATAACTATTGTCTAGTTTCAAAGAACAAGACCAATAGTCAAGTCACTTACAATAACCTAGTCATGTAATATCAAGTTTCAATTAAGAATAAGACAAATATGCTTCTTATGTAAACAATTGTTTCTATGTTTCAATTTGGAATGTCACAATTACTGATTCCTTAAAGTCAAATAATCTAGCATCAAGTTTGGAATGAGATCATTTAACCAAAAAGGATAGTCCAATCTAGTTGAATTGTATCATCAAGTTTGGAATGACATAATTTTTCCAGATAGAACATTTGAATTAGGTTAAAGTCATCTTCATCAAATTTGGAATGAGACAACTAACCCTCTTCAAATTAGTCAGCAACTGTGAACATCGATGAAACATATAAACTGTGCTTATCATTGTAGCCAATAAAGAAAGATTTGATAATTCAAAACACACAATTAGAAGGTAAGTAAATGGTAGTTAAGACTTGCCTATATAGTCTTTAACCCCAGTTCCCCCATTATTTTGAATAATCGATCTTTAGGCATACCTTTGGTGAGAGTATCGGCTATGTTATCCTTCGATCTCACATCGATCAAGGTGATAACCCCTTGTTCTCTCAGATAATTCAACAACGCAAGTCTCAATCTCATATGTCTTCTCTTTGAATTAAAGAGAGAATTCTTGACGACTTGGACAGCTGCTCGATTATCACAAAATAGGCTTAAAGAATTAATCTTTAGCCGAGTCAAAGGAATATCCATAACCAGATTTTTTATCCACTCTGCCTCCTCACTGGCTGAGGCTAAAGCAAAAAGTTCCGATTCCATAGACGACAATGCAATACAAGTTTGTCATTTGGATTTCCAAGTAATAGCAGCTCCACCCAAAGTGAATACATACCCATTAGTGGACTTACTATTTCCAATATCTGAGCACCATGAGGCATCAGAATATCCATCCACAGTTGGAGGATAACCAAAATAATAGAGAGCATAATCTTTAATACCTTTAAGGTATCTCATTAGCCTATTGAGAGCATCCTAATGCTCTTTACTAGGATTACTAGTAAAACGACTTAGCATGCCAACTGTAAAGGCTATGCCGGGTCTAGTGCAACTCATAGCATACATGAGACTACCAATCAGTTTTGAGTACTTTAACTGATCCACGCTGGTCCCTTCATTAGGACTCAGTCTATTATTATAATCACGGGGTGTCTCATTTGGTTTACACTTATCGTATCCCCAAGTAGAAAGTAGCTGCTCAATATAATGAGTCTAGCTAAGAGAGATGACTTGCCGTTCAAAGCTTACTTTCATACCAAGAATGATATTAGCAATACCAAGATCTTTCATGTCAAATTCTTTAGCTAAAGTAGCTTTCACGTCACTCACTTCAGAATGATCGGAACCAAGAATTAACATGTCATCAACATACAAGCAAATGATGACTATCTTATTTGACATAAAACGATGGTAAAGACATTTATCTGAATAACTAGACCGAAAGCCATAACTTTTTACAACTTCATCAAATTTAAGATGCCACATCTTAGGTGCTTGTTTAAGACCATATAAGGATTTATTTAATTTACAAACTTCATCCTCAAGACCTTTCATAACATATCCTTTCGGTTGTTCCATGTAAATTTCCCCATTTAAATCCCCATTTAAAAAAGCTGTTTTTACATCCATTTGATGCACTATAAAGTGTTCAATAAATGCCAAAGCAAGAAGAATTCTTATAGTTGATAGATGACACACAGGTGAATAGACATCAAAATAGTCTATTCCACTATGTTGTTTATAGCCTTTAGCTACTAAACATGCTTTGTATCTGGCTATTGATCCATCACTATTCAGTTTCTTCTTCAAAACCCATTTACAGCCTATAGCTTTAGCCCCTTTTGGCAAATTTACTAGCTGCCAAGTGTGATTTTGCAGCGAGAGAGCTCATTTCATCATCTATGGCTTCTGCCCACGGTAGAGATTCCCTAGATCTCATTGCTTTCGATGGGAGAATGGATCATCCTCAAGATGGTAAGCAACAAAGTCTTCACCAAAACTTTTGGGAATTCTCTCTCTTGTAGATACTCTAACTGGAGTTGGTTCAATAGCCAACTGTGTGGAATTAGTGTCAAAAGGGCCTGCTTCAGATTCTATAGGAGATTCTGAAACCATATCTGTAGATCCAGAAACATTCAAGCCTTGATCTCTGATAAACTTGTTTTCAAATAACACTGCATCTCTAGATTCTATCACTGTGTTAGTAGATAGATCTAAAAACCTATTTGCAGCGCTATCTTTTGCACTACCTAAATATACACAAGTAATAGTTCTATATCTTACCTTAGGTTTCTTATGATTTGGTATACTTACATAAGCAATACAGCCCCAAGTCTTAAGAGTATCATATCTACAAGGGCGCTTATGCCATATCTCATAAGGTGTCATGGACAACTTAGAGTGCGGCAACCTGTTCAAGATGTGATTAGCAGTTAGAACTGCTTCTCCCCAATAGGAGGAAGGCATGCCGGCTATAAGTAACATAGAGTTTAACATTTTAGTTAATGTTCTATTCTTACGCTCTGCAACACCATTAGATTGGGGTGAATAAGGAGCAGTGGTTTCAAGTATTATACCTTCTAAAGCACAAAATTCCTTGAACCTTGACATAGTATATTCTCCTCCTCTCTCACTTCTAAACCTCTTAATTTTCAAGTTGAGTTGATTTTCTACTCTAGACTTGAAAATCTTAAATTTTTCAAAAGCCTCATCTTTCGATTTCAACAAATAGACATGACGATATCTAGAAAAATCATCTATGAATATTATTAGATACTTCCGACCACCTTTAGTAATGTAATTTCTAAAATCACAAATGTCAGAATGTATTAGCTCAAGAAGTTGTGTGCTTTTAGAAACCAACTTAAAGGTTTTTCTAGTGATTTTAGCTTGTGCACACACTTCATACTTATCAAATCGAATAGAAGTATCTAATGGAATGTTATGAGTTTTAGCTAGATGTTGCATTTTCCTGTAATTCACATGTCCAAGTTTATTGTGGAGCAACTTTGGATCAATCAAAGTAGAATTCACATGGTTTATGCTATCAGCATTTAAACTCAACCTATACATACCATTAACCATGAATGCACAACCAAAAAAATGAGTTAACAGATAAAGTTACTCTACCATTCATAGTTGAAAAAGACATACCAGCTTTATCAAGTAAACTCATAGATATCAAATTCTTCTTAAGTAAATGTATTACTTTAACATGTTTCAGAGTTAGTAATTTACCTGAAGAAAGCACCAAATTTGCAGTTCCAGCATGAGTCACCTTTGCCTCACCACCATTGCAATTTTCCACAGTATCTTTCCGTTATATGACATTAGTGAGTAAATTCTTGTCATTTGTAGCATGACAAGTAGCGCCACTATCCAACCACCACTCAGAAGAGACGCTGGCCTTTCCATTCTTCATCATTCCAATAAAGGCTCGATGCTCAAATCCTCTAATCAGCATATTGGCCTCATTATGTGGTGTGTCATTATTTGGCTTCTTCGGCAATTTACACTCTGCTGCCCAGTGACCCCACTTTCCACAATTATGGCACTTGTCATTCTTCTTCTTTTTAATGATAGTCTTTTTGGCATCTAACTGTAAAGAGGATTCACCTTTTGGTGACTTTGACTTTTTCTGAGGTTTATTGGAGTGTGAAACTAAGTTGGCAATTGACTTTTGTTGTTCCACTTGCTCCAAACTCTTCCTAGTGATATTTTGATCCTCAATGTGAATATACCTCTTTAATTCATCTAGTCCTATCTGTACCTTCAATCTATGCATTTCAGTCTTGAAAGAAGACCATTCAGTTGGCAGTTCGCTCAACATAAGACCGACAAAGAGATTATCGGATATATCAGAATTATCATCTTTCAGCTTGTTCCTCATGTTCTCAAATTCAACTAACTGAGAGGTGATGCTTAAATTCATAGTGAATTTAAAGTCAAAGAATTTCTCCACTATAAGAGTTTTAGATAGCCCCTCTTGTTTTTGGAACTGAGCGTTCAAGTGATCACATATCTCTTTCACCATCTTAGGATTTAGAGAGTTCAACAGGTAATCTCTACAAAAATCCTCATCTTTGTTCCATTAATATTCATTCACATCTTTAGTGGTCTATGCAAAATCGCTCAATACGGTATAAAATATGTCATGTTCTTTCATGCCAAATTGAACATGTAATTTCCAGCCATGAAATTCAGTAACATCAAAATATTGCAACTTTATAATAGCATAGGAACTATGCTTTGCCATTTTAATCAAAGCAAAGTGTTAGAAAGAGTGCACCTTGAAGTCCTCAAAGCAACAAAGTTGAATAACTCCCCTAACCTTGATCAAACCACTCTGTAAAGATGGAATTTGTCAAAACAAACCCCAAAAACGGATCTGGAGCGTCCAAAAACCTTAAGATGAATTGCCCTTGTCGCTGAAACTCGCCGAAAAATTTTGCCCCCAAAATTCGCTAGAAATTTCGCCCCCGAAATTCGCTAGAAATTCAGATGGAAACTTCCAGGTGCCGTAACTTCTCCGTCTGACCTCCGATTGATGCGAGTAACCACTCAAAACGTTCGTATCAATGAGTAGAACAAAGCCCAAGTGGTTTCACCCTCTAAAATTGGCTATAATTTTTGGGTTTTTGAAACAAAGATTTTAGTCACCCTAATCTTCAAACTCAGATCCCGACCAATATCACCGTCGAAATTGAAAGTAAATTACGGCCGCAAGTTCGTCTTGACGAAATCTTCAAGAAGACACTTTACTCGCTCAAATCCGACACATGAACTTAATACTTCAAGATTGTTGGAGGTAATAGGTTTGAGAGAGAAGAAGTAGTTTCTTGAAGTATTATACCAAGAGACGTCAAGTTTGGAACGCTCAATAGTGTTACCTCCAGCGTAGAGAAACCCTGGAGTTTTTATATGCACATTATTGAGCTTCGGCCCATATAGACCCAAATAATCATGCTTTTACCTATTGGACTTGTATGTGAACATATTATTTTGGACTATATTAATAATATATCCAACACCCTCTCCCAGTCCTTGATGCCCTGCCGCATCGTGGCGTCACCGTATGCGATGACGTTCCGGTGCAGTAGCCTCGCGCACCAGCCCAGGTTGTGGGATAGCAGCTCCCCGGCAGGCACAGCGGTCGAGATGCTCTGGGTCGCGTTGCCGAAGTAGTATGGCTCGAGTCGCGGCTTGATTCGGCGGCGGCAGTTGACCTCCATCCAGAATGTCGACGTCTTGGACGGGGCCAGATTGCTCGCACGCGTGATGCTCCGCCACAGCTGCCCGCACAGCGACTGGAACGACGATATCTTCGCTAGGGAGACGCCACCGCCGTTGGCTACTGACTTCATCTCTTGGATCGCGGCTGGGCTAAAGTGGAAGATCCGCTCGCACAGCGGCTCGTCCTAGGAGCACGTCACGGCCGGGCCACCGGTGGGGAGGCGGAGGATCACCAAAGGCGAGACGAACGTGTTGTCGCGGCAGAAGTCCGAGGAGTTCAACGGCCACTTCGAGCCCCGGGCGACCTCGGCGAACAAGTTGAAGAAGTGCCAGAATGAAGTCCCGTCCGTAACGGCGTGGTTGACAGTGCAGCCGACAAAGACGCCGTCGACCAGCTCGGTGACCTAGATGGCGAGTAGCGGGAGGGAGTGGCCTTTGTAGCTGACGGTGCGGTCGAAGGCGAAGAACTTCTTGACGCAATCCGGGACGTCCCTGTGGGGGGAGAGGACGCCGAGGACGGTGAGGTTCTTGGCCCTGGCCTCGATGAAGCCAACGCCGGCGTCGTTGCAGAGAATGTGGACGTGGCCGAGGGGGTCGGTGAAGAGGCGGTCGGCGAGGGAGGGGAAGTGGGAGAGGGCCTGCTTGAGGAGGCCGGCGAGGTCAAGAGAGACGAGGAGAGGGGGTTCGGGGAGGAGGACGCCCTTTTGGATGTAGTGGTGGGAGAGCATCGGGAGGTCGGAGACCGAGAGCTTCGAGAGAGGCGACGGTGGCGGCGGTGGAGGCGGTGGTGGGGGTGGGGGTGGAGGGGTAGACGGTGGATTTGGAGGTGATGGTGAGGGAGGAGGAAGAGGAAGACATTTTGGTTTAGAGTTATTGGTGGTTGTGTGTTGGGATTTGGTCGATGGAGGAGGAGATGTTGTGGGGGGTTTATATAGGGAGGAAGATTAAGGATTGCGAGGCTTATTGGCTGAACCTTTTGCTCGTGTCAATACGAGCAAACTTTCCTTAATGAGATTTGGTTCTCCGCTTATATAATGCAACCGAAAGAGAGAATGTCTAGAGAGAGAGAGAGAGAGAGAGAGAGAGAGAGAGAGAGAGAGAGAGCACTAAAGTAGTTTTGTCAGAAGTTGAAGCAAGGGACAAAGCAAGGTTCGGAAGAGGAAAATGGAAGACAAAGGAAGAGATTTTTGGGGAGAATTTCTTTTCTGTGTATTTTCTATATCTCGACAATGTACATCAATGAATAATTATAATACAACGTGTACATTAAAAAAGGCAATGAAATATCTCACATATCAATCTAAATCAATCTAGTTTTTAGATTGATTCTATAAAATCAAAATCGGATCAATTAGTATCCGAAGATCTTCTGCATATCTTCCAACACTCCCCCTCAAGCTGGTGGCTTGTAAATGTCCAAGACCCCTAGCTTGCTCAAGAGATATGCATGTTGTCTTTGACATAACGCTTTGGTAAACACATTCGCAGGCTATTCAGCAGTTCCAATCCTTTTTGTCTCAATTGTTCCTTCTTGAATCTTCTCCCGAGTGAAATGACAATCCACTTCTATGTGTTTAGTTCTCTCGTGTATTATAGGATTCGCTGCAAGCTTCGGAGCCGATTCATTGTCACAGTATAATCTTGTCGGACCTTTCAATCGTACTCCAAGGTCACTGAGCAATCCTCGTATCCACACGACTTCACATGTGGTTTTTGCCATGGCCCGATATTCTACTTCAACTAATGATAGAGAAACTGTCGCTTGCTTCTTGGTTTTCCATGAGAGGAGGGAATCTCCAAGCTTGATGCAGAAGCCGGTTATGGATCTTCGACTCATAAGACATGTTGCATAGTCCGCATCGCAGTATGCTGTCATTTCCATGTTGCATTTTCAGGATAAAAGTATTCCGAGTCCTGGACATCCTTTCAAATACTTGACCACCTTCAGAGCAGCATTCATGTGTGATTCTTTCGGTTTGTGCATGAATTGACTCAGATTTTGCACCGCATATGATATATTAGGCCTGGTCATAGTTAGGTATATGAGTTTTCCAACGAGCTTCTGATAACTCGTCGAATCCTGTAGTAGAGGATCATCCTGAAATGTTCCCCCGGCATGATCTGCTGTAGTTAACCTGACGTTCTGTTCGATTGGAATGACAGCTGGCTTGCACCCTGATAACCCGGCCTCTACAATCTCCAATACAAACTTCCTCTAACTAAGAGAAATCCCTTGGTGAGATCGTGCAATCTCGATCCCAAGACAATATTTTGGTGCTCCCAGATCCTTTATATGAAAAGCGGTATGCAAGTATTTTTTAAGACTCTCTACTGCAGCTTCATCGTTTCCCATGATAAGAATGTCATCTACATAAATCATCAAGTAGATAGATGACATACCTTTGGTCCATGTAAACAAGGCATAATCGTACTTTGATTGTTTGAAGTTGGCATTGGTGAGAGCCTTGGCAAATTTAGCATACCATTGTTTGGAAGCCTGTTTCAGCCCATAAAGGGACTTACGGAGACGACACACTTTATCCTCCCCCTGTCTTCGTAAGCCCTAAGGAATGTCCATGTAAATTTCTTCATCCAGATCACCATGAAGAAAAGTGTTGTGGACGTCCATTTGGTGTAACGACCAATCATGGATTGCTGCAACGGACAAGAATGATCGAACAGTGACATCCTTGGCGACTGGAGAAAAAGTTTCATTGTAGTCGAAACCTTCACGTTGTGTATACCCTTTCGCCACCAATCGAGCTTTGTATCGTTTAATGGATCCATCCGCTCTATATTTAATTTTGTAGACCCACTTGCATCCTATGGACTTCCTATCCCGAGGAAGATCAACTATCTCCCATGTTTGATTATCGACCAACGCCTGTAATTTTGCTGCCATCGCCTTTTGCCACCGTGGGTCTTTGGATGCCTCATCATAACCAGATGGTTCTTTTTCATCGGATATACGACTAATGCAACATTTATGTTCCGACGAAAGTCTTTCAAATGAAACATAAGAAGATGTCGGATAGTTAATACATGGTCCATTAAGTGAGGCACAGACATAGTCTTTAGTCCATGTCGGTGGTCTCGTGGCTCTCTTCAAACGTCGTGGATGGTCTGTTGGTTGTGGAGGTGAAGACACTTCTGCAGCATTGTTTTCTACTTGATTAGTAGAATCATTCTCAATGTTGGACAAAGCAGTGGGTATGTTGTCCAATGTCTTTGTCTGTGGTGATTGATCAAATGATGGTGGTATGACTTGCCCCGGTGATGCAGCAAGAAAGTATTCTGGAGATAGATTATCTTCAATTGGAAATTGATGTGAGCTATTTGAGATATTCAAATCCCCTGTAGTCTCTTGGAATGGAAAGACAGTTTCATGAAATATGACGTCCCTACTCACGAAAATTTCCCCTATTGATTGATCCATGATGTAATACCCCTTCTATAGGTTAGGATAACCTATAAAAATGCCTTTCCTTGCTCGTGGACCCATTTTATCTCGAGGTCCCACAGTTGTAGCATAACATAAACAACCGAATACTCGTAAATGATCTAATGCTGGTTTTTTTTTTTTCCATAAAGTAACTTAAAAGGTGACTTACCAGCTAAGATCCGAGTAGGCATACGGTTGATGAGGTAGGCTGCAGTAAGGACACAATCTCCCCAATATGTTGCTGGTATGGATCCCTGAAACTTTAAAGCTCGTGCGACTTCTAGCAAGTGACGATGCTTACGTTCCGCTACTCCATTCTGTTGTGGAGTATAAACACAAGAGCTTTCATGTAGAATGCCATAAACCAGGAAAAGTGATATGCATTCATGATTAAAGAACTCCTTTCTATTGTCAGTCCTTATCCGCTGGATTGACTTCCCAAACTGATTTTTAGTCTGGACAATAAATGTCTTCAAATGAGATGGAACCTGTGCTTTTGACTGCATCAAGAATACCCATGTAGCTCGAGAGTGATCATCAACAATAGTGAGAAATTATCATGAACCATCACGATGTGCTGTGTGATATGGCCCCCAAACATCCACATGAATTAAGGAAAGGGCATTATTGGAACGTTTTGCATTGGAAGGGAAAACAACACGAGATTGTTTTGCTAGAGGGCAAACATGACAGTTAGGGTGTGGAAAGAAAGTACTATGTCCCATTCGTGAATGCAAAAGAAAATCTTTATCATTGGCAATGAGGTTACACAATGATATTTTATTGAAAGGAATTGAACAATGATGACTTGAAGTGTTGTTCCAGAAATATAGACCTTCAGAAATATTACCCAAGCCCATCAATTTCCCAGTCGAAAGGGCCTGAAAAAAAACGTGTCAGCATCAAAGAGTATTTGACAAGAGTTTTCTTTGTAGACTTTGGACACGGAAATGAGATTGAACCGGAATTGTGGGACATAAAGGACATTTTTCAGGATAATTTGAGGGCTTAATTGAACAGTCCCTGTCAACGTGACATGAGTAATATTTCCATTTGGGAGTTCTACAGAAATAGGTTCCTTCAATTCCCTATTCCTTTTTGAAAAAAGACTCACATCACAAATAATATGATCACTCGCTCCTGAGTCGATTATCCATGCCCTTTTTGAAATTGAGTTTATTAGACAGTGAGATATACCTGAGAAGCTTCCCCCTGTTTTTCCAATGTCTGCTTTCTGCAATGCCTACATCAATTGTTGATATTGCCCATGGGTAATGGGCCAATCACTACTTATCCCAGTAGGTCTGGTCACCTAGTAAGCTACAGAATATTCTCTCCTTTTTCCTTTTTCTCTTGGCTTTCCATGCAATTTCCAACAATTTTCTATGGTATGATGCGGGCGTTTACAATGCTCACAGTACAATTTACCTTTTCCTTTTGAATTTTGGCTGAAATTTCGTATGGAAAAATTATGGCCGTCGGATCCCTTGATTCCTGAATTATCTCCACCATCCGATCCAGCGAACAGATCCGCTCTTTGCGGACCGTCAGATCTTCGGGGAAAATTGGAGCCGTCAGATCTCCTCGGGAGATCTGTACCGTCGGATTGCCTGATCAAATCGTGGTCGTAGTTTCTATCCCTTTTAAGGGTTCACTCAACCATTTCGAACCGTAGCCCTTCGCGATTCTCTCGAGCTAGGGTTTTCGCCCCCAATTCTCTCCTGCGGCGCTCTCCGCAGAGGGTGAGGGCTATGGCGTCGCCTCCTCGTGTCTGCTCCGAAGCCGTGAGTCGCTGGCTCTCCTCTTGGACGACTAGCTGGAAAATTTGGCCGAGGGGTGGCACGGGGTCCATCACCAAAATCTGTGATCTAAAGGTTAGGTAAGATTCGTTCAAAATTAAGAGAAATCGAGTGGATTTCTCCCTTTCCTTTATCAATCTGTACTGTCTGAGTGTCTCTGGGGGTCCCTCGAGCTTTTCCTCTGCGGCCTCGAGCTCATTCCAAAGCGATGAGAGTTTGTTGTATACCATCGTGATTGACATGTTTCCTTGTTTAAGATCCATGAGTTCCTGCGTGAGACCGAAAATTTTCGCTCGATCTAACTTTCCGTACATCTCTTTGATGTTGTCCCACATGGTTTTCGAATCTTCGGTCGGTGGGAGGCCTGCTGCGACGTCTGGGGACACACAATTGCCGATCTAGGTGCGGATCAGGCAATTGCACTTTCTCCAGTGCCTTGCCAGCCTCTCGTTCGGCGGGATTGGCACGGTTCCGTCAAGGAAACCGTCCTTATCCTTGGTCACAAGAGCCCCCCGGAAGTCTTGTGACCATTTGCGGTAATTTTTTTGGCTCGGTCAGTTGCAAACTAATGAGTCGCACTTCTGGACCGTTGACGGTAGACACATGCAAGGGGTCCCCTAGTTCCGGTCGGCCGGTGATGGCCGCAATCGAATATGGAAAAAAATTGGGTGGAAAATTTGGGTTCTGGTAGGGATTCGTCCCTGTACCCGACCCATCGAATCCAGATCCATGCTCCGCATTAAAGAGACCTGGGCGAAGGTTCGTTCCCGATCCCGCTTTTCCAGACTCGCTTCTTGGTTCTGTCTCGATGGCTAAGTTTGCCTGCTTGCGGTTGGTAGACCTCCATCGAGCTGAACATTGCTCTGATAATTCATAACCCCCGACAATGATGGATACGGGCCTTGCCCGATATACCATGGATAGGGTATCCATTGGTAAGGTTGGCCCGGAATGGGTTGCCCCACATTCGCCTGAGCTGGGAACATCTGCCATTGTTGCTGTGTAGTGGTGTTTGCAAGTACCACATCGGTGTTGCGGCCTTGTGTTTCTACCGATGGTGTGACACTCCCTGTGGAAGGAATTCCCATGCTGACAGGAGGTGGGTTTTCTGGATTCATGGTAAGCGAATCCTCTCCGCTTCTTCTCTCTTCTTACAACAATTAATTTTCTCGTAACAAGACGTATATCTATCTTGCAAATTCAAGCAAAAGCAATCTGGTGCGGAAGTTGGAGCTTAGAACCGAGGCTCTGATACCATGTCAGAAGTTGAAGCAAGGGACGAAGCAAGGTTCGGAAGAGGAAAATGGAAGACAAAGGAAGAGATTTTTTGGGAGAATTTCTTTTCTGTGTATTTTTAATATCTCGACAATGTACATCAATGAATAATTATAATACAACGTGTACATTAAAAAAGGCAATGAAATATCTCACATATCAATCTAAATCAATCTAGTTTTTAGATTGATTCTATAAAATCAAAATCGGATCAATTAGTATCCGAAGATCTTCTGCATATCTTCCAACAAGTTTTACATGGATGTTGCAAGTGGAAGATGTGGGGAGTGAGAGAGCTGGATGACGAATTTATAAAGAAGCGAGACCGAGAGAAGCATGATATGTTTCGGCGCCGTGATGAAATTGAGTTCTTGGACTACAATTACCCACATGCGAAAAAATAAAAAAAATAAAAATTATAAACCTGCGATATTTTTCACATATCTGTAGCACCCTTATCAATTCCCTATGAATGACTGCTCCAAAAACGACGACCGTTCAATATACAAAAAGAAAGCGAAAAAGGGTATAGAGTGTTTGGAACGGAAGGCACTTTTATCGTATGTTTGGCGGGCGAGACAGGTAGAAGTGGGCGTATTGTATTCAAAGTGAAGTGGGGGAAATATAAAGGAAATATAAATGAACAATTGAAATATCGCAGTCATTCATAGGGAATTGAACATCAAAGAATTGGAAATACACAGACTGACAAAACATGAGGTGTATTGAGATCAGATAGGTGCACTGCACCCCCTTCATCTTGGAAAATCATCAGAGGAGAGCGTTTGATTCGCGAAAAATGAATAATTTATATAACATTTTCTAAAAATATCGCTTGCATCACTTGAAATCATTAGCTATAGAAAAATATTTTCATTATCGGCAACAAATTATGTCTAAATATTTTTGTAGACAATGAAATATTTTTTAGTCCATTCAGTTTTGTAATTAATACAAAGATCAATTTTAAGAAAATATTTTCTAAATATTTATTTTCCGCGAAACAAGCATATCATAAGTTACTTTCTTATGCATGAGCAGCTTTCAATTTCCACATTTTAGCCTGTGCACATATTTCACACTTATCAAATCGAATAGAAGTATCTAATGGAATGTTGTGAGTTTTAGCAAGATGCTGTATTTTCCTGTAATTCACATGTCCAAGTCTGTTGTGTAGCAACTTTGGATCAATCAAAGTAAAATTCACATGGTTTATGCTATCAGCATTTAAATTTAACATATACATACCATTAACCATGGGAATTGAACAATTCATATGAATGACTGCGATATTTCAATTGTTCATTTATATTTCCTTTATATTTCCCCCACTTCACTTTGAATACAATACGCCCACTTCTACCTGTCTCGCCCGCCAAACATACGATAAAAGTGCCTTCCATTCCAAACACTCTATACCCTTTTTCGCTTTCTTTTTGTATATTGAACGGTCGTCGTTTTTGAGCAGTCGTTCATAGGGAATTGATAAGGGTGCTACAGATATGTGAAAAATATCGCAGGTTTATAATTTTTATTTATTTTATTTTTTTTTCGCATGTGGGTAATTGTAGTCCAAGAACTCAATTTCATCACGGCGCCGAAACATATCATGCTTCTCTCGGCCTCGCTTCTTTATAAATTCGTCATCCAGCTCTCTCACTCCCCACATCTTCCACTTGCAATATCCATGTAAAACTACTTTAGTGCTCTCTCTCTCTCTCTCTCTCTCTAGACATTCTCTCTTTTGGTTGCATTATATAAGCGGAGAACCAAATCTCATCGAGGAAAGTTTGCTCGTATTGACACAAGCAAAAGGTTCAGTCAATAAGCCCCGCAATCCTTAATCTTCCTCCCTATATAAACCCCCCACAAACATCTCCTCCTCCATCGAAATGTCTTCCTCTTCCTCCTCCGTCACCACCATCACCTCCAAATCCACCGTCAAACCCTCCACCCCCACCCCCGCCGCCGCCTCCCTGAAGCTCTCGGTCTCCGACCTCCCGATGCTCTCCCGCCACTACATCCAGAAGGGCGTCCTCCTCCCCGAACCCCCTTTCCACGTCTCTCGTCGCCTTGCCCTCCTCCTCAAGCGGGCCCTCTCTGTCGCCCTCTCCCACTTCCCCGCCCTCGCCGGCCGCCTCTCCACCGACCCCCTCGGCCACGTCCACATTCTCTGCAACGACGCCGGCGTCGACTTCATCGAGGCCAGGGCCAAGAACCTCACCGTCCGCGGCGTCCTCTCCCCCCACAGGGACGTCCCGGATTGCGTCAAGCAGTTCTTCGCCTTCGACCACACCGTCAGCTACAAAGGCCACTCCCTCCCGCTGCTCGCCGTCCAGGTCACCGAGCTGGCCGACGGCGTCTTCGTCGGCTGCACTGTCAACCACGCCGTCGCAGACGGGACCTCATTCTGGCACTTCTTCAACTCGTTCGCCAAGGCTGCCCGCGGCTCGAAGCGGCCGTCGAATTCCCCGGATTTCTGCCGTGACAACGCGTTCGTCTCGCCTTCGGCAATCCTCCGCCTCCCCACCGGCGGCCCGGCCGTGACGTTGTCCCAGGACGAGCCGCTGCGCGAGCGGATCTTCCACTTCAGCCCAGCCGCGATCCGGGAGATGAAGTCAGTAGCCAACGGCGGTGGCGGCTCCCGGGCGAAGATATCGTCGTTCCAGTCGCTGTGCGGGCAGCTGTGGCGGACCGTCACGCTCGCGAGGAAACTGGCCCCGTCCAAGACGTCGACGTTCTGGATGGAGGTCAACTGTCGCCGCCGGATCAAACCGTTGCTCGAGCCTTATTACTTCGGCAACGCGATCCAGAGCATCCCGATCGCCGCGTCCACCAAGAAGCTGCTGTCCCGCGACCTGGGCTGGTGCGCGGGGCTGCTGCACCGGAAAGTCGTAAAGCACGGCAACGCTGCGGTGCGGCGGGGCATCGAGGCCTGGGAGAGGGAGCCGCGGCTCTTCCCGCGGGGCAAATTCGACGGCGCATCGATCACGATGGGGAGCTCCCCGCGGTTCCCCATGTCCGCGAATGACTTCGGGTGGGGCTGGCCGCTGGCGGTGAGGAGCGGCAGGGCGAACAAGTTCGACGGCAAGATCTCGGCGTTCCCCGGGCAGAAGGACGACGGGTCCATCTTTATCGACCTCGAGGTGGTGCTGGCGCCGGCGACGATGGCGAGGCTCGAGAAGAACAAGGACTTCATGCAGTACGTCTCGTCCGTCCAGTGAAAAGCAAAGAAGATATTAAAAAAAATAAAAAGCTTGGAAAAAAGAGTGACGTGGCTGCCATCGCAAAAGATCATTTTCTCCAGCTTCCTGTGATTAACCGTAGATATTTTTCCAGATTCGACATGACACGTGTCGAAATCCGATGGTCATTTGCGAGGATTAGGTCAGTGTTTGCTTGGACGTTGACTTAATCGAGTGATTGATCTTTATCAACACGCTATCTTTCAATATAATGAAAAATCTAGAGAGGAAACTCTCGACCTTTTATCTTCTCTACCTCTCACGGCAAATCAAAAAGAGTTAATCTGCAACTTCCCATCGGCTTTTCCAAATATAAATTCGTCAAATTCCACATTCGATTCTCAGCATATCGTTTGAAATAAGCCTCCTCAGACCAACGTCGAGATGGGCGTCCTTCAATAAAGTACGGGTATCATTCAATACATGCGAACCGGGACTGGATCAGGCCATGATCGAGACTAGTCAAATTATTCACCTTTTAAAAAGACAAGAAAAATGGACTTTTACGTTTTTTTAATCTAAAAAAAATGGATTTTTATTTTTTACGTTGTTTAGTTAAAAGGTGATAAGGGTTTATTGCCCTAGCCATCAAGGTAACGTCTTCTCAATTTGCCGAGGGACAGGGTGGGACTCATTGGTACCCAAAAAGAGAAAGTTGACGGGGTCAAAAGAGTCGGGAAAGTCCAGGTCGGACGACGGACAACTTATACGATTAAGTGTCATCGTTTTTATAACTCTATAGGAGTTCATGCAAAAATTATAAAATTATGGTAAATTTCATGATGTACATCACACACGATAGGGATGTGATGACATCACAGTAATAAGTCAGGCAACATATATATGAGATAGAATATTTTCTTTCTTTTTTAATTGTGTATCACTCTACTTTCAAATCATATAGTGATAAACCTCTTGTCGATTTCATTAGGGGAAAGTTTGAACATCAAAGTATGTAATTAACCTCTTGTCGATTAACCAGGGAATGAGACCTACTATTGGTTTTTGTAGACTTTCGGTCAAGAAACAATCCGGAAAGAGAACAAAAACCGAAAACTCAAGAAACAACTTAATTAAGATCAATAAAAAATTTTAAAGGTCTTGTTAGTATCCAAATTTAGAGACTAAATCCCAAGTAATTAAGATCAACAAATTATTGATCTCTTGCAAAATTAAACGGAAACAGAGCAAACAAAAAGATTCACACAATTCAGTCAACGCAAACCACTTCCACAAAGAGGGCAGCTCAAAACTCATCAAGGCAGAGTGAAAATGCATCTAACAAGAATATCAGCATTTATTACAAACAGCCATAAGTAAAAAAGCCCTAGTTACTTACTAATAAGGGAACATACTAGAACTCATTTAATAACCATCATATATCCTATGACCTAACTATATTCTCACAAGGAATAGGATTGGTTTGCATTCACTTCACAATGGGCAAACCCAAGAGCAGAACACCCACGCATTTCGTTACTAAATAACTTCTACATCAGCCATATTAAGATATTTCTTAGCAGCCTAGCTGTTGTTATCCCATTAATTTTGCAGATGTCTGCAAAAGATAGCTCAATGCATATTGCAAAGTAAGTTAGCTTTGCTAGGAAGAGCGAACTCAATTTAAGATCAGGGCAATTTCCAGTGAATATTCTACTAAGGACTGCCAAAGAGGCACAATGACTTATTGAGACAGTTACAAATAAAACTAATGACGCGTTAACTTTCAAATGACATATTTAATGTATCACTACATGGAAATATGCATACATGATACTCAAATGGATGAATCCTCCTCAGAATAGCAATGTAACTTCTTGAGAAATTATATTAATTGGGAAAAAAACAGAAAAAGGGAAACATCAGCCGCAAGATTCAGAAAAAATGCTAAAGCTGGTGAAGAAACGGAAACTTCATCAGTCATATAAAGGCAAAAAACAGTATTTGTCACTCGATTTTTCATATTGCACTTCCTAAAGATACAACCCTTCTTAACAAAGCAGACTTGGAAAATTTATATGCCCATAAACCTAAATCACAAATTCATAGTAGTCCATGCTTATGCTTTTCAAGAAGGAACTCATAACAGACGCAAGTAATAATGACCGTTTTATCTTCAAAGCACCGGCCTGTCAGGCAAGCGTCATTCAGGATCACGCTGAGATTGCCAGAGTATCCTAACTTACACCACCCCTCTCCCCTTGCCTTTTTTTCTCTCTCTCTCCACACAAGGAAATTCTCTTCTATAAAACATAAGGACCTAACCGAAAAAAGCTTGTCACTAACTGTTGACTTTAGCAAAATCCCAGGCCGTACCATGTTAGCCTATCGGTGTCCACATTAGCAAAATCCTGCTAAAATTTACTAGAATGATTGATTCGGCACCAAATCAAAATGTTTAGACTAAATTAACATTAATGCAAAAGGTTTAGGATTTTTTGACACTTTTCCTTTCTCTTTTTTATTAGAGACTAATATTGTGTCACATATACGATTAAGTGTCATCATTTATGTAACTCTATAGGAGTTTATGCAAAAATTATAAACTTATGGGAGAAATCATGATGTACATCAACATAGTAGGAATGGGAATATATCACGGTAATAAGTCATGCGACATATTTATTGGACAGAATATTTTCTTTCTTTGTTAATTGTGTATCGCTCTACTTTCAAAAATCTAATAGTGATAAACAATGTATTGCATGTCGATTTCGGAAGGGGAAAGTTCGAAGATTAAAGTATGTGATTCACCTCTTGTCGATTGATCACGGAATGAAACCTACTATTGGTTTTTGTAGACTTTCGGTCAAGAAACAATCCAGAAAGAGCACAAAAATCAAAAACTCAAGACACGACTTAATTAAGATCAATAAAAAAATTTAAAGGTCTTGCTAGTATGTGCTCCGGGGTACCAAATAATCATGCTTCATTAAGAAATATATACATTCTTAAGACACTGATTGCACATAATACAAAAAAGACAGTGAATTAAAAGTGACAAACTTTCATTTATTGAAGCGCTTTCACAAGTTTCGTGTTAACAAAATCCAAATGTTAAAAGGAGCCAATTGGTATATTATTAATTTAAAGCAAGGTTCACATACCTAGTTGAGATAGATTTAAATTTAGGTAATAGAATGGAAATAAGTGAAAAATTCACAGGTCGCATTATTCATTTACCATGTTCATATGACTACTATGGTTGGTCATGTACCGTCAAGGATTATTCCATCGTAATAAAGTGATGAAGTGTTAAGTGTTTTTAAGTATACTTTTAGTCTCTAATTATTGTCAAATGTGCCGTGAGATCCTCAAAACTTTTTTTTTTGTGCAATCGAATTCTTTGGCTTGTTTAGATTACATTGTCAAATTCCTTCCATTATTTGTTGCCAATTTTGCAGTTTACATGAATATTGACGTGGAATTGATGTGATACATTGTATTCCCAAGAGAAATTATTAAAGAAAAGGGAAAATCCCACAAAAAATCTCAAATTTTGCCAAAAATGACAAATTTACCTCAAATTTTGCTAACCATGACACATTTACCCCATCAAGGGCATTTTCATCTTATTTTTTTATTTATATTTTTCCTTTTTCTTTTCTATTTTTTTTTCATTTTTTCTTCCTCTCTCTTTCCTCCACGGGAAGTCGAACTCAGGCGAGGACGACCCTTGCCAGCATTGGGCGAGGGTCGCCCTAGCTAGTCACCTTGCTTGGACTAGCTAGGGCCACCCTCGCCGGTGTCACCGAGGGGTGCCCTCACAAGATCATCCTGCAAGGGCGGCCTTAGCCAACCCAGGCGAGGGTGACCCTTACCCAACGTCGATGAGGGCCGCCCTCACCTAAGTTCGACTTTCCTTCGCCATGGCCGGTGGAGGGAAGAGAGAAGAATAAGAAGAAAAATTAAAAATTAAAAAGTAAAAAAGACGAAAATGTCTTGTAATTTAAGGTAAATATGTCACACGAATATAAGTTTAGGGTTTTTGTGTGAAAAAAAAAAAATTGGGGGCAAATGTATCACGATTGACAAAAATTGGGGATTTCATGTCGTAAAGAAAAAAGTTTGGGGTAAAATTGTCACTTAGTTTAGGGTTTTTCATATCGTAAAAAAAAAAAGTTTGAGGACTTTGAGTAAAGTTTGAAATTTTTGGTGGTCTTTTCCCTAAAGAAAAATAGTGAAAGGGAGGGAGAGGGGGAAGGGGAGCTTTGCGCCTTCTCACCACCACGACTCTCGATGAAGGTCGAGTTTGTAACCATCATCGTATTTTGCTCGTGTCAATCCGATGATGGTTACACATGCTTCCACGAATTAGTTCAGAACAAAACCTTATTTTTACTGCATCGTTTCAAAAATGCCAAGGTTATCCTATTTTTATTCAGTTTAAATTCATAGTAGTAGAAAGGTGAAAACTGTGGACGTCCTTTCATATATCGTTGTCAAAAAAAAAAAAAGAGGAGAAGAATTTGGATAATCTGGATTTAGGGTTAACTTATGATCAACTTTTGCCTCATCATATCTAAAAGATGAATATCGAATGAATTAGTACTTTCTCCCTCCATGATTTAAATCCACCCGGTATCCAGTGATAGTCATTCCTTTTAAGAGATTAAATAAAATATGTGCAGGCGCTTTGCATGCACGCGAGAAATTGATAATTGGAAGATTAAGCAATACATGTTACGAAGCATTTAAACCATTTAATAACGAAAAGGGATTGCACACAAAATTACATATTATAAAGACGTTGTGTAAACGTTAAAGAAAAGGGAAAATATCCTGAGATTGGAAATATTTTTGGGGAAGTTTTGTAGTATGAAAGCTAATCAAATTACGAAGATAGAGAAATTGAATAAGCGAATGAAAAGTGTTATCAATCCCATGGGTTTTAAATTTCTTGACCACGCTCGGGTGCCTTCATTTTTACGTGTCGTCCATACACGAGCAAAAGGTTCAGTCAATAATCTTCCTCCCTGTATAAACCCCCCACAACATCTTCTCCTCCATCGACCAAATACCAACTCTAAACCACAATGTCTTCCTCTTCCTCCTCCCTCACTATCACCTTCAAATCCACCGTCTACCCCTCCACCCCCACCCCCACCCCCACCACCGCCTCCACCGCCGCCGCCGCCCGCCGCCTCTCTGAAGCTCTCGGTCTCCGACCTCCCGATGCTCTCCCGCCACTACATCCAGAAAGGCGTCCTCCTCCCCGAACCCCCTCTCCTCGTCTCTCTTGACCTCGCCGGCCTCCTCAAGCGGGCCCTCTCCCTCACCCTCTCCCACTTCCCCGCCCTCGCCGGCCGCCTCTTCACCGACCCCCTCGGCCACGTCCACATTCTCTGCAACGACAACGCCAGCGTCGACTTCATCGAGGCCAGGGCCAAGCACCTCACCGTCCGCGGCGTCCTCTCCCCCGACAGGGACGTCCCGGATTGCGTCAAGCAGTTCTTCGCCTTCGACCGGACTGTCAGCTACGAGGGCCACTTCCTCCCGCTGCTCGCCGTCCAAGTCACCGAGCTGGCCGACGGCGTCTTCGTCGGCTGCACTGTCAACCACGCCGTCGCAGACGGGACTTCATTCTGGCACTTCTTCAACTCGTTCGCCGAGGCCGCCCGGGAGTTGAAGCGGCCGTCGAATTCCCCGGATTTCTACCGCGACAACGCGTTCGTCTCGCCTTCAGCGATCCTCCGCCTCCCCGCCGGCGGCCCGGCCGTAACGTTCTCCCAGGACGAGCCGCTGCGCGAGCGGATCTTCCACTTCAGCCCAGCCGCGATCCTGAAGATGAAGTCAGTAGCCAACGGCGGTGGCGTCTCCGGGGCGAAGATATCGTCGTTCCAGTCGCTGTGCGGGCAGCTGTGGCGGAGCGTCACGCGCGCGAGGAAGCTGGCCCCGTCCAAGACGTCGACGTTCTGGATGGAGGTCAACTGCCGCCGCCGGATCAAGCCGCGGCTCGACCCGTACTACTTCGGCAACGCGACCCATAGCATCCCGACCGCCGCGTCCGCCGGGGAGCTGCTGTCCCGCGACCTGGGCTGGTGCGCGAGGCTGCTGCACCGGAACGTCGTCGCGCACGGCGACGCCACGGTGCGGCAGGGCATCGAGGACTGGGAGAGGGAGCCGCGTCTCTTCCCGCTGGGCAACTTCGACGGCGCATCGATCACGATGGGGAGCTTCCCGCGGGTCCCCATGTCCGCGAATGACTTCGGGTGGGGCTGGCCGCTGGCGGTGAGAAGCGGCAGGGCGAACAAGTTCGACAGCAAGATCTCGGCGTTCCCCGGGCAGAAGGACGACGGGCCCATCTTTATCGACCTCGAGGTGGTGCTGGCGCCGGCGACGATGGCGAGGCTCGAGAAGGACGCGGAGTTCATGCAGTACGTCTCGTCCGTCGAGTGAAAAGCAAAGAAGATTAAAGGTTTGCAAAAGTGACGTGGCTGCGACGTCACTCATGTTTCTAGAATGTTGATAATACTCTATATCGTCGTATAATAAAAAGGTTTCTCCTTTTTGATTGATGTTTGGATCTTCCAAGGTATCTCCTTATTGTTTGCAAATTTTCTTGGATCGTGCAGAAAAATGGTTCTCTATCTTGATGGATATAAAAGCGGAAAGGGAGGAGATCATGTTTCAATATATGATCAAATTCGCGACGTATCCCTGACAAAAGAAGGTCACACATCTCTAAATACATAGAAAGAAAACGTGATCTGCACCTTTGATTGCGCAACATGTCGATTGCTACCGTTAAAGGGAGACCTGGGAGGTTTCGTTTGAACAAGGCAGTCAACACCGATAGACCTAGTGACTGCCCCCGAAACTCTAGGACAACAGCTACGTCCTCCTCGATGGCGGGCAACACCAACACCACAACGACCCCCATGGTGGTGGTCGTCTCCGTCGCAATGGTCACTTAAGACCGCCGTAATTGATTCTCCATCTCACGCGCACCCATGAAAGATACAAAGGCGACCACCGCACACCATTCAGGTGAGAGAGAGAGAGAGAGAGAGAGATGAAGGATTTTGATGAACAGAACAATGAATGGAAGCAAAGAAGGAAAGATGATTCAGAGAGTAAAATCGTCTATTATTCAACTGAGTGCTCTATTTCAATGAATGAGAAGGTACATTCACTTGACTTTCTCTTATCAGCTTTTATATCTGCTGAAGTGCTCTAAACTGAATGAAAACTAACTATCTTAACAGTACTAACAAACTAACTGAATTAAAGAACAGAGTTTGACTTTACAAATTGAAAATTGAAAACCGATTTCTCAAAGGTAAATCAATTTCACGAATTCTATAATCTCGTTGTTAACTTCTCTGTTTTCATCAGCTTTCTTATTGCTGCTACCGAACTCACTTTCACCTTCTTCCTTTCCTCTGTTCTTGAAGTCTTCTTTCTTCTTTCCTCTGTTTCTATCAGCACCCATATCTTGTGTTATACTCTTAACATCCCCCCTCAAATTGGTAGGAGGTAGTATACCGATACCCAATTTGATCCGTAGAGTAGAATGTGTGAGCCGTGTTAAGGCTTTAGTGAAAATGTCAGCAAGTTGACATTTGCTCGGAACATATTGAACTCGAAGAGAACCAGAAGAAACTTTCTCACGGACAAAGTGGAAGTCGACTTCAATATGTTTGGTGCGAGCATGGAGAACAGGATTTCTTTGTGAGTGAGATAGCGACCGATTGTCACGAGAAGAGAAGAGTTGGAGAATGCAAAGGTTGGCCAATATCACGGAGAACAAAACTAATCCAAGTTAGATCAGCTGTAGCCGAGGCAAGTGCTCTATATTCGGCTTCAGTGGAGGAGCGAGAGACAGTAGATTGTTTCTTAGCTGCCCATGAAATGAGATTTGATCCAAGAAAGGTACAGTAACCAGTTGTTGATCGTCTGGTCTCTACACAGCCAGCCCCGGCCCGCATCGAGAAGCCATATAAATGCATAGAGCTGTGGGAACGAATGAAGAGGCCAAGATGAATTGTGCCTTTAACATACCGAAGGACCCTTTTAATCGATGAAGATCGCCTACGGTAGGCTGTTGCATTTTCGGCATAATAGATTTGTGGCAAAAGCAAGATCGGGACGTGTTATAGTCAAATATTGTAATCCACCAACTAAACTTCGATATTCAACTGGATTGGAGAGAAGGGTGTGATCAGTTTTGAGGATAAATTTGCGGTGGACAAGGGAGTGGAGATTGGTTTACGATCGACCATGTGTGCTCGTTTGAGTAGGTCAAGGGCATATTTAGTTTGACACAAAAACAGTTCTGTAGTGGTACGTTTTGCTTCAATTCCTAAGAAGTAGTGAAGATGGCCAAGATCTTTCATATGAAAGTGAAGACTAAGAGTCTGAATCAGATTATGTAGTAATGTGTCTGAGCTGCCAGTCAAGATAATGTCGTCCACATATAATAGCAGCAGGACTATCTCTTGGCCATTTCTCAATATAAAGAGAGATGGATCTGTGGTACTACAGAAGAAACCAACTTCAAGGAGGAAGTTGCTGAACTTATCGAACCAGGCACGTGGTGCTTGGCGAAGCCCATAAAGGGACTTCTTAAGAAGACAGACATGCTGAGATTTGTGTGGATGAACAAAGCCAGGAGGCTGCTGCATATAGACTGTTTCATTCAAGTTGCCATAAAGAAATGCATTTTTCACATCAAGTTGATGGATCTGCCAATTCGTACTATTGCAACCGAGAGCACAATGCGGATAGTGGCATGCTTGACAACAGGGCTAAATGTTTCTGTAAAATCCACTCCTTCTTCCTGATGAAAGCCCTTGGCTACTAACCGAGCCTTTAGACGATCAAGACTGCCATCTCGGGTGCAAGTTTTGTCTTGTATACCCACTTGCAGCCAATAACATTCATCGGCTAGTGCGAGGAACTAGTATCCAAGTCTCGATTTTCATCTAATGCATCCATTTCATCTTTCATGGCTCTATACCAGCCTTGATCGCTAGTGCAGATTTAAGTGAGCGTGGCTCAGGAGGCACTTGATATTCAGCTAAGCAGGCATATCGAGGATTGATCTTTACAATGCCAGATTTGGATCTAGTTTGCATAGGATGAGTAGATGATATGTGTGATGAGATAATTGGGGAAGAAGAAGTTCGAGCAAGCAGAGTAGGATCACTTGGTGATTCGGTGGTGGAGATAGGAGCTCCCGATTCTGCGAGTTAGTTCGAGACAAATGATCCAAAGAAGAGGTTGAGGAGGATGCTGAATTTAAAGAATCAGCAGATGTTATGGGCAATGGAGATGAAGACAAGGCTGAATGTGATTCTGAACTAGGAGAGTCCTGTAAGTGAGCTGCAGTGATGATGTTGTTGTTCTGTAAATGGTTTGTATGTTCAGATAATGTGGATTGTTTGCCTTCTTCATTTGGAGAGTTGAAGAATTGAGCTTCCTTTGTCCACAGTTGATATAGTTTTGTATGATGAGGATAGTCTGCTGTCAGTTTCTGAGTAAATGGAAAGAAACTTTCATCAAATACAACATGGCGACTAATGTATATATGACCAGTGGTGGGAATAAGACACCGATATCCCTTATGGCGATCACTTTGTAACCTAAGAATACACAAGTAAGAGATCTTGGATCAAACTTGTTTTGTGCATAGGGTCGAGACATGGATAGCATGCACACCCAAAGATCCTGAGATGATCATAACTTGGTTGTTGCTGATATAGCATAGTATAGGGCGACTTCATTTGTAACTTTGGAGTGGGAAGTAGATTAACCAAGTAGTTTGCTGTTATAAATGCATCAACCCAAAACTTTAAAGGAAGTCTTGCATGATAAAGCATAGCCAGACCAATCTCAATAATGTGTCGATGTTTTCTTTCGGATATGCCATTACATTCGGTGTGTAAGGACGGGACGGACGTTGTTGAATTCCACAATTCTGTAGATGAGACTTGAATTTGTGGCTGATGAATTCTCCTCCACCATCACATTGGAAGACCTTGATTCTACAATCAAAGCGATTTTCTACTAACTTCTGAAACATGAGAAAGACATTATAGAAATCGACTTTAGTTTCAGCGGATAAAGCCAGCTAAATCGAGAGAAGTTGTCCACAAAAATCACATAATACTTGAAGTGCTGAAATGAATTAACTGGAGAAGGTCCCCGAGATGTCACAATGAATCTGTTCTAAGGGTCTAGAAGCTACGAGTCGATAATGGGAAGGGTAAAGGTTTTAGCTATTTTACAACTCCCGCATATAGACTGCAGCTTTGTATTGCGGTGAATTAACTGCTGATTCTTCATGTACTCCAAGACCTTCAAGTTCGTGTGGGCTAAACGTTGGTGCCACACATCTTCTCCAACTGTCCTGTGTTTTTGAGTAAAGAGGACTTCTGTAACACGAGGGTCTACTCGGTAGAGTCCATTAACTTTCCTTCCGAGCATCTTGATTCTGCTGGATGAGTGATCCTTTATATATACACCGATTTTGTCAAAGACAAACGAGCAAGGATAATCATCAGTTAATTTTGAGACTGACAGAAGATTTTTCTTAATTTCTGGAACAATTAACACATCATTCAAAGGTAAAGTATCCACTGTAGTAGGTAGTAAGGCATCACCAATATGAGTAATAGGTAAGCATAAGCCATTACCAATCATAACAAAGTATCATTACCAATGTGTTTAGAGGAATTGTGAAGAATACCAGCATTAGCGGTGATGTGAGCTGTTGCGCCGGTGAAACTGGATACCATTCACTTTGCCACCTGGTTCTTCAAGATGCATTGCTTTGCTAGTGCTGTTGGTATTTCCTCGGCTTGATAAGAGTTGTCGAATCTATACCAACGGTGAAGAGCATCATGTCCGGGACGTTTGCAGATCTGACACTCTAATCGAGTGTTTTCTGTCACTCTATTTTCCTGCAGATTTTTATGAAAGGTTAGATTTGATGAGTTAGAGGGATATGTCTTGATATCTGGATTTCTTTGTGTGGAACCAGCATACGGTCTAAAACTTGACCAGAACCAATGCCAGGGATAGTGTTGAATTGCTTGATCTGTTGTTCCCCTTGATCATAACTTGGATTATTCTGTCTGTAGTTTATACTTCTACCAGAATATCCATAGCTGCGATATCGATTATTAAATGGACGTCCTCTTCCATAACTCCTGCCTCCACGAATATATCCTCTTGGTCCTCCAAAACTGACATTTTGTGCTGGTTCTCTGTCAAAAACTTCTCTTTGTAGAAGTTCAGTTTTCCTTTGGCCAAAATAGGCTAGATTAGGACTGAACTGATTTGACGAGTAGTTCTGTAATCTTGCTTCAAATCTCTCCAAATGTGATATCACCTCATCATATTCAGGTTGTGGTTTTAAGCAATATATTGTGGTCTTAAAACTTTCATACTGCAGACCCTAAACCTTCCAAAACTCCAAACAATTTTGTTATTTCATCAACAGGTTTCCCTATGGCCTTGAGTTGATCACATATAGACTTGTATTCCCTAAGATATATAGCCAAAGCTCGATCACGTTTCTGACATCCTTGCAACTTCCCTCTTAACTCAAATTCTCGGCCCGAGACTTTTGTGTGAATCGGTTAAGTAGTGTCGCAAACTTCAAACGCAAAGTATCTAAACCAATTATTAGGCTAAGTATGTTCTCGAGACAGCACCACTAATCCATGACGACACAAGTTGATCTGTCTTAATCCAATCATTGTAATCGGGGTTTATAATTTCAGTACCCTGTTCTTCTCCTTCAATTTGCAATGATTTGGCAGGTGGTGGACTTTCTCCACTAACAAAAACCGAACAGATCTTGACTTCTTAAAAACCTATGAAACTGAGCTTGCCAAAGAAGAAAATTTTCTTCGGCTAATTTGATGGTAACAAAGTTTGAGATGTTAACGTGAATAGGGAATGGATACTTCTGCACCCTTGCTGCCATTTTCACACTCAGATTCTTGAGGATTCTTTATTACGAAACTAATCCCCTACGATTTTGCAGAACAGAGAACAGAGAACGAGTTGTGATTCTATTACCGATGATGATAAGAACTTGATTTAGAAGAAGAAACAACTCACTGTTCTTCTTTAGTATTGAAAACCGATTTCCAGATCCTCGATGACGAGTACATACCACCATCAACACCAGAAGACAGCAATCGATGAAGCTTCAATCTGCTTTGTAGATTCATCATCTTTCCATTGAGAAGAAGGTGGATTCATACTCTCAGGAAGACTGCTCTGATACCATGAAGGATTTTGATGAACAGAACAATGAATGGAAGCAAAGAAGGAAAGATGATTCAGAGAGTAAAATCGTCTATTATTCAACTGAGTGCTCTATTTCAATGAATGAGAAGGTACATTCACTTGACTTTCTCTTATCAGCTTTTATATCGCTGAAGTGCTCTAAAGCGAATGAAAACTAACTATCTTAACAAGTACTAACAAACTAACTGAATTAAAGAACAGAGTTTGACTTTACAAATTGAAAATTGAAAACCGATTTCTCAAAGGTAAATCAATTTCACGAATTCTATAATCTCGTTGTTAACTTCTCTGTTTTCATCAGCTTTCTTATTGCTGCTTTGAACTCACTTTCACCTTCTTCCTTTCCTCTCGTTCTTGAAGTCTTCTTTCTTCTTTCCTCTGTTTCTATCAGCACCCATATCTTGTGTTATACTCTTAACAAGAGAGAGCAAGAGAGATGGTCACCTCTGCAGAAGCCTCAAATCTAAGTTCGGATGTCTTGGAACAGCCATATGACAAGCAAATGTTAAAGGACACAAGAAGGCGCTGAACCAAATCATGAACCCAATTAGGCAAAGCAACTACTATAATCATACTGGCTAATCATAGTGTGGTTATGGGGGGATTTACATAAAAAGCTTGGATCTACTAAAAAAGTCCTCATCTCCTAGCCAATTATTCCAGTATCTTACACCATTTTAGACCATGGAACGAGAAACAAAGGTGAACCTCGATGCGGGAAATCAGTCAAGAGTCGCAAAGAAGAGAATCAGCCTATGCCAAAACTCGGGGCAGCAAAAATCCCGCCTTCATCTTCGTCCTTGATGCTTTTGTATCTCCTGCTCTTGTCGAGGGTCTGTACCCCCTCACTTCTTGCTCCTCTTGGAGCTGCGAGAGGTTTCGGATTTCCCTTTCCTGGTTTCTGATTGAGTGATTCTCTGTGGGGAATGAATTGGGGGAGAGCCCCGATTTGGATTTCGTTGGATTTTTGCTGGGTGATATCTGGGTCGGGTAGTTGGAGCCTTTTATGGGCCGGGCTTTCAGTGGGAAATGCAAAATTTACTGGGCCGAATACCTTTTTTTGGGCCGAGTTACTTTATTCTCTCCTTAAAAAAATTATCGAAAAAGTTATAAACTGTTTATATTAACATCTATTTACTCATAAAACTTTGGATTTAATGCCAATTTATTCCTCGCCCAGCACGTGGGCACCAGCGAGGCTCGCCAGCTGGAGCGAGGAGAAGGAAAAAAGAAAAAGAAAATAAAAAATTTTAAAAATATAAAAATCCTATTAAAAGTTGTCCATGTCATAGCAAACCTAGTCATGTTAGCCAACTGGTGTCCACATTAGCAAAATTTGACTAAAATTAATCGCAATAAATACAAAAGGTTTAAGACTTTTTTGATACTTTCCCCTTCTCTTTTTTATTAGATGACATGATATGGTTCATGTGAGACTAATATTGCATCACTTATAAGATTAAGTGTCATCATTTTTATAACTCTATTGGAGTTTATGCAAAAATTATAAAATTATAGGAAATTTCCTCATGTACATTGACATAATAGGAACGTGATGATATCACGGTAATAAGTCATGCAACATATATATAAGATAGAATATTTTTCTTTCTGTGTTAATTGTGTGTCGCTACTTTCGAAAATCATATAGTTCGAATATCAAAGTATGTGATTCGCCTCTTATCGACTAATCACGGAATGAAACCTACTATTGGTTTTTGTAGACTTTCAGTCAAGAAACAATCTGGAAAGAGCACACCACTGGCCATGGTGGCTTCGCTGGCAAGTCTTCCGCATCGTGGGGGGGCCCACTGACCCCTTCTTGGAGGGCGAGGATTCGACTCACCGTGGAGACGCTTGGCGTCTTACCCGTTCCACGGGGGTGGTGGGTCCTCCCGTGGGGCCCCAGGGTTTACTCTAGTTGCCCGCGGCGTACAGGGCTTCCCTAGATCATAAAAAAAAAAAAAAAAGCACAAAAATCAAAAACTCAAGAAACGACTTAATTAAGATCAATAAAAAAATTTAAAGGTCTTGTTATTATGTGCTCCAAGGTACAAATAATCGTGCTTCATTACAAAATATTTATATTTTTATGACACTGTTCGCACATAATACGAAAAAAAAAAAGATAGTGAATTAGAAGTGACAAACTTTCATTTATTGAAATGTTTTCACAAGTTTCGTGTTAACAAAATCCAAATGTTAGAAGCAGCCAATTGGTACACTATTAATTAAAAAAAAACGTTCACGTACCTAGTTGAGATAGATTTAAATTTAGGTAATATAATGAAAATAAGTGAAAAATTCACAGGTTATATTATTGATTTACCATGTTCGTATGACTACTATGGATGGTCACGTACCATCAAGGATTATTCCATCGTGAAAGGGGGAAAAAAAAAAAAACCTTTTTAAGAATTATTCTATCATAAAAAAAGTGATGAAGTTTTAAGTGTGTTGAAGTATACTTTTAGTCTCTAATTATTGTTAAATGTGCCATGAGATTCTCAAAAAAATTTCGTGCAATCGAATTCTTTGGCTTGTTTAGATTACATTGTCAAATTCCTTCCATTATCTGTTGTCAATTTTGCAGTATAGGTGTACATGAATATTGACGTGGAATTGATGTGATACATCGTATTCCCAAAAGAAATTATTAAAGAAAAAATAGTGAGAGGGAGGCAGGGAGGAAAGGGGGGTTTGGAAGGGGAGCTCTGTCCCTTCTCATTACCACAACTCTCGATAAAAATCAAATTTATAAGATTTTATAAGATCAATATCATGTATTGAATAGATTAAGCTATTAAAGAAAGACATAATTTAATATCTAAATATTTTATTACTTCCCTTCACACTTAGTATGATCTTTTTGGCCTAATAATAAACGTGAAAATATTTTGATGGGAGGTAAATTTGGGCCTAGAAAGATTCAATCTCATGACCTCCTATTTTAATACCACTTGAAATTTGATGAGACAACTGTCAATTTTGATAATAGCTTAAATTGTTTATAGCTTAGACTGTTAGAGGAAAGTATAATTTAACATTTGTATATTCTATCAAGTTAAAGTCGAGCTAGCCCTCACACATGTCAAAGCAAGACCTCATCTCGCCAAAGACTTATGATGGGGAGCCCCCACCACCCAGTGAGGACCTCATGATCCTTGTTACGACCCTCTTGCAACTTTTTTTTTACTTTTGTTCATATCATCGACATAGAATGCCCCTTCAACTTCACTCGTTAATTTCTGTCATATAATTAGCTGTGTCAGATCCATGAAATCAATGGAATCACCAAATGATCAAAGTCATTGCATAAAATAAAAGGAAGAAAGTTACAAAAAAGACCTCCAAATTATGTTTATCCAGACACATTTATCCTAAGCTTTTTCTATGACATTATAAAGCCCAAACTTGTATCTATTTAATGCTTTTACCCCAAACTTTTTTCTTATGATATCAAAAACTTTAAATTTGTACATGTATAATGCATTTACCTTCTATTGAAATTCTACTAATGCAAGGCACTAAAAATCCTAGGCGGTTGCCTACATGGATGACGAAAAGCAAACGAGGCTAACGTGATATTCATGTGACAAAAATATGTTAATTTATTGTATGTTTTTCTTTTCTTGTTTTCTTTTTTCCTTTTTTAACTTCCTCTTTCATTTTCTTCCTTGATTTGGTGATGGTGAGGATTGTGACAATGGTGACAATAAGGATAGTGGTGGCAGCGAAGCTGGCAGTGAAGATGAAGGAGGAAGGGAAAAAGAAATAAAGAAAAAGAAAATCTTGATGGAGCATAAATATGTGACGTGAATCTAAGTCTGGAATTTTTTTTTTGTCATAAAAAAAGATTTGAGATAAATGTGTCATATATATATAAGATTGGAATTTTTTGTGTCACAATAAAAAGTTTTGGGTAAATATATCATATGGGTATAAGCTTAAGATAAAAATGCTACATGGATACAAGTTTGAAGTGTTAATATCAAGAAAAAAGTTTGAAGTAAATGTATCAAGAAAATTGTCTAAATCTTAAAAACTTTTCAATTGAATCATAAACTTTTAATTTTGTAAGTTGGGTTCTAAATCTTTCAATTTTATCAATTGAGTTGTAAACCTTTTTCACATTTTGAAAATACAATCCATTTAGTTAATTTTGGCCGGAAATTATTGACGTGGATAAATTTGTTGTTATATATATATATTTTTTAATTATTTTCATTTTCTTTTCATTTTTCCTCTTACGTCACTAGGCCTTAGCGATAGCCGACAACCAACCAAAGGCCCCAACTAGCGATCGACAAAGAAAAAATGAAAAGGAAAATGACAATACAAATAATAAAAATTTGAAAAAAAAATTTATAAAATTTATGCACGTCAACTATACGATGTAAAACGGCTAATTCATGTAAGCGATTTCAGGTCGAAATTGACCGAATAGATTACATTGACAAAATGTGAAAATATTTAAGATTTAATTAGCAAAGTTTAAAAGTTTATGACAAAATTGGTAAAAGTATAATAAATTTTGGACATTTTAGACAGTTTTCCCTAAATATATATCAACATACATAGTTTAAGGCTTTTTAGTAGCTTTTATCCCAAATTAACTAAGCTAGAGATCTTGATTGCAACGCAGAGACCCAAATACAGTAAGGACGATCTGAGAATTTGGATCCCCGCATTGGACGAAGAGACTAATAAACGCGTTCCGCATGTGCGCGCGAGCGCGAGTCATCACAATCCCTTCCAGTCGTCCCTCACGAGGAGGAGGAGGAGGAGGAGAGAAATCATGGGATGGGCGGGGATCACTAGCGAAGTCAAGATTGTTCTGCTCGATGGATGGATGATGGGATTTTCACCTCCACCCACGTGGCAAAAAAGTGTCCAAAACTGGAGTTATCAACGGGGAGTTGAGGTAGAAGATTCCTTGGACAAATGCTAGGTAATGGCGGGTGGGACCCGGACATGATTGCATTAAAAAAAGACACCATCAAAAGCAAAGAGGCGGAAAAGAAAAAAATATGAAATTACTTATATATGTTTTTTTATTAAAAAGAAAGAGAGAGAGAGAGAGAGAGAGAGAGAGAGAGGGAAAAAGGACCTAGGAACAAGCGGTCGTAAAAATTGGAAAAGTCGGATGGCAACGTTTGACGAGTCATTGGTTTTCACCAATCGGCAAAACTTGCACATTCCATTTCCCCCAAAGCTCTTGTGAAATCCCTTTCCCCTTTTGCCCCCCCAAGTCAAAGTAAACGCACCCCATAACTCGTGTTTTACGTGAAGTCGTTCATTTTTTGACTATGCGTGGCTATATATATGGCCTTTTTCAATTTGTCGTGATTTCACCTTATCTTTATATTTGAGGGATGTTCCATTTTAATGTTTGTGATCAAATTTGTAATTTAGACATGCATTGACATTTTGATACGGTTGTGAGAGTAATCATAAGTAATTGTAATGAATTCAAACAAAGATTAAAAAGCGCACGTTTATAACTGCCCCAAGTCTCGAAGAACCTTAAGTCTGCACTAGGAGGGCACTAGCCCTCGAGCTAGGAATGGCCTAAGGTTGTGGAAACTTTCGTAACAAGATGAGGTTGTCATTACAAGATTGCTCCTTTCAAGCAATCATTTATTTTAACATCGTCATGTTTGCAATAATTTATTATAACATCGTCGTGAATTGAACGAGATATTCTATTCTATAACAAGTATGGAAATTCCACCGATGACAACCAAGAGAGGTCGCCAATACAAGGCCACCTCCCTTTTCATCCTTTTTTGACTTGCAAACAAAACAAAAGCATGTACCAAAAAAATTCGGGCCATCGTGTCATAAATTGACAACGGTTTCTAAATGCACGATCGCCCAATTTACAAGAAAGACAATACTTTTCTTTCAAGCACAAGAATTCTATATAGTCTCTTGAGGCAATGGGTAATTCGAATTCGATACGTGGAAGCATAAATTACCCCATATCCTTGACCCAAAAAATGTACGTAGGATTCCCCAATTTTAAAGAAAGGACATGAAAGGAAAAGAAAAAGTTCTCCTCCCACCCAAACATATATTTAGCCAAAAAGAAAAATCATATCACAATCTATACACAGTACACACACACACATATATATATATAATAATAATAAAAATCACAGATTCATAAAAACAATAAAATAATCCAAATATTCTCTCTCTCTCTCTCTATCTCTTCCTCCCTCACTGTCTGGACAACAAAAAAACGAAATACAAAGCAGTAGAAAGCAAGACTTCTTGTCGAGGAAAAGGAGGAAGGAAGAAGGAAGAAGGAAGGAGGAGGCACCACAATCGCCGCCGTCGCCGCCGCCGCCGCCGTCGCCGCCCCCAATCGCCGGCCGCCGCCCTGCCATGGCGCACGCGGAGAGCGGCCGCGGCCACCCGGCGTCGTCGGAGATGTACGTGCCGCGGTCGATGCAGGTGTGGCGGGGCCTCATGAACTGGCTCGCCTTCTTCCTCCAGGTCTTCCTCCAGATCCTGCGCGGCACCCCGTCCCTCGCCCAGTTCCTCTCCTACATCGGCCTCCGCCAATCCTTCCTCTCCTCCTCCTCCGCCTCCGCCGTCGCCGCCGCCGCCGCCTCCTCCTCGCCGTCGCCGGCGGCGTTCAAGCCCTTGCCGGTCGTCGAGATCCCCCTCCAGGACTCCTGCCCCACCGTGCACGCCGGCTCCGACAGCGACGTCAGCGTCACGGCCGCCGACGACGACGACGACGATCTCCTCGCCGTCGAGAAGCTCACGGTACTCCCGCTTCCTCTCGCGTCCGTGTTTTCCCCCCGCCGTTCTCTCTCTTTCTGGCCGATTCCGGCGGCGGGTGGATTCTGGGTTCAGTTGCTGTCGCTGACTGGGGCGTTTTTCCTCTTTTTCCCTCCTTTTTTGAGTTGTTACTGCTTCGATTTTGGTCAGTTTAGAAGATTTTTGGAGCCGTTTAGTGATGGGTTGAGTGAATTAATGCTCAAGTTAGGAGCTTTAAATTGTCAGCGGAAGATCTAAACTTCGAAGTCCTTCCTTAAACTCCGCTAACAGGTTTAGGAAGTTTCGAATGTTTGCTTGTCACTTGTAACGCACGGTGCAGGATGTGTTCGATTAGCTGTATATGCATACTGTGATAATTTGGTAATGGGTTATTACTGCTCTCTTTCTTTTCATTTCGTTTCGACCTTCTATGTAAGTATGGATCATTCGGATTGAACTCTCCATGGCCGAAAGTTTCACTTTGGAAGAGATGATGTCGGGAGATGTCGGGAGAGATGTACTGGGTTTCTTGCTAATTTCCAGTTTGGTGTACGGTTTAAACACATATGCGCTTGATTAAATGTAAATTGGTTATTTCATGAGGTTGATTGGTTAAATATGCCTTCATCCACATGCAGATTGTTCTCGACTTAGATGAGACTCTAGTGTGTGCATATGAAACGTCTAGTTTGCCGGAGGTTATCCGTTCCCAAGCAATAGAAGCTGGATTGAAGTGGTTTGAGTTGGAATGCGTTTCTTCGGATAAGGTGTGTCTCTCTCTCTCTCTCTCTCTCTCTCTCACGGTCTAATTTTTTGAGCGTGTATTTAATGTGGTACATGCTTTTTAAAGGATCGTGATGGGAATCTTTTGAGCATGTCATTAATGTTGTGCTTGCTTATTAAAGGAATGTGATGGGAAACCAAAAGTGAACTACGTAACGGTGTTTGAACGCCCTGGTTTGCATGAGTTCTTGAAAAGGGTTGGTGAATTTGCGAACCTTATTTTATTTACCGCGGGTCTCGAAGGTATTGCCATTTTTATTTTTATCAATTTCATATTGTTTGTCATCTTTCCATGAATCTGTCCATTAGCTTAACTACTTGGGCTTCCTACAGATTATGCAAGACCACTTGTGGACAGAATAGATAAAGACAACCTGATTGGAGAACGTCTTTATCGCCCTTCGACCGTCAGCACGTAAGCATAATTCTGTATATCCTCTTATTTGCACTTAGGATAATGTGAGCACCGTTTTAAGTGATTTGTGCTGATTGTTGATTTCATTCAAAGGAATTACTTGAAATTAGATATTCAAGGATAGGAGATCAGTTCCAGCTTAGGACTAACCTCATCCTCTCTTTTTCCTCCAATCTGATGTACAAGTTGTAAAACTATGGACAAGTGAAAGTTGCAAAAGTTAAAGGATTTGTGGATTAACTATGCCCAAATTGCAATGTCTCTTCGTCTTTGTATGTTTCAGTCTTAAATTGGATTTGAGGTCTTAATCATAAGATGCTGTCGAAGTTTTGATTTGTTGTTAGCTTAGAGCATATTACTTTCCAACTTGGACTTGGAAAAGCAGTTCATCTGGCATGAAAGTCTGGTATGTTGGGTTGTGGCTAGTAAACACTATAGCTGTTTGCTGTTGCATATTATGTTAGACTGCGGATCATAGATCTCAATTGAAAGCTAGTGGAGTTGGTGCAAATTACTTAAAATTTGTTAGTTCTATTGTCAGAAACCTAAACTAGTTTTGGTTCTGAGTGGGGTAAGTGATCAGGATCACTTGGAAACATACTCTCTTTCACTCGAAAATGTTTTCTCTTTATCCAAGTTCTCTCCTCATCCACAGTGAGAGTTTATTCACTTCAGTCTCTTACAGCAATGGTATGCCTCCCAATTACTTGATCTTATGAATCAATTTGGGATGCATTAAGGAAAGGATATAACGTTGCTACTCACAAAACTTTTGCTGTTGCTTCAACCACAACACTCCCATTAGGGTAGTGGATCTAGTCGGCTTATGTTACTGGGTAGATCTACAAGCATGATGAATGAGGTTGGAGCAGTTTTAATTCACTGACTGATGGATAGATTTGGTAGCTTGAGGTTGTGTTGTGAGACAACCTTTCAACTGGAATAGTGGTGAATAACAAAAGTTGAGGTAAAGGTCTTACCATTGTTTTCGTGACATATGAACAGCTAATCTGGGACGAGAGAAGTACATGGTTTTCGTCATATATCTTCTCTATGACTACAACTATGTTTACCCCAAAAATAAGATTGCTCTTGTATCTATAAAAGAGGAAGAGGTTGCATAGATGTTCTTCATTTGAAAAACCATTGGTATCTTGACTACATTCATGGAAAAGGATGGTCGATAAGGAATTATTTGAATGTGTAAGATCTTGTGCAAATACAATTAAAATGAGAAATCTTTAAATGCGTTAAGAGAGTTGGTGCCAGTCTTGAGCTTTGTAGTAACTGTGTTGCTCAAATTGACTTGAGATATCTATCAACTGGTAATGATATGATAATTTGAGAAGTGACCTCTTTTTCAGAGGATAACTTGCATAATAGTGTATTGCCAGTGATAATAGTAATCTGTATAGTCAATGTTTTTGAAGCAGACAGCGGCAGCTTTGCCTGGTTGGATTGGGTAATAACCTTAAGTCTGCTTCTGCTTCATCTTCGGCCTGTTCCTGTGAAAAAAAAGGATAAAAACTGGTTATGACCCAGAACAACAGTATAAAGGGGGACTGATCAACACATTTTGACCTGCATTTTGGTTTTTGTGGAATGGGAAAGGAGAGAGAATCAGGCCTTTTCCCTCTTGTAGCTGTACATGAGACTCTTCCACTTTGGCTAAGGTTCTCTTTGCTCACTGTTGACACCGTGTTAATTGTTACTGACCATTAGAAATTCTAACCCAAAAGGTTAAGCCATTAAGTCAATTGAGACTTCATGTATATAAGGCCCATGGAAACCCTGTATTCATATGATGTGGGATAATTCTTTAATACCAGTGAAGGCTTTATAGTTTATACAGCTGCTTACACAATAGGAGGTGTGCAGGACTTGAACCTAACTTTCCAAGATGCAAATGTGGGAATTTCGGCTCTTATGGCTGGGCATGCTTTTTCACTATTGCTTTACTATTTGTATAGATCGTATCACGCTAATTATGTTAACGCGATACATTTAACTGGCAGTTCAATGAATCGAATCAGTTAAATCACGAACTGCGAGTGTGACCAACCTTCATGTTGGTCCACTTTTGAAAACATTGGTACCTTTGTTGAAATACAAAATAACCATGTTCAAGGATGACATCTCTTTTGTAAGACATTTGGCAATACAAGACACTTTCATGTACTTCCATTTTTTTCCTACTGATTAGAAATATATCAGTTAAGCATGTGGAGGATCTTACTACTGTAGTTCATAAACCTAAAATGGTATGGTTTGATTTAAGAAAAAGACCTGGTTTTTTGGTAATGAATCTGCTTACTTCCTTGAAGTGGAAAACGTGGATTGTGATGTGCTGATTCCAATATAAGGTGATGTGAATGTTGTTATAGATGTTCCATTCTTTTCAGGGGAGGGATACATTTAACAAACTAGCCCTGGACCTTTTGCTTTGATTCATATATATTTCATATTTCTAATTCGTGTGCTCATCAACCAGAAGTTCAGATTCTTACCTTTCCTGTGGGCGCCTGGTCTTGGCTACTAGCTTCGTGGACTTGACCAGATTCATTAACAAGATTTGCACTATGCTTGAATCACAGGGAATATAGGGAACATGTGAAGGATCTATCTTCTTTATCAAAAGATTTGTGTCGGATAGTTATTGTGGACAACAACCCTTTTAGCTTTCTGCTGCAACCGTTGAATGGGATACCGTGTGTCCCGTTCTCGGCCGGACAGCCATATGATGATCAGGTACTTTAAATCCTTCCAGTATGGAAAAAAGTTTACAATCTCCATAGTTTTATTACATCTTCCTGACATTAGTTTTATCTAAAGCTTTTGGAGGTTCTCCTTCCTCTACTCAAGCACCTTTCTCTGCAAAGAGATGTACGGCCAGTCTTGTATGAGAGATTCCACATGCCCGAATGGTTTCAAATGCACGGTATTCCTGCCAGTGGTAATGGCTTTTGATTCAGACTACAAGAAACTATCTTAGGAGTGGAGACTCTGATTCATCTTTGTGCTACACGAGCTGGTGATTCGTACTGCCCTTATCATCCATCTTGTACATTAATAATAGTGTGAAAGGGGTCACTGCAATGTCAAGATTATTAGGAATTGTGAAGGCAATTGATGCATCAGCAGAGGACTCAAGGGAGCAGGAGTTGATGGACTGATGGAGGGCAGCATTCGTTTCTGTGTAATTAATCAGTAAGTGTAGTTTCCAATCTGACCATCATTGAAAGAGGCGGTCTTAAGAATGGCCTTTGGTTCATAAGTAATTAGTTTGGTCAGTGTTGGAGCAATCAGAATGCTGGAATTATAGAAACTGTGCAGTTGAGATTAGACCAGTCTGTTGAAGTTATGGAGTTTTTTTTTTTTTTTTTCGCTTTGTGTTCTTGTCGCATGATGTCCAGTTGTTCAGATCCCCTTATGAACAATCTTTAAACTTTGGGGTTTCCTTAGCTGACAACGCAAAACATTAAAGGACTTTACCTTCAAGGGGCACACTAATATTGCATCCTTCTGTTCAATCTGGGTTTGGGAGGAAACCTTGATAGAACTCGATTAGAAAATCCTCTCAAATAGGACCCTGCGATTCGGGGTCGGAGATGCCACATCACCAAATAAACGCCTAAGGATTGAGAATTAGACAATGAGAACGTCCGATTTGGAGTAATTGGAAGCTACCATCTTTTCCAATGTAGAAAATTGCTTGGCCGCTTCAGCACCAACCATAGATCTAAGGCCTCGCCTGTCCTCCATGGCCGACCCACGATCATCGGCTCACATCGGCATTGATCCACCGCAGACTGGTGATCTACCACTAGATGACCCCTCGTGATGAAGAGAATAAGATGCTTGTACGGTCATGACAAGCGGCTTAAAAAACGCACTTAAGAGAAGTCAGTTGACTGGGAAATTGGGAATCGTCAAGAGCACTACGACTCAGCCACGGTGAGCAAACCTCGAACTAGAGAGCCAGCTGGAAAATTGTTCAAAAAAATCCTAAACATATTGTACAAACGCCAATTTAGTTATAAACATTTTAATTATGCAAATTTAATTCTTAACCTTCGAATGATTTTTACCAAATCAATATTAAATATTTCAATTATGTCAATTTAATCTTGAACTCTTTAAGGATTTGTCAATTTAGTCTTTCCAATCAGATATCAATAATAGGTTTAGGACTAAATTGATATAATTAAAAAATTTAGGATTGAATTGGTCTCCGCACAATAAATTTGAGATTTTTTATTTATTCATAATTATCGTGGGAGGCAACTATAACTCAACCAGCAGAGACAAGGAGAATACACACCACCCTCCATTTATATTCTTCTAAGCGTGCTCTCGTATGAAGTGCACCATCTGTAGTTCCTTTAGGGCTAGGCAGTTAGGTTATGATTGGTAGTTAGAATAAAATTCAAGTTAGGATTATAGTCTATCCTGTGTTTAATTCCTGCACAAGATAGGATAAATTTGGATATAAAAAAGAGGGATATAGCAAAATCCTTAAATTTCATATCTAGTCCTATCTTAGCTAAATATCCAAACGACCAAATGCAGTGTTAGGTTATAAGGTTCATAAGCTTATTGGCGAATAGTATTTTCTAAGGGTAATTATTTTGCCATTCTAATGCTAAATTTATACTGATGCCCAATTTCACGCGCAAATCAAACTGAGAGCACAGTACAACGAAAGTTGTAAGCTGTGTTCCTCGAATGTTATCAGTTTTGGTACATAAATCTGGACAAAGCAAATAAGGGATATAATTTCTATTAATTATGATGCATTAATGGTCATTACTTCTCCGAGAAAAGAAGTTGACGACCCCATCACTGCTTCTTCTAAGAGCAGCATGTGGATGGGGGAATAGAGCGCTTCACATGGAGATAAAACCTTTACTTTAATAACATATTTGAAAATCCAACCCAAAAGCTTAAGTTAATGAATATGCAACCATTATATAAATATGAAGCCAATTAAAACTCTATTGATCAATGATATGGGATATATTAACAATCTCATCTGATTTTGTGCTAACTTTGAATTCATGAAAGTCAATTATCGACGGATAAAAAGAAAAGCTAAGAAAAATAAAGCATTAGATCTGACTCAATCGAATTACCGAGGGAAAAGGAAAAATCAAAAATCTTGTTCTCATTTGGAAAAGTGCATCGGAATTGTAAGCATTATATGCAAAATATAATTGAGAACTAACCCATACAATTGATGCAATCAAATTTTAAACTTTTGTAATAAAGTTCTTTTGAATAATACTTTATACTACAGTGCATGCCTACGTAGACTCAGCAAAGTGCACTTTTCAATATAATTTTGGGAAAGAAACCATAAAAAAATTCAAACTATGCCAACTGTAATACATTTGTTTTAAATTTTTTTATAACACTATAAATCCCAAATTTTGTATCTATGTAACACATATATTCCAACAACTTTTTCTATAACACAAAAAGTTCCAAACTTATTTTCAGGTGATATATTTATTCCAAATTTGTATTCGTATGACATACTTATTATCCGTCAAAATTCCGTTAATAAATGCAACTATAAATTTAATGTGGCCACCTATATGGACGATGGAAAGCAAAAGGTGCTGACGTGATACTCAAGTGAAAAAAATGTATCAACTCTTTGTATTTTCTTTTCGTTTGCTTTTCGAACTTCCTCCTGCGTTTTCTTCATCGGTTTGGCATGGTTGAGGACAGTGGCGATGGCAATGGCCATGACGACAGCAATGGCAATGGCGATGACGAGGGCTGCAGTGAAGACAAAGGAAGAAGGAACAAAAAAGAAAGAGAATAAAAGAATATTAATTAAGGGTAAATGTATAGTGCAAGTCTAAATTTGAGATTTTTGTTGAAAAAAATTTAGTTAAATGTGTTACACGGATGCAAGTCTAAGTTTTTGTATTACAAAAAAATGTTTAGGATAAATATGTGATATAGATACAAATATGAAATAAATATTTGTGTCAAAACAAGTTTGAGATAAATGTGTTATACTTGACATATTTTAGGACTTTTTGTTAATTTTACACCATAGGTTCGAGACTTGCCACCATAATTGACGAGTACACAAGATTTCACGAGTATGAGTTCAAAATTGCTTCTTTTTTTTTTTTCTGCAAAGATCTTATATTTAATTATGCCAACTAAAAATTTCTTAGACTTCATTGCATCTATAAGATATTGGACTTTCGAAGCAACTTTTAGCTGCTTGTGAAATATCTTTAGCGAAGAGACGCGGAGCGAACCACAATGAGTTGAAACTCCAAAGGTGCCTCTATGTTCTATTTGTTACTCAGAAAATGACCCCCTACCCATATTCAATGAAAATTTAGGCTTTATTTTTTTCGCAAAAAATGTTTCTCAATTTTAGAAAATATTTATTAACAAGTCATATTTCAAGAAAATGATAACATTTTCCAATATTTGATTGAATATTGAAAATGAACTGAAATAATATTTTTTGTCATTTGATAAATAAAATCTAATTTGATTTTTTAAAAATAAATATACATTATTCGGACACTATTAACTTGTGCATGAGCAACCAAAATACCAAGCATTAGTCCTTGGCTTGGATACTCGACACCTAGGCACAAGCAGGGGCACTGATCTCGAGTACACAAAAGTCAAGCCCAAGAAGTTGGTGCTCATGGCAAGGACCTTAGCATCTAGGCTCGAGACTATGTGCCCAAGCCCAAGTTCATCAAGGTTGGGCCTAAAACCTAGTGGCCAAGCCCAAGCTATCTATATTGGGCTCGGAACTCGACACCCACACCTGAACGTGGGTCCCAACACTTGCGCCTAAGGGTAGGCTCAAGATCCCAATGTTGGTGTCCGTGTCCCCAACCATGGGGCCAAGGTCCATCAAGGTTGGGCCAAGGGCCTCGATGTTGATGCCTGCACTTAGGACCGGGTCTCAATCCCCTGGCCTAGGTCCCTCGAGGCTTAACTCAAGACCTTGGCGCATAGGACTCAACCCTTGACACCTAGGCTGAGGTCCATCGAAGTAGTGGGGTAGGTCTCTAACGCCCCGAATTGAGTTCCTTGAGCTTGCAAGTCCCCAGTGCTTGGCCCATGTCCACTAAGTATGGGCCTAGTTCCCTGGAGAGCACGTTTGGGCACGAATAGTTGGATTCCAAGTTCGGCCTCCTGTATGCATTCGGCCTCAAATACCAAGGACCTATAGCCACATGCATCCAGGTTCAAAGCCTGGCCTCGATGGACCCAAGTTTGGGTGCTAAGGTCTCAATCCCAGCCTCGACAGATGCAAGCGCCATGATCCCGAGCCTGACCTCATTAGAGGCGGGCGCAAGAGTTGGACTCAAGACCCCCCAAGTCTAGCCTTGACGAACCCCGTTCGCAAGTGATGGGGTCCTCGATCTGTATAGACCCAAGCTTGAGTATAGAGGACCTGGTCTCAAGTGCCAAGACCTTGGGCTTGGCCTGGAAGGACCGAGCCCAACCATGATAGAATTGATGCAAATGCCAAGGACACGATCCTAGGTGCCTAGGGTCACAAGACCCTGAAACATGGCTGCTAGAGACCCGAGCATGGCTGCCATATCCATCCCCAAGCACAAGCACTGTGCCCCGAGCCCAACCTCAATGGACCTTAGCTTGGGCACCAGGTGAGGGCATGGGCATAGGCATGTGATCCTAAGCCCAACATTGATGGGCTGGAGCGTGGGCACCAAGATTCTGAGAGTGGTCTTGACGAACTTGGGTCAATGCGCCTAGGACCCAATCCCGGGCATTGGGGACTAGCGCATGAGCACGAAGGTCTCATGCCCAATTTCTGTGGACTTGAGCCGGGGCGCCAACAAGACAAACGAAGGTATCAAGTTCCTAGACTCGACTGTTACTGACTCGAGCCTGAGCATTAGGGACCCAACCATGTACCTTATTCTCTTGAGCACAACCTCATGGACCGGGGGGCAGGTCTCACCTGAGCATTAGGGACCCAACCATGTGCTTTGTTCTCTCGAGCACAACCTCATGGACGAGTGGGCAGGTCTCTTTAGGTACCAGCTTGGCCTCAATGGAGCCTAGTGGTCTCAGCCTCGACCTCTAAACCCCAGCTTGCCGCCAAGGGCTTGAGAATGAGTGTTGCAGTTCCTATGCCCAAGCACAGAATTTTTAGTCCAAGTACCGATATTTAGTCATATTTTAAAAAATGATTTCTGATTTTTTAAACATAATCACTTTTCTGAATTTTAACTAGATTTTCCATCAATTAGGAAATTAAATTTCGTGAAATCATTCCCCTGCATTTTTCTAAGCCACCCAAAACACCAAAAGATGAAAAAAATATATTTTCCCTAAAGATATTTTTCCGCTTAACAAACGGAACCTAATTCAAACAAAACCCAATTCAGAAGGCAATAGGAAATGTCCGTTTCATTCAGATGGGGCTTTTAGTTCTATATATTAAAACTGCCTATAAAATTTTTGGCACGCCCACGATGACTTTTACTTGATACGTAACACTTGAAATCCATCAAAATATTCAATATTGAAATGTAGAATTGCCTATGATTTTCTTCAAGATTGCACGAAACTAGCACGGTTTTTCAAGAGTCGTACAGTAATAAGCCGATGAATAGCATCAAATATTCCCCAACACATTCACATCGAAAACCACCTTAAACATCCTCCGGAATCTACGAAATATCTCCCGTTCTGTGAGAACGATAAAATACGAAGTTGACATCATAACAAGAAGCCAATGGGATAAACATAAGTCTCCCTCGAGGGTAAAGATATAGATTTTCAACCGTCTCCCAAGTCATAGGCCAATGAAAGAAAAATGGGGAAAGCTTTTAAGACGAATACCTTCCTTGTCTTGACCACTTAAGGCCTTCCCTTTCTGCTCAATGAAGCTCCATGCAGAATAAAAGTGTACTCCCAGATGAACGATGCCCCGGTCCCATGAACTGCTCACCCGCCATCAATATGACCCTGCTATGTGCACTGACCAGAACAATTATTCTGCACCAATTTCCTGCTATACGCTGGCAATGTGTATTGCCAAAAGAAGACGATGATATCTGGCTAACCAAAATGTGCATTGCATGAACACAAACTGCCCTTTCTAGGTCAAGCAGTGAGCTGGGCATTCTAGTTCCATCAAGACTCGGTCCAAATGTTGAGACTTTCTTGTTATTGCACCAAATGTAAAATGTACGAAATTCTTAGGATACAGAATGCATACTCATATGAATGATAGTACTTTACTGTTCAACCTGATTTTTGATACAATGATGCAAAATGTAAGTGTCAAGAGTATGACACAAAAAAATTCTCGGGAGCCTCCCTTGACTTCTGTTATGGAGTATGAAAAGGTACTGGCAATCGAGTTTAGCCAATTGCAATCTCATAGCTGACAAAGATCACAGTTAGTTAGAACCTAAGAAAGGGAGAAAAAGAAAAGAAAAGAAAAGAAAAGAAATTATCCTACAATCTATTGAAATTGTGTGAGAACGACTATGTTATCAGGCTAACAAGCAAACAGAAATGTACACAGAAGCAATCGAAGTTAGCTAGCATTTGATGAATCCTTCTCATTTACAACTTCCTTATCTGAAGTACCAGCATCCCCTGTCTGAGCTTGACTTGTCTGCGCATGACCTGGAGTTTGCAAATCTGGAGCAATTCCCAAAACAACTAGAAGAGACCTGAAGATAAACACCAGATGAATTCAGGATTTAAACACATAACAATCTTGAAATATAAGGAAGCTTCAGTCCCTCTTTTTCTCTTCTTATCTCTGGAGAAAAGTGAAGGGAGAGAGAGTGAAGGGGCTCAGGAGGAACCTAGGAAGAGAGGAGCGTATGTTGGGCTGGGAGGCATGAGCTACCAAGGGTTCCTTGAGCGCAGGCATCCTATTCAAGGCATTCTCTAACTGTGCAGGAGGCAGCTATATAACAGAGTCGGAGAGCAAACCAGATAAGAAATGAGTTCGTAGTGAAGTCACCATCAGCTATCAAGTAGAGGAGAAAAGATCGAACAAAAGTTAGCAGACAGACCTGTAGTAACACAGTAAATGACTGGGGCTTCGTTGAGGCAGCGCACTTCAAAAATCCCACCCACAGTTTAGGATATTTCCATATCTGCAAGAGCACATAAATCAGCTAAAAGAATAAACCCTCACTAGTTGCAAACAGCAAAAGTACCAATGCATAAATGCACGTATCCCCAGACCACCTGCTTGTTCACGAGGCGGGAAAGAATCTCCATTACAAAATCCACCTGAGACATTTCATACGTAAAACAGAGTCAGCCAAGACAACAGATAGCAGATAAAGGTGCATAACATCAATAAACAGAACGAGTAGAACTGCTGCTGTGCTGGCAAGTGACGAGTGCTGTAAAACAACAAACAGCCTAACCATTTTCTGGGAGTTAAAACAGTTTCTTATTTGAAAAGCACAAGCATCCCTTACAGCAATAAGATGGCATACTACAATACACAGGTATTTGTCTCTCAAGATAAGATCTATTACGTGTGCATCTACATTCTTATGCAGTTAAAATAAGACAGCATCTTCTGAAGAAAAGAAATCTTCTTATTTTTCATAGAGTGATTACAATGTGTATAAATACATGAACAGATAACCTAAATTAGGTAAGAAACCTATTTAGGTAAAGATCCTAATTAGCCTCTAATCTCTATCAATAGCTAATTTACAGCTAAAAAATCAAATCAAATCACATAATATCACGTAATATAATCACTTAATATAATATCACGTAATATAATCAAGGAGAAATTATAGAAGATTTTTCCAATACATTCCAACATCTTCTAACCATGTCTAAACCTTGAAATCAGTGTGCAATCACCATCTAAAATATGAATTTGTTAAGAGCATGACAAGGTTTACACAGTATCTCTTCACACTGCCCCTTGTGAAAGCTAGCGAAATGAGAAAGTCTAAAATCTATAGGCTCGATTCGTGTGACATAAGTAACTGTCAAAGCCAGTCAGGTAACAAAAAGAAATAGGCAATCCCTCAAAAAGAGGAAGTGTGAGTATTTGAATTCCATACTTGCTGCTCTGGTTCCATATCGAAGTTAGTGCATAACTATTTCCTATAAAAGTTTTAAGTTATAGAAGAACAGTGCGACTTGACACACAAGAATGAACAGTATCACATAAAGCTGGACAATGAACATGTCAGAGACAGCAAAGAAATCTATTGTCACCACACAACGTCCACCATATCCTTAGCGCAATACAGAAGAAAATTAGGATAGAACAGGTCTTGGTAAGTCTATAACAATATATACATGCAATTGCAGACTTATGGCATGTCAAAAGGATTTTATTTCTTATCCATGAATTCCAAATTGTACCCATAATTTATGCTGCTTACTGCAAAGAAGACCCCACTAAAATTATCGGCCAGGAAAAGATATGCACTGGAGTGGCTGAGTATAATTTATGAGTCTCTATATGAACTAATTTACTGAAGATCCACAACGATCCTATAGCAATGCATAGTGAAAAAAAGAGAGAAATAGTGACTTCATCATAGTTAACTTAGTGAAACTCCGCATCAGTCACAGAGAAAACAATTCCCAACTTGCCTCAATATCATAAAATAGAAAGAACAGCAGTCTATATGCAAAACACCAGTCCAGCATTGGTCGGCCACAAAGAAGAGTAGCCAAACTATAAAAGAAAGGTTGCCTATTCAACCACTCATTTGGACAGAGATGGAACTAATTTTTCTAACCTAAGCGGGCAGTTGGATTCTTAATGTTCTTACCAATGCAGGAAAGGCACCTATTGCTTGTAACACTGTACGCATGAACAACAAAGGAAGAGGAATCTGTTCAACCTGTAGGCTCAAGAAATGTTATTTCCATTAGTTCATTATTAATTTATTGGAATGTACAGATTTGTAATCGATCCACATGGTACATACCAGTTGATTCAAGACCTTTGCGATCACTTGTTGCGTGAATATCTGCCGTTGCTCAAAGCAAGCATTGCATGCATCGATGATCTGCTCACAAGATAAAACTCTCTAGTAGGCAGACAGAAATATCAAGAGTATGCTTGACAAATAAAAGGAAAGAAAAGAAGAGAGTAATAACCTTCTTCAAGGGAATCCCATCCCTGTCAGGGTCAATCCCATGGATAGCAATCAAGATTTCCGGAGGACTTATTAGAGGACCTGTATGAGATGATCCCTGCAAAATAATATCCCAATGAACTCTACCAGAGGCAACTTCCACCATGAAAATGGTATATCAATTCTTGATACAACACAGGCTTTGTTTGACATTAAATACCAATGATATACTTCCCAGGCTTCTGTCATTTTTTGACAACCATTGAACCAGCTGACTTGAAAAGGGAAATCCAGTAGATCATAGAACAAAGAGAAATACAATTATTGACCTTGACAGTACTCTAAAGTCAGGTAGAATTTATAAATTATAGTTCAAAGAGATTATTTTTCCCTGTTTTGGCTGGAAAGGCAGAACGTAGTTTTTGATTCCCGTAAAGCTGAAACAAGCACACCCTAAAATGAGGGGCACTTACTTCCTAGACCAAACATCAGCAAGTGACATTAAGCCAATGTCAAATTACTATTGCGACATGTTTATGATAGCTGCCAGTTTAATAGATTTTGAAATATTGAATAGTGGTCCATATAGACTTGAGATTTTCCATGCCATGGGCTGGGAACTGGCCGGAACTGGCCTGATTCGGTTCTCAGTAATTTCACTCCGGTGTCAAGTCTCGTGCCTCCCTCTCTCTCCTCTGCAATTCATCACTTATATTTTTATATGTTTTTGCAATGTATAGAACAGATTGTTAACTAGAAACTTGAAAAGGAGAAAAATAACAAAAAAATAGCCCCGGCTCCAGACCGAGAACCGAACTGGAACTTCTGGCTGGCTCAATTCTAGGCTGGTTTTAGGGGTCTGACAACCTATAAGCAGCTGACTTGGTACAGAGACCACTTACGTACTGATCACCCCTAAGTTGCCAGGCATGATGTATCACAAATCAATAGAGTAATAATGCCCTTCTCATCTGTTTGGCTAAAGAATTCTGAACCTTCCTGGATTGTTATCATATCATTCTGAGCACATATCATGCCAGTTGGTTCATAAACTCAAAACCACATAATCATTATTAACTCATCACTGAAATAAAGTCATGGAAAAGAACCATAACTCAAAACATGTGGAAGATTCTTTAAATATCTGCAGGAAAAAATAGCACTGAAAAAAAAAGTTGCTCAATACAGTTTGCTGAAGAATATAAAATAATCAGATCACTCCTTACGACATGATGGTAAAATCAAAATAGCGCCAAAAGTCCAGCTCATATCAACCAAGGAAATACCAACAATCTTGGATGGACACCTTAATATTCACCTTCTTCAACAATTATCATGAAGAGCACTACCAAAAGATAGTTTAATGACAAATGAAATAGATAAGTCACCATACACTCTAAGAAGCATGCAGTGATGAGGCTATCGACACTCTGGGAGTAAGAGTGCAACTTTAACGACTTCATTCCTTGGTGAGTGCAGGTAGTATCTACATGAACATTCTTGGGTTCCACAAACTATCATCACACGGGCCCACTGCCTCTACTTGATTGGAATTGATTCAATCAAGTTAAGCAATCATTTTACTTCGAAGTTCTCACCTAGTTATTTTGGGTACAAGTCTTGAAATTTGAGAAAAGTGAACAAACAACAATCATAAGGGAAAAAGGTGCAAGAGGGAGAAGTCCATTTTCCTTTCGAGGTTGTGAAACTTACAATCTTCTACTAAGCTTATTCTCAACAGGGGAGACATAGTCTGTTCACACATTGGGGATTAGCATTAGTGAAATTTGCTATCGCTGCGCCAAAAGATAATGTTAACTGCCATTGCATATGCAGGGTCCATTCACGGTGAATATAGTATTGGTCCACAAGAATACAGCTTCACAGAGGCCACTTGCTGCCACATTCTGCTATTCAACTAGTCATGCTTGAATACAGACAGATATCACTGCCCACAAAAACAGAAAAAATAAATAGATGCAGAGCGAGACATCACTAGAATGATACCGTTAATATACGAAGAAGTGCAGCTTGCAATTTATCAGTTGGAAGATTGACAAGCTGTGGAAAGATTAGCAAGACCTGAAAAATATCCAGAAAGAGAGCTGACTCAATAATTGGCCTCAAGACTTGATATGAATTGCGAAGAGCAAGAAAATGATTCCACAAGTAAATTGTGCAAGAACAATGACAAATCATATGGTGAGCAGCTTGAGTTCACAATTACTTGCACAACATCATAGAAAGACATCTCGAGTGCTATAGTTTTTATAAGCCCACCAGAATGATTGTCATATAATACTGGAACTGAATTCATAGGCACAAGAATGGGCCCCCACAGGGAATAAATAGGAGCAACTAAACTGCAGGTTGTTGGGCTTCCACTTTAGACAACAGCAGCAGCAGCAGCAGCAGCAATCAATCTTTATCCCACTAAGGTGTGTTTAGATATATGCATACTCAAGACATCAAGCACAAGTCAGGAAAATCATCGAGTAAGGAAGAGCCCTTAATCAGGTCAACAAGCAGACAAGTAAGGGGATGGCCTTCATCATCATCTGCTGACCATTCATTGCAGTTTATGCATGCTTGGACATCAAGGGAGATCAACAAAAAGATAAGATATATAACTACATCAAAGGAGACTAATGCATAGAATTCAAATGCATAGAATGATCAAGGCTTCCCTCCATAGCCTCTATATTATGAAGTATCACAAATTAGCTGAACCATATTTACCAAAATTTTCCTGCTTCTTCTCCAATCTTAGTTTGAAAGAATTTCTAGTGGTTGACTAGCCCATTCAAATCCTTCCTTGTTGATGGTAGCATGGAAGAATTTAAAATGTTGTATATGTTCATGTTGTTGAATTAATGCCTCAAATTATCAAGATCAGTATGGGGTGGTAAGGACATCCGTATTTAGAAATTGAAGTATGAAGGTGGAGGCTCGTGACTGTCAGTTTTGGCAGCAAAGCGAGCTTCAGAACCCTATCAATTGAGAAGTGTTGTGCTCAAGTTTCCGTTGATATGGAACACATAAAGAAAAGAACTTTGAATGCTTGATACTATTCAACAGTTAAATTCAAGTCATTAAAAGGGCCAGGTAATTTATATAAGCTCTTTAATAATTAATCTTTGATGATAAGAAAACATTAGCTTCTGCAATTTATGTGGTCACAAAAGTATAAGCAAGTGGATCCTTATTGATTTGGATAATCTAAAGGCTGATAATTGCTTTGTGACTGCCAGAGAAGAAAACAGGGTTCCTCCATATGCCAATTGATTGACACTTCCCATGTTGTCCCAAACTCTAGTAAATAAATTGGTAGGCTAACATAATCCCATAACTTTTGTTATCCTGTGGATGATAAGAATTCAGTGTTTTTCAGTCTTCAACTATATTGTTTAACAAATGGTATGATTAAATTCAGTGATCAAAGTGCAGATTGCATCGAATAGACCAGATCTATGCTTTAGTGTTGGTACAAGTGCACTGCACTTATAAAGCACCAGAACCCCCTAATGTCTAACATACTATGTGCCAAGTTAGGTGCTCTCCTAGGTAAAGGGAGGTGCTAATAAAATTGTAAGACTAATCCATTGACAAACAAGTATTAAGTTCTTTAAATGACTCGGAATATTCTTTAGTGTTGTTCTCTCTGCTTTCTATTTGTAATGTGATGCTTTAAGACTAAATGAACGAAAATATATTATTATGATAGCACAATCATGTTGCTTGTGGTTCAAAACAAAGGCCAGACACATCATGCAAACATGCTTGCGCTGCAACAATGACTTTCAATTAGTTAACACAGAGAGAGAGAGAGAGAGAGAGACAGTTGGAATGAAACAGTAAAAGTTAAACTGGATCAATGGCTGGTACATGCCTGTTTGACTTAAAGAGACTGCTTTAAGATTTAACAGTTGCTATTTAAAGCTCAGCACGTACAAACAATGCACGTATGCCCTCTGAGGTTGCAATTTCGAGCTTTACCAGCACAAGACATGACTTTTCTCTATCAAAAGGTGTCAGAAGGATTTCTTAAAAATTTGGTTTGCCATATCAACATAACATCAGGTATAGCTCAGTTGAGGCTGCATCCACATTCCAATTGGTCCTTGATTCAGATCCCTTACCCATAAACTTCCCTCTTCAATTTTTTAAAGGCCAAGATCATTTGACACAAATCAACCAATAGAATGGCTACCTGGTCTTGACTGGCTTTTGGTCCAAGAGAAGGGAAGGTCCATACACTAGCGGGTTGAACCAGTCTGGTTCTGCACAGCTGGTTTTCAAAACGTTTGTTTAAGTAAGGTGGTTTCACTGGTTTTGTCATTTGTGCACTGATTTTTGCCACCATAACTCTGATGGGAAAGAAGAAACTGCTGTAGCTGGCTGGCAACACATGATGCTGTCAGCCACTTCTTGAAAGCTTATCTTAACCTAGGCAGAACTTCACTCAGGTACTGCTTTAGCAAACTAGTACCTCACATAAGGCTTGCCTAAGACCGGGAGAAGCTAGAGAAACATGACTCACCTCGGCTGGCACCTAGGACACCACTGGCTTCATCTTCGACAAAACTGTTATATAAGTCAGTGCTATAGTATTCCCAATTAAACTCAGTTCTTAAATCTCTATTTTATGTACCTAATTCTACTTACTGGCCAACAAAAAATTACCTAGAGTAAATCTATTGATAATAAAAATGTGAACTGATACAGAAACACTTAAATGGCAACCAAGAAAGAGCAACCCATCAATGGACAAATTTTATAGTCTGACATATTTGATTAAGAGTTAGATACAGTCTTACTCATTCTGCAACAACTTCAGGAAAAATAAGAAACTAAAAAAGCAATTAATATTCATCAAATGAGAATGCCATCAACTAGCATCATGCAAAAAGAAAATTGCTTATATTGTGAACTTGTCTGGTCACAAGCAATCCTTAAAAACCAACCAGACTGCACCAAACAGGACCAGCCATTCAACTGGTTAAACTGGACATTGGCCTAAGATCCGCTAAGGATATGGCTCTCAAAATGCCTACAGTCAATACTAGGACCAAACCAGCATTGACCCGGTTCAACTGGAAAACCTGGGCAGTTCGCCCATGTGATGAACCCGATTGAACCGTTTCAGTTAGAGACACAATAAAAAAACTGCACTCTGATATGCAGGAGCTGATCAAATATGTATCATCACTTTGAAAAACCCATGCTGAAGCTGTTACAGCATGAGGGTTATTATGGTCATTAACATTGATAGGGTTATTATGGTCATTAAGTATTATTTAATAATAAAAGTGTGAGACGTGGAAAACCCTAATTAGTTTACACCTTCTCCTCGTTCCTTCTTTATCAATTTCTACATTGCTCTCTTTTCTTCTCCTATATTAATTTCTACATGGTATCAGAGCCATATCAACAAGCATCACTCAACCCAGGTTGGTGTTGGCCAGCCCTCTCGAGTCTAGATTTGATGCCGACGAGCGTAGCTAGCTTAGATCTGGCCTCGTTGGCTTAGATCCAATGTCGTCCAGCGTCACGCGATCTTGTCCATCCATTCAAGATCTGACGCTAGTTGAGCTCGCACCCCTCCGTGCAAGCTGATCTGATTGGTGTGGTCTTCTAAGGTTCGCTTGTGTGTTCGTTGTTCTCACTTTAAAATAAAAAATAAAAAAAATAAAAAATTGCAGCAACTTGCTTGATAGAGATGCAAATCTTTTTTGCCATGAAATTGATGTTGAATTTGATTGTTGTGCTGAAAGTTCTTGCGTTGTATTAATACAAATCGAATTATGGCGGAGAATAGAGGTGTAGTAGCTGAGGTTGTGTCTACATCCTCTAGTTGTTTAACAGAAAAGAAGTTAAAAGGTATCACCAATTTCCAACAATGGAGGAAAATCGTGTTAGTGTTAATTGGGAGAGAGCATCAGAATCATCTAACAAGTAAAAGATCTGCCTCCGATACAAATTGGGATACTGTGGATGCTAGAATTCTTGGTCAAATGTTGAACTCTATGGAATCTCAAATTGCAGATTTGGTTACACGTATAAATACTATGAAGGAGTTGTGCGATTACTTGAATGTCCTTTATTCTGGACAAAATAATCTTTCAAGGATATATGAAGTGTCTCAGGGATTTTCTAAGGCTGATAGAAAGGGTCGGCTATTTACTCTATTTTGCTGATTTCAAACGGATGTATGAGGAGTTTAATTCTCTACTACCCATTACTTCTAAAGTCAAGGAAATGAAGGAGCAACAGGAGCAATTGGCTGTTGAGTTTTTTGGGAGTATTAGGACAAGAGTACGATGTCATTCGTTCCCAAATACTTGGAGAAGATAGGGTGAGCTTACTCACTGAGACATTTGCTCGTGCTCTAAGGGTCTCATGTGAACCACCTAAGGATGCATTTTCTATAGGTGAGAACTCAGCCTTGGCAGCTCAAGGAAATCGCGGTGGTAGTTGAGGTTGTGGTAGTCGGAGTGGTGGCGCCAGCAGTAATTTTGTTAAGAGGCCAACCATCCTCTGCTAGCAACACTTATAGTGACATAGGGGGTAATACCAATTTGGTTCGAACTTGTCATTATTGTTGTTTACTTGGACATATTCAGAGATTTTGTTACAAACTTCATGGAAGGTCCTCTCAACAGAACAGGCTATAGCTAATGTAGCTAATGCAGTGAATCTAGTGCCTCTTCACAATCCACTGCGGGAGGAAAGTTGATCAAAATGTCAAAGGAGGAATTTGCTAGGTATATCAACTCTAGATTTCCCAGCCAGTTTCATAATCCTCCTCCACAGCTACTTTTCTTCAGACAGTTAATGCAAAAGCGTGTCTTTCTTTCGTCTCTTGCCCCTGGGTTATTGATTCAGATGCTACCGATCATATGACTAGAGTCTTAGGTATCTTTTCTGACTTTCATGAGTCTATGTCTAATGTTACATTAGCTGATGGTTCTCTATCCATAGTGAAGGGGATAGGCACGGTTCCCCCAACATCCTCCATATATTTATCTTCAGTCATGTATCTTCCTAGTTTTCCGTTCAACTTTATGTTTGTCAGTCAGCTTACCAAAGCATATGATTGTTCCATGACTTTCTATCTCGATTTCTGTGTTTTTTAGGACTTGAAGAAAAGGAAGGCGATTGGTAAAAGACATATGTCAAGGGGGTTATACTTGTTTGATGATACTACAAGTGTTGTTTGTTTCACAGCTTCCCCACATTAGATCCATTGTCGTTTGGGCCACCCATCCTCGGAAAGTTTAAAGAAGTTAGATCCCTAGTTTCAGTATTTATCTAGTCTTGAGTGTGAGTCATGTTAGTTTGGGAAATTGCACCGTATTAGTTATCGTCCAAAAGTCAATAAACAAGTCACTTAGTCGTTTGTGTTAGTTCATTTTGATATATGAGGTCCTTGTCCTACTCTTTCTAACTTGGGTTTCAAGTACTTCGTTACTTTTGTAGATGACTATTCAAGAGCCACTTGGCTATATCTAATGAAAAGCCGTTCTAAGTTATTTTCTATATTTTGTACATTTGTTGACAAAGTCCATACTCAATTTTCAGCTCCTGTTGTATTCTTTGAAGTAATAATGCTAAAGAATATTTTTCTAATCTTTTTTTTGAATTCATGACCCAACGGGGCATCCTTCATCAATCTTTTGTTCGGATACACCACAGCAAAATGGTGTCACCGAATGGAAGAACCGTCACTCACTTGAAGTTGCTCGATCATTGATATTTGAAATGAAGATAGACAAATCTTTTTGGACTGATGTTATCATGATCGCATGCTATTTTATCAATCGCATGCCGTCCTCTGTTCTTAAGGGTGTGACACCACTCTTTTCTTTTTCCTTCGGAATTATTGTTTCATTTATCACCTCGTATATTTGGTTGTATCTGCTATATTCGTGACCATCATCCAGGGCTTTCTAGACCTTCGGTCTCTTAAATGCATTTTTGTGGGGTATTCTCGTACACAAAAGGGATATCATTGTTACTGTCCTTCGTTGCATAAGTATTTCACCACTGTAGATGTTTCCTTTTTTGAGTCCACTATTTATTCTAATGAACCAATGGAGCCTCCTACAGTGGATGATGATTCCTTTACATATGTCATTATGAAACCCACTTCGAATTCTCCTCCAATCCCTCCATCAATTCAGCATGTATACAATAGACATCATCATCAGCATGTGGAGCCCCCTGCAAATGTACTTGCCTATTTTGTCTTCTCCATCTTCTAAGTTTGAGGTAAGCCTATCACATACTGATCTTGATATCCCTATTGCTCATCGCAAAGGGGTTTGCAATTGTACCCAACATCCTATTGCATAGTTTGTCACCTATTCTGATCTGTCTGCTTCTTTTGAGCTAGACTAGACACTATTGATAAACATCCTACCCCTAAAACTGTTGTTGAAGTATTATCTAGTCAGGGCTGGGGGACAACTATGGAGGAGGAACTAATGGCACTTGACCAAAATAAGACTTGGGATCTTGTTCCTCTACTTGAAGGAAAAACTACTATTGGATGTAAATAGGTGCTCACTATTAAAGTTAATCTTAATGGTTCTCTTGCTCACCTAAAGGCCAGATTGGTTGGGAAAGGTTATGCACAGGTTTATGGGATTGATCATGGTGATACTTTCTCTCTAGTGGCTAAGATAACCTTTGTTCGTCTTTTACTTTCGTTGGTTGCTTCTGCTTGTTGGCCTCTTTTTCAGCTTGATGTTAAAAATGCCTTTCTTCATGGTGATTTAAATGAAGAAGTGTATATGGAGGAGCAACCACCTGAGTTTGTTGCTTAGGGGGAGTCTGGTCATGTTTGTTGTTTGAAAAAATCTTTATATGGTTTGAAGCAATCTCCTAAGAGCTTGATTTGGGAGGTTTACAGAAGTGGTGCTCCAGCTTGGATTGTTTAGATGTAGTGGAGATCATTCTATGTTTATCGTGTTTCAAGAGCTGGTCGGATATTTCTTGTAGTTTATGTAGATGATATTGTCATAACTAGAGATGATTCCACAGGGATTGATGAATTGAAATTGCATTTGCAACAACAATTTCAAACAAAGGATTTGGGACGACTTAAATATTTATTGGGTATTGAAGTGGCACAGGCAAAGAAAGATATCCATATCTCACAACACAAGTATGTTTTGGATTTACTTAGAAAGCAAAACCCCTAGATACACCCATGTAAGCTGGCTCAAAATTAATGGTAGAGAAAGGCGAACTATTGAATGATCCAAAACGACATTGAAGGCTTGTTGGAAAATTGAATTATTTGTCACTCGACCCAATATTTCCTTTTCTGTGAGTGTTGCGAGTCAATTTATGTCTTCTCCTTGTACCTCTCGTTGGGATGTTGTTGTCAGAATTTTGAGATACTTGAAGAAAATTCCAAGTCATGGTCTTTTCTTCGGCGATCATGGTCACAAAGGAGTGGAAGCATTTTCAAATGCTGATTGGGCTAGGTCTCCTATGGATAGGTCTACATTGGGTTACTACACTTTTGTGGGAGGAAACCTAGTATTTTGGAAGAGTAAGAAGCAAAGTGTTTGTGGCTAGATCTAGTGCAGAATAAGAATAAAGAGCTATGGCTCAAGCTACCTGTGAATTAATTTGGATACGTTAGCTATTAGTTGAATTTGGATTTGAAGATCTTGTGCCAATGAAGCTGTGGTGTGATAATCGGGCAGCAATCCATATTGCTTCAAATCCAGTATTCCATGAGCGTACCAAGCATATTGAAGTTGATTGTCACTTTATCCGTGAGAAGCTTCAGGCTGGAGTTATTTCTACTAGTCATGTTTGGACTAGTGAGCAACTAGCTGATATTTTCACCAAGTCTTTAGGGAGTAGTAGGGTTGAGTATATTTGTAACAAGCTGGGCATGCTTGATATCTATGCTCCAGCTTGCATGCCCAGCTTGAGGAGGAGTGTTACAGTGTGAGGATTATTATGGTCGGTGTTACTGATAGGGTTATTATGGTCATTAAGTATTATTTAATAATAAAAGTGTGAGACGTGGACAATCCTAATCAGTTTACACATTCTCCTCATTCCTTCTTTATTAATTTCTACATTGCTCTCTTTTCCTCTCCTATATTAATTTCTACAGAAGCCATCCAACCACTTAATAAAAAATTATTATATTGTGCAATTAATTAATAATACAACGGGTCATCTCCTATTTTACCTAAAACAATCATCCATGGTCCTGATGGATTTTAACAGAAGTATGCCTCGAACTGTGGACAGTATGCCTCTTCTATGCTCGGGAGGTACAAAAGAGATCACTAAACCAGGTACTGAAGTTATTTACCAGCTTTCACATAAATTTATAACCAAAACATCTAAAAAGTCAAATCGGCGGTTGAAGTGGTCGAACCGCAGATCAGTGGCTTGACCAGTTTGCTCACCGGTCAGAGTTACAAGAGAAAATTAACTGATAGATGCACAAAGACCAACACAGAATATAAGATCATTGAGATTAAAAAAGCAAAAATCCCAGAAAGTACCTCGTCTTTTGGTAAGAATGGCAAAACAGGCATTAGAATCTCTATATCCTGTAATCAAACCAGCCATACATCAGCCTATGCCTATGCTTTTCACCACATATGAGTAATGATTGCTTTACCTTCAATTTGGAATCATATAACTTCCTCACAGTAAGTACTAATTCAGGAGAAGGAACTATCCCATCTGTCAGGGAGTGTAAAACCTGATGAAATTGGAAAAGTTATGAAAACTTTATGTATATCTAGAGAAGTGTCGACATTCTTAGATGGATGAGGATCAGGACCTGTGACAAGAGGTTTTCACTTCCTCCAGGAGCATCTGATATTATTTCAAGAAGTTCAGATGATGGTCCCATCGTTCGGACTAAAATAGGAGTATGACGGTGAATTGCCTGCACCACACAACTCATAAGAAGGAAAGCTCATAACTGGAGTTTTAACAGGGTCTCCCCTCAAAATGATATTAATGAAACCTGCTTAGCTGCTGCAGATGCACCTCCATAGATGACAAATATTTCGCGAAAAAGAGAGTGTCTCTGTAAATCAGATTGTAGAAGTTCAATTTTAATTAACACTTCAAAAGAATGTTAGAAAATATAAAAGTACTGCAACAAGCTGAAAATATACCTTTGTGCAAAGAGCAAAATACAAGGACATGCAGCGCTGGGCCTCAGAGATGGCTATGCTTTCCACAGCATGCAATTGGCTAGTATCAGATGATCTATCCTCATTGCTTGCTTCCCCTGTTGCACTTTCTTGTAAAGGTCTTTCTACATCAGAATCCTGTAATATTCCGAATACATTCAACATTCAGACCAAATTCAATTTCCACATGCACCAGCTAACACGTACTTGAAATCTTGAAAAAACAAATATTAGGATAATACTAATTTGTGTATGTACTAAGCCAAAATATGGGGTCAATAAATACGTCATAGTCTAATCCTCAATGCAACTGTCACTTTTCATGAGCACAAATAAAATCTTAAGATTATGCCCTCCATGGAGTTGTGGACTAGGATACCTTCTCATATGTTTATATGCATGCATCTACTGAACATAGTCCACAATCAAATTGGCACAAACCAATAAATCTTTCTGTTCTTTGGCTAAAAAATTATAAGCCACAAATTGTTGCTAAACATCTTTTTTGTCAGGCTTTCCCCTTTCCCTTCAACCAGAAGTTCCATCTTCTCATTGAAGCCTCTAAGAGCCTCTACTTCACTTGCCTTAACAATCTTTATATGAGTTTCCATTCTTACTAGAAGAAACAGGAACTATTTCTTGGTCAAAATCATTTATAATATCTTTGCGTATACCCATTAGTCTTTTCTGCATATGCTTATATTTCGCATGTTGTAACAACCCAACCCAGTCCACATGGCCACCCCACACCCCCCCCAAAAAAAAAAAAAAAAAAAAGAAAAAAGAAAAGAAGCTCTGCTAGGGCAGTAGGGCAAAGCTCACGTCAGCCATGATCAAAGACAACAAATGATCAGATTCACTCAGTGACAAACAATAATCTGTAACAAGTCTTCAATAAGACTTGCAACAGAAATAAGCTGCGCTTGACAGAACTTTGTGGCTAAAGGGAACTGGACAGATAGAGGAGCTCATCAGGTTGTTGTGGCACAGAAACTTTAAGGATGACCTCAAGTTACAGAGAAACAGCAACCAACACTAAGTGGCAAGAAGGAGCAACACTACATGGTGCAAAGACTCTAACATGGAATGACTCATGGATGGGATGACAAAGCCACTTTATATTGACAATTGCAAAGAGAGGATCGCATGGAAAAGTGGCCCACACCTTGATGGGGACAAACCAGAACAACATGCTTGGTGGCAATTGGGACAGGCAGCGACAGAGATGATGAAAAGATAGGGTCAACTGGGTCCCTAAGTCCCAAAATGGAGACTCTAGATTGGTGTTGCTGTTTGCCTTAGAAGGTTCTTTTTGTGGTGTTTGAAACGAAAGTCCTAATGTTACAATTCCTCACTCTAACTTGGCTCCAATACCATGACGAGTTATTAGGATCGCAAGAGAAATAGAGGGAGAAACCATATAGGGACTACATTATTCCTCAGTTGACTCAATGCAAGAGTGCATGGCATGCTCTATATTAATAGCATAAAGAGACGAGCTAATTAACAATGGAATCCCACCTACCTTATCCAACTAACTGAATATTCTACAAAGAGCTAGATATCTCTATTACCCATAAAGTTCCTCCAACATACATAGGCATCACAACTTTTCTTGAATGACTAGAATCTCCGCCCTCACCGGGGGCCGGCGAAAATGGCTCATTCGCCGTCCCTAAGCGAAAGAAGAATAGTTGGTAACGGTCGCTTTTTTTTTTTGAAGATTACAAAGCCCAGGGCCGGCGAACTTCTTTTTTTTTTTTTTTTGCTATCAATCCCACATCAATTTTTTTGTTTAGAACTGAATAGCATATCAACGCTTTGTTCTTGCCCAGAAAATGACGATATCTGTCAATAAATGTACCTGAAGAATACTCTCGGCAAATCAAACAAAAGCAAGTGAAGAACAGTGGCCTAATGCTAATTTTTTCACATCACAGCTGAAAATTATGATACCTTCCCTTCAAGTGCCACTTTTTCCAGAGGCCCAGTGCTAATCACTGAAAGCAACATTTCCTTTGCAAAGTCTTCTATTTTTTGAGCAATGGATGATACAGGATACAGTTTGTTTGCTACCTGCCAAAGAAGACAACGTTTGTAAGGATCTATTAATTAATGAAGAAGCAGAACAATTTTGCTACAGCTAGTTGCCCCTATGTTACCAGACGGATCGCCTTCATGCGCACATCCTCCAAATGATGAACTGCACTCTGATAATAAAAAAGAAGGAATAAAGTCAAACAACTAAGAAGAATAAAAGGAAAGTCTATTCTTATTGAGACCAATAATATTCAGCTATTTCTCATTCGGTGCCCTGCCCCCATATGCAAAGAGGACCTTCAATTCAAACAGAAAGGGACAACCATGCAATCAGAAAATAGAAAGAAATCATACTATATAATAACAGCAAAAATAGCAATAAAAAACATAATTAGTAAGTTTCAAAAAACGAAGTAAAATTTTTTGAAGAAAGCAGAACGCAGGCGATTTACAGTGAGTCTCATCACAATCTAGCAGAAGCAACAAAAAAAAGCATGACATTTCTGTTCATAAATAAAACCTGCAAAGAGATTTTCAAGCAAGAATCTCGAATTGGAGGGCGGAGCAAGATTAGACTCCAAACAGCACTCAGACCCTGAGTGACCCGATCTCCAGCTTGTAGCTCCTTCTCAGACTTTTCCAGATTACCAGGAGAACACAAGCTACCTAATAATTTCAAAACTGACTGCGGAAGATAAGGAACTTCACCAAGCAATCTGCTTAGAGATTTGTCAGAAGGTGGAAAAGCATCTTTCAGTGTTTCTGCCTGCATAAGAGACAAATAAATTCATAAAGATTGCATTGGAGGAGGCAGGAGTTTAATATAGTTGAATGAACACCCACCACATTTAAAAGCAGTGATTCATATGAAGAGGAAGCAGTTGTGGAAGAGAAAAAGTCACGTTCCACTTCTGCCTCTCCAAATAATCTGTAGAGGAGACGCAATGTCAACTCATGTCCCTGAACAAATTGAAAATCAGAATCAGCATCAGCATCACGAAACTAAAACTTTCAGAAGAAGCACATCTAGTTATATACGAGAAAGGCAAGCATATGCAATAATCCTCTTAATACCATAGGGGAAACCAACAATCCCTTTTTATAATACAAACACTGGTCCCAAAGTTGATGAGAATGAAGAAGCTGAGGGAAAGAGAAGGGGTCAACAAGGGGATATCCTCACAACCAACATCTGCCAGATAGTTCTTTTACACAAAATAAGAAAAGGGAAGAGATAGATATGGTAATGAGATTAGAAGGATGAGGCCAATGTAACTCTTAAACAAAGACCTTCCAAGCCAAACAGAATTAAATATAGAAGACATGCTTAAAAAGAGATGTCAGTTTAGACAACCTTCAATAATAAAATAAAGTGCTAACTAACTAATGCCTTCTTTCTTCAAAGAAAACCTAGCTCATTTTCTGCTACATCTATATGGTGACATAATCAATACTTAACTTCTATCTCTATTTTGAGGATCAATGGGGTGTCGGCAAAGAAGGTTGAGGAGATATTTAAGTCCAGAGATAAAATTAGGGCTAAACAGTAGTAGATAAATCCACTCCCAAACGCATGCCAAGTGACAAGGGAGAGCATAAATCGCTACATCAGAGGCTTCACAGCCCACTATCCCCACCAAGGCCTTATACATTGACCCCATGGTCAATCAGCCCAGGCAATTTGCCTGTCTAATTCAAAATTCCATGACTGAATAAAGCCCTGCAGAGCCTGAGTCCTGAAACTCTCTCAAGTTGCCCCCAAATTCTCATCTTTCCTTTCTCTGCACATTGACAAAGGGGCAGCAGCAGCCAAGAACCAACCCCCCTGCTGCATAGATGGGTAGATACCCAGATGATATAGTATGATGTTTCCTCTTCAGATAAGATGAGAATTCACTAACAGTGCACAAGGATGTTTTCGAAGTTCGGAGAACTTTGATCTCAATTAGAGTCTATTCTTAGGAAAGAAGACCTTAATAACGTTTAGAGACAGATTCAGCGGCTACCAACAAGCAACTGTTAAGGTTCAATATGTGCAGGCTGTGTCTACAACCAGCTTACTTATCACTATTGCCAATACAGCAATACAACAATAATTTCCTTTTCATTAAATTCTGTTATAATTAGTAATCAATCACTCTAATATTTCAAAGTGTATTCAAGTGGTATAGAAGTTCAAGAACTCATATGGGTATCATTAACATGCTCAGTTGACCCCACTCTGCATCTCTTCAAAGGCCCACTTGTTTCACTGATGTCATTTGCCACTATGGATTAGTTTTCAATTTAAATGGACAGACCCCTAGTGATTGCAGTGGCAACAATAACTCTCAAGGATAGTGAGGTGATTATGATGTGGAGGTTGAGGTGATGGTTAGCTAATGGCTATTATAGTGGCAGCAAAAGCAGATGGGGCCAATCATTTGGAGATGCTAGCATGTACTGGCAGATCAATAATGATTAGCAGTTGGCACCAATGATGAAACATGTTCATATTGGAGATTCTCCATTACATTAACAAGAGGAAGAAAATGCAATTTTCCCATGGCTATTATTGCGTGATGAATACAAGCAAGCAAAACAGATACCAAATAGCTAGGTCACTGTATGGTGAGGGGTGCAACTCCCTTAAGTCCAATCTCGATAAAAACCTCTTGGTGACTGGATGTTTTCCATGAGAAGATGCAACTCCCTTAACCACCTTCCTAGTCATCATTTTCAGGCCTCAGGATGATTATGCCTCTCCGAAAAGAAAGAAATAGGCAGGCTGTAAAAATGAGGAAACTTCTATAGGTGCTATGAAGGAATTATTTTATAGGTAAATGAAAATTAAGGGCACAAAGGGGGTGCAATCCCTGAGACAAAAAGAGCTCAGAACCTAAAGAGCTAAGCTGAAAGACAAATCATCAACAATGTCAATTAAAGCATTTACATCCACACACAACTTTCCACTATACCAAAAGAGTGGAATTTTCAACCGACTTTTAGTAATTACAAAAAAGGGTGTTTGCTCTCCAATGAAAGCTCTCTTATTCCGCTCTTCCAAATCAATTAAAACACATCAAGAGGGTTGATGAAATTCTTCTATTTTTAAGAACAAGGCAAAAGACAACCTTGCAATGCCCACAATTCTTGTTCAATAGATCCTCCTATAACCCATGATAGACCAATGCACACATTAAGAGACCGCCCAGACAATTTTATCCACGGACATTGAATGAGGAGATGTCTCCCCATCTCTGCCTCTCTCTTGCAAAAAAGAAGCACCTATTGACCAGCACAATCCCTCTTTTATGCAAATAGTCGAATGTAAAATGCTTCCAAAAATCTCACTTTCCAAATAGAACTCCAAGGAAAAGTAACACCAACACCACCCACCACCCCCTAGGGGGCCGCAGGTGACAATCTTCCATTTAAGTAAAAGTAAAGCTATATTAAGAGTTCACAGGAAACGATCCATCTCTACCACTACTTCAAGACAAAGTATCCACACCAGTAAGGGAAATCTTAGAGAAATAGCAAATCAAAATAGCTGACAAAAGATTCAAGTTCCCAATCTTGGCCTTGTTTCGTAAGGTCGATAACAATCTGACATGAGCCTTTTTGGTCCTAGCAATGTGAAAGAAGTCAGGGAAACAATCATCGAAAGACATTCCCACACCAGGTGTCAAGCCAAAAGGGTACCCTCTTACCATTTCCAAGAATAGGATCCATATGAGCAACAAACTCACTCCACTCAGCTCCAATCCACCTCTAAACACAACACCGATGAGATATTCTTCTACTTTTAGAAATCCGACCAGTTCTTTTAAGGCCAAATTTAGCAACCACTTTTCTCCAAAAATGGATATATTCAGCATTGAACTGCCAGAACCATTTTCCTAGAAGAGCCTTGTTGAGCAATAAAAGAGACACGATGCCAAGACCGCAGTTACAAAAAGGTTGCTTAACTGTTTTCTATTAACCAGATGAAATTTATGAGACTCATTGTAAACCCCACCGCCCACCACCGACGCCCCCCCAACCAATGGCCTCCAGCCTTTTGGCAACCGAAGATTGAAGAGAGTTTTTAAGATGAGGGTCAATCTTTCCCCTTTCAAAAAGATCTTTTCCAACCAGTGCACCACTTCTCCAATATTTCAAATAATACTCTCCCAAATTTGCTTATCCTTGAAATTAGCACCGAAAGCAAAGCCTAGATAGGTTAAGGGAAAGAGCCTATCTGACATCCCAAAACAGAAGAAAGCAAACATCATCTCTGCAGAAAATGATAGTATCATCAGCAAAGAGAAGATACATAGTCAACCCCTCACCAACGCTAGTGCCAATGAAGCCAGAAAGCCAACTGAACTCGGATGCCTTGCTTAACAACTCACAAAAGACCTAATTACTAGGGTAAACGGAAGATGATAGAGTGGATCACCCTGCCTAAGTGCCAATGACAATTGGAAAGTACCCCGTGAAGAGCCATTAACCAGAAAAGAAAAACTCAAAGGGGTGCTATGTCTCTTTATCCAATTACACCATTGTATGCCATAACCTTTGCATCACAAATAAAAGACAGTCCCAAGGCATATGATCATAAGCCTTCTCCATATTGAGCTTCCAACACCTTTCTATTTTGCTTTTAAATGGGAGTCCACCATCTCATTTGCGATCAGAGCTGCATCCAAAATCTGCCTTGCTCCAGCAAAACGATTTTAATAAGGTCCCACCACAATGCCAATAGCCTGTTTTAATCTAGCTGCAAGAAACTTAGCCAAAATTTGTATACACTACTCACTAAACTGACCAGGAGGAAGTCTTTGAGGTTCTTAGCATCACCTTTCTTAAGGATTAAGGAGAAAAGGTAGCATTAATATTTCAGACAAATCAGCATCCAAGTGAAAATCGCAGAAAACCTTCAACAATTCATCTTTTGCTTCTTCTTCCTTACAGCCTTTTTATTTTGGCATAGCGGCAGCAGCTCTTCAGATACAAATCTCTTTTCGATTTCTTAGATATTTCCCAACACCTAGGTTGTAAATGGGAGGCACCCCATTGGTGCACTTTAATATAATATACTTGCCGATACACAAATGTTATATCCTGTCTGCAGTAGACCCCCATTCCAAATGAGTCCTCTTAGGAAATTAGTCCTCACTCGTGCCTCCTGTCTTTCTATTTCCTCCCCAGCTCCCACAAATTAAAAAGAACGTGGAAAGAAAGGGAAAAAAACACACACACACACACAAAAGAAAGTGATGAAAGAAAAGAGAGCAGGTCATATGAATTGAAGCATATTATTAAAACTGACTAAAATAAGTATAAACGGAGCAAGAAATGATAGGCAAGTATACGTTAAAATACTCTACCCAAAAGCTTTAGTTATAAGTGTTAGAATATTTAAATAATAAACCACGCCTTCATCTAACAGCTTAAGCTTTTAGAACAGTTGGCAGTGGTCCCACAAAATCTCACAATAAGTTGGAGGGAAACTACATACATGTGCCTATTAAAGCCACATATTCAAGAGTAATGTGGGTTACTCTATCGGCGTCTCTCACTTGCAAATAGGACTGGGAACGGCATGTGGAATTGATGAACAGAAAGCCACATGCAAGAAATAAACCTAGGGTGAAACTTGGTTCTAATACTATGTTAGAATGCCCATCCAAAAGCTTAAATCAAAAACCCGCATATATAAGGCCTATCGAAAACCCGTGACATGGGATATCTTAACAATTTCAAACTTACACCAGAAGGGATAGCTGTAAGTCGATTATATGAATGAGAACAGGCCCAACAGGTGTGAGAATTCAACTAGATACAAGCAAATAATGGCTGTAAACATACAATATTACAAGAGACAGACCAGAAATATAACTTCTGCTACAAATTCCTGTAAACTCAGGGCTGACCGGAGCGCATATTTTACCCAAAATTCAAGTTCTTTCGTGTTAGAATTGATAAAATCCTTCAAAATTGGAGTACATGGTTGGTACTTTCCCAGTCACACCAACAAAATAACTACTTAAGTAGATGTTTATATTATAACATAAGCATGAAATTTCCAACTCTAAAGGACAACGATAACATGGATTACACAGGACCAGACCAGGGAGTACAGAAAGAAGATTCAATGTGGAGATACAAGAACACAGGGATCTTACTCAACAAAGTTATGTGTTGCCTATGCAACAAGTAAATGAGGGAACAATCACTTACCTCATGATTCACATAATCTGATGAAATATGCTGATGTAGCAGTAGCCATGGGTCTAATTCCAAGGGAAACTGTAATTTAAAAGAGAATTAAACCTATTCAGTACTTAAGAAGTTTAGTGGAGCATTTCAAAATGTCATAAAAAACTCAGTAGCACGCAAATAGTAAATGTATCTTCGCTATCACTATAAGGTATTTCTCAGAGTTTTCATCTCATTCCCAATAATAAGAGAATCATTTTTCAAGCGATGTTTGTGCAGGGGATTCACTCCAATGGACTAATCAAAAAGACCATATCTTCTGGTAGATAAGGGAAGAAGAATTTTTACCTCAACTCCAAGATAAGAAAGCAAAGAAGAGCGAACTTCTGAACCTCCAGCCAATGCAACTTCCTTATACGCGTCAATAATGCGGGTGAATGCCGATTTCTGCAACTGATCTTTCTGTTCATCAGTCAAATCAACAACAGGGGCCGTCATCTTGGGTAACATAACATGAGAAGATAATCCCACAGAAGTTACAGATGAGGAGACTGGAATGTTGTCATCGACAGCCGGTGGTCTGGGGCTAAGCTCCTCACATCTATCGTTTGAAATTGATGGAATCGACTCTCCTAATGATTTCCCTGACTGACTTGTATCTTGCTCTTGACCATTATCTTCAATACCCATGGATGCTAATGAGGAATCAGGCCGGTTTTCTGAGTGCCCAGCACTATGGCTGGATGAAGCAAGACCAGGTATTTCACTCTCTAAGTTTCTATCTTCATGGATATCAATTGACATCATTACGGAGCCCATTTCTGCTCCAGCTGAAGCATCAGCAGAAGTTGGTAAAGCAGTTGGCAAAATAGAACTCTCAACCTCATTAGTTTTATCCGTTTGAAGAGCAACATCATTTGTTGCTGCCACCGCAGGAAGATCATCTGGCTTCTCAGGCTTCTGCAGCCAAAGTAAATACAAACTCCTTACAGAAACTATAAACAAAAGAAAAGTTTTAAAAGTTCACTCTGAATGAAAAGTGGAAATGTCATCAAGATCAGGAAACTATGTAGAAAAAATGGGATGAGAAGTTACTGCAATACCTGTTCAGCATTCAGTAAAGAAGATATCTGTGGAAAAGCACTGGAAAGTGAAAAAACATCTTGCATCCCCTCTTCATCTTCATCGGCTTTAGGACGTTCAGGCGGGAGATGACACATATTTGCCATGACCACCTCAGCCAGCAAGTCCGCAGATATAGTGGAAATAATGATCTCCAGAGACTGAACAGCTTTTTCACCCTGAGCAACCAAGGCACCAAACATGGCAACCAGTTGATGCACAGCTCCAGAATCACTCTCTGCTTTGGAAGAGAGTGCTCTACTTGAAGCATTTTCTTCCTGATTAACTGTGCCTTTTCTGTTCAATTCATTACTGGATTCCTCAGACATGCTAGGACTTGGTTTGATTCGTTTTCCAGAGACATCCACCTCAATAGTGTGATCCTCTGTTTCCCCTCTTTTCCGCCCTCTATTACTTTGGGTAGATTCATGGGGTGATATTGATGGTTTCTCTTCCTGCCAAAATTCTTTTCATCAATATCCAGAAGTTTCAAACCAATTAAATGTTTTCTATTTTCTCAGCCCGTTTAGATCTAGCATCCAAGCATAACTAAACACCATTAAGTATAAACAATCCAAACAACAAACCAGTACATTAGAAACTGAAGGCTCCTCTTTTACTTCTAAACTTCCATTTATCTTGTAGTCTTGGCCAAGGGCTTGCTCAACTACTGGTCCATCGTTCATCTCCCTCACGGCATCAAGTAACTGATCATGCCACTGCAGAGACCAGAAACTCACAATTATCTGGACTAACACCAGTGCATAGAACGGTACTGACAACCAAAATTATAAATAAATAATAAGTTCAGCAGCAACAAACTAGGGATATCCATTGAGTAAAGTGCTTTCACAATTGGCTCAAGTCGCTGTGTCAAATGATAGATCCAAAGTTTGAGCTCCGTAGACTCCAACATCAAGCACTGAGTTTCAAGTTGATACTAGAACAATGGCCATGATATGCCCAGGGGTCAACTGGATAAAATGTCCATTTTAATCATATTACACTAATTAAATTTCTTCCCAGTGTGCGATCAACATTGCCCAATTGTAGTAGAAAAAAATACATTAGAATCATTTTAATGCATTCAACCTCAAGTAAAATAGTACAAAAAAGTTTTGTTCTAAGAATTCATTCACCCAATAGATTAAACAACTGAACAATAAAATCAACTTAAGTTGCAGGAAAGGATCTAGTTATAAATGCCTTCAATTCATCATCCTTGATACCGAACCTCCTAGAGAGAACCAAAATGTAAAAGGAAAGGAAAAACTCATATAACTTCAATTAAACTGTATTGTATCTGGAAATTCTTGCTCCCATTGAACCATTTGTATCTATATGCATTAGGATCATGTCAGTGCTTGATCTTGCTCTGCTATGAGAGTAAAAATGCTGCTACACTTTCCTGTAGTCTTAGAGTCTTCCCTAAGCATTTGTCTCAGGCGAATCTTACTTAACAATTGAAAATCTAGGAATCTTCATGAAAAGAGTAAATCAGTAAAGCAATGAGTAAAATATTTTTTATTCCATTTAGCATTAAGTTTGTTATTAAAGCTTTTGAAAAATGGAATAATATGAGTCTTAGACACTCAACAACACATTCTTTGGCCATGTGTAACATGTAGAAAGGTTGATGTCTACACTCCTCATTAAAGTGTAAAAAATAGCAGTCTTGCGTTTTCCATGATAGCTTCTTTTTTGTTAAATCATTGTTATCTAGTTTGAATCAACTTTTTACTGATTTTTGCTCGTTAGGTTTCTCTTGTAAATTTTATAACAAAAGAAACTATGACATTTCATCATTCGCTAAATTATAACATTTTAAAGTTTGCTTTAAGAAAAATTAAAAATATAAATCTGCAAATCTTAAGGTAAAAACTTCACCGAAAAAAAAAAAAAAAAAAAATCTTAAGGTAGAAATGTTTTGATTTCGGGAAACAGGACAAAGTACTAAAAATGAAGGATAAAAATAATAGAAGAAAAGTTGAAAGTTGGATAAAGAGGGAAAAAATCTGAGGTGTATGCATCGCCCAATGTAGTGAGCCATATGTTGCTATTTTATAAGCCCTTTGTGTGCTCTACAATACTCAAGATTTGTTTCATGATTTCTCATGTAAAATTACGTATTTTTGTGTGTGTAAGTTTTTGGTCTTGTGTGGACTTAAGGAATCTACTTAGATTCTCTGTACATCTGGACCATGTGTAATGCAGGTTTTCATGGGATATTCATTCCCCTTATACGAAGGACAAGTGTGTTCTAGAGCTACCTGTGAGAGCTGATTAGGGAGTGGGACATTTAAGAATGTTGTTGTGTTTGTACTTCTGTTATGATAGAGGTTAAGCAACATGGTGGTTGATATGTGCCACAGTAAGAACAAGGCCAACAGCATAGGAAAATGATCTCTTAAAATTGTGGTGATTCTTTCGGGACTAGTGGAACTTGATGAATGGGGACAAAGGAAAATCTAGACTGTGTTATGGGTTGACACTAGAAAAGTGGGGTTTGCTTGTGATTTGCTTGAATCTTGGACAAGGAAAAAATGTAGGAAACTGCAGAGGACAGTGCAAAACAGAATTTCTGATGTGGATTCGGAGGTGATTATGCCGGGTCTAGGGGGAACATGAATGACTGGTGACCACAGACCACCTTTTGCACTGATAAAAGGATGAGAACAAAAACAGGTGGAAAGGAATGCGGCCTCCAAAATGAGTATGTCCTGGACTATTAGATTGTCTCTGCCTTCCCTTGAAACTTTGCTATCTGTCTCTTTCATGAGTAAAAAAATAAAATAAAAAAATGGTGAGAAGGACCAAAGGAATTTATTTTCTCCTTCCATTGTAGATTGTTCTAACTAAAAGTATCATATGTACTTAATTAGGCATAACCTAACCCTACCAGTCTTGATGAGAAAGTTCTCTAAATCTGATATTTGCATTTTCTATGAGCATAAAAATGGTAAATAGTGCAGAGATTTAGCATCCTTTGTGCATAGAGGCATGATTATTAGGGTTAAATAGGCTAACTTTCAAGAGACATACCACTAATTTCACAGCATTGCACTTTGGCATATCCATGCTTTAATGGGTTAGTGATAGGTAGTTTTTCAGTTCTATGACGATAACTAGATCTTTACGAGGGGTTTAATTAAGCTGAGTTGAGCTGCTTGAACAAGTTATGTGATAGAAAACTACATTAATTACAGCTTCAACATCTTCTAAATTGCAGTGCCAAAAAATTATCTAACAATCAAGATTTTTTCACACTACAGTGTTTTCATTGCCTCCACTTTCTATACTCCCAAAGAGTAAAGTATTATTATAACCTGCCTCCTCCATACCCCCTACTTCCCTCTTTCTTTTCCTTTGATTCCATCCTATTTTTTACTCTGAAACAGACCCTCATGTTAAGCTTTTTGACATTCTCAGATGTGCAGTAAAATTCAAAGTGACGCATACAATTCTTACAAGTAATTATCCAGCAAATAATTTGAGAAACTACATTTTGAGATGATGACAAGTTGAGAGAAGTAGAAAATGAGGAAATAAACAATGGTGATCAAATATTAAGAAAGTCATGAGCAGTTATATATATGCATGGGAAATTTAAAATTAAATAATCAGAAAAGTATGACTTCACAAACTTGAGGACACAAAGAAATGCACTGTAGCAAAGATATACCACTGCAACCCCCGGATAGGTGCTCCCTAAGCAGGAATGAAAGGCGTTTTTAAGTGCAAGGCGTACTCCAGATACATGTGCACCCTTTGTAACAGAACTTGTTGGATCCAAACCAAGAAGAACCGGCAAAATGCGTCCATAGTATGAAGGCCTTTCCTTGGCTATTGCGGAAACACTGATAAATAGATCAAAAGCAGGGACAAAATGGTCGACAGAACATTAGAAAACTGAATGCAAATTCAGAAAATAACAGAGATCATCAGTCATAAAGTAATATAGATTAACCACGCAGCACCGCCAACAGACAATTACATACAGTTAAGCTGCATATTGTTGGTGAGATACAATGCATGGATATGATATAATTAATCCTTATCAGGAATTTGGAGCAATCCCCAGATGAGACTAAGTCCAGTAAACCTGGCTATGAACTAGATAAAATTACCCCCCCCCAAAAAAATCCTAAAATAATTGTAATTAAAAAAGATAAGAGGGTGGACTGTGAAGGGGAGCTCAATGGGCCACAAAGCATGGAAGAGAGAGTTGACCATTGATAGGGAAAATATGAGCAGTGACAACCACATGGTGGTCCCACTCCTAAGGAAGCGACCACCATGACTGACTTGTCTCCTTTCTCTTTCTCGCTCACTCTCTCTCTTAAAGGTTCTGTCTTTTGTCACATTAGTCTTGAAACCACCACACTGGCAGTTGATATCAGTAAAGGCAACCGACATCAGCCAGGCAGTTGCACACCTATTCAAAATATGCCCAGTGGCCCTAAAGCCCAAAGCAGCCCAACTTTTGGGTTAGGTCTCGGTCAGTTTGGGCTTACAAGCCAGCCCCTGAAATTTTCCAGACCATTTCGTTTTTCGAGCATCTAGCTACAAAGCCCCACAAAACAAATCCACCTGATACAGTATACATATGTGACTTTGGTCTAAAAACCCCAATTTTGTTGTCCACTCTCATTCTCTGCCCTTCTCATCTTTAATCTCAACTATTTTTCATAAAACGCCATCAACAATTCAATGCCAAACAACACTAACCACTGATGAAAACAGTTCGACCAATGAAGACCGTCTATCACTTTCAACCAAAGACAACCAGCAGGCGACGACAATAATTATCCGCATCACCCCAGAAAACCAGTTAGCTCAAGAGAAACCACCCCAAAATCCAGTGACAACAGCATTCATCACGACCACTTCTCAACCACCACCAATTTCTTCATCAACATAAGGCCGCTAGAGATCAAACAGCCAAACCACCAAGAAATAGAGTTTTCACGTTTTACTGTGCAACTCTGCACAAAAATTTGGGAAGATTTCGCCATTGCTTTATGGCGTATGTTGTACATCTACTCGGGAGCTCTCATTTCTGATCTTTTAGACATGTTGCATTCCAAGGTCAATACCATTTTCCTCAGATTAAAAAAACAGGCATTTCAAGAGATATATCATGTAAATAGACCTGGCTAAGACTGAACCAAACTGGGATTGATGCAGTTTGGGCCAGGCACCCTTGAATCAGATCAGACTAGTCTTTTGGGCATAGAACACCCTGACCTGATAAGTTCGGTCCAAGCCTTTTTATTCATGTACACCTGGCCCTCCCGACTTGAATCTAGTGTTACTCATTTTATTTAATGATTAGATTTATTCCCAAGTCCAATCATAGGTTCAACAAACACTTTTAAGACCAGGATACATCCATTATTTCCCAAACAAAAGATGGGATATAAGAAATCCAAGAGAGACTTTTTCCAATACTACCCTATGAAACAAATTTATCCTATCGACTAAAGGAAGCCTTAAAGAAGCAGATTTTCATAGCATTCTTCACCTGTCTAAAATTCTCAACTTGCCTCATCCCAAAATCTTTTCAACAGTATCTGCAGTCACTTTACTGGGGATTCTAAAGTTATGCTAACATTAAGAAAATAGCGCAAATTAAACTTCTGAATGAACCATAACTTCCTCCAGAACAGGGAAAAACAAATGAAAGCAGGTCAGTCAAACAAGAGGATTTGCTTGAGTCCCCCTTGTTTCGGTCTGTGAGATTTATCCAATCACTACCATATTAGATTTTGACGTCTTTTGCACACATTTGCACACAAAAGTCTCTGAATAGATTGCATATGCAATAAACACAAATAATATGTTACCTATTAATAAGCACAACGATTGTTAGATTGCAGAGAGATTTCACTGTTGGAGACCTCAGCTGATCAAGCAATAAAACAAGACTTTTACTAGCTTCTGTAGCCAAATCCCCTACATCTAATATAGGATGACCACCACGAAGCCATGATGCATTGAAGCCCAACAAATTTCCTGATAAAAAGGTCAAGTGAAGTAAGATAGAAACAAGCAGAATCAGCACTTGGTAAAAATCACACAAGTTGCTGCAATTACAGTGAACCTGACATTCATCTTACCTTCTAAGCGCTGATCCGAAGGGGGCTCCAAAGATCCATTAGGATCAGGCGTGTAGAGTAGAATGATTGCTTGAACAAATTTCAGTGCCGATAACTTTATCCCGTCACTTCCCGACTTGCAAACAGGTTGTCAACGTGAGTCACACATTGCAAAGAGTTTAATTTCAGCTTTTACAAGTTGTTGCTTACCTGGAAAGCTATTGAGTATACTTTATCCTTGAATTTCAACATCCATTCCCAAGCTGACTCCAGTGAATCATCTAGATCACTTGTATATAGTCCCTGAAACATCTCGGAAACAACAAAGCCATTTAGGAACGAAAGTCTCCCAACTATCCATATGAGGTGTTTGCATGGAGGTATTAGGAAGCCAAGGCAGAGCAGCGAGCAAGAAGAGACACCATCATAACGCAGCAAAAGGATATTAAAAAAAAATCAGGAAAAAAAAAGTATTAACTCCAGCAAAGTCACAAGGGAAATAGATAGAAACAACCCATTAAGCTAACAACAAATTAGAGAAAATTACTTTAGATGTTTGACTTGAATCACCTGAGTTAAAAAGAGAAGAAAGGTTTGAGGTGGCCATGGGTATCATCTAGTGCCCTCTACATCCATGAGGATGCCACCTCATGTTAATGAACATGATTTGCACTTACAGACCTAGCAAAGATCTACATCCATATCATGTCTATGGTTCTATAATCAAGACCGAGGATTGACTGACACAATCACTCTTCATAAGCATAAATAAATTTTAAATATCAGACCACAAACATAGAAGATTGAAGGAAATTAATCTTCATTCCACGGTCTAAACTAAAATGATTATTACCCCACCTCTTGGGGTCATTACACCATCACACATATTTGACTTGCTTCTCACAAGAAAAGAAACATCAAGGATGTTAAAGCAACCATGTAAGCTGACCCGAGAGGTTCTCTAGGAGGTCCTCTGGTAATATTGATTGCATTTCACGACAATTACCCAATGGAAAATGACAGCACATAGCATGAAAAAGCAATCACCAACAACTGGGCCAAGACAATATCTGCAGTGTCAATGCAACCGATTCCCATTGACCTCTTTCAGAAAAGCATAGTTTTCGACCACATAATAAAATCACGGAATTAGCTTCAATTCACCACACAAGTCACAACTCGCAATCGCAACATCCAACGCACAACTATTCAGGAAAAAATATAAACAGTACCTGGATCGCAATTGTCTCAAAGGTGTGACGAAATAAGTCAATGCCGCAGCTTATAGCTTGGCGAGCAACCGGCGGCGACTCATCAGTCAAGAGCGAAATCAAAACAGGCACCATTTCAGGCAGAAATTCCAGCTGCTTTATCCCAATTTCGCCAATTATCCTACGCGCAGCACCAAAAGCGCACAGTCAAGAGGAGGACACTTCAACTTCAGAAGAGCCATTACAACGCAGAGAGCGAGAGAGAGAGAGAGAGAGAGTAAGGGTTTTGGAAGGAAGCTCACTGAGCGATGAACTTGCGGACGGGGCTGAAGCGGTCGGAGAGGAGCTCGAGGAGCTGGGGGAGGAACTCGGCGAGCAGGACGGGGTCATCCTGGAGGAGGTCCTCCTTCAGGTCGCGGAGGCGGCCGAGCTTCGAGGGGATGTCGGGGGACGCCTTGGCGGAGCCGACGAGGCCCGCGAGCCGCTCCCGGGGAGTCGCGGAGGCCACGATCGCCACCATCGGCGCGGCAGCAGCGTGGGCCCGTTACCGGAACGGGGGATCCGCCGAGCCCCGACCGGAGCTCCGATTCCGGCGAGCTTTTCACCCGCCCGAGTCGGAGAGGGGACTGTAAGCCGGCGAGGGTTGCGCGGGATCCTCGAACGGAGAAAGGAGGCGGAGGAGGACGGGGAATGAGCGACGAGCGTTAGGACTCTGCTCTCGCTGGGCTCTGTTTCGTTCTTCTCAATCGCGCGCTCTCAATTGGGTTTTGCAGGCCCTTAATAATCTTATTTTACGTGAAGTCTTAAATTTATTGTACGATCGTAAATTCAGTACTTCAACTTCTCGATTTTGTTGATGTAATTCTTAGCCTTTTAATTGAATGTCTCAAATGTAAAAAGTCGATCACTTTGAGTGCCACTTTCAATTTGTCCCACGAGAAAAGTAGATGTGATTGCTACAAATTATTTTAATATTTTATTATTATTATATTTTTTGCAATATTTTTTGCTTTTTTTTTTTTTTTTTTTAGGGTCGAAGAGCATCACTAATGACTTTTACCGGCTATAGCCGCCTTGCCCTTGGCCACGAAGGCCTTGGGGGCTCATTGATAGTTGGCAAGGCTACAATGTCCCTCACACCCTCACCTGCTCTAGGTGGCGTTGCTCGTAGTTGCCCAACACCCGACAAGGGCTGTCGCAGCCTCACTCAAGGCTTTCATGGCCGAGGGTGAGGTAGCCCTCTCCCAATCTGGGTGAGGTGGTCATGACCAGCGAGAATTATCAGTGACCCTTGTCGTCAACCCTAAAGGAAAAAACAAAAAGAAAAGCTAATAAAAAAATTTAAAAAAATTCCACATAAGACATTTGGTCGGAATTAACATCAAAGTGATGAATTTTTCTTTGATTTGACACTCAAGTGAGGGAAAAAAGTTTATGTACTTAAATAAATACTGTACGAAAGTTTTGGCACTTTTATTATTATTATACTCAATTTTCTCACACCTGAGTATCAGTACTACATCACTATTTGGGCATTGGCATTGAAGGCCCAGACACTGGTGATGGTGACTAAGTAGCATTGGCACGCGACACAACATGATACGATATGCCGACATGTCAATTCTCGAAAATATAGAATTCTAACATATTAGGACACGTTGTATATTAAATTAATATTAAGAATTAATTTGATTCGAATTCATAATTAAATAAATAATTATAAAAGAGCCTATAATGAATTTACATTAATAATATTAATAAATCTATTCGTAGAAAATTCGAAAGGTATATTCATAATTAATGTGTGTCCATATTTGGAGACATGTTTATAATTTCAATAAAAGCTATGATAAAACTAATGACTCACAAGAAATTAGAATCAACTTCTTTAAATAAATTTATGATCTTATACAATGACCAAAATTTATCATTATTCAATATTTTTATTTTTCAAAATTATTTTTTAGCCTCACTTATTTTTTTTCTAATAAAAAATGTCCCCTCGGGTCTACCTCCAACCCCACTCTCCAAATTTACTTCACTTATCTTTTCCTCATTTCTTTTCCCCACCACTCAACCCCCACCTCCCAAATTTACTTCACTTTCCTTTCCCTCGTTTCTTTCCCCCACCACCTGTCACTTCTTCCCTCCAAGAAAAAATCACGCCAAGTCCATCAAAATCCCCATTTTTAGTTCTTTTTGACTTTCCTCCCCTGAAGACCCTAGCAACCACAACCTTCTTATCCTCCTCATCACACGACCCTCTTCCGCTCCACCTCTGCTCTCTCTCGATCCTCATCACAATCGCTTTGTCGCCTCGCCTCCGACCCTTCCTCCTTCACAGCTACAGCCTTGCCGTCAACCTTCCATTGCAGCATCATAGTCGCCGCTCTCTCGGTCACTCGATCTCTACTCTTCCTTTGACCCTCCCTTGCCATTGCAAGCACGCCGTCGCTCACGGCCTTGCCTTTGCTCCCTTGCCCTCGCCTCCACCCTCCATCGTCTTCCGGCCACGCGTGTCGGAACGTGTCGGGAAGAATTGATCAATTGTTGACCGCATGTCCGAACATGTCGGAGGGGATCGATGCTCACACAGAAGCTGCTGCAACGTATCCGTGCTTCATCTGATGGTGAGCGGTCAACTAAAGGAATAGTAACGTGCAGAAAATCAAACTTTCCTGAAACTCGATTTTTATAATTCCAGCATCTTATTGCTGTCTTGGTTGAGGCGACCAAGAGCTGTCTTTTTTTACTTTTATTTTTTACCATTTTCTACCAGGAACACTGTGCTACCAAGTTTTCAGCTGCCAAATATTTTGATTAATTTTAGTTAAGCCATTAACTAAGGCTAGATTACCAAGCAATTTCATACTTAGATTGACTGCTCTTCGACGCCCCTCTTCCTTCATCCCTTTTTGCACTCAAATCTCTTTGCCTCATTCGCTTCTCGTTGTTCTTGCTCTGTTTCGTTCTTTCTTCTCCTCGGCCCCATCATTCTTCCTCTTCTTCTTCTTCTTCACTGTCTGCTGCTCTTTTTCATCTTTCTCTCTCTCTCCTGTCTCCCCGTTTTATCGCTCTTTCTTTCTTAAAAAAAAAAACAAAAAACAAAAAGAAAAACAAGAAAAAAAAGGAAAAATGTCGATCGATCCTATTGTTTCTATTGCGTGGGATGTCTTGAAGTGGGCAGTTGTTCCCATCAAGCGTCAATTCGGATACGTGATCTCCTCCAAGAGCTACGCCCGGGATCTTCAGAAGGAAGTTGGGAAGCTGGCATATGAGGCCGAGAGGATCCAAAATGCAGTGGAAGAGGCCAGAAAAAATCTCCGGAATGTCTACAGTCCCATCACAGAGTGGCAAGCAAGTGCTGAGAAGGCCTTGAATGAGGCGCGAAACTTGTCGGACGACTTCGAAAAGGTGAGTAAGAATTGCTGCTACGGGTGTCTTCCCGACCCCAATTGTCGCTATCAGTTCAGCAGGAAGGCCAAGGACAAGATCGAGGACATCAAGCAACTCACTCAAGATTGCAGTCAATTCAAGGACATCTCCTTCAACGGTCCTGCTCCAGGGAATGTTGCTGCTTCGACTCTGGCCAGGAGAGAGGACAAAGATTTCGTCCAGTCAGCCACCATGACGACCTTTGCTTCTTCAGCCTCAATGTCGATTAAGCTTAAGGACGATGGCATCATCAAATCCAGAGAATTGATCATGCAGGAGATCATGGCCGCTCTTGCTGATGACAACAATAGAGTTGTCGGGATTTATGGAATGGGCGGGGTCGGCAAGTCCACGCTATTGGTGGAAGCCGAAAGGAGAATAAAGAAAGAGAAGTTGTTTGATTGGGTCGCTAAGGCTGACGTGTCGGAAAATCAAGACATCAAGAGGATTCAAGGAGAGATTGCTTACGCGTTGGACCTGGACATGAAAGATGCAGAGTATGTCAATTCGCGAGCTGCGCGTCTAAGCAAAAGGTTGGAAGAAGAGGAGGGGGCGAAAAAGAAGGTCCTCATAATACTGGACAACCTATGGAAGGGGCTTGACTTGAAATCAGTGGGCATTCCTTGCGGACATGACAACAAAGTCATAGGATGCAAGTTGTTGCTGACTTCAAGATCTCAAGATGTTTTGCGAAGGGATATGGGCTGTGACAGGGACTTCCGCCTCAAAGAGCTAAAGGATGAAGAGGCAAAAAGATTGTTTGAGAGGACGGTGGGAGACAAGGTTCATGATGACCCGTTCAAATCCCTAGTGGATGAAGCACTCCGCAAATGTGCAGGTTTGCCTTTCCTAATTATTGCAATGGGGAATATTTTCAAAGATGCTGATTTTTATGAATGGAAGGATGTTTTGAGACAAATTGAGAAGTCTACAAATGAAGGAATAAGTGAGAGTATAAATAAGATGTTGCAGTTGAGTTATGATCGTTTCAAAGGGGAGGATGGCAAGGAGGTAAAGTCATTGTTACGACTTTGTGTTGTTTATGGTGTCTCTAAGCCCTCTATTGAAAACTTGGTGAGGTACAGTGTGGGTTCGAGGTTATTTCGAGGAGATAGCAGCATGGAAGAAGTTAGAAATAGGTTGCGCTCATTGATCCGAACGTTGAAAGCCTCCTCTCTTTTGTTAGTAGACGATGAAGATGCTGATGGTTTCAAGATACATGACTTGGTTCGTGGATTTATTGGTTCGGTCGCTTCAAGAGATGACCCTTTTCTCGTGTTGAAAGATAATGATAAGACGGAGATAGAGTTGCCAAAGGATGAGCTCAAAAGTTGTACAGCGGCATGCTTTCCCTTCGTTGACATGAAGGAGCATCCTGAAGAGTTAGATTGTCCCGAAATGAGGATCTTTTTGCTATTCACAAACAATGAATCTCTTAAGGTCCCATATTCATATTTCAACTCTATGAGAAAGCTCATGGTCTTACATCTTTCTCAAGTACGTCTCACTTGTTCACCTTCGCCGTTTCAGTTGTTGAAGAACTTACACACTTTGTGTCTTGATGGTTGTTCATTAGAGGATGTAGCCATGATTGGCGAGCTAAAAAGGCTATATATTCTCAGCTTTGTGAACTCCAAAATTCAGCGATTGCCAAAAGAAATTGGACAATTGGTAGAGCTGAGGTTGTTAGACTTAAACCATTGCTCACGACTTGAGATGATTGAACCGGGTGTGCTTGGAAGCTTGATGAAATTGGAGGAGTTGTATATGGAGAATAGCTTTGATCGATGGAATGCCGTGGAGCAAACTCCATCAACTAATGCTAAGCTTATTGAGTTGAATAATATGAAGAATCTATGCACTTTGCATGTGTCCATTCTCGATCCAAGTGTGCTCCCAAAGGATCTAAATGTCAAGAAATTAACCAACTACAAAATCCATACAGGTGATGTGAGGCTTCGGCGGAGTCACAAAGGATCTAGCACATTGGAGCTTAAGTTGGATCCAACAAGTGATATTCTTCACAAAGGATGCATACAAACTTTATTAGGCAAAACTGATGATCTATTTTTAGATGGAGCAAACGGAATTGAGCAAAGTATATGCACATTATCCCAAGAAGGCTTTCCAAAATTAAAGTATCTACACGTGGTGAATAGTCCCTCCATCCATTACGTCCTCCAATCGCCATCCCATACAAATTTTAAGACGCTGGAGTTGTTAATTCTCAATAATCTTATCAACTTGGAGCAGTTATGCAACAATCACATCTCCTCTAACTCCTTCATTGCATTAAAAGAAGTACAAGTCAAAAGTTGTGATAAGATGGAAATTTTGTTTCCTCTTTCATTATTGAGAGAACTGCCACAGCTTGAAAAGATCCAAGCTATCAAGTGCCACTTAATGCGGGAGATTGTAGAAGTTGATGATTGTGGCAAAGTTGAATTGCGTAATTTGCATGTATTAGAATTGCGTGACTTGCCAAATATCAAGAACTTTTTCACCCCAGGGATGGCTCCTTCAAGTAGTACATCAAAAGACCTAGTTGGCACTCAAGTTACATTCTTCAATGGGCAACAGGTAACTTTCTATTCAAAGAATAAACTATTTATTAATCTTTTGTTGATTTGCTAATTAGATGTAACATAGATTATAATCCTTATTTTTTGATTTTTTTTCAGTTCATTTTCTTCCTAATTACCTTGTCCACTCATGGCTTCCCTGTAATTAGTTAAAGCGATCTTCTGTTTCTCTTCATTCTGTAGAAGTCCAACTAATAGAATGGAATCCATGTAAATTTAGTTTAAGATAGGATCTGAGTTATTTTCAACTTACGTGCTGCATGTATAGCCGTACTGAAAGAGTTTTACAGAGCAACATTGAAGGGGATTTTGGCATTAGTATAATTCCACAATTGCGTCATGTCTCTTGTAAAATGTATTCCCTAAATTTAGTTGTCTAACTTTGTTATTATCTATAAAATATAATATCTAGGCGACTTAGATAAAATTCAATATGAAGAATGAGCAAGGGGATTGGGTTTTTAAATAGTAGCAACAATGCTAACCTAATTGATGCACGCCATTCGCATATTGTCTATTTCAACAAGTACTTAGTCATTGCATAGGTATTGCATAGGTCCTATGAGAATATAAATATGCAATTTCATGCGTGTTCATATATTTGTAGGCACTTTGGGTATAACAAACGTAAATATTCAAGTCGTGCTAATATCTCATAGTTGTAGGCTTTACTGAATGACTTTTAGGGAAACTACATAAAATCCTCCATGAAGATTTTAAGCGGTACACATTTACTTCCAGAATTTGGTTATATAAATTATGACATATTGATAGCTATGTGATGTAATCATCTGATGATCCTTTTAAATAGCTGATCGGGGATGTTATATGCATAATGAATTATAAAATTTAGCCTGTCCAATGATTGTTTTATATATATATGAAAGCCTACTAGATGTTTAGCTCTTTTCATGAAGTCAACCATATTATTAGTAATTTTGTCTAAATCTCTCTTAAGATCATTGCATTTTTTTTTCCTATTTTTCTTTATTTATTTTGGAAAATTTCAACTCATTTTTGTGCATTCGGAGGCCAGTGGGTGATTCAACTAAAACAGATACACAAGAGTTGCAACTTTATCGTGACAAAAATCACATGTCATGTGCAATTGAGTACTAAATATGATTGGGGGGAAAGTGTCATAGGGGTCCTAACATTTTAGTCATGAGTCAATTTAGTCCTCAATATTTTATTTGGACTAGTCCTCAACATTTTGAAAAGTAATTAAAATCAAGTTCTAATGGTAGTGTTGTTAACAAATTTCATCTTTGTTAAGTGTTGAAAATCATTGTCAGAAATGATAGCATTAATTGACGTAATTGAGTTTTTTGCCCATTTCTAAATTAGCTCATGTGCTTTGTTCCTTCATCATGGTCAAAATCATGGTCTTAATTGTTGAAAGATTAAAACAACATGATTTTCAAGCGAATACTTGGTTTGAAGCATAATTCCAAGTTGCAGTCAAGGCTCGAGTGTATGAAATGGCAATTGAGATATGGAAGACTGTAACATTCATAATACAAATAATTAAATGATTTTGTATAATAAACCTTTATCACCTGGACATCCAACTTAGAAAATTGTCTCAAGCACTATGAATTGGAAAATTATGAATATGAAGTTGATAATTTATATCATCACAAAAACAATTAATGGCATTTAATTGAAATTGAGGCCGGTTATACATAGTTGATTAAATTGGTTATTGTTAGTAAGAGAAGTACAACATGGATAAGCAGAGGTCCAATTCAGGAAAACGCACGGCTGTTTTGTACAAATTGCTTAGAGCCTTTAGTTGACCAAACATGATTGCCCTATTATAATTATGTAATAAAGATTTGTGCAAATTTAAGTTGTCATGGTGGATTTACTAAGTACAAAAGGATGTTTGGGTATGGATGCTTGCGGTCCACCATGCACCCATTGTCTACGACACGCATGGATGGTCCACACGTGTCATCTTGCTTTTCTTCTTCCCCCCTCCTCGCATTCTCTCTCTCTCTCTCTCTCTCTCTCTCTCTCTCTCTCTCTCCATTCGAAAGTTGTTTAGCATCGCGAGAGGGCAGTGAACCAGATCTGCTTGCCCCCACCGTCGCCAGGCTCATCTGCCAACACCATGACCGGCCACAACTCATTCTACCCTTGCGCTCGATCATCTTCCTTGCGGACCAGGGGCAAATTCTATCTCTATCTATTTCTCTCCCGAACTCAGCATGACCATAGGCTCGACGCTAGCACGAGCCTTGGTCGTACTTTCCTGAGGTGATGTGAAGAGACTGAACAAGAATTTGGTAAAATGAAAAAAAAAAATCGAAGAGAATAGGTCTAAAGATAGCAATAGACCATTCACGTCCAGCTAGTTAATATTAAGGATATAAGGTACTGCCATTTATAGAACAACTATTAAAGACAAACATGTCATGTCATTATATAAAAATACAATATTTTATTGGATCTTATTATATAAATTATAATATTTCACACACTAATTGATTGGTTTTGGATGAGCCCAAGCGGGCTAGGTGCGTGGCTAGGCATGGAAGGGAACTTGCCTGCATTAATGACAGTGATCCTCCCTTGTGAAGTAGCAAATTACTTTTTGAAATTGCTAAATTTTTCACTTTTTTTTTTTTTTTTTTTTTGGCTCTAGAGCTAAGTTTCTTTAGGTAGGTAGTAATTAAGTTCTTATGGCGTAATAATTTACTTCTCATGATTGCGATCTCACCTTGTCGATCAATTATTGCAATGAGATATTTTCCTTCATAAGTAAACTGCCAATATCTTTCATAAGTCATTCTATAGTTTCTTTATTTTATTTTTCATTGTAGTAATCTTTGTTGTGTAATAGTACAGTACTTTTTAGCAATCATTTGAGAAAAGGAGTCATAAATCATCACGATAGTAACATAACCTAAGAGTGAATAGTTTATCTTATAAGAAGTAATTTACCTTGAATGCAATTTCTTTTGCTGTATCACAAATTTTCGTAGTCATTAGCAAAATGAACGACTCCTATTTCTTCATGACCATAATTTCCCTTGTTGTTAGTAAATTGCAAACAAAATCTAATCATAATAACATCCATAGTATATTGTAAATAAAAAATGAAGTTTATTAGTTGTCTTTTGATCCGGATTGCAAATCAGATTCCCTATCATAAATGTATCTAAATGCAAAAATTATCCTAAAGTTTGTAAATTTTCTTCTGCAACCATTTGTAATGACTTGCGATAGCCTGAATTTCTTGGTTGCCCTTTGCAATTGTAAATGCTATTGCTGATGGCTTTATCCATCAGGTTTCAGTCCCATCCTTGGAGTCCTTGACAATGGATGGACTTCCCAATCTAGAAGATTTATGGACTGATGAATCTCCCTTGGGGCTCAGCAATCTCCAACTTCTTATGGTGTCTTCATGCAAATCTCTCTCAAAAGTTATCAACTCTAGGTCGTTGACAAAACTACACAAGTTACACACTTTAATGGTACGAGGTTGCATTTCGGTGCAAGAAATTTTTGACCTTGACGGACTAGGCGCCAATGCAAATATTGAGACTCTCTCTGAGCTAAACACCATATGTATAAATGGTTTAGTAAGTTTGAGGTGCATATGGAACAAGAATCCTTGTGGAATTGTGAAATTCCATAATTTAAAGATATTAAGGGTGTATAATTGTAACAACCTCCGGTTTCTATTTTTCCCATCCATGGTTCAATCTCTTGCACAATTGAAAGAACTACATGTATGGAATTGCAAGAACATGGAGGCAATCATTATGGAGGAAGAAGGGTTGAGAGTAGAAACATCAGAAACTCTAGTATTCATGATGTTAACCGATTTACTATTTGAAGATTTGGAAAGTTTGACTTGCTTCTTTCGCAAAAAGTGTAAGATTGATTTTTTTTTTTTTTTTTGGTTTCATCATTGAAGACCTTCTTAGATTTATTCATCCCTACAATGCAAAGGATGACATTGTTTCCGTCTAATGAAAGATTGATTACAGGTACACCAAAAGCTAGGGATGAGCATCGCATCAAGTCGTGCTATACTGTCCTCTTCAATCAAGAGGTAAGTAATTAACGTTATGTCAAAATCTTAAATATAATAAAAATCTGATGGAGTAAAATGCTTGGCGTCAATTTTATGTGTTAGAGCACGTCAGAAGTTTACATGCTGTGCATTTCTAGTTGCCACATGCTGCTACAAATAATTGTCAAGTTTCAATTTACATTAACAAGAGTTGGATCAATCACATCAAATTGTTAAGAAATTAGAACAAAGATACATGCATATAAATAATTATTATGCCAGCCACCTAATTAATTAAAATTAACAAATAAATAGTTATACTGGAAACTAAGCATTAATCGTCAAAGCCCCCTTTGGTTAAAATTGATTGCGTTCCGCATAATCACTGCACCATTAAATCTGGATGGGTCAAAGTAGAGTTGCTGTTCTAATTGTGATTTTAAATTGAAATGAATAATTTAGAAGTAGAGAAAGTTGGATAATTAATCTTCAATGAACTCAACTGTTAACTCTCAAAATTATGGAGTAACTGTATAGAAAAGATTTTGTAATATAGTCATTGAACTTTTATTTAATTATGTAAGGCAATAAATTTTCATTTGCTTATAATTTATGTACTTTGACAAAAAAATCTGAAAATTGCCAGTGAATTATTGATGTGCAAGATATGTGGCTAATTTTTTTAAATGTGCTGTTGTTTCACCCCTTCATCACCGAATCTTTTAATTTGCAGTCTGATCGCTCTCCTTCTCTTGTACTTTCTACTCATCTTGCTTGTTGCCTTGTTCAATGCCATCGGTTTTAATGAATTTTAGCGTTGCAAATTAGCAATGTAACTCTTCCTATAATCTATCAATATTACAATAATGTTATATTTTATGTATAAAATCACTCTACGTCATATAATAATGACAATTAGGAATTTTTAAATATTATCAAATCGCTATGTTTAATATGAGTTAAGAATTTAGCCTTTTTTCTTCAAAAAGGGAGATTCGTATGAAATGAGATATAATTAGTTAGTTATTTGTATTAAAAACATATTCTGATTTTATATAAATGAAAGATTCCACGCCTATACAAATGCGCGTGCTGCTAATTACGTAGTAATTGAAAAAAGAGGAATCATACAAGAGGAGTCTCTCAGGTTCCGCCTGTTGGGTAGGCATATAGGTTATTGAGAGAAGTATTTTTAATACTTTGAAGCTTCCACATTAGCATTTTTCTTCCAAACATAACCAAATATAAGTACTTTCTGTCAAAATAACCAGCTGGCAATTTATAGTCATTGGACAACACTATATTTTTGTTAATTTTACTACAAATTTATGTATATTACGTTCATATCAATTCATATCATTTACGATTGTGATAATTCGTAGCACAATTTGTTAGGCCTTTCAATTCGTATATTTTTTATATATGAAATTCTAATGGTATCCTCTTTTATAATCAACACTTTTGGAGTCGTTTCAAAAATCAAGATTTCATCAAAACGAGCTACAAAGGAATTGTACATATTGACAGATGGAAGAAGTAGACAATCAGGAGGTAAGCAAAATTGCATTAAGAGAATATATGAAAAGAACAAAAAAAAGGGAGAAATTCCAATCATAACTGCACGTGCGTGGGAGGGAAAGTAATAAAAGAAGAAAGTGAGAAAGAAAAACATGAGGAGAGAGAAGATCACAAAAGTTTGACATATGCGAATTTAAGGCGACCCTAGGGTACTGTTCTGCTGCTCTGCGAGCCTACATGATCGCGCCCATCCGGGTCCGCTACGTGCGTGTGCCGCGGTGGTAACTCGTGAGCCATAGACGCAATCTCAACCGTTGCATCATACGGGCCCTAGCGCGCTTCAACGGCGCTAATGGACTGGTCTTGAGTGTACCGGTACATGGGATTGTCGCTCATGTAGGGCCAGGGAAGGGAGGTTGGGGGGATTCTTTGAGGTATTGTTTTGGAAGTGAAGGGCTTTCAATGACGTGGTGGGAAGCCATTGGCAGAAAGGTAGAATGGGCGGTGGGCCCCTCGTAATGCTTTGCGTTGCATTTGTTTTTTCGTGCCAAGTTGGGTTAGGTCTATCTTCTTGTATGTGGTGGTTCACAGAGGAGAAAGAGGGGTGCTAGGTAGCTCGAAACAATGGTATGAAATTTGGGTTCAACTGTTCATAGGCCACCACATAGAACTAGCGGTGGTGGTAGAGTGTTGTGTGAGTTCTAGATGATGATCTATTAAATTTGATAGATCTATAAATTTTGATTCGGGCAAAGCGCCCCTTGTTCAAGGTAACGCTTTCGCCTGTATCATCGAGTCAATTGAGTTGTCAATAATGAAATCGAGTGATCTGTTGATAATCTAGAAACCATAATAATGATTTTCAATTTCGTCAGATGTTTGTTAAGTTTTCATGGTGTAACTATTTTAGTCGATTCATATGATGTCTTGAATAGATGGTGGAAGGCCGTTTCAATGGAAAATGAAAGAGAGAAATTTACAAGTGGATCCACTTTGATTTAACTAAATGGGCCCTTCAATAGGACTGATGTGATGACTTTATTAGATATTTTTAATCTTCTTTAATGAGATATTTAGGACTATTTTTGACTATTGGATTTAATTATTTATATGAACTACAATATTGAGTTATTTCGAGTGTAAAATGATACGAGGAAGATTTGTCCATTTTGACCCAAGCAATCCCGTTTTTCATTGTCCTATTGTAGTCTGACTTTTATTTGCTTTAGAGTGATATAAATTGAATAAAAATAATTGATATTGACTTTAACCGGAAGTAATGATGTCCTTGACATATTTCACGTATATTTTAGAGACATTAAAGATTATAACTTAATAAATCATATCGCGCATGTTTTATTTTAGCAAATTAGTAAAATCAATAGAAACCTAATAGGCTAACAAAGACAGTATGGGGATCAACACACTAATTTTGAAGCTAAACTTGTCCAAAATGAAACATGAAACTACTTTTAGTAAATTGAAAAAAAGAAAATTGCTAATATGGACAAATTAGCCGTGATCACTTTATTGGAGTAGCATAGTTATCAAGGAGAAACAACACAATCCAGTGTGGTACAATTAAGGTCTGCCGAGATTAAGGTATATCATCCTTTTTCTGTTTTCAATATATTTCACATTGTTGTGTGGTTTGTCCAATCTTTGATACGACCTTCGCAAGATGAGAATGCCATTATCTAAGAAGACGACCACAAATAATAGACCATGATTGTTAGGACTATCGCTTCTTCTATGTGTTTCCTTGCATCTCGTAATTTTTCTTTATGACAATTAAGGAACTCATGATTTGATTTCAAGGTTAGTGGGAATAGCTACTTCTGTACTACACCTTTTGATGGATGATTAGTTGCCTTTTTAATCTCAATCTCTGCATTGTTTGCTTTCTAATGCTGACTTCCTCAAGCAAGCTCATCTATATGTAATAGAACTTCATGAATTTTTTCTTCAAACAAAATCACCAATTTTGTGAGTGAATACTGCAGGTTGCATTTCCTAGTTTGGAGACATTAAACATCCAGGGCATGAATAATATTGAGATAATATGGAACAATCAAGTTGCTACGAATTCTTTCCACAAACTAAAATCGCTTGAAGTGTGGAATTGCCAAAAGCTATTGAACATTGTTCCTTCTTGCATTCTTGGATGGCTCAAGAGCCTCGAAAGTTTGGAGGTAAAATATTGTGGTTTGGTTGAAGTTGTTTTCAAACTTCAGCCAGTGAATCCTCTAGATGGACATCCTGTTGCTCACTTGCCATTAAAAAATCTGGAATTAGTTGAATTACCAAAGCTAAAGTGTGTATGGGATAAGGAACTCCACAGTCAAGTCAAATTCCAGTGTCTCCATTTTGTTACTGTTTTTGGATGCAAGAGCCTCACCTCTTTATTTCCAGCCTCAGTAGCAATACACCTAACCCAACTTGAGAAATTGGAGATCTGTACATGTGGCATTGTGGAACTCATCGAGAAAGGACTAGTTCCCAAGGTTGTGTTCCCAAGGTTAACCTCCCTTAAGCTTGAGCATCTAACAGAGTTGAAGTGCATCCACACTAAAATACAAGCTTTACGTTGGCCAGCATTGAAGACATTGGAGGTGTATGGCTGTAGCAAAGTGGAGATCCTTGTTGCACAACCTGAGAATGAGATGGCACTTCATAAACAGCCTCTGTTCTTGATAGAAAAGGTACGGCTCAAGATCATTTGTTTTGCTTCGATGGTGAATATTGGAAGTGATGATTAACGTCATAATCAAGCATCTCATACAAGTAGCTATACATATGAAGATGTAAATTGTGTGACGATCCTTGAATCCATACAACTACTAGAACATGGAAGCATCATATGTTCTTCAAATATTGAATGAATATTTTTGTTAATGTCTAATGTAATGCATGACCATTGATTTTTTTTTTTTTAAAAGAAAGGTTCGGGCTAATTTTGATGGTTTGGCCCTCTCTTAAGTACCATGAAGATTTATAATACATGGCATGTGGTGTGATTTTACCAAGGCACAAGTGTCATCTGATTTGGACTTTGTAAGGATGATTGATTTTATACAAAAATAGTGATATTTTTGTTGATATAATTTCCAAAATTTGCAATAATTGATGGAGAAGTTAATTTCACAAGGTATGTATATGTAAAAATGGAAATGTAGGGTTTATTTGAGTTCAAATATGGGTACAAGTCAAATATAAAAGATCGGTAATAATGTCTTGCCCTTCCGTCGAATCACATAAGACTCGACATCTTAAAATGCAGTTGTTGCACTATGCAAAACTTATACCATAGTACATGAATACTCTTTCAACTAATCTGGTTTTAGGTTCTGATTTAACTAATTTCTCAGGGCGCATTCCCCAATTTGCAAGAGTTAAAATTGGATTTATCTGAACGGATGGAGATATGGCATGGGCATTTTCTTTTTCAAGAAGTCTTTTGCAAACTTAGAGTTCTCAAGCTTCATCATTTCTCAAAGGAATCTACAGTATCCACATGTCTTCTTATTTGGAGTTTAACTAGCTTAGAAAAGTTGATTGTATGCAAATCTTATCTAGAAGAGTCAAGCATCATTATGGAAGCCATAGAAGGCCCAAGTCATGAGCAGAAAGTAGCATTACCCTTTCCAAGAATTTTTCAACACCTCAAGACTCTAGACATGTCATGTTGTGATGGACTATCTAGTATGTTTACACCGACAATAGCTGGTAATTTGGTGGAACTTACAAATTTGAGGATAAGTAACTGTAAAATGTTGACAGAAGTCATTTATGGCAAAGGAGGTGAGGAGGGGCTTGTGGCTTTCAATCAATTGAAGCATATGGAGCTTAATGGGTTGACAGAGTTAAGATGTTTCAGCTCAATTAAATACACTTTGAACTTCCCTCTCTTGGAAGATTTCATTGTGAGAGGATGTCCCCACATGAAATTCTTCTCAGAGGGACCAATAAAGGCACCAAAGCTAAAAGGAGTACAAGTATCAACAGAAGCTTGGTTTTGGAAGGGAAACCTCAACATTACCATCCAAGATATGTTTGAAGAAATGGTATGCATCATTTACCAAAATTTTGTGTACTTGGATGGTCTTCATCACCGATGGAGTAATTTCTTTTTGCAAACTGGAAGTTTATATTTAATGATGCTTTTTCTAACAGGCTATGGTTGCTGGATTAAAGTCTTTGCGGCTATCTGAGTTTCCTAAGTTGATTGGAAAATGGCACAGTGAACTTAATCCCATCAAGTTATCTTGGCAATTAAATTCATTGATGGTGGATAAATGTCAATCATTTATTAAGGCTATTCCATCTAGATTGATGTTTCTTTTGCATAGTTTAATAGAATTGCAGGTGTGTGATTGTGAGTCGCTAGAAGAAATATTTGATCTTAAAGGGCTAGTGGGTGTGGCAAGCACTCGACTATTGCCTAGATTATGGTCTCTGAACTTGGTCAATCTACCAAAGTTGAGGCGACTGTGGCACGGCAATCTTCAAGGGACACTACGCTTCAATATTATATATAGGCTCACCCTTTATAATTGCAGCAACTTGAAACATGCTTTTACTTCATTGATGGCTCAGTGCCTTGCCAATTTAAGTACGATAGAAATAAAGGAGTGTGGTCAGATGGAAGGAGTGATCGTAGGGGAAGAAGTGCAAGGAAGCGTAGTGGAGAAGATTAAATTCCCGCGTCTCCGGCTTATGAAGTTGGAATGCTTGCCCAATTTGACTAGTTTTCTCTCAGGAAAGAATCATCCACTAGACTGCCCCCAATTACAACATCTTACCCTTGCCTATTGCTCCAAGATGAAAAGTTTTACTTGGCAATCTTTGATGGAGATCGACCACTACACTCCTTCACTTTTTACTCCACAGGTCAGTCTTCTTTTTCTTAATCCAATGCTTTTGATTTTTATATTAATCATCTTGTCAAATGGAAGTACCCGTGGACTGTTAGTGATGGGAATTTGCAAGTAGAATGGTGCTTTGCATGAGTCACAGGATACAGCTTCAGTTCCAATGCAATGCAATATCTGTCTTTCTTTCCTTTCATTTGTTTTTGCCTCCAAAATCCTCAACATATGGTATCAATCAAGGAAAAGAAATTGATTGTCTATTACAGGCAATAAAATATTGTAGTTAGGTGTCAACACCAACTAAACTTCATAATTTTAAACCCATTCACAAAATGGTTAGACTCAAATCTTCCTAGTCATTGAAATCACAAATCAACAATTAGTTTTCTCGAAGTAGGTAAACTGTAAACCAATTGCATGTTCAATTTGAAGCAAATAAATCGAAGAATTGTTACCTTATAACCCAATTGCAAGCAATTTTTTTTTTTTATTAATATTCAAATTAAGAAAACTTTCCACGATGTCATCATGGCAACTTTCCAAAAGTGAGAGGGAGAAGGCGTTGCCAGTATTAAATGTTAGTTAAGTCAATTAGAAGTCAATGTTCAGTGAACTATTGATTATAAATTGCATTTAGGAGAGGTTGTCGTCAAAGTAGAATAATAAGGAAATACATTTACCCACCACTATCTAATTTTTCGAAGATAAAAGTCAATTTTCTAATTTATTTTCATTGAATTTAGTGAACACAAGCTAATATTTTTTACCAAATTTATTTGAATTTCTATCATTTCTTAAAAAAGGCAATAAACTCATACCAACTATTCAAGTTAGTTATTTTTCGATCACTCCTTTTTTTTATTCTTTTTATAGATATTTTATAGGTTTAAACGAAGACCACGCTTTTCTTACTCCTCATTTATTTTAGACACTCTCTATCATAATATTTTGACCATGTTGTCCTTTATATTAACCTTCCTTTTAGCATTATTTGCTTCTTTTTTCCCCTACTTATCTTTCCTCACGGGTCCCACTTTCCTCCTCTTTATCTTTCCATGCCTTTGGTGTCCTGTCGACAATACCGTTTCTCTCTATTCCCTTTTTCTCCATTTTTTCGCTTCGGACATGCCTTAGGTGTTTCGTTCTCTCCCATTTTTTTTCCTCAAAAACCATTCAAATGCTTCATGTGAGTCCCAGACAAAAGCTCATAAGGAAGAGCAAATTGTGATGGAAAATGTCAACTGAACTTATTGGCGTTATTGTTTGCTCTTCACCATTCGCAACTTCATTATCAGCTACATTTAACCAATTTGGAAATAGAGAGGGACACTCTCGTTGCACAACCCCGCAGTGTCTTCCTAACTCCGTCACCTCTTCTGCGTCTAAGAACATGTGCTCATCAACATGACGTCCCACTCTCCCTGATTCCCCTTGCTAACTCCCTTGATCCCCACACCACCCCCCTCACCTCCACTCATTCCCCCTGCCGTTTGCTTCCACGTTCCTCCTCAACCTGGGAGGATTAGCATGACATCGGCGAGGATGACATGGCTAGCCCCAAGTTGATCCGTCATGAGCCCAGGAGCCTAGTTGAGCTCGATGACACTTGATGACGTTCTTGCAATTGAGAGGGAATGGGTGGAAGTGAGCTTTGGTAGAAAGCCACTTGGAGAGGACGAGGGTGGAGTCCTAGTGCCAAGATCTAGTAAGGGGACGACTGGTGATCGAATTGTAGACATCCTCATCAGTTTGATGACGTGTATCAATGTCCCGTGACTCCGATCTCCTTCATGGTCATTAAACCTAGTGTTTGCAAGCTGCTTCAACAGGATACGTCAATTATCTGTTTATAGGAGCTAGCAAATGATAAATGCCGTGTGGTGGTCCTTTTCCTTTTGGTTTTATGAATGTGATTGTCAGCTTGAGTTCTATAAATTCACTACTCAGTGGTTCGTCTTTTAATCAAAGTTCTGGGACTTTTGGCTTAATCTCTCTTCCATCAATCCTCCTTCTAGAGTCTACACATGCTCAGAAGGCTTGTCTGAAGCGAAAAATGGAAAAAAGAGGGAATAGCAAGGGAAAGATAAAAATAAGATAAAAAATAAGACCTATAAGGAAAGAAAAGAAAAGGAAAATGAAAAAAAATTAAAGAGAAGGAGAATAATGCCAAAAGATGGGCCACATAAGGGACAATATAATCAAAATACTATAATATAGTGTCTAAGCCAAACGAGAATTGAAAAATTTACGGCCTTTTAACTATTGCTTTCTTTTTTTATGGAGGAAATGCTTGAATTTTTTCTTATTCTAATACTCTTTCCAAGTTTTTATTTATTTATTGTTATATGTGAGTAAAACGTTTCACCATAATTGGCATCCATGCTTTTTTTATTTTATTTTATACTATTTAACGATAAGAGTTACTACTAGTTGTCCATTTACTTCTAATGCCATTAATATGTGATATAATTTTAGATACCCCACACTGTTAGAATACTTCAAAAAGCCATCATAATACTAAAATTAGAATATAATAAATAGAGAAGTATGAAACTAGTCTGATTTTTTTGTTAGCGACAAAGTTGCAATAACGTTATTTCATTTGCTTGTCAAATATAAGGTATCCCCCACATTTTTAAAATAACTCAAAAACTCATCATAATCTTCAATTTAGAATATTAATAAATTTAGGGAAGTATAGAAATAGTCATTCTGTTTTTTGGTAGTGATAAGCCATAATTGTGTTCATTTTATTGAAACCAAATAAAAAAAAAATGTCAATACCCGTTTCTTAGTGAATAAGTTATAACAGCTCATAAGATTGTTGATTTCCTGTATGCAAAAAGTTATAAGGCTGATATCCTAGTGGACCATTCGATACTTGTACGACAAACTTATCTTTTTCCGTGATTTGTGGACTTAGGGAATTGTGCAAATGTATATTTGGTAATTGAGATTGTAGCATGTCGTAATTTAATTGAGCTTATTCATAATGAAATGAAAATTCCATACGGGTTAAATGAACAATTCACAGCAGCTCAAACAATGGCTTCATTTTTTCGTATCACAATCTATTTTGGCATAATATTTTTCATTTGTTCATGAAGACTAATTGCATTGCCTAGGGATCCTTGTGTGTGTAAGAAACTTGCCTTAAATTTCATGTCATGTGAAATTTTTAGGTAATTGCAAAAGTATTCATGTGGTATTTGAGGTCGTAATTGCATTCTTTGGGTCGTAACTCAATGGAAAAAGTTCTATTTTTTTATGCATAAAAATAACAAGTGGTACAGACCAGAAGGTAATTTAATTTGTTGTAACACATTTCATGCTTATTCCAATGCAATATACTCAGCCTCAATCATCAATCAATTGAAATGGCATCAAGCAACCCTTCTTAATTGTGTCGCTAACAAGTTCTAGATTGTTATGATTTGTGAAAGGAAAGGAAGTTTGGAGATTCCTACTTTGAGGTCATAAATCAATGTAAGCAAATTTATAATATCATTTTTCAATATTGTAGGTACAATTTCCTCAGCTTTGGTCAATGGTTCTCTCCCACATGAACAACCTAAGCAAAATATGGACCGACAATCCTCAAGAAACTCTCACTTTTGAACATTTACGAAAAGTGAAGGTTGATAATTGTAAGAGCCTTGAAAATCTATTTCCGCATTGGGTGGCTACAAGTTTAACCCAACTTGAGGAACTTCAAGTGGAGTCATGCGGGCTTGAGGGAATAATTGGAAGTGGAGATGACACTTCACACTTTACTACTGTTCAATTTCTTTTCCCACAACTGACTTCTCTGGTGTTCCATGATATGTTACAACTCAAGAGCTTTTGCCCTAACTCGCTCACTTTGAACTGGCCGTTCTTGAAGGAATTGCGAGTGACTCACTGTGACAAACTAAACATGTTGTCCTTTGGGGCATCCATGAACAAGTGGGCTCAAAGAGACAATCAACACGATCTTTCAGACCGTGAACTAGACTTCTCGCTTGAGAGGGTATGATTGCAACTGCTCTTTCTACTTCATTCTTTTATTCATCCACTATAACTCATGTGCACAGCACAATCATGTCACATTATGATAATATAGTAAACATGAATGTCTTACATAACAGCTCGTTGACAACATAAGATATTTCTTACATCCTTATGCAAACTATTCATCTGAGGACACTCAAAATATTTTTAGTAACACTATGAGCACATCTTGTCACATGAAATTTCAAGGAACCATATATTTTTGTTGACAAGATAAGATTTTCTTAATAGAAGATGAATTTGGTCAAGATGATACTGTACTAACACCTCTACTTAAAAATTCTCTTAATTATTTTCGATGCCAATTAAAAAAGTGAATTTCTTATGGACTAAATTGAGAATCAAGGATTGACATTTGGCAATTTCTTTCCAAATTGCAGCGAGATGACCATCTTTCTTTTGATGTTTTTTGGGTAAAATGGATTTTCATTTATTTGTTTGATCATTATTATGCCAATACAGTTCTTTCCCTTACTATCTAATCAATTATAATATGAGGGCACAGCCAACCTTGGTTGGCTGTTGGCCATAATGGAGCATTTGTTTACAATTTGCATTTTGTGGCATGACTTTAGAAGCTTGAGACTTGTACGCAGGGCTCTAGAAATTAACGAAATGTAAGAATATGGCCCCTTTCACGGGAGTTAATCGACTTAACTTTACCTCTGAGAGTCCATGATCTATTGTCAAACCTTGTTGAATTTATTTATCTCATTGTATTGGCAATTTTGCAGGGCATTCCCACCTTAGAGAGACTTTTATTAGTCGGCAAAGATATTCAGATGATACAAAATGGAAAATTTTCTGATGACGTCTTTGGCAAACCAAAAGCACTAACATTGGCATGCTTTCATGATGAAAATGTTGTCTTTCCTCCCATATTCTTCTTGCAAAGATTTCAGAACTTACAAAGCCTCGAGGTTTTTTGTAGTTCTTTTGAGGATATATTCCCTAATGAAGGGCTTGTTGAAGAGGGAAAACATTTGGTACTTGAAAATTTGAAAGAACTTAAGTTGAGCAAGCTATACAACCTAAAGCATGTTTGGAGAGAAGGTTATTTGGTGGCGAAAATTCTTCAGAGTATTGGCAAATTTGAGGTTTGTGATTGTCCCGGTTTGACAACATTATTTCCAGCTGTGACATCCTTTCAAAATTTGATAGAGTTAGTAGTGAAGAACTCCTCTGGATTGATGCATCTAGTGACAATTTCAACAATCACAAATTTGGTGCATCTCACTAACATGACTGTAATAGGATGCGAAAGAATGGAAGAAGTAGTGACAAACGATGAAAATGGAGAAGGAAAAGTGATTTCTCTTGGGAAGCTACAATGTTTGACACTCCAACATCTACCGAACCTAGAATGCTTTTCCTCCACCACAAGTTGCATCTTCAAGTTTCCATCCTTAATCTATATTGAAGTGGAAGACTGCTCGCAAATGAAGATTTTTTCCAAGGGTATGATAAGCACACCAAAACTACGTAGTGTCTCACTGTTCAAATACAAGTGGCTGGGAACTGGGAGGGTGATCTCAATACAACCATACAAAAGCTATTAGCATAAACAAATGCCTATAAAATTGGTAAGATCCAAGTAATGTCATTCTCATTCACTATTTTTTTTCGCTTGCCTCTGCTTTTTGATATGTCTGACATGTGAAGCACCATAAGTTCTGGACTTTTTGTCTTTTTGAATTGTCTAGTCACTGATTAAGGGAAGGGCAGATGTTGCAAGTGGTATGGAGATCTAGAAGCTACTGAGACTCAATCAAAGGTTGAGATGAAAAAAATTCCTTTCAAGGTAGCAATTTTATTTCCAGTTTTACTCTTTCTCACTAAAAAAATCACAGTTTTGCAAAACTGCTGGTGATAGATAATTATAGGTAATAACATGATTTTCTCACCATTTGCCCCCTCAGCACGACTGCCTAGATCACAGCATCCTCAATTTTCATAACTAAAGTAAACATCCCATTTCCTTTATTTTTCTTTCGAATCTTCTCATTCAAACGAATGACCATGTTGATCCGTTCTTTTCTTTTTCTTTTTTCTTCAGTTTGTAGCAAGTACCCGAAGTTTTAATCTTCAATTCTTTGTTATAGGAATTACTAGCGAGACTCTTAACATGAATAAATGCCTGAAGTAATGCATACGCTTTGTATGCCATGAGATTCAGAAGGTGTGTGAATCTTAGCCTATTAGTAATGCGTTGCTTTGTATCATTTTTCCTTATGGCCTCTACCTGACTAATTCAGCTAGGATGGAAAATTCCGAACGCTAGGTGAGCCCGCCATGCTGGCTTCTCGTAGTTCTACTTCTAAACGTTCGAAAAGGGTAACTGCAGCTCTCAAAGGAGCCAACGAGGATGAGCTGCAGTGTCCTTCCTTCACAGTAGTTATCCGGTCACATAATCTATTGAAGCAAAATGTGGTAAGAAAAGATCCTGAGATAATAGTTCTTATGTGCAAATTTGGACAGGAATGAAATCTGTTAACTTCTTGTATGTTACCATAGTATTCCTACATGATTCGTGTTTGCCTCTGAGATTACACACGTGTTCTGGCTAAATTTCTTGTGTTAGTCATCATACATTTTATGTTCTTACTCATAGATCATTTATTGATCAAAAATCAACTCTGCAGACTATACCAAGCGGGATTTTAAGGGAACACATCAATGGAAGCATGCAAACCGCAACTCTTAAATATAGAGACGGCTCATGGCCAGTGAAGCTCCTATACTACCCACAACATGGCTCGGAAAGCTCTCAGCCAGTTGGGCCTCATTTCACAGAGGAACTTATTTGAAGGAAGGAGATGTCTGTTTGTTTGAGCTTGTTAGAATTAATAATGTTGAACTCAAAGTCTCCAATTTCAGAAGGAATGCCAAGATTTAGATGTAAACTTTGGTATGCCTACAGAAAAATCTCTGCTTCACTATGTTTTATTAAGTTAATCAGATCAAAGAAAGCAAACCTTTCTGTTGCAAAATTGTATTTCCTGATTTTTTTTGGAGAGTAGTGAACATCACACCTGGATATTGCATCTTCCAAAATTGTGGGTATATGTGTGGCTAATTTCCATCCTATTTGCATACTGCGTCTTTATTCAACCAAGTATAAATCGAACTCATGCACAGCATTGGATCGATAAAATAAAAGGTCATAAACAATCCTTATCTATTGCCAATATGGAGAGTTGATCAATAACAGAGACTTTAGTATATTTCTTGAAGTAAAATCTTTCACCATTGAGGTGGTCACAGAAAAGGAAAGAAAGAATGTCTTGCATTGACTCTGTTATCTTGAAATATGCAGTGGTCTCTGGATATCAATACACAAGGATTCCAAGGAATGTTGAATTAGGGATAAACTTTGCAGACCATCAATAATACAGAAGGAAGTTTCAATAAGAGGGCTAGTCTTTTACCTTTTCACCTTACAAAATGGGTGAACGACATCAATAGAACAATAATGAATCTCATAATAACTGTAAAACTGAATCGCCATAAAATTTCCATAACTCATGATCAACAGGTATCCCAATGCTATTGGCCTTAGTGCTTTGAAAAATAAAGTAGACGCACCATCCGTCAGTGAACTTGCTCATATCCCGCCGAATAAATCATTAGCAGTAACTATCCAGCAGTTTCTGAGTAAGACACAGCCAGATCAAAAGAAAGAGCACTACTCGACTTGCTGTTTTTTCCTAATGAGATTGCAGAAGCCGCTATTGACTTCCGCTCCGTAGATGTGCCCCATCTAGGAGAGTTTTGTCTACAACTATCTCTTGTTCTCCTTTGTCATGGGAGTTACTAGAGGGACTCCCCCAATAATAGCCAAGCCATAACCTTTAAGTCGGCAGAAGTACAGCCCAAGTGCCATAACTTGGCACGGGGGACACTTAAGTGTCATAACTTCAAAACGGTACACTTAAGTACCACTTTTTTTTTTCTAGTGGGACACTTAAGTGCCACCTCCGGTGACCTTTGTAGGAAATCCTACGTGGCAATATTTTATTATTATTTTTTGCCTACGTGGCTCGCCAGAGAGCTGAGTCGGCTCTAACTCACCAGAAATGATGTCGTCTGCATAATAAAAGCCCTAAATCTTCCAAGAACGACGTCATCTCCCAAAATGCCCCAAATCTAAAACCCTAAATTGGCCAAAATCCCTATTGAAGTGCTCAAATTCAAGTCTCGAACCTTAATTTTCATTTGCCAAAAATTCCTTTGTCAAATCTTAGAAATGGAGAGCAGGACTCGCAGCAACGCCTCAATTTCCTCTCACCGAAGCGAATGAGAAGGCCAACGTTTCTATTTTTGTGGGTTACCGAGTCCAAGAAGAACATCGTGGACTCAAATCAATCCTAGGAGAAGATTTTACGGATGCGCTCGATATAAAGAAACGTCGAAGTGCAAATACTTCAAATGGATTGATGCGAAATTCTCTGACCGAGCCACAGAGGTGATATTGGATCTACTTCATAAAAGACAGCAATCTCCATCTGTGTTCGTGGATGACTTGGACAATGTTGACTCAATGCAAGCTCAAGCGTATTCAGTTAAACTTTTCAAGAATGAAGTCTCAATGCACGCTCAAGCATCTTCAACTAAACCTTTCAAGAATGAAGTTTCAATGATGACAATTGAACGAAAGTGTTACCAAGTGTGTATTATGGTGTTGTTTTGTTGTCTATTGTACTTTATGATAAAATGTAAAGTACTTGAAAATGAGAAAAAGTTTCTCCGACTACCATAGTTAAAAATGGTGTTTTTCTGGATTAAACATAGGATTTTTTCTTTTTGAAAGATGCGAAGAAGTTTGTGTTGTTCCACAAGATCATTGTGGCTTTGTTGTTGTTTGTGCTGTCATATGGAGTTGCCATAAGTTTACCATCATCTTCTCTATTTTGATGCAGAATCATCTTCTCTATTTTGATGCAGACCAACATATATATAAGACAAACATGAGTGATTACCCGAGTACCATAAGTTGTATTTAGTAATCACGTAAGTGCTAGTCGCGATGAAAAAAGGATCACTTAAGTGTCAATTTATTATTAAAGTGATCGGTTAAGTGTCACTTGTAGTTAAAAGTGAACAGTTAAAGTGTCAAGTTTTTTTAGAATATGATCAGTTAAGTGCCAATTTTTTTGTGGGTTTTCTCTAAAAATTGCGCCAGCCACCAACATCGGCTACACCACCAACCATCACCACTAGCCACATTACACACTAGGCGCTCCAGCCACCACCATGCTGGTGGTGTTGCTGCACAAGGTACTAGTGCAAGCTGAGCCTTGCACTAGCTTGCACTAATACACATGGTAAGTAAGATGTGCAAACTGCACACTTGTACCAGGTGTAAGTGCAGCTGCTTAAGCCTATAACCCCCACCACAAAACCATAATCACGAGGCATCACCACCAACCACACCAGTACCCCAGCCACCACATTAGCACCCCAACAACAAACTGACTACCACCAAACATCACCATCCACCATCACCAGATACACCAAAGACTCCAGCCTATCACCAGTAACACCAACATCAGCAGCAACAAGTAAAAGCAGAATCCATGATAAACAACAACATAAATTGACAAGCAGTGCAAGATCATTTCATTTCATTGAAATTAAGTTTGAGTCTGACAACATCAATGAATGACAAACTAAAGAAAGAAAAAAAAGATAACCATCCATAGAAAGTCTGACAATATCAACGTTTACATAACTGTTTTGACTCCTAAGCTCCACAAATCCTATCACATCTCATCTCATCAATCAATATGCATGACACCCCTTGTTCGTGCTCCTTTCAATGGGCCTTTCACTTGATTCATAATTCTGGCACTTTTTCTAACTGGACGTGCAACTTCTTCTTCAACCTTCTCAGTATCCACTGACTTAGATGGAGCTGCAAATGTCCTAGGCCGAATTGAATCAAAAGGAGCTGGAGCTAGAGCTGGAGCTGGAGCTGGAGCTAGAGTTGGAGCTAGAGCTGGAGCTGGGTTCTTTCTCTTCTTTTTTGTTGGCACAGTTGATGTTTTCTTTTTTGTTGGTGCAGCCGTTGATTCTTGAGTTGGGCCTGAGATAAGAACCTCTCGAACTTCTCCCTGGCTAAAAAAAAAAAACAATAAATTGTTAGCAAAAATCTACAAGCATAAGTTAAATTAAATGCAGCCAATAAAACTTACATTGAGAATAACTGTTCCAAAGACGCTCATCCGTATAAAGGCCATAGCCATATTGTCTTAACCTCTTCCCAAGTGTCCCTCTTGTTTGAATAGGGGCGTCACTTTCAGGAACTTGTGATTTGTTGCCCCTTTTTCCTGCTTTCTTGGGCCCTTTAGTTACAGTCGGGGCTTCTTCGACCAATTGTTCAGCTGGGTGTCTTCTAGATGGCCTTTGTGTACCCGCCCCTTCACTTGGCCTTGTTCTAGTTATCCTTTGTGTAGCCCTTCAACTTCGGTGACACCTCCTTCGTTGGGCCTTCGGTGGTACCGGTGGTGGTACTTGTGGTGCCCCTTGCAGGTGATTCTTCCGGTGGCCCCCGTGATGATCCTTGAGGTGGCTCTTGTGATGGCCCTTCGCCTGGCGCTGAGTTCGACTTGCTTTCTTCGAACCCGAGAAAGAGGCCAAAAGATACCATAAATATAATATCGAGACATATAATAATATAAAGAAAATGAAAAACTGAATACAAATTGGTTGAATTTACCACTGGGTATTTTTTTCGCTGCTGAAGAACAGTCGACTGCACTGGCCGTTATGCTTCTTGGGCTAATCCTTCAGCTGGCCCTGATGCTGCTTGGGTCAATCCTTCAGCTGACCGTGATGCTACTTGGGCCAATCCTTCACTTAGCTGTCTTCTACCTTGCCTTCTTCAAACAGGTTGTTCAGTTTCATGACTTACTAAGGTTCTTCTTGTGACCTAACAAACACATTACATACAAGGCCAAATAGGATATTATGTACATTTTTATGATAAACGACAAGAAAGCAACATAAACATAAAATAAATTTCATGACTTACTAGGGTTCTACTTGTTGACTGAAAAACAGTCGACTCATTTGGCCCTGCTGTGTGCATTTCTCCAACTGTCTCTTCATTAGGCCATTCACCTTGCCTCAACGGTTGTTGTTGCTTCCTCAATTGACAACCTTTAATATTGTGGCCTGCTAGGCGACAATAAGAGCACGTCATCTTTGCACCCTGCCTGCTCATTCTTTGTTGACCCGAGACCTCTCCCTTCGCCATTCTTCGTCTTTGTTTTGTCCTTCAAATTTTCTTCTTCAGTGGCAAAGGTTGAGGTGCTTCATGATCCGTGGGCTCCCAAAACTTGCTACTTCTAATTGGCTGCATCATGAACTGATAGGAAGTAAGATATTTTGATTTATGGTACCAATCATCGATGTAATCATCTGTATTGTCACCCTTCAACTGGATGGCACATATGGCATGTGCACATGGAATACTTACTTGCCATGCTATACATGAACACTTCCTACTTCCTAGATTGACAACATACTTATATGCACCATTCATTATCTCATATCCGTCATCTTTATTCCAAATGGGATGACAATGCGTACTTGCAGCCAAGTTCTCATCCAATTTCTTAGCAATCCTAGGACCATATTGTCTTGTTCACTTTGCAGCCTCATCTCTTTGTTTCTGCAGTCGAGTCATAACCGCAACTCGTATATCTTCAAGCATTGAGATGACTGGTTTGCATCTTGGCATCTATTATCTTCGAATTAAATACTTCACAAATGTTGTTGTCGATGTTATCGCACTTGAACTCCTCATTGAAGAATGCCCTGCACCAATGCTTCGGTTCTAGTTGAAATAGAGTAGCACAACCTTCCTTTGTCAACTGAAGCAGTCCTTCTTTGGCTATTCTAAAGTCAGCCATGTTTTCACTTTTTGCAGCTTATCCCGTTTATAGTTCTTTGCCCAATTTTCGTATATGTGCCGCACACACATTCGATGTTTAGCATGGGGCAACAACTCGGCTCTTTGCCGAACCAATCCCCGCAATAATTCAAAGTAAGAAATACTAGAGCAAATTACATGTTCATATTACAAAGCAAACTATTGACTAAATTTTTTAAATAGCAAGCATTACCTTTTGTTGGTCGCTCATGAATGTCCACCCTTCCCCGTTTGTTATCTCCAAGTCAGCCATCAGATTTTTCAAGAACCAGAACCAATTGTCATTGTTCTCAATCTTTACAATAGCCCAAGCTAGTGGGAACATTTGGTTATTCGCATCTCTTCCAATCGCTACCAACAATTCTCCCTTGCACAAGCCTTTCAAGAAACAGCCATCCAATCCTTTAATCCGTCTACAATCAGCTAAAAATCCTCATCTGCATGCATCAAAGCACACATAGAACTTATCGAACTTGGTCCCATGATCAGGAAGCGGTCTCTCAATCACCTCTACATACACTCTACTTGTAAGGTTTTGCAGCCTACACTCCCAAGCATACTCCCACACTTGCCTATATTCCTTAGCATACTGATCAATAAGTATCTTTATCACATTTTGCTTTGCTATTTTGCACTGATTCCTAGATACATTAATGCCTACACGCTCCTTCACCAGCATCCTAAAGTTAGCAATTTTCATCTCGGGCATCACCTTGATTAGATCGAAGAAGTGCTTAGACAACCATACACTTGTTACCCTTTTATTTTGAAAATTAATGGAACAAGTGTGTTCCTCTTAGTAGGCTCTAATCTGGAAAGACCCACTCTTCTTAAAAAACGCACCGTAAATCTTCCATGGACAGTTTTGCTGCAAACACCTAGCTCTTACAAATTTCTTGGTATTTCTAATGAAATCGATATTTCTTTGTGCAGCAATGGAGTTCTTCAGTATAGCTTCCCTAAATTGTATCGCATCATGGAATCTCATACCTACTGACAAAGTAGGAGAGGCAATAGATGGATCATAGGAAGGAAACTTACTTTTCCTTCTACGCACAGCTTGTTGATCTTCTTCAACTTCGTCCTGAGAAGTTGCGGTGTCGATGCTTTCTTCATAATCTGTCTCCAAGACCTGGCCAGCAACACCAACATCTGCAGGGCCTTCGTCTCTGTTTGGATGTTTATCAGCTACATGCAAAGTTGCAAATCTATCTGACAAAAAGTCCCTTTATTTTTTCCTTGACAGTGTAAGCTCCTCATCGTCGGCGTCACTTAAGATTAATAAATTTTCAACTTTAGCAGCCAACCCTCCATCGTCATCGTCATCATCACCATCACTGGATTCAGCTACTTCCCAATCTAATTCAGTGATGGTGACATTACCCATGTCACAATTGCTCTGGTGAACAGCATCTACGCCCCTCTTCTCCCCATCCTGTCCATCATGCCCTACTTCATCCCTAACCTCAGTACTAGCTTGAATACCATTTCCTCCTTCTCCTACTTGGGTGTTATCTCTATCATCATCTTCGTCCTCGCTATCACTATTGTTTTCAACAAACACTTTTGCCTCTTCGCCATGAAGATAATGATATAAAACATCCCTAAAACCATTATCATCTTCCAAAACTCTCAAACCATCTTTCAAGCCTTTCCCAAAAACACTGTACAATAACTTTTGTGCTCTACAAGGCAAAAATGTCACTATATCCCTAACAAATCCAATATAAGATGCCTTCTTTATATCTACACCCTCATTCCCCCCCTCATACTCCCACTCATCCTCCCCAATCACAAAATCTCCACTGTAGTAAACGATGACAGCAACATAGTCTTTATGCGCCATTTCTGCAACAAAAGAGGACAAATATACAATTAACTTTTGGGACCACATTCACAAATGACAGACAATTGCAAGTGGAGGTCCCTACACTCTTTATTAAAGAAAAGAAAAGAAGAAAGAGAGAGGGAAGATGCGGTCGGACGACGACAGCTGCAGCTTGAAAACAAGAGGCCTCAAGACAAGGACAAATAAAAATAAAGATGGGACCTGACAACTGCTTTGAGTATGCCGTCGCATTTCTTTAAAATATGGAGAGATTTCTCAGCATGGGTTCTCAACAATGCAATTTATTAAAAACATATCTAGAAGTCCCCATCCCCCACAATCTTCGATTCGAACATGTCTAAAGTCCAATACTCTGAACCCTAACAATCACCAATCACCATCGCACATTTCACATCCGACCACTACAAATTACTTTCGCACATCACAATTTAACACCTTGAATGAATCACACATCACAGTGGATGAGGCAACGTCGAGCCCTACACCGAGCCCTAATTTTCCCTCCACCGAGCCCTACACCGAGCCTACATTTCAAGGCTACTCTAAAATTGTTAATTCGAACCCCCCAATAGGATTGTAGCACTACATCTGAGCCATAAATCTCACACCAAGCCTGAGCTTTCCCAACCGACCCCTAAATTTCAAGTCCGAGCCCTAATAAACAAGTCGGAGCCCTAATTTCACCACAGGGGAGAGGAAAAAGAGAAAAAAAAACCTGAGCAAATCGACGACGGCGAGCGATCACCCGCGAACGGCGAGCTGTGAACGGCGATGGATGAAGAGGACGTCGATCTCGGTGTGAATTGACGAAAGGTTAAAATCCAAATAAACCAAACGACGTCGTTTAGTTTGGCCAAATGCACAGTGGATGGGGTGACGTCGTTTTCCTCCTCCATGTGTGCTTTTTTTTTTTTTTTTTTTTAAAATTTACCACATCGTTAAGCATGTCGCCGAGAAAATGCCACGTCCGCATTTTGGCCGGTTTTTGGCCGAATTGGCACTTAAGTGTTTCATTTTACTCCGATAATGGCACTTAAATGTACCATTTTAAAGTTATGGCTCCGTGCCAAGTTATGGCACTCTAGGTGTCCCAACCTCCCTTTAAGATACTTTGACGGGTTGTTCATCATCAGCTTCATTGTTTTGACTCCTAGGTCACGCAGCATCTGCACTGTAAGTCAATATGTTAAGCACTAATACAAATGCCTCAAATACTATGAAAATTTTGATGATGGAGTGATCTTTATACTGATTAGATCTCGTCCACTAAAGATGAGAACTTGAGGCTTTGCTTTAGTTACCGGTTTCCTCTAGTCCTACAAATTGTGTACATTCTCTAAAACAGTCACTGAAATTTAACTACCTTTAATTTCAGATTAACATATTATTTTCTTAATCCTTGACAATGGCCATGAATCGAACTCATTCAGAATCTAAATTATGCAAGATCTCTCACATCAGTGTAGTTTCTGACTAAAGGAAGGAATGATGGGTCACCAATTTCGTACTCTCTAGGATCAACGGGCAATCCGAGCTACACATTTGATATTACGGCGTCACGCCCATCATCCTGGAGGTTATAGGCACATAGTTTGTCCCTCAAACCTATGCCTCTTCCTTCATTCCCTCGGAGGTACACCAGCACGTCCTTACCAGCCGCTTCTATCTGCTGCAGTGCAAGTGCAAGCTGGTTGCATAACACCAAGAAGTTTTTGTTTAGCATACCAAGTGCAAGAATCGTCCCTGTTTTGGGGCATTTTTCATTGTCTCGCTGGTTAGTATCACAATCTATTCAGCCTCAAGAACTGGAATCAGATCCTCCTTAGAATCTAAAAAGCTGATAATAATTGTTTTATCCCCTCAACTAACGACAAAGTCATGTTCTCAATTGCACTTTTTCCACTGAATCGCTTTTACAAGATTGAAGAACAGAGAGCAAAAGGCAAATGCTTCACCCTAAGGTAGCTTGGTCTGTACCAAAGATCGAGTCCATCCATATATCTAATTGCTTTCACCAACGTCTCCTCTTCTAAGCATTGGTCCAAGGATGACTCGCTGTCGCTGGAGTAGCTTTGTGCCCAAGATGCCTCATCAAGTTCGTCCTGTGTGACATACTCTTGTTGGAGAAATCGTTCTAGAATATTTTGAAGCTGACAAAACGTTTCCTTCAGTCTAGTCTGTGTATCTGCAGATCGTCTAGTGTAAAGTCTGAAGACTTTCTGGCTACCAGACTCAAGATTCAAGACTCAAGATTTGAGACTTAAGACTCAAGACTCAAGACTATTCTCATTGACAGCCTTTCTGATCCAGTGACGAAGGAAAAAGTATATGGTTGAGGGTTTAATCCTATCGTCTGGAGAAGATCTTTTAGTTGGATAATCATAACGGATTCTTTTGTTCGTATCAAGATCAATTGAAGATCCGATGGTCGACGAAATATTCTTGGAATGTTCTATTCTTGGAAACCAAGATCCTGATTGTATGGGCGAACAGATTGATGGGCTATCGTCGGAGTTCCTTTTATAGCTCGAATGATCTTCTTGATTGATTCCGTCCAACGGGTAGATTGGAGGAACTCCTTTGGTAAGTGCCAACGGTATGATGGCATAAAGGAGTATAAAAAGGAAGTCGTTCTAGTTATTTGAGTACGTGATTGATAGAAAAATTCCAGAGTCTGAAGCACCTTGATTATTAGTCGATACGATCGAGCGAAATTGTATACACAGAGAGTATCTATACTTGGTGATACCTTGAGCGAGTGTGGTAGATCATCTACACCTAGAAATCAAGGAAGATTAACACTTTGTAACATCTCTTTGTTCATAGTGGAATCCAGCCAAATTGGCTGTCAGTGCAGAAGAGTGGACGTAGGCTTGGATCAAGCCGAACCACTATAAACCGCGTGTTTATTTCTTTCTTTCCTTTACTTAGTCTTACGTTGATTTTTACTTAACACAAATCCTTCAACTGTCTAAGTATTGCGCAAGTATACAGAAATTATCAAGAAAAATCTTTGTATACCTATTCACCCCCTCTAGGTACTCATACTAGCAATATCAATTGGTATCGTAACCCGTGTTCTTACTTTGTTTGAAGTGTTTTACTTGAGTAAAAGATCCATGGCTAGTATGCTAGCACCGGGGCTGATGGAAGGGCAAAGCAATACAAGACCACCCTACTTTGACGGAAAGGATTACAACATCCGGAAGAACAAGATGAAAGCCTTCCTACGATCCAAGGATCCTCTGGAATGGGACGTTGTGGAAAGAGGAATTACTCCTACCGCTGCATCAATCTCGAAAGAGGAAAAGAAACTGTTGATGCCAGCGGAATGACTCAGGAAGAGATAAACAAAAGACAAGCACTTGATGCAAAAGCAATTTACTCTTTATATTGTGCCTTATCCCCAACTGAATATAACAGAATATCTTCTTGTGTTACAGCAAAAGAAGTATGTGATAGATTACACATCACCTATGAAGGGACAGATCGAGTGAAGGAGACCAGAATTAACATTCTCCTCGGTCAATATGAAGCCTTCAAAATGAAACCAGGAGAATCTATAACTGACATGTTTAGTCGTTTTACAGATATTGTCAATGGTCTTGAGAACCAAGGACAAAAAATTTCCGATCCCATGAAGGTGAACAAGCTACTACGTGGACTCTCCAAGGACTGGAATCATATAAAGACTTCAATAAGAGAGACGCAAAGAATCATGCCTTTATCTCGTCGACGAGCTAATTGGAACCCTTCGTCTTATGAAGTGGAACGAATTAATGAAGACGAAGATCCAAGAGGTAAGAAATCTATTGCATTAAAATCAAATGATGACTCGATGATGCAGATTCTCGAAGATGATATGGATGATGAGGAGCTCGCTCTCATGATAAGAAGATTCAGAAAACTGAATAGAAAAGGCAGAAGGTTCCACTCAAAGAAACAAAGTTTTCAGAGACAGCAGACCAAGTCTGTTGATGATGAGGAACCAAACAAAGATGTAGTGCTTCGAATGTAAGAAGAAGGGACACATCGACCAACCGTCCTCTTCGAAGAAGAAAAGAGGAAAAGCGAGAAGTTTCGAAAAGCTCTTAAAGCCGAAACCTGGAGTGATACAGAATGTGAAGAAAGTGATAATGAATATGCCAACATATGTTTGATGGCACATTCAGACTCAGACTCAGATTCTGGATCAGACTCGAGTGATGAATTTGAGGTAAGTGATTTTAAAATTCCTGTCAAAGTCTCTAAATATATTGATGAACTGTGTTTCAGTCTTAAGACTTCTCTTAAAAAGATTTCCGAACTTAAAAATGAAAACTCAGCTCTAAAACAAAAGGAAGTCATTTTAGAAGAAAGAGTTAAAAGTCTAGACCTAAATGTTTCTGCTCTTAAAGAAAAAGAAGATGATCTTTTGAAAGAAAATGTTTTCTTAAAAACGGACTTATCAAATATCTCAAAGAAATTTTCGATAGGATCCGAAAAACTTGAAAAAGTTCTTTCAGTTCAAAGACCTTACTTCAATAAGTCGGCCTAGGCATGACAGCAGAAACAATTCCCTTGATTGATTTTCCAAAAGTTAAAGAAAGAATTAAGAAAAGACCGTCGAGAGAGGCTTACAAAAATCATTTCAAAAAGGTTTTTGTAAAGTCTGTTGGTCGAAATGCTTTAAGGTGTTCAAAGTGTAACAGTAAGGATCACTTTGAAAAAGAATGTCCTATGGTTTGGAAACCTGTTAAGAAAGTATGGCCTAATAATGCTTATCCTACTAACACCAAATGACCCAAGAAAATTTGGGTACCAAAGAAAACTTGAGATTCTCTTTTAAATGCAGGTCTCCGTCAAGAAAAAGATAAAATGGTATCTTGACAACGGATATTCAAGACACATGACAGGAGACTCAAAGTGCTTCGTAAAGCTTGTTCAAGTAAACGGCGGAAATGTTTCATTTGGAAGAAACGGAAAAAGAAGCATCGTGGGATTTGGAACTGTGAAAATTGGAAATCTCACAATAAGCAATGTTTCTCTAGTAGAAGGACTCAATTATAACCTTCTCAGCATTAGCCAACTGTGTGATACTGGTTTCAAGATCTCCTTTCAAGAAGGAATTTGCTAAGGAATTAGTAAAGACTCTACTCAGTCTTTCATGGGTCGAAGACATGGAAACATCTATCTCTTAGACATGAAATTGAATGAATCTCAATGTCTAATTTCAATCCAAGATGAAGCAAGCTTATGGCACAGAAAGCTTGGCCATGTCAATATGAAGCAATTAGCCAAAATCTCTTCAAAGCAGCTTGTTCGAGGCCTACCCAAACTACCATATCAAAAGTCCGATCCATGCACACCCTGTATTCTGGGAAAACAGGTAAGAAATTCATTCAAGCCAATAAATCATGTCTCTACTAATCATGTACTACAGTTACTGCATATGGATCTCTTCGGACCAACCAGAACTCAGAGTATTGGAGGTAAGAAATACTGCCTAGTAATTGTGGATGATTTCTCTCGCTTTACTTGGGTATATTTCCTTGCAAGTAAGACAGAAACCTTTTCGTATTTTGAAAAATTTGCCAAAAAGGTTCAAAATGAAAAAGGATGTGTTATCTCTAGTATAAGAACAGATCATGGAGGAGAATTTGAAAATCAAGATTTCACAAAATTGTGCGATGAATCTGGATTTAAGCATGTGTTCTCCTCTCCATACACTCCTCAACAAAATGGAGTTGTGGAAAGAAAGAATAGATCTCTTCAAGAAATGCCTAGAACTCTTTTAATTGAAAGCAAAATTTCTTCACGATTTTTGAAGCTGTTTCAACAGCTTGCTATATCATCAATAGAGTCTTCCTAAGACCTATCCTTGAGAAAACCCCTTATGAATTATTCAAAGGTAAGAAGCCTATTGTTTCATACTTTCATGTGTTCGGTTGCAAATGCTTTATATTGAAAAATGCAAAAGATCGAGTTGGTAAGTTTGAAGAAAGATCAGATGAAGGCATCTTCCTTGGATATTCTACATCAAGCAAAGCCTACAGAGTCTACAATAAGAAGAGCCAGTCTGTGGAGGAGTCAATGAATGTCAAATTTCAAGACTCTACACAAGATAAACCCAGTCAGACTCAATATGAAGAGTCTGAACCTGCTCCAGACCTTCCAAAGCTTTCTACTCAAAAAGTATCTCGGACTACGGAAGATCAGCATCAAGATGTTCATGAAGATTCAAATAAAGAAAGAGATCATCATCGAGACAAATCAACCAAGAATGCTTGGAAGCACAAGTCCGGTCATCCTAAAGATCTCATTATAGGAGAAATTAATGAAGGAATCCGCACGAGATCCAAAAGACGTGAAGAGTCTAGTGTTGTTGCTCTCATCTACGAAATTGAACCAAAAAGCATAGAAAAAGCTTTATCGATGAAAGCTGGATCGAAGCTATGCAAGAGGAGCTCGAACAGTTCAACATTAACGATGTCTGGGAATTGACGTCTAAACCAAAAGGTAAAACTGTTATTGGAGCCAAATGGGTGTTCAGAAACAAGATGAACGAAAAAGGAAAAGTCGTACGAAATAAAGCAAGACTCGTGGCCAAGGGATACACGCAAGAAGAAGGAATAGACTATGATGAGACTTACGCTCGTAGCAAGGTTAGAAGCTATTCGTCTACTACTTGCATTTGCTTGTTACAAAAATTTCAGGTTATTCCAAATGGACGTCAAAAGTGCTTTCCTAAATGGATTTATCCAAGAGGAAGTTTATGTGGAACAACCGCTTGGATTTGAAGACCCAAAGAAGCCAGACTCAATCTTCAGACTGAAAAAGGCCCTATACGGTCTAAAGCAAGCACCTCGAGCTTGGTACGACAGACTAAGTAAGTTCTTATTACGAACGGCTTCGTTAAAGGTAAAGTAGATACTACTCTATTCATCAAAAAGGAAAACAAAAGCTTTTTACTCGTTCAAATATATGTTGATGACATTATTTTTGGATCCTCTAATGAAAGTATATGCAAGAAATTTTCTAAGTCTATGTAGGATGAGTTTGAAATGAGTATGATAGGAGAATTAACATTCTTTCTTGGTCTTCAAATAAAGCAATTGAAGGAAGGAACTTTCATTAACCAAGAAAAATATGCTAATGATCTTGTCAAAAGATTTGGATTGGAAAATTGCAAGAAGAGCGATATACCAATGTCAAGTTCTTTGAAGATAGACAAAGATGAGGAAGGGAAGAAAGTTGATCAAAAGCTGTACGGGAGCATCATCGGTTCACTTCTTTATCTTACTGCTTCTAGACTCGACATTTTGTTGAGTGTTTGCATCTGTGCTAGGTTTCAATCGGATCCTAGAGAATCTCATCTCGGTGCTGCAAAACGTATCATTAAATATGTTGCTTCATCTTCAAGCATGGGTCTTTGGTATCCTAAGAAGGGAGACTTTAATCTTAAGGATATTCGAGACGCAGATCTGGCCGGCTGCGAGTCGATAGAAAGAGTACTTCGGGAACTTGCCGGTTGCTTAGAAGCGAGACAGTGTCTTGGTTTTCAAGGAAACAAAGCACGTAGCTCTCTCAACAACGAAGCGAGAATATGTTGCCCTTGGAAGCTGCTGTTCACAAATTCTATGGATAAAACAACAGCTACAAGACTTTGGGATTGAAGACTCATGCACAGAAATCAAATGTGACAACACCAGCGCAATCAATCTCACCAAAAATCTAATTCTTCATTCAAGAGCAAAGCATATAGAAATTCGACATCACTTTATTAGAGATCATATTCAAAGTGGAGAAATCTCGATTCAATTTGTTGATTCAAAAGGTCAACTAGCAGAGGAAGCGCTTGCAAATATTCCGAGTGACCCTCGGATGTCGGGCCCAAATTTGATTGATGGGAACGACGATGACAAAATGTTCACCGATTTTCAACCGAGATTGGGTGTTGTTTTGCAAAGGTGAAGGGAAAGAGGATGGAGTTATTTAAATCGAAGGAACAGGAAACTTTGTTCTTCAAACTGCTGAAACGAGGGGTGATAAACCCTAGGAGTGTCGACTTCGATTTCCTAGATCTTTGTGAATGTGAAATTGAGAGAAAAGTTTAGTCTGCTTCAACCGGAACGTTTTTGCACCGACACCACGGACGGATATGCACAATCGACGCATATTTCTATTCAAATCTTAGCTTTATCGATGCGAATAGAATATCTTTCAGTGTTCGAGATCAGGATTATGTGTTGGATGTGGACATGTTGGCGGACATACTTGGAGTTGAACGGGCACGATATCAACCAGTCAAAGTCTCAGTTGCTCGTGCCACAATGGACCTTGTCGAAGATAGAGATATTGAGGGAAAAATCATCTATTCAAGGATGCGTGCCATCAACATCGTGTTGCACAAAATTGTTATCAATTGTATTAGGCCAAAGTCTACATCAAAGAGGCGATGTGTCTAATTCGAAGCAAAATTGATGTACGCAATCAACTCTGGGAAGAAGTTCTCTCTCCCTTACACTATTCTCTTTCACATGTACAGAGTAATGTCGAAAGACAATGGACAATTGCCTTATCCAGGTCTGGTGACTAGGATTTTCAGACACATGAATATTGAACCGCCACATACTCTCTGTGTTCGACCGTGCGATAAGATGGTGGTAGGTTTAAAGATGTTGACAAAGATGCGTCTGCAAGAACTTTCTAAGGCAATGGAGAAATTCAGAGTGAAGACTCCAGTTCCGTCTGCTTCGAAAAGAAAGGGAAAGGAAGTCATTGGTGCCCCATCAAAAAGGAAGAGAACTCTCATCTTGGAGGATGAAGATGAGGAAGAAGATCTCACAATCACTGCCTTGGTAAGGACAAGGCGTTCGCTTCCCAATCAATGAACAGAGAAGAAACAGAGAAGAAGAAGAAAAAGACAAGAACAGAGAAGAAGTAGAGAAGAAGCAGAGCGAGAGAGAGAAGGAGAAAGAAGCTGAAGAAGAAGGAGAAGAAGAACAAGAAAAGTCTGCAGCTGAATGAATCTGAGAGAAGGATACGAAGAGCATGATCATCACTCTTCCCCTCTTGATGTCCAAGAGACAGGGGAGTTGGCGAGCAAGAGAGGTCCTCACCTCATGCTGCCAATAGTGAAGGTCTACGACAATCTCCAGTAGCACCAGAAGAATTTCAGGCTTCTCAATTGCCTGAAGAATGCCACGATACGTCAGAACCAAATCTGCAAGACTTTACAGAAGCGCCATCGTCTGCATTCACTCCATCGGAAAGAGCAAATGCAAGTACTCAAACGGATAATTCTGCAGATTTTCGTCGTATCATGGATATTCTTCGGAAATGCGTGGCCAAATCTATGCTCGGACTGTGAAATTCAAGCCTTGAAGAATCTTTGGACAAGCATCTTCGGCTACCCTAGAGGATAAAATGAAAGACCTCGCTCTACAACCGCAAACCAATGCCAAAGGAGAAGAGGTAGCTCAGGCGAGGGAAGACTTGAAGAAGTTAGAAGGAGTAGTCCAGTCCATGGGAGATTTTCAGATTGTGCGCATTCCCCGAGACATGACATCTTTCTCACCTTTTTAATGTTGACAAAAAGGGGAGAAGCAATTTGAACCAACCAACCAACCAACTTTCTTTAAATTTCTTTGACATTAAGTTTTTTTTTGTGTGTTTATGACTTGAGCAATCTTGGGTGTGAACTTGAACTTGACTGAATTGGCTGTGGATTTTAATGCTTAACTATTTGCATTCATATCAAGTGTTGTTATATGGTATTACTCATGAAAGACTAACCAATTTTCTGTGGATGCGAGTCTGGTTGCTTTGTTAATCTTTATGAGATTGCCATATTGCTTGAGAAATGTTTTTGCAGGTCAAAGTGGTTCAAATCTACAGGAAAGTTTTGTCACCATCAAAAAGGGGGAGATTGTTGGAGAAATCGTTCCAGAATATTTTGAAGCTGACAAAACGTTTCCTTTAGTCTAGTCTGTGTATCTGCAGATCGTCTAGTGTAAAGTCTGAAGACTTTCTAGCTACCAGACTCAAGATTCAAGACTCAAGATTTGAGACTTAAGACTCAAGACTCAAGACTATTCTCATTGATAGCCTTTCTGATCCAGTGACGAAGGAAATCCAGAGCCGAAGTATATGGTTGAGGGTTTAATCCTATCGTCTGGAGAAGATCTTTTAGTTGGATAATCATAATGGATTCTTTTATTCGTATCAAGATCAATTGAAGATCCGATGGTCGACGAAGTATTCTTGGAATGTTCTATTCTTGGAAACCAAGATCCTGATTGTATGGGCAAACAGGATTGATGGGCTATCGTCAGGTTCCTTTTATAGCTCGAATGATCTTCTTAATTGATTCCGTCCAACGGGTAGATTGGAGGATCTCCTTTGATAAATGCCAACGGTATGATGGCATAAAAGAGTATAAAAAGGAAGTAGTTTTAGTTATTTGAGTACGTGATTGATAGAAAAATTCCAGAGTCTGAAGCACCTTGATTATTAGTCGATACAGTCTGAGCGAAATTGTATACACAGAGAGTGTCTATACTTGGTGATACCTTGAGCGAGTGTGGTAGATCATCTACACCTAGAAATCAAGGAAGATCAACACTGTAACATCTCTTTATTCATAGTGGAATCCAGCCAAATTGGCTGTCAGTGCAGAAGAGTAGACGTAGGCTTGGATCAAGCCGAACCACTATAAACCGCGTGTTTATTTCTCTCTTTCCTTTACTTAGTCTTACGTTGATTATTACTTAACACAAATCCTTCAACTGTCTAAGTATTGCGCAAGTATACAGAAATTATCAAGAAAAATCTTTGTATACCTATTCACCCCCCTCTAGGTACTCATACTAGCAATATCAACTCTTACACAGTCACAAAGCAGTCCTGATTTTGCACCTATTCTGGATTTCACCGAACGTTTTTGTTGCCCCAACAGAACAGATCCTTAAGAATTGTCGTCTCGTCCTTTATCCACGAGGAATGCCAAAAACTTCTTGAGAAAGTATAGGGAGAATCTTGCAAAAAGGGTGCTACTGAGGTTCCAAATGGCTGGATTTGGTCAGTGTGGAATTGGAAGCATGGTATGACATGGTTTGGTTATCAAAGGGTTGGAGCAAATTTGTATAGCCTTGTTCCAATTGTGATGGCCCCTTTTTAGTCTTCAAATATGAATGGCGACTCATTTCCCATGTACTCATATTCTATAAAGTGCATCCGAGATAGCATATCCGCTGCCGAATGCCGGTGGTGGAAAATCAGCCTCAAAGTCAAAGATAGTAAATTCATCTTGCCCAAAATGGAAGTTCTCGATGATGATGATGTTGTTTGCGCGAGCATACTTTTTGAAATACATTATCATCAACTCTAATTGGCGCAACCAAGACTATCTTTTGCAATTGCTTCCTTGAATAGACTAGTCTAGGATCATAATAGCATTTGACATCAGATATCTATCAAAAGTCTGCTGTTAAAAGAAACTCGCAAAATCATTGAATGCTTACATCTTTGTTATTGAGCCTTGCATAACTGTTTGTTGTATCATTTATGCACACTTGGTTGTGTCTTTTTCTTCTTTTTGATGATGATACATCTGAAGTTGAATGATTGATTAATCATTCAATTTTTTTAAAGGGGCACATGTTGACATAAAAACAACGACCAAATTTTGATTATTAACGACAAGTGAGAACCAAAGTCGATAAAAATTTTGGTCAAAATAATCAACTCCTCTCTTATAGAGTCACTAACACCAAACATCAGTTATCTAGGAGAACCTTCACTGGTCAACAAAATCATCAACAACCATTTAGTGTTGGAACTCGAAGGCAGTAACGATGAATTGACGCTAGAACATAACCGTCATATGGTTATTTTGTAACTTCTTATAGATAAGTGTTGCTTAATAGGAAGAGATTGCGGTATAATTTCTTGTAACCACATGAAAGATTAGGAAGTTATTTATCCAAATTCAGTAACCATCGTATGTAACTGTCTATAAATAGTTATAAATATCACAAGTATATTCATTGTAAACCTCCTCAATCAATCAAACTCATCGTTTTTTTCTTTTAGTCTTTACTTTCCTGCAACTTATCTTTCCCTTGCATTACCTCCCCTACTTTTAAATTTCTTGTCATTTACTTTCCTTTCCAAATTCAATAAAAGACCCTTTGTACCTTAGTCAATTCATTTATATGCTCGAAGGATATTTCATCACTTTTTGTGAAACAATGATGCTCTCTAGTGATCAATACACAAGTAGATTCGGATTGAAGTCTAGTAATCACTCAACTGAAATAATGAGGATGAATTTGAAAAGCCAGCATCGACATTGAAGGAGGAATTTCCATAAAAGGACAAGTCTTTCACCTTTTCAACCTATATGACAATGAATGAAATTGAACAAAAGAATCAAGAATGTTACCTAAATCTTAGCTGAAAAAAAATATTATGATCGCCGTAAGAATGCGGACTCACGGCCAAGGAATGTCCGAAGGCTAAAATTCTTCAGTTTATAGCAGGTACTCGCAGGTACCCAATCTCTAATTTTCATTTCTCAGTTGTAAGAATTACTAGTAAGACTCTCCCAGCAATAATATTATTAATTACCTAGATTAATCTGGACTCGACGGAGGAAATAATAGGTTGACCACCTTAAACGTGATGGATACCGGTCTGCGTTTCAGGGAATTATCTTTGCTTTTAACCTAATCATCTCTAATATCATCTCTAATGCCTAGAGGTGGTGTTTGGCCTCACAGCATAGTCTGCCGATATCCGCCAAGCTACAGGTGCAAAAGAGCGGGCCAAGACAAACAGTTCCCTTCTTTAGCTTACCACGCAAAGCTAGATCCACTTAGACCCCATCAACGTTAATCAATTAATTGATAATGAGTAAGTCTCTGAAAGAGTTTCTATGCCTAATACCTTAATCGACCCACTCGTTGGTCAAATCTTTGGGCTGAACATCAAGTGGCACTGGTCATACTGATTACTTATTAATGCAAGTGTAATAAATCAGAGATACCACAAGAACACGATATATAAATAAACGTGTCATACTCAGATATTCAATAAAAATTTTACATGTCACTTTGTATATTAATTCTATCGATATCAGTCTTTGTATCTATCAAGCAGCGTACAAGTGTTAGCATCTTTGACATTATTCTTGATATAATTTCCATCAACCAACGCATCATCCTGCTTTTAGTGCGTTCGATTCCCAAGGTGTTCTTCTTAAAGAACCTCCTAAAGCATTCACTCGTTCATCAACCTTTCTTCATCGTACTGTAAGCTAAGCTGGCAGTTGTCACCCGTTAACATCTATAGAAAATATGAATAGCTTCCCAAAGCTGGCTGTTATCCCAGAAATGAATGTCTTCTCCAATTTAATGATTCATTTAATATAATTGGCTCCCACAGTACTAGGTAGATTCAAATGTTACAATCCATTACTTACCTTGTGTTCAAGAGATGACTTCTTCTCGCCGGAGAGGAGATGAAGAAAACCAGCAACCTTTTGCACGGGAGACACCTCATTTCTTCAAGATCATAACTCTCTCAAACACTTCGAACTGGAAGGCTTGTAAGTTCTTTTCTTAAAAATTCTTTTTGACCAACCGAGGCTGGGAAGGTCGAAGCGCCTTTTCTTTGTTGTTAATGTTAAAATATATCAGGCACTGCTTGTTTACTGTTCATGATGACTTTATATGTAATGAAACTAGGGTATTCCAAAGAGGTTTGTAAGAAAGTATGGCAAGAATCTTCCCAAAACGTTGCATTTGAGGGTTCCAAACGGTGGAAGTTGTAGGGTTGAGTTGGAAAAATTGGGATGATATGATTTGGTTATCAAAGGGATGGAAGGAACTTATGGAGCATTACCCTATTTGTCAGGACCGCCTTTTAGTCTTCAAATACGTAGAGAACTCAGATTTTCACATGCTGATATTTGACAAAAGCGCTTTGGAGATAGATTATCCGCTAATGAACACTGATAGCAAGAAATCGAACCTCGACACTGTCAAATCTGTCCCGCCTTGAATGGGAGATGCTGATGATCACTATAATATCCCAATTGAAAGTGAAAGGCTAGATGCTTTCTTGCTGAAGAGAAGAGAAGGATAAATTGCATATAAAACCATAGAATCACAAGCCTTCCAAGGTGATGAAATCCGATCCCGTTTGTCATGTCGATGATGGTACTATTTCCCGTGCAATTGGACTCGCATCAGGTTCCAAATCAAAAGGCTTCCCAACTTATCAAGGAGCTAAGCTTCTGCAACTAGATTCGGAAGGTGTGCAAATCTTCACCTATTAGTAGTGCATATGCTATGTATCGTTTTTCTTATGCTCTCTGCCTGACTGATGCAGGTAGGATGGAAAATTCCAAACGCAAGGTGAGCCCCACAATGCCGGCTTCCCGTAGTTCTAAAAGTTTGCAGGTAATCACGGCTTTCAAAGCAATCAACAAGTACAAGCTGCAATATCCTTCCTTCACGGTAGTTATCCGGTCACATAATCTATTGAAGCAAAATGTGGTAAGAAAAGATCCTGAGATAATAGTTCTGTGCAAAATTTGGACATGAATGAAATCTATGACCTTCTCGTAAGGTACCATCGTATTCCTGCATGTTTTGGCTTTGCCTATGAGATTATACACGTATTGTGGCTAACATTACTTGTGTTAGTCATCATATCTTTTATGTTCTTACTCAAAGATCATTTGTTGGTCAAAAATCAACTCGGTAGACTGTCCTAGGCAGGGTTTTAAAGGGACGTATCAATGGAAGAATGCAAACCGCAACTCATAAATATTCGGAAGGATCATGGCTGGTGAAGCTCCTGTACTCCCACAACATGGCTCGGGTAATCTCTCTGCCAGTTGGGGCGCGTTTCAGAGAGGAAATTCTCTAAAGGAAAGAGATGTCTGTGTGTTCGAGCTTGTTAGAATTGATAATATTGAACTCAAAGTCTCCATTTTTAGAATGTCAAGACATAGGCGTGAAGCTTAGTATGCCTACAGAAAAATCTTTGCTTCACTGTGTTTTGTTTAGTTAATTAGTTCAAAGAAAGCAAACCCATCTGCTGCAAGTAATTGAATGGTGATGTATTTCCTGATATTTTTCTGAAGACTAGTACATGTGTCTTATTTAACAAAGTATTAATTGAACTCACGGGTAACATGGAGAGTTGATCTATAACAGAGACTCATACTCCTTCAAGTAATATCTGTTACCAATGAGGTGGTCACTGAGAAGGAAAGAAAGAATGTCCTGCACCAACTCTGTTCTCATGAAATATGCGATGGTCTCTAGAGATCAATAGATATAGATTCAAGGAAAGGTGAATAAACAATAAATCTCGGCATCCATCAATAACACTAAAGGAATTTCCAACAAGAGGGCTAGTCTCCCAGCTTTTCGCCTTACAAAATGGATGAATGACCTCAATAGAACGACAATGAACCTTATAATAATTATAAAACTGAATCGCCATAAATTTCCAGAACTCATGGTCAGCAGGTATTTGAATGTTTTTGACCTCGGGGCTTAAAAAAATAAAGTAATAACACCATCGATCGGTGAACTTGCTTGTATCCCGCCAAATAAATCATTAGCAGTCGAACTATCCAGCAACTCCTATGAGTCAGACACAGCTGGATCAGAAGAAACAGTACTACTTGGCTTGCCGTTTTTGCTTATGAGATTGCTGAAGCAGCCTCTGACTTCGGCACCATAGATGTGCCCCATCTTGGAGCGTTTTGTCTCCAAGTATCTCTTGTTCTACTTTGTTATTGGAGTTACTAGAGGGGCTCTCCCAGAAATACTCAAGCCATAACCTTTAAGCCCCACATACTTTGACGGGTTGTTCGTCATCAGCTTCATTGTCCTTACTCCCAAGTCACGCAACATCTGCAGTATTAGTCATTATGTTAAGCAACAATACAATGGCATTGAATGCTAGGAAAAGTTCGATGATGGAGTGATTCTTTGTACTAATCAAATCTCATCTTTTTAATATGAGAATTTGAAGCTCTGCCCTAGTCACCAGCTTCCTCTAGTAACCCTACAAATGATGTACAATGTCTGAAACAATCACTTGAATCCAACTACCTCTAATTTCTGATTAGCTATATTAGTTTATTTATCTTCTCCATTCCCTGAAGCATAATGACAATGACCATGAACCAACCCCATACAGAAGCTAAATTATGCAGGACCTCTCACAATAGTTTCTCACTAAAGGAAGAAGTAGCACCAATTCCGTACTCTCTAGCATCAATGGACAATCCGAGCTCCACATTTGCTTCCATGGTGTCACACCCATCATCCTGCGGGTTATAGGCACGCAGTTTGTGTTCCAAAACTATGCCTCTTCCTTCAAGCCCTCAGAGGTACACCAGCACGCTCCTACCAGCCGCTTCTATCTGCTGCATCGCAAATGCAAGCTGGTCGTCATAGTCGCATCTAGCAGATCCAAAAATGTCTCCTGTGAGGCATTCCGAGTGTACCCTCACAAGGACATCTTGACCATCTCCAATGTCACCCTGTTCAGACGATACTACAGAGTATGAATCACATGAAGAGAAATATGGCTATTTGAAGGGAGGACATAAAACATAAAATAAGGGAAACTAAGAACACTATTTTTAATCAAAATTAAGGCATTCCTATATCGATTGCAGACACATGCAGCTTCCTTTTCAATCATTTCATAAACTGTAGAAAAAAAAATTACTATTCCATCATTTCATTAATATCCTAACAATCATATCTCCTAATGTCAAACATTCCTCTCCAGACAATGTTGTTTGCCAATTGGTACACCAAATTTATGATTGACACATGATTAGACATTTTTTTTACGAACTTCAGTATAAATTTAATGGCGTTCCACTTAAAAAATACTATCAATTTCTTAGTACAGCCAAATCCAATGAAAATACTATCAAACAAAATCATGCACTAGAAGTACATAAGATGAAGCACAAATTGAAGTTATGATGAAAAGGCACTGCCACGAACAAGACTCAAAATTTACAATTAAACTGTTCAAAACTCTCTGTTTATTGGTTTCTAAAATTCTTTGGACAGTTTAGCAAATAATTCATAATTTATCTTACCTTGACCATTGCAGTGTGCTCATTTCCATCTTGTATTGATCTATGGCAACGGGCTATGAATGGCCCCCACATTGCTGGTAATCTTGAAGCAGCAACATGTTCAACTAATTTCTTTCTTTTCCAGAGGTACCTGTAAATTTATGCATCTAATGAGAAGTGAAATCATTTCTCACTCACACATTATAAGAAGCTTCTCAATATATAAGTCTGAAATACAACAGACAAGTACTTTTTTGAAAATCTAGACATTCTATCCTCATTTCCTGGTGATAATGCCGAGAATGCACCTCAAACTTGGCCTCAGTTAACAGTCAACTAACATTCGGACATGGGTTTTGAAACAAGGTAAATACAAGAAATTGTACATAAAAATAACAGCATTCACGGGCTCATTGACATGACTTTGACAAGAAACCTAGCCAGTTATGACCAAATGCTATCATTAGACATCGGGCAAGAAAGGAACCCATATACTAATCTAACACCGCCATACACATAAAAAATTGAGAGAAACAATTCTTCTGAATATAAACCAGTGATCTCCATGGTGTCGAAGAGTGGAATAACAACCGCAAGCTTAAAGAATGAAGTAAACTTGAGACATGAATAGACCAAAACAGCTCATACTTCTCTCCTTTTTGCTATGTAAAACGACAGCCCAACAGCCTTCCATAGAGACTCTTTTTCCCAACCCCACCAGGGTTCCAAGGTCCTTAATTTATCCACTCCCAGAAAGGGGAGATGCTGCTTGGAAAACATCTTGGCTAAAAACGCCAATACTTAAGAAGTAAAAGTTGCAGCTGGAATTTGGATTTGACTCCTGAGAACTATTTGCATTTGGATTGCTGGGAAGAGAATACTTACCCGATTAGATCAGCAATAGATACAATTTTCAAATTCTCCCGCTAGACAAACTTGTGAAGCTTAGGTAATCTTGCCACGGAGCCATCATCATCCACTACCTCACAAAGAACTGCCACAGGTTCCATTCCAGCTAACATAGCTAGGTCAACAGAAGCCTTTGTATGCCCAGCTCTTCTCAGGACACCACCCTTCCTGTACTTCAATGGGAAAATGTGTCCCGGCCTGTTGAAATCTTCAGGTTTTGAATCTCTAGATGCAAGAGCCAAAACTGTCATTGCCCTGTCACGTGCTGATACGCTTGTAGTTGTCCCATGCTTTGCATCCTATAACAATATCTCTTAATTACCATCCATTACAAGGTAAGAGAAAAGCCAATCAGATGTCGTGACACAGATAACTAAGCTGATCGGAGGCCTTTAGGACGTCAAGAGTTGAAGAAAACAATATTGTTCTACTAAAGTATGAAAAAAGTGGGAATTATTCATCATTTTCTTCATAATATTCATTTCCTACTTTACAAATCAAGACCTCTACTGACTGGGGACATAGAACAATCTGAAGTGTCTTATTCTCCAAAGGGCTGTTTCTTAAGTACATAAACCTCTAAGAAACCAAAGCAGAATAACAATACATACACAGAATAAGAAACAGAGTTTAAATTTTCCCTACCTGAAGGAACCGGTGCCAGTCAATTATCTTCAAATAAGTTTTGAGAAAAATTTCATGGATTGAACAACAGATGTAGAATAAAAGTACATACCACAGTCATAGTGTACACAGTCCGAGGCTTCTCTTCATTCTCTTTGTCACTCACCATCAAAGGAAGTTGCAAGCGCTCCAGATCTCCCTCTTTCATGCTCACGCAAACGATCCTAGTGCCGTGCTTCACAATAAATGCCATAGCCTCAGGCGTTGCCTTTTCTGCTGCCAGTCTAAGATCACCCTCATTCTCTCTATCCTCATCGTCTACCACCACTACAATCTGGAATTCAGTTCCAACCATGACATAGACTTTCATGGATGAAAAATTAAAATGAGCTCGATAATGTGATACAGAAAGCACACCAACCTTTCCTTGGCGGATGTCCTCAATCGCTTCTGCAGTAGATGCAAAGCCTGCTGTGGGTTGGTCCAAGTCAAATTCACCACCCTTGATGGGGAAAGAAGTGCTTATAGGTGCAGTATTAGCTGCAAACGCCCCAAACGCTATTGCATCAGGCTGAAATCGAATGCCAACTGATTCCTCACCAATCAGAGTCTAGCTCACAGCAACATCACCAGGATAAGACAAAGTTTTACCTCTGCCAGGTATCACTGCAGCTTTTGCTGCGACAACACCCCTCCCATTGGAGGATAATTTACTACCCAACAAATCCGCAGTTAGATCAGATGAAAAACCAATTTGCAAAGAGGGGTTTGCCTAAAGCAGCAAATTGGATGATTTTGAGCTTCTGGAAACTCTGCATGAAATAAGGCCAGTTAGATTTTAACCATGAGGATTAGCTTGGACAAAAGCATCAATCTTGGTACAATCGCAAAAGCTACTTAAACTCAGCGCAGCATCCGTTCTATAAGTCGAAACTAACAATGAAGGAACTAAAACAACTAGTTAGCAGTATTCGATACTTGGAGGAGAAGCATCCCATATAGATGCTCACCAGAGATGGTCTTGTTTTCTTCCCAACTTCTTATATGACTGTTGATGCATCAATCAGTCATGGGCAGGTTGACTTTGCAGAGTGGACACAGGCCATCAACTTCACCAATTACTTCGAAAAGCCCATCATGATTTGACTACTTATGGACAGGAGCCAACATCTACAAATACGTTCTTTTGAGACAAAGACCAACTCATCCCTTGTTAAGTCAAGCATAGGAGGATGACAAAATTAAGTCGAGCTAAGTGGGTTCGACTGAGTGTTTACTTCCCAAGCTCCCAAGGATGGACTAAGCACAAAGCTAGTGACAAACACAAAATCTCGTCCACCATTTCTGAGCTGCCTCCGAATTCTAACGAATTGAGAAATTGATAAGATCATAGACTTGCAATTGTAATTGTGACTAATGGATCAATGTTGTGCATATTTGATTGATCTACATGATCTTGGCCAGTGCCACATAGATTTTCGTCTTATATATTAGCCTAGTATGAAGGTTAGCAAAGGTCGCGTCACCTTTGCCTACCTTGGCGAGGAATGCTACACCCTCATAGTGCTTGGACTAGGGATGAGGGATTCTATTTGGGTTCCACTTGGAACCTGAATTTACCTGTTGGAACAAGCTCTCTAATTTTTAGATCCTAGAACCTACAATGTTACAAGTTATAAGGTTGGTTCCCCCATCATAGGTTTTAGGGTTAGTTCTAAAGTCTACCAAAATTTCAAATGTACTCTTAATTGAACCATTACTTCTAATGGCCATCATTTGTTACAATCCAATCCACTAATATAACTCACATTTATACATATGAAAATCATAAAGTATTAATGAAATTATAGTTTATGTCATGAATATCGCTTGGAATAGAAATTTGAATTAGTGGTTTCAAATTACACACTTGTTATTGGATGCGGCTGAAAATACCGCACGATTACATGAAGATATAGAACAGAAACAATACAAAGACTTGTTTCAAGTTCCACATTCTTGGTTTCAATTTCCACCAGGGACTTGAACCTACTTATTAGAATAGATTTCCCAATCATAGAACTTGATACCTACCCTACATATCCTAAAAATTGAAATGAAACGATTCTTACCAATCCAATTCTCAGGTTCTCAGTTTTACCTTAGAACCATTAAATGCAATTTCAATAGTAATATTTTATTTTAGTTAGAAAATGCAATCAGATGTTTGGGGTAGTATAAGTGATCAACAAGTGATAATTCATATCATGGAGGAAACTCTATAGAGTTCCATCACAATTAATTGGTGGCTCCACAATTTCTTATGGACGCAAGTATCATAAATAGTTCAATCTTATGGTTCTTCATTATTTGCATATGGCCTTTTTTTTTTTTGAAGGTGCTCATTTTGTTTGGGCCTTTTATTTCTATTCAGCAGGCACGATTAATGGCAAGTTCTTATTGGATCTATTGTTTGGGCTCACCCCTAGCTTAAGCTGCTCTGGTAACGCAACATCATACACCTAGCCCAGCCGCTTTGAACCGTGAATTGCGTCTCTCGAATAGGTTTTTGCTTGTAGTTTCTTTTTTCAGTTTTCATTTTTGTTATCCATGCAACTTATCGCAGAAAAATTTGTCATCGTAATCAGTCTAGTTAAACAGGGATTTGGTATGAACTGAACATTATACGTCAATATCTTCATTTGATTAACATGAACAAAAATATACAGTTTTAAAAATAAAATTAAACAAAAATAAGTTTATGAATTATATTGAATAAATTAAAAAATCGAATTCACATGAGTTATCCCAAAATAAATAGTCAAAAATGATAATTTCGCCACCGTCGCGATTCAGCGGCTGGCTCTCAGAAGCGCCCTTCCCGAGCTTCGCCGCCTCCGCTCCGTCGCAGAACGGAGCGGAGCGTCCGAGCCCTTTTCCTCACACCAAAAGAAATAAAAAAATTAATTAAAAATCGCCATATATCTCTCCGTTAGCGTTGGGACAGGCTGGTTTCGAATTCTGTAATGAGCCCCGCCGCCTCAATTTACCGTTATCTCCTCACCCACCTAAGCCCCTCGTGGCGAACCACCCCGTGCCATTCCCCCATCTCCCGGGGGACAAATTCGTAATCCTGCCCTCCTCAATTCAACCGCACCATCGCCCCCCCCTTCTCTCTCTCTCTCTCTCTTCCCCTCCCCTTTCCTTTCTCTCTCCTCAACCTCCGCGTTTCCCACAAGAGGCCTCCCCGTTCCGATCGGCGAGAATCCGCCATTGTCGCCGCTTCGAAACCTTCCGGCTCGCGAGCTCCCCCCGCCCCGCCGCCGCCGCCGTCTCTCCGCCGGATCGATCGGTTGCTGGCCTCGGTAAGAGGAGGCGGAGCGGCCTCTGTCTCTCGAGAGCGATGGGGGATTTCAACCTCGCGCTCGTCATCGTCGCGGCCGTCGTGTGCGTTCTCGTCTTCCTCTTCAATGTCTACCTCCTCGTCAACTACCAGCACCCGGACGACGCCAACCAGGCCTACTTCCCCAAGGTCGTCGTCGTCCTCGGCCTCTCCGTGGCCGCCATCTCGATCCTCATGCTCCCCGCCGACGTCGCCAACCGGCAGGCCTGCCGCCACGCGATCTACAACGGCGCCTGCAACCTCACCCTCCCGATGAAGGATCTGTGGCTCGCCATCTACATCGTGGACGCGGTGCTCGTCTTCTTCGTCATCCCCTTCGCCATGTTCTACTACGAGGGGGACCAGGACAAGTGCGTTTGGTTTAGGGTTCTTTCGGAGCGGCGACGTCTCCGATCGAGTGCTTTTTTTGTGCGTGCGTGTGATGTGGCCGTTGATAGGCGGGTTTTTGGTTGCAGGAGCGTGGGCAAGCGGATAAAGAGTGCGTTGACATGGGTGGTGACCACCGGCATTGTGTGCGCTCTCGCCCTCTCGGGCGTTGATAAGAGCAATTGAAGCACACGAACGAAATTGAAATTTAAGATGATTACAATTATCATAAGAAGTTTAAAATGCAAGTTTCGTATAATGGGATCTTGACACATGCTGCTTCAATTTATATTGATACCATTTTCAAAAAGTTTAATGAAAATTTTTTGGAATGTTTCTCTGAATAGATTTCAAGTATTGCATTTGATGGATTGTGTATGGGGATTAAATGTGAACATCTCATTAGATTTAATACCGTAGACTTATCAATTTCTTGTGAATATAAATTATTTTAATTGAAAGGGTGGTTGTGTCGCCATGCATCACACGTATTGAATGGGAACATATCGGTGGTTAAAAGCATTCCATCTTCCTAAATTTTGAAAAGATGGACTAAGGATGCCAAAGAATGAATTGTGAATGATGAATCTTATCAAATGCCACATGATCCATCTAAATTTAATCAATTTTCCTAGTTAGTGTAAGAATCTTTTGAATTGATAAGTTTGAGAGTCGAAGATGTAAATATTATGAGAATAGTGATGAAGAATATGAAAATAGCGAATGCTCAAATTTCATCATACAAATCAAGTATGGGTAATAATGAGACTTTTTTTGTGTGATATCTTAGTATTGGACTCCCTTCTAAGGAAAACAAATGGAACAAGTTATGAAAGGTTTTAAAAGCTCAAATGAGAAAAAGAGGAAAAAAAAAATGTCTAAGAGATCAAAGCAGAATAATAATAGATACATACGATAGGGAATAGAAAGTTCAAATCTCGCCTCTTTCATGCCCGCGCAACCAATCCCAAAGCGCGATACTTCACAGTAAAATGCCGTAACCTAAGGTGCTACCATTATAAGGTCACCCTCAATTCTATCTATCCTCATCGCCTCCCACCACTACAAATCTAGAATTTGAAGCTATTTTACTCTTTGGTATCATCATAGTCAGGTCGGTGAAAAGACCAATTCGTGAAGAAGACAACAGAATCGGAGGATTATGAGTTTCAGCAACCTTGGCATGAAGCAAGGCCACTTGGATCTTTGCCATGAAGGTCGAGCACCGAGTAGAGCTTGGGTTTGGGGCTTTTTCAGTGTTGACAAAATCCCTGAATTCAAAACGATCGGGCACTTGCATTGTCAATTTGTGGGGAATACTTTAGCAGAAATGCAAGTATCTGATCAAGGTTGCTTTTTGAAGTCTTTCTCCGATGGAAATTAGAATCTAACAAGACAATACATAGCAATTCTCTACTGATACCAACTTGAAGATGTGGGCTATAGCATTTTTTTTCTTTAGCTCCTAAGCACTTTCATCTTTGATTTGAATCGTAATCTACTCCCTTGACAAGAATCTCCACCGTAGAATTGTCTTTTTCCAAGATTAATAATAAAAAGGAAAAATTCTACCGGGCCTCAAAAAATTAACAGAAAAGAGCTGGCACAAAATGATCTGGGCCATACTGGGTCGCGACCGAGCAGCCCTTCCGCCATCCCTACTTTGCTGCACTAGTCATGCACTCCCCTGGAGACAGCTGCTTTGACTTGCGCGAGGCGATTGTCAGATGTCGCTCCACCAAAAACTTGTTAATGCCGGTTTCCACTCTTTAGGATTTTTTTGGTTACCTTTTATCCATTTAATTTAGTCATTTAGGGCGCAAATGATAATCATTCTAATCAGAAATTGATTTCTAGACGAGAAATATATATATTTTTTATTTCTATTCTTAAATAAGTTTCTAAAAAAAATACCCATTTGATAATGACATAAAATTTTTACTTTCGAAATTGAAATTTGTTTGATAATAATACCAAATTTCTCCCTCCTTGTCGATGGCGGCTATCATTGATTAGCGGCGGAGGCAACAAAGCGATGGGTAGCGGCAGCGGTGGCCGATGACCAACAATCGATGGTGGCGGATGGCGGACGGCGGATGGTGGTCCGCGACAATAGATGGACAATTGGTTAATAGTGAGAACGAATCATGATAAGAGTTTTTATTTTTCATTTCTATTCCAAAAAAAAAAATGACTTCGATTTCTATTCCAAACCCATTTCTAGAAAAGAAATCTATTCTAGAAAAAAAATGAAATATTTTTACCAAATGGATTTTTCTTCCTAAAATAAGTCTGAAATAGGAAAATGGTTCGGAACATAAATAGAATGGTTATCATGTGCACTCTTAAAAGTATGGATATGATCTAGCCAAAAATGTCACGAATATTTAATTTGCCCAAAAAAAAAAAAAAAAGATAAAGTCTAATATAATGTACAAGAATTCATGTCTACTCCCACGTATTCTTAATTGTATTAGCCCTTAGAAGGTTTTTGAGCAATTAAAAAACAATTAGTTCTATGGTAGTTATTACATTACTAAGCTATTATATTGCGCAAATCATAAGTTTTAGATATACATCACATGTATCTTCAGCGTATTTTCAAATTCAATTGCAAATAAAGATATTATAAATGCCAAGGCAAGTGATAAAATCAGAATCCAAGACCATTTTGTAGGGGAGAAATTCGACAATTTACTTAATGCTGTCGATTTTCACTAAAATCAAAAATAAAAGCAAGGACGGAAAGAAAAAGCTCTTCCCCTTCTAAAATTAGTCAATCCATTAAATTGGCACTCCCACTTCATTTTACGCCACATTTTATGAAATAATAAAAAAAGAATTTTAAAATGGATCATAGAGGCACGTGCACCCCCCTTCCGTTGAAACTACCGTTAAATAGCATATGTGGCGGCTTACGTGTCAGTGTAAATCTATACGGCAGCCGAGTACACAAAAAATAAAATAAAATGAAAACATGTCGTTTTTTGCATCCGAAAGCTATCAGATATCATCAACACAAGAAAATAGAAAAGAAGAAGACTCTGAAGAGGAGGTCCATATTGAAGATCGGACGACTGACTGGAGTTTCAATGTGAGGCTTTTTTTTTCCCATTGACGAATGCCCTAAAATTTGAAGCGTTGGGACAATGCCTTGTTAATTTGAGGGAAAACTCAAAGAGATGGAAAATTTTATCATTATTTCCTAACTATTTTTATGCTCGTTGTTTCAACTAATTATGTGCAAATTGATGGCAATGCCCAAATATGTCGATTCGGGGAAGCTTCGAGTAATACAGTTCAGATTCGCAAGCAATCAAGAGAGTTTTTGCAATTGCAGTATTATGATCGAACGATTGCTTGTATGCTTTCATCATTCAATTAAAAAATCTGATATATCTTTGATGCTCATGTTTTGTTTCCATTCACATCGGAACCTGCTTTGTTTCGAAAGCATATTGCAGATCCTGCCGTGGGATTTAGTCATTGCTTTTGATGCTTGATTGCGCATCGCTTCCAGCAAAGACCCCAAAAGTTCTGGTCACAAGAAAGAAGTAATATAACATGTTGATGGCCCATAAGGAGAAGAGAGAGAGAAGAGAGAGAGAGAGAGAGAGAGAGAGAGAGAGAGAGAGAGAGAGAGAGAGAGAGAGAGAGAATCTCTAAAGAATGACGAATCTTGAAGAGAAAATTAATGATGAGATTATGTCTATGTTGAAAGATGGATGAGAGGAATCTGCTTAGCTTGACATAGCGTTATTGGAAAGATTAGAATCTTAGAAATCTTCTGAAAAATTAAACTCACCCGTTGCCTCTCTTTGTATTTTGAAATTACGTGCCGTTATAGCTTTTGTCCTCGAATTATTCTCAACACCTGAATATTAAGGTGCTCATTTACCAGTAAATTGAACAGTATAAAAAGAAACGAAAATATACGGCTGATGATCCTGCAATGACTTCGGCTGATTGATCAGCTTTCATAGGTCCACCCCTTAGCAACTAATGCACTTAAACTGCAATCAATTTCATAATTGTCTTTCGAGTTGGCTTTTCACCATCATCATTCTTAATCTGTTGACATGTTAGCCTGTTATGGACTTTCCGCTTCGTCTTGGACGGTAAAATTAAGGATCCATCCATCCACCCACTCGGGGGAGCGTCCCTTGTAGCTTCATAAGCCATGTTTCTTGCTCACATCACACTCTTTTATTAGCGAGACATCTCAGTACATAACAAATCAAATAGTCGAGATGCAGAGTTGCACTGAGTTGGTTATCTATGGCTCTATAGTAAAGGCATCCCGTTGCTCTTGAATTAGCCAGCGAATTTGAATTGGAACATCCCTTTTTTCTAGTAGGTGATGTAGCCAACTTGTTATGAAGAGACACGTGCTGAGATCCCGAGCTTAATTGATCAATGGCATATCTATCTCCAATTCCATTATTGACGTTATTTATACTGCCTCATGTTTTAAGTTAGTTTTGCTAAGTTAAATAGGTTTGTGTAGGAAAGCATGTGACTGTGATTTTCTTCAAAGTTCTCAGCTTAATCCAAGGAGCACCTTTACCTTGCTTCAGGTAGCTTTCTTCCGCCCGGAATTTGGCCCTGCCCCATTCCCACCTCTTCCGAAAACAAATTTAACGTCTAATTTCAGTAAGATAGGTTGTGACAAGAAACTAGGTTAAGATCGATGGCTTTCATTGTTAGTTAAAGATTGCTCCTTAAAGCTACTCAAGTTAGCGACCTATATCATTTGTGCTTCTCTCATTGGCTTATGCTAATGTCATAAATTGGTGGTTCAAACATGCGTATTTCAAAGCTGTTCATTATGGATTCATCAAGAAAAATATCTAGGAAAATAAGAGAATCGCGACTCTCGTGTATTCAAATAGATCATGACTAGTGGAGTTCAGTAGCTATCCATGCGCCCCAATGGCTTTCTTAAGTGCGAGAGCTTTGGGATTTAGATTTAACATTTTGAAAATTGACTGTTTCTTCATTATTTCTTACGTGAAGCAACAAGTCATTGTTTCCGTGGTTCGATGGTTTCGTTATCAACCATAAAAAATTAGGGACGTCTCATGGTGCTGCCGGTGACCTAAAGTGAATTGGGCTGACCAGCATTTCAAAGGTCCTAAAATGAAGTGGGCTTATTATGAAGTCTTAATCAAGATGACGGTCTAACTTCAAATTTAAGGTATCTTCATTCATGCAACCTCTTTTGCTTTTCATTTAGGTTTGTGGCCCACTTCTCAGAAAAATATGTGCGAGATTCTTTGCTTTCTGGCAAGAATGTCCTTCCCTTTCGTCCTCATGCCTGATTTACCTTTATTTTTTTGGGTATCCAAGGAGGACGAACCCTTTTGTTAGATCGTAATCCAACTTGGCGCACATGGTCACCAACCAATTAGTGAATTAAATTTCGTGGAGGGCATATGCACCCAAGACAAAAGTGTTGGCATTCGCGCATTTGCACTAGGCAGCGGTGTTTTTAACAAAAGCTAATCTTGGAATCGGGGAAAGTCTTCATTTGATTATAATTATTATGAACCTCAAATCAGAGAGTTTAAGACAAAAAAAATGCCTTAAAAGGCACAAATAAGATCCGCATTTCACGGTCTAGAAAAATGAGATTCGATAATGACAAACAAAATCATGTGAAGAGCAAAGTCATTGGATATCATGCACTCACTCATATCAATAACAAGGTGTCCGCTTATTGCACGGATCTAAGACTATGCTTTTAAACATTATTCCAAACATTTGTTTTAATGTATTTTGCCATTGTTCCCACTTCAAGTTAGTTATTCTTCTCAAATATATCCTGAATATTTGTCAATATATATATATTTTTTTAACTACGTACAAATTGTATAGGCATTCATGTCAAAATAGAGAAACATTGACGGTTTCATGCTTTAAAATTCCTATGACAAATAATGGTATGAAATGAAATAGAGTGCGAGACATTTTATAGAAATTGCAATAAAGGTTCGATGAAATATAAGTTAAAGACCACACTATTATTGATTAAGAAAACAATGACCAATTCAACCTCACTTTTTTACAAATAAAACTCCATGAAAATCCGGTATATATATTTAAAAAAATTCCCAAGTAATCAGTAATTCTCTTACCTTCTAATATCTAATTCAGAATAATTGTCAAATATTCCATAAGATTCTAATTTTTTTTTTTTTTAGGAAATAGGGCAGAATGCAAAATACACTTATTTTTCACAATCAAAAAATTATACTTACTTTATCTCGCCATTTGAAGAATAATATGATAATTGTACGTTAATATTTTCATTTTCTTAAGAAAGGATACACAATGTAAATTAACTTATTCCCTTTTAGAGATAATACATGAAAGGTCAAGACTTATTTTCAACTAATGGACAACATTAATTAGATATAATTTAGCCCAAGTCTTACTATGTCAATAAGTAGAACATTAACAAAAGTTGCTATTCAATATATAGAACAAAAAACACGGCCATTTTACGCTTCAGAGCTGTTTTCGATCTGAATACCATTTCGAAAATTGAACTTCAATTTTTTTCTCTACAAGCCCCCTCACAAAAATGAACAAGAAGACAATTGCTACATAATCAAGTGAATCATTCTACTATCACCATCTTCAACTATCAATTAAACAGTATTGGGAGGCATCAAAAGGAGATCTTCCCCACTATAGTCGTAATATAGTATTTGTTCATTTTACTAAACTCAAGATGGGTTGGATATGGACATGATGCAAATCCAAAAAGACTCACTTAAAGTTGTGTTTTGCCGTTGTAATCTCATTTCAAATAGTTTTTAAAATTTTAAGTGATCCATACACAACCTGTCACACTAACATTTGAAAAATAGGTTTCTCTACAAATTGCCATCTCTAGATATACAAGTCACGTGAATGTAGCCTGATCTTGCCTGTTTGTTCTCTTTATTAATTTCATTTGTTATATCTATGATGATAGGCTGTATAAAGCAGACAATCACTAATTTAAAGTCGAATCATTTATTAATAACATCTTCTTTGAAGGTTTTATAAAAATTTCTTATTCTAATCGTCCTTGTGTTGATTCCCCATAAGGCCTGTCACACAAATATCGATGGAAATATAAATATCGTGACAACAATTAAACATGCTACTAATCACGTGCATGTACGGGCATAGCCTGTCCTTGTCCATTTGTTCTCTTAATTACATATTACCATATCGATAGTGGCAGATTATAAAAAATACTTATAAAACGAGTGATAATCCAAGTCGAATCATTTTCGTTCTTTAACAGCTGGTAGTCTTTTTTTTTTTTAAAAGCCACTTGATGGGTTGCCATTTAAATTTAATAATGCAAAGAAATCAAGCAAAGAAGTCAATTTAAGTCGAGGATTGTTGTCTCGACTGAGAAGACGGACAGAGGTCATTTTTTTATTGTTATTTTTGGCTAGTGATGATTTGGAGCAATGTGCTACCAAGTGTCCAGCTTCCCAAGGAATTGACTGGCGCTTAGCTAAGGCCTTAACTAAGGTGAGATGATCGAGCTGCATAATTCATACTCATCTCGTCTTTCTTTCTTGTGCTTTGGGTCTTTTTTAAGGTTCTAAATCATTATATCACTAGTACTAATGAGGATGCTCAGCTGATAACCTTTGGTTTATCCAGGTTAATCTCAACTTTTGAATATTGTGAACCTCTCATGACATCGAATAAAATACAACTGTTTGATATATATAATGTCTAGTAGGATGAGAAAGACCTAATTCACTACACATTTAGAATAGAGAACTCCTCTTGCTGAGTGCTAGCATTGTCATATCAACTAGGCATCAGTCAGTCATTGGAGGGGTCACATACATTTTGAAATTCTAATCGTCACCTAGTTTTGATTAAAAAAAGCACCACATACAAATACTCGATGAAAGTATTAATAGTATGAAGGAGATTAAAGATGCTATTTTACAATCATGTATTAGTTACTTGTCAAAATCATGTAGTCTCTTAAGTACTCTGGAAATTCCAAGGGTCCAGATGTGCTTTTTGCCTTGGGATATGGGACAAATAGCACTGTGTGAATGATCTCTCAATTGTAACCATTTTTCTGAAAAATATTTGCGACCACTCTTTACTATCTAACAAGAGTTTTCTTCTATAAAATTGGCAAATAGGAACAACAACCCATGCCCTTCATGCTCGATTTACCTTAAAAATCAAAGGACGACAAACCCTTCTGTTACATCATAATTTGACTTGGCGCACATGGTGACCTAGCAAAAAGTGAATTAAATCTTGTGGCCTGCATGTGGCCAAGATTACGGTATTGCCATCTATGCATTGGCAATCTAATTACATTTGTAATGAAAACTATTGTATAGATTGGTTCTATGAATTTATAGATGATGTACTAGCCCTTAACGTAATGATTGATAGTGTATATTTGTGTTCTTTGATACATTGAAAAGGCAAGAAGTATGGTACAAGTACATACTCTTAGGTATATGGAAAATGACCTCTAGGGACTCGTCAGACAAGATTCTACCAAAAGCTTATCCTTGGAATTATAAAATTAGATGGACAAGGGAATCTTTCATTTGTCATAATTATAGTGAACCTCAAAGCATAATAGAAAAAAAAAAAGGCCTTAAAAGGCACAAAGAAACAAAGACCAAAGCGGGGCTCGACAAACAAGAATAAGTTAAAGCAAAGTGAATGTCCTACTAAGTAAGATAATCCACATTTCATAGTTTTAAAAAAAGAAATTCGATCTTGAGAAATGAAATCACGTGATGAGCAATATCATTGGGTATCATGAACTCACTCACATAAGAAGCAATAGCAATAGTAGGAGTAGTTGAACCACAGTTTGTAAACTATTTGAGAGACCCGAGACCACTCACTCCTCTTGCGTGTTCATTGCGCAGGTCTGAGGCTTTACTTTTTGTATATTATTCTAAAGGTTAGTTTTGACCTATGGTGCCTTTGTTCATACTTCAATTTATTATTTACATTTTTATTCAAGGTGTTAAATACATTTGAAATCCTAATCGTCGCCTTGTGTCGATTCCCACGAGCCCCCCAAATGGACATATCGATGAGATTATTAATATTGTGAAAGAGTTTAAAGATGCTTACTCATCACGTGCGTGTCTGTGTGTGGCTTGTCCTTCTGTATCTGTTCTCTTAATTACATCTTTTTATATCGACAATGACAGACTCCAAGAAGTACTAATTAAACAAGCGATCGTCCAGCTGGAAGTATTTTGCTTTTCATTTCCTTCAATCCACTTGACGGGAAGACCGACAGTGGTCATTTTTTGTCGTTATTTTTGCTAGCGACGACTCAGAGTAGTGTGCTACCAAGTGTTAAGCTTCCCAAGAAATTGATTGGTGCTTAGTTAAGGCTTTTAACTGAGGTGAGATGATCGAGCTATATAGTTAATACTCATCTCCTCTTTCTTCCTCGTGGTTTTGGTCTTTGTTAAGGTTTTGAATCACCATATCGCTAGTACTAAATCTCGGCCGTTGATAATCAAATTTAACGAGGATGCTCAGCTAATAACTTTCGTTTATCCGGGGCAATCACAAATTTTCAATTATTGCGGCTCACGAGAGATCGAATAATCAAATTGTGGGATTCGCTCTCTAAGCAAGAACTTGCCTAGTAAAAGATCTTTCCCTACTTCATAAAAAATATCTTTTCAGGTAGAGATTATTAGTTTAATGCATCACTACCGACATAATCACGGAGTCTTCCTAAAAAACCCTAGGGGGACTTATTTTGATTGTAGCGTGTGTTCTGAAGGGGCAACTCTCTGGCTTAAAGAATTTGCATGTCCACAATATCCATAGAAACATACGTGGGATCGTTCATATCAATCACAACTTTCATCTTATTCAAGTGTTTTGATATACATCATTTAGTGGCATGAGAAGTTCTAATTCAATCATAATTCAGATAAGTGCCCCGTTACGAATATTGGTGAAAGGATTGATAATATGAGAAAGATTAAAGATGCTATTTATCACAATTATATATTATTAAGGGTAGCATGCAATCTTATTAACATTTTTTATGTTAAAATGATTGCTACAGATGGCTTGTAATATTTTTCAACGGCAAGATATCTAATTTTATGATTAAATCAGTTGATGATGGAAGTCCCTCTTAGAATATGAAAATTTTCTTGAGGATGTATTGGTCAGACATAAAGGGATCTTGCTCTTTTTGGATGCTCTGAGAAATTTAAATTCCATGTGTGATTTCTTTGTCAGGATTGTTCCCAAATTTGTCCCTATGAAATATTTCCTTAAGAGACCAAAAAGGACAATGCTAAAATACCCAATCTCTTATAATTATCTTCACACATACCACTTTTTTAGCTTGCAGTTATTTTTTCTTGTGTCTTCTTCATTTTTACATTTTCGCTTGCGGTATCTCTGTTTGTGGAAAGTGATGTAAATTTAATTATGCTTATCATTGTGGTTGCTGAGTGTAAATTCTCTTTTTGAAGAAATTATACTCTTTGATATAAAATTATGCACTAACTTCACAAACAAAATCAATGTGAGAATCTTTATATGGTTATAATAACAGTCTCTTCCCTAAAGTTGCCTTCAAGGTTGACACATATCACTCTAGATAACTGGAAAAGACTTCTCTTTATCCCCAGAATTGGAGGCGATACATTCTCCCCGAGAGAAGAAATGTGCTCATATATTTTCTACCTCAGTTAATATAAAGCACTACAGACTAGATAGATTAGGATAATTGGACAATCAATCATTATCATAATGTATAGAAAGCAATAGAGTTATAATATTTAATTGAATCAATGTAGTCCTAACCTTTTGAGGAAAAATATAATCAAGACATTTCGATCAAGTCTTGCCTAACTAAACTAACATAGCAATTCAGTCATTAGCGGCGGCCTTACTTGTAATGGCAAGTTGTGAGAGGATTATTTCAAATGATGCCATTTTTTTTTCTGATTTAGTTTCACTTAGTTACATCTTGAGCTTGAGCTAGCAATTAAAATGAGTTTAATACGAGACTGATGGAAACCCATAAATACGCACGTGGTCTTGGACTTTGATATTCTTAACTCGTTTTATTCGGATTTGTAAATTTTAACTTATTCATATATAATCTGGCATAATAAATTAGAGCTGGAAAATTCGATTACAGCCCACAGTGCCACCACTAGAAAGAAATACACGATGCATGAGTGTGACCTGTCTTTGTGCGTTGGTTCTCTTTATTTATTGAACTTTATTATATCGATGATGACAGACCGCATAAAGTACTTACCATTTTTTTTTTTTACAGCTGTTAATCGTCTGTTTTTAATAATTTTTCTAAGGCATTATGCGCATGCAATTTGACTTCTGAAATGCAAAGAGATCAACCAAGGAGACTATTTTGTCACAACGGGGGCGTAGCTTTCGTTACTTTTAAAATTTTCTCGGGATAAGAACAGTATAACTACTAGACGTTTACTTGAGTGTCAATTTTTTTTTTTTTTTTTTGCTCATTTAAGTATCGTAAATTTAAAAATTCGATCACTTGAGTACTACTTCTGATTTGTCCCACCGGAAAAGCTACGTAACTGCTGGAAATATTTTTTAATATTTTTATTTTGAATTTTGCTTTTTTCTTTTATTCTTTAGGGTCGGCAAGGGTCATTGACAACCCTCATTGGCTATGGTCACCTCGCCCAAGGCTTTGCCCTTGGCCGGAAAGGCCTTGGGCAAGGCCGTAGGTGCCTTGCGACCGCTAGCGAGGCCATGACGACCCTCGCCTGCTCTAGGCGGCGTTGCTCGCAGCCACCCCACGGTCGGTGAGGGCCTCGCCCAATCTAGGCGAGGCAGCCGCTAGTCGGTGACCCTCGTCGACCATCAAGAAAAAAAAAAGCAAAATATAGATGGAAATAAAAAATTCAAAAAATTCAAAGAATCTTAAAAAAAAGTAAAAAAAAAAATCATTAGGACATTTGGCCGGAATCAACAGTCAAGTGATGAATTTTTCTTTGACGTGGTACTCGAGTGAGTGATTTTTTTTTTTTTTTACACTTAAATGAATGCTGTACAAAAGATTTAATACCACTACTGTTATCATGCCCAATTTTCTCAGTACTGGATCGCTGTTTAGGCATTTGCGGTGGAGGCCTGGACACCGGTGACGGTGAGCGGTCAACTAAAGGAATATTAACGTGCAGAAAATCAACCTTTTCTGAAACTCGAATTTTTATAATTCCGCCATCTCATTGTTGTCTTGACTGAGGCGACCAAGAGCAGTCTTTTTTAATTTTTATTTTTGACCAGTTTCTACTTGGAGCAGTCTGCTTCCAAGTTTTCGGCTGCCCAATATTCTGATTAATTTTAGTTAAAGGCATTAACTAAGGCTAGATTACCAAGCTCTTGCATGCCTAAATTGATTGCTCTTCGACGCCTCTCTTCCTTCATCCCTTTTTGCACTCAAATCTCTTTGCCTCATTCGCCTCTCGTTGTTCTTGCTCTGTTTCGCTCTTTCTTCTCCTTGGCCCCATCATTCTTCCTCCTCTTCTTCTTCTTCACTGTCTGCTGCTCTTTTTCATCATTCTCTCTCTCCTGTCTGCCTGTTTTATCGCTCTTTCTTTCTCAAAAAAAAAAAAAAAAAAAAAAAAAAAGAGAAAAAGAAAAGGAAAATGTCGATCGATTCTGTTGTTTCTATTGCGTGGGATGTCTTGAAGTGGGCAGTTGTTCCCATCAAGCGTCAATTCGGATACGTGATCTCCTCCAAGAGCTACGCCCGGGATCTTCGGAAGGAAGTTGGGAAGCTGGCGTATGAGGCTGAGAGGATCCAAAATGCAGTGGAAGAGGCCAGAAAAAACCTCCGGAATGTCTACAGTCCCATCACAGAGTGGCAGGCAAGGGCCGAGAAGGCCTTGAATGAGGCGCGAAACTTGTTGGACGACTTCGAAAAGGCGAGTAAGAATTGCTGCCACGGGTGTCTTCCCGATCCCAATTGTCGCTATCAGTTCAGCACGAAGGCCAAGGGCAAGATCGAGGACATCAAGCAACTCACTCAAGACTGCAGTCAATTCAAGGACATCTCCTTCAACGGTCCTGCTCCAGGGAATGTTGCTGCTTCGACTCCGGCCAGGAGAGAGGACAAAGATTTCGTCCAGTCGGCCACTGTGACGACCTTTGCTTCTTTGGCCTCGACGTCGATTGAGCTTAAGGACGATGGCATCGTCAATTCCAGAGAATTGATCATGCGGGAGATCATGGCCGCTCTTGCTGATAACAACAATAGAGCGGTCGGGATTCATGGGATGGGTGGTGTCGGCAAGTCCACCCTATTGGTGGAAGCCGAAAAGAGAATAAGAAAAGAGAATTCGTTTGATTGGGTCGCTAAGGCTGACGTATCGGAAAATCAAGACATCAAGAGGATTCAAGGAGAGATTGCTTACGCGTTGGACCTGGACATGAAAGATGCAGAGTATGTCAATTCGCGAGCTGCGCGTCTAAGCAAAAGGCTGGAAGAAGAGGAGGGGGCGAAAAAGAAGGTCCTCATAATACTGGACAACCTATGGAAGGGGCTTGACTTGAAATCAGTGGGCATTCCTTGCGGACATGACAACAAAGTCATAGGATGCAAGTTGTTGCTGACGTCAAGATTTCGAGATGTTTTGCGAAGGGAAATGGGCTGCGACAGGGACTTCCGCCTTGAAGAGCTAAAGGATGAAGAGGCAAGAAGATTGTTTGAGAGGACGGTGGGAGACAAGGTTCATGATGACCCGTTCAAATCCCTAGTGGACGAAGCACTCCACAAATGTGCAGGTTTGCCTTTCCTAATTATTGCAATGGCGAATATTTTTAAAGACGCTAATTTTTATGAATGGAAGGATGTTTTGAGACAAATTGAGAAGTCTACAAATAAAGGAATAAGTGCGAGCATAAATAAGATGCTGCAGTTGAGTTATGATCGTTTCAAAGGAGAGGATGGCGAGGAGGTAAAGTCATTATTACGACTCTGTGTTGTTTATGGTGTCTCTAAGCCCTCTCTTGAAAACTTGGTGAGGTACGGCGTGGGTTCGAGGTTATTTCAAGAAGATAGCAGCATGGAAGAATTTAGAAATAGGCTGCGCTCATTGATCCAAACCTTGAAAGCCTCCTCTCTTTTGTTAGTAGACGATGAAGATGTTGATGGTTTCAAGATACATGACTTGGTTCGTGGATTTGTTGCCTCGGTCGCTTCAAGAGATGATCCTTTTCTCGTGTTCAAAGATAATGATAAGTCGGTGATAGGGTTATCGAATGATGAGCTCAAAAGTTGTACAGCGGCATGCTTTCCCTTTGTTGACATGAAGGAGCTCCCCAAAGAGTTAGATTGCCCTAAAATGCAGATCTTTTTGCTATTCACAAACAATGAATCTCTTAAGGTCCCTAATTCATATTTCAACTCAATGAGAAAGCTCATGGTCTTGCATCTTTCTCAAGTGCGTCTCACTTGTTCACCTTCGCCGTTTCAATTCTTGGAGAACTTACATACTTTGTATCTCGATGGTTGTTCATTAGAGGATGTAGCCATGATTGGCGAGCTAAGAGGGTTATATATTCTCAGCTTTGTGAACTCCAAAATTCAACGATTGCCAAAAGAAATCGGACAATTGGTAGAGTTGAGGTTGTTAGACTTAAACCATTGCTCACGACTTGAGATAATCGAACCGGGTGTGCTTGGAAGCTTGATGAAATTGGAGGAGTTGTATATGGAGAATAGCTTTGATCGATGGAATGCCGTGGAGCAAACTCCATCAACTAATGCTAAGCTTATTGAGTTGAATAACATGAAGAATCTATGCACTTTGCATGTGGCCATTCTCGATCCAAGTGTGCTCCCAGAGGATCTTAATGTTAAGAAATTAACGAAGTTCAAAATCGATATAGGTGATGTAAGGCTTCGGCAAAGTCACAAAGGATTGAGGACATTGGAGCTTAAGTTGGATCCAACAAGTGATATTCTTCAGAAAGGATGCATACAAACTTTATTAGGCAAAACTGATGATCTATTTTTAGATGGATCAAACGGAATTGAGCAAAGTATTTGCACATTATCTCAAGAAGGCTTTCCAAAATTAAAGCATCTACACGTGAAGAATAGTCCCTCCATCCCTTATGTCCTCCAACCGCCATCCCATACAGATTTTAAGACGTTGGAGTCGTTAATTCTCGATAATCTTATCAACTTGGAGCAATTATGCAGCAACCATATCTCCTCTAACTCCTTCATTGCATTAAAAAAAATACGAGTCGAAAGTTGCAATATGATGAAAATTTTGTTTCCTCTTTCATTATTGAAAGAACTTCCACATCTTGAAGAGATCCAAGCTATCAATTGCGACTTAATGCAAGGGATTGTACAAGTTGATGATTGTGGCGAAGTTGAATTGCATAATTTGCATGTATTAGAATTGCGAAACTTGCCAAATATCAAGAACTTTTTCACCCAAGGGACGGCTCCTTCAAGTAGTACATCAAAAGACCAAGTTGGCAATCAAGTTACTTTCTTCAATGGGCAACAGGTAACTTTGTATCAAATAAATATATTATTTATTAATCTTTTGTTGATTTGCTAACTAGATGTAATGTAGATTATAATCCTTATTCTTTTTCTTCTTTTTTTTTTTTTTTTTCAGTTCATTTTCTTCCTAATTACCTTGTCCAATCATGCCTTCCCTGTAATTAGTTAAGCAATCTTCTGTTTCTCTTCATTGTGTAGAAGTCCAACTAATAGAATGGAATCCATGTAAATTTAGTTAAGGATAGGATCTGAGTTATTTTCAACTTACGTGCTGCAAGTATACCTATATTAAAAGGGTTTTACAAAGCAACATTGAAGGGAATTTTGGCATTAGAATAATTCCATAGTAACATCATGTCTCTTGTAAAATAGATTTCCTGAATTTAGTCATCTAACTTTGTTATTATCCACAAAATATAATATCTAGGCGACTTAGGTAAAATTCAATATGAAGAATGAGCAAGGGAATTGGGTTTTCGAATCGTAGCAATGATGCCAACCTAACTGATGCACATCATTTCCGTATAGTGTATTTCAATAAGCATGTAGTCATTACATAGGTCCTATTTGTATAAAAGTATACAATTTCATTGCGTGTTCATATATTTGTAAGCACTTTGAGCATAACAAACATAAATATTCAACTTGTGCTAATATCTCATAGTCGTAGGCTTTAGTGAACGACTTTTAGGAAAACTACATGGAATCCCCCATGAAGACTTCGAGCGGTACGCATTTACTTCCAGAATTTGGTTATATAAATTATGACATACTAGGCATAGCTATGTGATGTTATCATCCGATGGTCCGTTTAAATAGCTGACCGGGGATGCTATATGCATAATGAAATATAAAATTTAGCCTTTCCAATGACTGTTTTATATGCTCAGGATATATTTGTACTAGATATTTAGCTCTTTTCATGAAGTCAACCATATTTTTAGTAATTTTTTGTCTAAACCTCTGTCAAGATCATTGCATTTTTTTTCTTTATTTATTTTGGAAAGTTTCAACTCATTTTAGTGCATTCGGACGCCAGAGGATGATTCAACTAAAACAGACACACAAGAATTGCAACTTTATTGTAAAAAAAATTACGTGTAATATGCAATTGAGTCCTAAATATGTTTGCTGGGAAAGTGTCACAGGGGTCCTAACAATTTAGCCATGAGTCAATCCAATCCTAAATACTTTATTTGGACTAGTCCTCAACATTTTGAAAAGTAATTAAAATAAAGTTCTCTAATGGTAGTGTCGTTGACAAATTTCATCAACAGAAATGATAGCATTTTATTTTTTCGTGAAGTTAAGTATGATTTTGACCTAAATAATCAAGGGAATGTACGTAGATTCAGTTCATAACGGAGTGGAACTTTGATTATCATAATTTACCAAAAAATAACTCATCAATTCTATGTTAAGTGGTGAAAATCATTGTCATTTTCCCACATTGTTTACTCAAAATTTGGGCTTAATTTTATTAATTAATTCATGTAACTGAGTCTTTTTGCTCATTTCTAAACTAGCTCATGTGCTTTGTTCCTTCATTCTGGTCAAAATCATGTTCTTAATTGTTGAAAGATTAAAACGACACAATTTTCAAGCGAATACTTGGTTTGAAGCATAATTCCAAGGTGCAGTCGAGGCTCGAGTGTATAAAATGGCAATTGAGATATAGTAGACTGTAACATTCATAATAAAAATAATTAAATGGTTTTGTATAATAAACCTTTATCACCTAGAAATCCAACTTAGAAAATTGTCTCAAGCACTATGAATTGGGAAATTAGAATATGAAGTTGATAATTTATATCATCACAAAAAAAATTAATTACATTTAATTGAAATTGAGGCCGGTTATACATAGTTGATTAAATTGGTTTTTGTTAGTAAGAGAAGTACAACATGGGTAAGTAACGGTCCAATTCAGGAAAACGCACGGCTGTTTTGTACAAAATTACTTAGAGCCTTTTAGTTGACCAGACATGATTGCCCTATTATAATTATGTAATAAAGATTTGTGGAAATTTAAGTTGTGATGGTAGATTTACCAAGTACAAAAGGAATTTTGGGTACGGATGCTTGCGGCCCACCATGCACCCATTGTCTACGACACGTATGGATGGTCCACACGTGTCATCTTGCTTTTCTTCTTCCCCCCTCCCCGCATTCTCTCTCTCTCCCCATTCGAAAGTTGTTCAGCATCGCGAGAGGGCGGAGAACCAGATCTGCTTGTCCCCACCGTCGCCACGCTCATCTGCCAACACCATGACTGGCCACAACTCAGTCTACCCTTGCGCTCGGTCATCTTCCTTGCGGACCAGGGGCAAATTCTATCTCTATCTATTTCTCTCCTGAACTCAGCATGACCACAGGCTTGACGCTAGCACGAGCCTTGGTCATACTTTCCTGAGGTTGATTCTTTGGTGATGTGAAAGGACTGAACAAGAATTTTATAAAATGAAAAAAAAAAAAATCGAAGAGAGTAGGTGTAAGGATTGCAATAGACTATCCACGTCCAGGTAGTTAATATTAAGGATATAAGGTATTGCCATTTATAGAACAACTATTAAAGACATATTTGTCATGTCATTGATAAAAATACATTACTTTATTGGATCTTATTATATAAATTATAATATTTCACACATTAATTGATTGGTTTTGGATAAGCCTAAACAGCCTAGGCACGTGGCCTAGGCATGGAAAGGAAGTTGCCTATCACAAAACTTTCATGACAAAGATCCTCCTTGTGAAATAGCAAATTACTTTTTGAAATTGCTAAGTTTCATTATTATTATTTTTTTGCCAGAGCTAAGTTTCCTTAGGAAGGTAATAATTAAGGTCTTATGGCATTATAATTTACTTCTCATGATTGCGATCTTACCTTGTTGATCAATTATTGCAATGAGATTTTTTCCTTCATAAGTAAACTGCCATTATCTTTCATAAGTCATCCTATAGTTTCTTTATTTATTTTTTCATTGTAGTAATCTCCATTGTGTAATAGTACAGTACTTTTTAGCAATCATCCGATAAAATGAGTCATAGATCATCGCAATAGTAACATAACCTAAGAGCGAATAGTTTATCTTATAGGAAGTAATTTACCTTGAATGCAATTTCTTTTGCTGTATGGATCGCAAATTTTCGTAGTCATTAGCAGAATGAACGACTGCTATTTCTTCATGACCGTAATTTCCCTTGTTATTAGTAAATTGCAAACAAAATCTAATCATAATAACATCCATGAGTATATAGTAAATAAAAAATGAAGTTTATTAGTTGTCTTTTGATACCTTTCCGGATTGCAAATCAGATTCCCTATCATAGATGTATCTAAATGCAAAAATTATCCTAAAGTTTGTAAATTTTCTTCCGCAACCATTTGTAATGACCTACTATAGCCCGCAAATTTCTTGGTTGCTCTTCGCAATTGTAAATGCTATTGCTGATGGCTTTATCCGTTAGGTTTCAATCCCATCCTTGGAATCCTTGACAATGGCTGGACTTCCCAATCTAGAAGATTTATGGACTGATGAATCTCCCTTGGGGCTCAGCAATCTCCAACTTCTTACGGTGTCTTCATGCAAATCTCTCTCAAAAGTTATCAACTCTAGGTCACTGACAAAACTACACAAGTTACACACTTTAACGGTAGAAGCTTGCATTTCAGTGCAAGAAATTTTTGACCTTGACGGACTAGGAGACGATGCAAATATTGAGACTCTCTCTGAGCTAAACACCATATGTATATATGGTTTAGTAAGTTTGAGGTGCATATGGAACAAGAATCCTTGTGGAATTGTGAGATTCCATAATTTGAAGAAATTACAGGTGTATGATTGTAACAACCTCAAGTTTCTATTTTTCCCATCCATGGTTCAGTCTCTTGCACAATTGAAAGAACTATATGTATGGAATTGCAAGAACATGGAGGCAATCATTATGAAGGAAGAAGGGTTGAGAGTAGAAACATCAGAAACTCTAGTATTCATGATGTTAACCAAAATAATATTTGAAGATTTGGAAAGTTTGACGTGCTTCTATTGCAAAAAGTGTAAGATTGATTTTTTTTTTTTTTTGGTTTCATCATTGAAGACCTTCTTAGATTTATTCATCCCTGCAATGCAAAGGATGACATTGTTTCCGTCTAATGAAAGATTGATTATAGGTACACCAAAAGGTTGGGATGAGGATAGCATCAAGTCGTGCTATAATGTCCTCTTCAATCAAGAGGTAAGTGATTAACGTTACGTCAAAATCTTAAATATAATAACAATTTGATGGAGTAAAATGCTTGGCGTCAATTTTATGTGTTATAGCACTTCAGAAGTTTACATGCTGTGCATTTCTAGTTGCCACATGCCGCTACAAATAATTGTCAAGTTTCAATTTACACTGGCAAGAGTTGGATCAATCACATCAAATTGTTAAGAAATTAGAATAAAGATACATGCATATAAATAATTATTATGCCAGCCAGAATTAAAATTAACAAATAAATAATTTTATCCTGGAGACTAAGCATAATCGTCAAAGCCCCCTTTGGTTAAAATTGATTGTGTTCCGCATAATCACTGCACCATTAAATCTGGATAGGTCAAAGTAGAGTTACTGTTCTAATTGTGATTTTAAATTGAAATGAAGAATTTAGAAGTAGAGAAAGTTGGATAATTAATCTTCAATGAGCTCAACTGTTAACTCTCAAAATTATGGAGTAACTGTATAGAAAAAGATTTTGTAATATAGTCATTGAACTTTATTTAATTATGTAAGGCAATTAATTTTCATTTGTTTATAATTTATGTACTTTGACAAAAAATCTGAAAATTTCCAGCGAATTATTGATGTGCAAGACATGTGGCTAATTTTTTAAATGTGCTGTTGTTTCCCCTTCATCACGGAATCAGCATTTCACTGGAAAATCTATATAAATATTAAATATAGTCACCGAATCTTTTAATTTGCAGTCTGATCGTTCTCCTTCTCTTGTACTTTCTACTCATCTTGCTTGTTGCCTTGTTCAATGCCATCGGTTTTAATGAGTTTTAGCGTTGCAAATTAGCAATGTAACTCTTCCTGTAATCTATCAATATTACAATAATGTTATATTTTATGTATAAAATCACTCTGTCATATAATAATGACAATTAGGAATTTTTAAATATGATCAAATCCTATGTTTTACATAATACAAATTAAGAATTTAGCCTTTTTTCTTCAAAAGGGAGATTCGTATGAAATGAGATATAATTAATTAGTTATTTGTATTAAAAACATATTCCGATTTCATAAATGAAAGATTCCACACCCGTACAAATGTGCGAGAATGCTGCTAATTATGTAGTAATTGAAGAAAGAGGAATCATGCAAAGGAGTCTCTTAGCTTCTGCTTGTTGGGTAGGCATATAGGTTATTGAGAGAAGTATTTTCAATATTTTGAAGCTTCCACATTAGCATCTTTCTTTCAAACATAACTAAATATAAGTGCTTTCTGTCAAAATAAAAATAAAAAATCAACCAGCTGGCAATTTATATTCATTGGACAACACCATATTTTTGTTAATTTTACTACAAATTTACGTATATTACGTTCATATCAATTTGTATCATTTATGAGTGTGTTAATTTGTAGCACAACTTATCAGGCCTTTCAATTTGTATTATTTTTTATATATAAAATTCTAATGGTATCCTCTTTTATGATCAACACTTTTGGAGTCGTTTCAAAAATCAGGATTTCATCAAAACGAGCTAAAAAGGAATTGTACATATTGGACAGATGTAAGAAGTAGACAATCAAGAGGTAAGCAAAATCGCATTAAGAGAATATATGAAAAGAACCAAAAAAAAAGGGAGAAATTCTAATCATAACTGTACGCGCGTGGAAGGGAAAGTAATAAAAGAAGAAAGCGAGAAAGAAAAACATGAGGAGAGAGAAGATCACATAAGTTTGACATATGCGAATTTAAGGCGACCCTGGGGTACTGTTCTGCTGCTTCGCGAGCCTACATGATCGTGCCCATCCGGGTCCGCTAGTGCATGTGCCGCGGTGGTAACTCGTGAGCCATAGACGCAATCTCAACCGTTGCGTCACACGGGCCCTAGCGCGCTTCAATGGCGCTAATGGACTGGTCTTGAGTGTGCCGGTACATGGGATTGTCGCTCACGTAGGGCCAGGGAAGGGCGGTTGGGTGGATTCTTTGAGGTACTGTTTTGGAAGTGGGGGCTTTCAATGACGTGGCGGGAAGCCATTGGTAGAAAGGTAGAATGGGCGGTGGGCCCCTCGTAAGGCTTTGCGTTGCATTTGGTTTTTCGTGCCAAATTGGGGTTAGGTCTATCTTCTTGTATGCGGTGGTCCACAGAGGGGAAAGAGGGGTGCTAGGTAGCTTGAAACACTGGTCTGAAATTTGGGTTAAACTGTTCACAGGCCACCACAAAGAACTAGTGGTGGTGGTAGAGTGTTGTGTGAGTTCTAGATGATGATCCGTCAAACTTAATCGATCTATAAATTTTGATTCGTGCAAAGCACCCCTTATTCAAGGTAATGCCTTCACTTGTATCATCGAGTCAATTGAGTTGTCAATAATGAAATCGAGTGATCTATTAATAATCTAGAAACCATAATAATGATTTTCAATTTCGTCAAATGTTTGTTAAGTTTTCATGGTGTAACTATTTTAGTTGATTCATATGACATCTTGAATAGACGGTGGGAGGCCGTTTCAATGGAAAATGAAATAGAGAAGTTTACAGGTGGATCCAGTTTGACTTAACTAAATGGGCCCTTCAGTAGGATTGATATGATGACTTTATTAGATATTTTTAATCTTCTTTAATGAGATATTTTAGACTATTTTAGACTATTAATTTTAATTATTTGTATGAATTACAATATTGAGTTATTTCGAGTGTAAAATGATACGAGGAAGATTTGTCCATTTTGACCCAAGCAATCCTGTTTTTCATTGTCCTGTTGTAGTCTGACTTTTAATTGTTTTAGAGTGATATAAATTGAATAAAAATAATTGAAATTGACTTTAACTGGAAGCAATGATGTCCTTGACATATTTCACGTATATTTTAGAGATATTAAAGATTATAACTTAATAAATTGTAGTATCATTTGTATCGCACATGTTTAATTTTAGCAAATTAGTAAAACCAATAGAATCCTAACGGGCTAACAAAGACGGTATGGGGATCAATACACTAATTTTGAAGCTAAATTTGTCCAAAATGAAACATGAAACTACTTTTTTTTTGGTAAAATATATATATTTTTTTTGGTAAAAGAACATGAAACTACTTTTAGTAAAATGAAAAAAAATAAAATTGCTAATATGGACAAATCAGCCGTGATTACTTTATTGAAGTAGCATAGTTATCATGGAGAAACAACACAATCCAGCATGGTACAATTAAGGTCTGCCGAGATTAAGGAATATCATCCTTTTCTGTTTTCAATATATTTCACATTGTTTTGTGTGGTTTGTCCAATCTTTGATACGAACTTTGCAAGATGAGGATGCGTTCATCTAAGAAGATGACCACAAATAATAGACCATGATTGTTAGGACTATCGCTTCTTCTAAGTGTTTCCTTGCATCTTGTAATTTTTCTTTACGACAATTAAGGAACTCATGATTGGATTTCAAGGTTAGTGGGAATAGCTACTTTTGTACTACACCTTTTGATGGATGATTAGTTGCCTCTTTAATCTCAATCTCTGCATTGTTTGCTTTCTAATGCTGACTTCCTCAAGCAAGCTCATCTATATGTAATGGAACTTCATGAACTTTTTCTTCAAACAAAATCACCAAATTTTGTGAGTGAATACTGCAAGTTGCATTTCCTAGCTTGGAGACATTAGTCATCCAGGGCATGAATAATATTGAGATAATATGGGACAATCAAGTTGCTACGGATTCTTTCCACAAACTAAAATCGCTTCAGGTGTGGGGATGCCATAAGCTATTGAACATTGTTCCTTCTTGCATTCTTGGATGGCTCAAGAGCCTCGAAAGTTTGAAGGTAATTTATTGTGGTTCACTTGAAGTTGTTTTCAAACTTAAGCCAGTGAATCCTCTAGATGGACATCTTGTTGCTCACTTGCCGTTAAAAAAGCTAGAATTAGATGAATTACTAGAGCTAAAGTGTGTATGGGATAAGGAACTCCACAGTCAAGTCAAATTCCAAGGTCTCCATTTTGTTACTGTTTTTGGATGCAAGAGCCTCGCCTCTTTATTTCCAGCCTCAATAGCAATACAGCTAACCCAACTTGAGAAATTGGAGATTTGTACATGTGGCATTGTGGAACTCATCGAGAAGGAAGGACTAGTTCCCAAGGTTGTGTTCCCAAGGTTAACCTCCCTTAAACTTGAGCATCTAACAGAGTTGAAGTGCATCCACACCAGAATACAAGCTTTACATTGGCCAGCATTGAAGATGTTGGAGGTGCATGGCTGTAACAAAGTGGAGATACTTGCTGCGCAACCTGAGAATGAGATGCCACTTCATAAACAGCCTTTGTTCTTGATAGAAAAGGTACGGCTCAAGGTTATTTGTTTTGCTTCAATGGTGAATATTGGAAGTGATGATTAATGTCATAATCAAGCATCTCATACAAGTAGCTATACATATGAAGATGTAAACTGTATGACTATCCTTGAATCCATACAACTATTAGAACATGGAAGCATTGTATGTTCTTCAAATATTGAATGAATATTTCTGTCAATGTCTGATGTAATGCATGATTGTTGATTTTAAAATAAAAAGGTTTAGGCTAATTTTGATGGTTCGGCTCTCTCTTAAGTACCATGAAGATTTAAAATACATGGCATGTGGTGTGATCTTACCAAGGCATGAGTGTCATCTAATTTGGACTTTGTAAGGACGATTGATTTTATGCTAAAAATAGAAAGATGTGATATTTTTAATGATACAATCTCCGAAATTTGCGCAATTGAGATTATAATTGATGGAGAAGTTATTTGCACAAGGTATGTATGTGTAAAAATGGAAATGTAGGGTTTCACTTGAGTTCAAATATGGGTACAAGTCCAATATAAAAGATTGGTAATAATGTCTATTGCCCTTCCGTTGAATTACATAAGACTCAACATTTTGAAATGCAGTTGTTGCACACGATATGCAAGACTTAAACCATAATACATGAATACTCTTTCAACTAATCTGGTTTTAGATTCTGATTTGACTAATTCCTCAGGGCGCATTCCCAAATTTGCAAGAGCTAAAATTGGATTTATCCGAACGGATGGAGGTATGGCATGTGCATTTTCATGATGGAGAAGTCTTTTGCAAACTTAAAGTCCTTGAGCATCATCATTTCTCAAAGGAATCTGCAGTATCCACATGTCTTTTTGTTTGGAGTTTAACCAGCTTAGAAAAGCTGGTTGTATGCAAATCTTATCTAGAAGAGTTGAGCATCATTATGGAAGCCATAGAAGGCCCAAGTCATGAGCAAAAAGTAACATTACCCATGCCAAGATTTTTTCAACACCTCAAGACTCTAGATGTGTCATGCTGTGATGGATTATCTAGTATGCTTACACCGACAATAGCTGGAAATTTGGTGAAACTCACAAAATTAAGAATAAGTAATTGTAAAATGTTGACAGAAGTCATTTATGGCGAAGGAAGTGAGGAGAGGCTTGTAGCTTTCAATCAATTGAAGCATATGAAGCTTAATGAGTTGACAGAGTTGAGATGTTTTAGCTCAAATAAATACGCTTTGAAGTTCCCTCTCTTGGAAGATGTCATTGTGAGAGGATGTCCCCGCATGAAATTCTTCTCAGAGGGACCAATAGAGGCACCAAAGCTAGAGGGAGTACAAGTATCAACAGAAGCTTGGTTTTGGAAGGGAAATCTCAACATTACCATCCAAGATATGTTTGAAGAAATGGTATGCTGGAGTAATTTTTTTTTTTTTGCTAACTGGAAGTTTATTTTTAATGATGCTTTTTTTAACAGGCTATGATTGCTGGAGTAAAGTCTTTGCGGCTGTCTGAGTTTCCTGAGTTGATTGGAAAATGGCATAGTGAACTTAATCCCATCAAGTTATCTTGGCAATTAAATTCATTGATGGTGGATAAATGTCCATCATTTATTAATGCTATTCCATCTAGATTGATGTTTCTTTCGCACAATTTGGGAGAATTGCAGGTGTGTGATTGCGAGTCGCTAGAAGAAATATTTGATCTTAAAGGGCTTTTGGGTGTAAGAAGCACTCGGCTGTTGCCTAGTTTAGGGTTTCTGAACTTGGTCAGTCTACCAAAGTTGAGGCGACTATGGCACAACAATCTTCAAGGGACACTATGCTTCAATGCTATATATAGTCTCACCCTTTATAATTGCAGCAACTTGAAACATGCTTTTACTTCATTGATGGCTCAGTGCCTTGCCAATCTATGTAAGATAGAAATAAAGGAGTGTGGTCAGATGGAAGGAGTGATTGTAGAGGAAGAAGGCCAGGGAAGCACAATGAAGAAGATTACATTCCCGCGTCTTTGGTGTATGGAGCTGGAATGCTTGCCCAATTTGACTAGTTTCCTCTCAGGAAGGAAACATCTACTAGAATGCCCCACATTAGAATATCTTACCATTGCCTATTGCTCCAAGATGAAAAGTTTCACTTGGCAATCATTGGTGGAGATCGACCACTACACTCCTTCACTCTTTACTCCACAGGTCAGTCTTCTTTTTGTTAAGCCAATGCTTTTGATTTTTAGATTAATCATCTTCTTAAATGGAAGTACCCGTGGATTGCTAGTGATTGGAATTTGCAAGTAGAATGGTGCTTTGCATGGGTCACAAGAAACAACTTCAATTCCAGTGCAATGCAATATCCGTCTCTTTTTCCTTTCATTTGTTTTTGCCTCCGAAATCCTCAACATATGGTATCAATCAAGGAAAAGAAATTGGTTGTTTATTACAGGCAATAAAATATTGTAGTTAGGTGTCAACACAACTGAACTTCATAATTTTAAACCCATTCACAAAATGGTTAAACTCAAATCTTCCCAGTCATTGAAATCACAAATCAACATTACTTTTCTCAAAGAAGGTAAACTGTAAACCAATTGCATGTTCAGTTTGAAGCAAATAAATCGAAGAATTGTTACCTTACAACCCAATTGCAAGCAACTTTTTGTTTTTTAATATTCAAATTAAGAAAACTTTGCCGCAAAGTCATCACAACAACTTTTCAAAAATTAGAGGGAGAAGGCATTGGCATTATTAAATGTCAGTTAAGCCAATTAGAAGTCAATGTTCAATGAACTATTGATTATAAATTGCATTTAGGAGAGGTTATCGTCGAAGTAGAATAATAAGGAAATACATTTACCCACCACCATCTAATTTTTTGAAGAATAAAAGTCAATTTTCTAGTTAATTTTCCTTGAATTCAGTGAACACAAGCTAGTATTTTTACCAAATTTGTTTTAATTTCCACCATTTCTTAAAATGGCAATAAACACATACCAACTATTCAGGTTAGTTTTTTTTGGTCACTCCTTTTTCTTTAACAGATATTTTACAAATTTTAACTAAGACCACACTTTTCTCACTCCTCATTTGCCTTAGACACTCTCCATCATAATATTTTGACCATGTTGTCCTTTATATAGCCTCCCTTTTAGCACTATTTCCTTCTTCTTCTTTTTTTCCCTACTTCTCTTTCCTCGCGGGTCCCACTTTCCTCCTCCTTATCTTTCCATGCCTTTAGTGTCCCGTCAACAATACCATTTATCTCTATTCCCTTTTCCTCCGTTTCTTCACTTCAGACACGCCTTTGATGTTTCGTTCTCTCCCATTTTCTTTCTCAAAAAACATTCGAATGCTTCATATGAGTCCCAGACAAAAGCTCATGAGGAAGAGCAAATTGTGATGGAAAATGTCAACTGAACTTGTTGGCGTTATTGCCTACTTTTCACCATTCACAACTTCATTATCAGCTACATTTTTTAAGCAATTTGCAAATAGAGAGGGACACTCATTCTACAAAACCCTAGAGTGTCTTCCCAACTCTGTCACCTCCTCCACGTCTAAGAACATGTGCTCATCAACATGACATCCAACTCTCCCTAATTCCCCTAACTCCTCCAATCCCCACGCCACCCCCTCACCTCCACTCATTCCCCTCCGCTGTTCACTTCCACATTCCTCCTCAACCCGGGAGGATTAGCGCGACATCGGCGAGGATGACACGGCTAGCCCTAAGCCGAGCTGTCATGAGCTCAGGAGCCCAGTCAAGCTCGATGACGTTCTTGCAGGTGAGAGGGGACGGGTGGGAGTGAGCTTGGGTAGAAAGCCACTTGGAGAGGATGAGGGTGGAGTCCCGGTGCCAGGATCTGGTAAGGGGACAACTAGTGATCGAATTGTAGACATCCTCATCTAGTTTGATGACATGTATCGATGTCCTGCGACTCCAATCTCCCTCGTGGTCATTAAACCTAGTGTTTGCAAGCTGCTTCAACGGGATACGTCAATTATTTGTTTATAGGAGCTAGCAAATGCTAAATGCCATGTGGTGGTCCTTTTCCTTTTGGTTCTATGAATGCGTTTGCCAGCTTGAGTTCTACGCATTCACTACTCAGTGCTTCGTCTTTTAATCAAAGTTTTGGGACTTTTGGCTTAATCTCTCTTCCATCAATCCTCTTCTAGAGTCTACACATGCTCAAAAGGCTTGTCTGAAGAGAAAAATGGTAAAAGAGGGAATAGCAAGGGAAGATAAGAAGAAGGTAAAAATTGAGACCCATGAGGAAAGAAAAGAAAAAGTAAAAAAAAAATGAAATGAAAAAGAAGGAGAATAATGCCAAAAGGTGGGCCACATGAGGGACAATATAATCAAAACACTATAATATGGAGTGCTTAAGCAAAATGAGAAGTGAAAGGCGCGATCCTCTAACTATTGCTTTCTTTTTTAATGGAAGAAATTCTTGAGTTTTTTCTTATTCTAATACTTTTTCCAATTATTTATTTATTTACTATTATGTGTTAGTAAAACGTTTCATCATAACTGGCATCCATACTTTCTTTTACTCTTTAACAATAAGAGTTACTACTAATTGTCCATTTACTTCTAATGCCATTAATATGTGATATCATTTTAGATATCCCCCACCTTTGTTAGAATGCTTCAAAAAGCCATCATAGTACTGATTTTAGAATACTAATATATAGAGAAGTATGAAACTAGTCTTTTTTTTTTTTTTTTTGTTAGTGACAAGTTGCAATAATGTTATTTCATTTATTTTTCAAATAAAAGGTAGCCCCACATTTTTAAAATAACTCAAAAAATCATCATAATCCTCAAGTTAGAATATTAATACATTTAGGGAAGTATAGAAATGGTCATTCTGTTTTTTCGTAGTGATAAGTCATAATTATGTTAATTTTATTGAAACCAAATAAAAAAAAATGTCAATACCCATTCCTTAGTGAACAAGTTAAAAGAGCTCGTAACATTGTTGATTTCCTATATGCAAACATAATGTTCTCATAGGGATCATTTGACTAAGGTGGATATCCTGGTGGACCATTCGATACTTGTATAACAAACTTATCTTTTTCCGTGTTTTGTGGACTTAGGGAATTGTGCAAATATGCATTTGGTAATCGAGATTGTAGGATGTCGTAATTTAATTAATCTTATCATAATGAAATGAAAATTCCATACGGGCTATTAAATGAACAATTGATAGCAGCCCAAACAATGACTTCATTTTTTCGTATCACAATCTATTTTGGCATAGCATGTTTCATTTGTTCATGAAGACTAATTGCATTTTCCTAGGGATCTTTGTTCGTGTAAAAAACTTGCTATGTCAAACTTTTAGGAAATTGCAAAAGTATTCATGTGGTATTTGAGGCCGTAACTGCATTCTTTGGATTGTAACTCAATGAAAAATATTATATTTTTTTATGCATAAAAGGTAATAAGTGGTACGGACTGTAAGGTAATTTAATTTGTCATAACACATTTCATGCTTATTCTAATGCAATATACTCGGCCTTAGTCATCAATCGATTTAAATGGCATCAAGCAACCCCCCTTAATTGTGTCACGAACAAGTTCTAGAATGTTATGATTTGTGGAAGGAAGGGAAGTTTGGAGATTCCTACTTTGTAGTCATAATTCAATGTAATCAAATTTATAATGTCATTTTTCAATATGACAGGTACAATTTCCTCAGCTTGAGTCAATGGTTCTCTCCCACATGGACAATTTAAGCAAAATATGGACCGATAGTCCTCAAGAAACTCTCACTTTTGAACATTTACAAAAAGTGAAGGTTGAGAATTGTAAGAGCCTTGAAAATTTATTTCCGCATTGGGTGGCTACAAGTCTAACCCAACTTCAGGAACTTCAAGTGGAGTCATGCGGGCTCGAGGAAATAATCACAAGTGGAGATGACATTTCACGCTCTCATACTACTCAATTTATTTTCCCACAACTGACTTCTCTGGTATTCCATGATATGTCACAACTCAAGAGCTTCTGCCCTAACTTGCTCACTTTGAACTGGCCATTCTTAAAGGAATTGCGAGTGACTCACTGTGACAAATTGAACATGCTGTCCCTTGTGGCATCTATGAACAAGTGGGCTCAAAGAGACAATCAACACGACCTTTTAGACCATGAAGCAAACTTCTCGCTTGAGAGGGTATGATTGCAACTGCTCTTTCTTCTTCATTCTTTTATTCACCCACTATAACTCACGTGCACAGCATAGTTATTTCCTATTATGATAATATAGTAAAAATGAACCCCTTACATAACAGTTTGTTTGACAACATAAGATATTTCTAACATCTTTAGGCACACTTTTCATCTGTGGACACCAAAAATATTTTTAGTAACACTATGAGCACATATCGTCACCTGAATTTCAAGAAACTACATATTTTTGTTGACAAGATAAGATATTCTTAATAGAAGATGAATTTGGTCAGGGTGATTACCGTACCAACATCTCTACTTTAAAATTCTCTTAAAAATATTCGATGCCAATAAAAAATGTGAATTTCCTATGAACTAAATTGAGAAACATGCATTGACATTTAGCAATTTCTTTCCAAATTGCAGCGAGATGACCATCTTTCTTTTGATGTTTTCTGGGTAAATAGGATTTTCATTTATTTGTTTGATCATTGCTATGCCAATACAGTTCTTTCCCTTTCTATCTAAAAAATTATAATATGAGGGCACAACCAACCCTCGTTGGCTGTTGGTCATAGTGGAGCATTTGTTTACAATTCGCATTTTCTGGCATGACTTTAGAAGCTTGAGACTTGTATGAAGGGCTTTAGAAATTAATGAAATGTAAGAACATGGCCCCTTTCATGGGAGTTAATCGACTTAACTTTACCTCTGAGAGCCCATGATTTATTGTCAAACGTTGTTGAATTTATATTCTCTCATTGTATTGGCAATTTTGTAGGGCATCCCCACCTTAGAGAGACTTCTATTAGTCGACAAAGATATTCAGATGTTACAGAATGGAAAATTTTCTGATGACGTCTTTGGCCAGCCAAAAGCACTAACGTTGGCATGCTTTCATGATGAAAATGTTGTCTTTCCTCCCATATTCCTTTTGCAAAGATTTCAGAACCTACAAAGTCTTGAGGTTTTTTGTAGTTCTTTTGAAGATATATTCCCTGATGAAGGGCTTGTTGACGAGGGAAAACATATGGTGCTTGAAAATTTGAAAGAACTTAAGTTGAGCAAGTTATACAACCTAAAGCATGCTTGGAGAGAAGGCTGTTTGGTGGCAAAAATTCTTCAGAGTATTGGCAAATTTGAGGTTTGTGATTGTCCTAGTTTGACAACGTTATTTCCAGCCGTGACATCCTTTCGGAATATGACGAATTTAGTAGTGAAGAACTGCTCTGGATTGATGCATCTAGTGACAATTTCAGTAATCACAAATTTGGTGCATGTCACTAACATGACTATAATAGGATGCGAAAGAATGGAAGAAGTAGTGACAAACGATGAAAATGGAGAAGGAAAAGTGATTTCTCTTGAGAAGCTAAGATGGTTGACACTCCAACATCTACCAAACCTAGTATGTTTTTCCTCCACCTCAAGTTGCATCTTCAAATTTCCACCCTTAATGCGTATTGAAGTGGAAGACTGCTCGCAAATGAAGATTTTTTCCAAGGGTACGCTAAGCACACCAAAATTATGTTATGCCTCATTGTTCAAATACAAGTTGCAATGGAACTGGGAGGGTGATCTCAATGCAACCATACAGAAGTTATCAGCATAAACAAATGCCCGTAAAATTGGTAAGATCCAATTAATGTCATTCTCATTCACTATTTTTTTTTTTCGCTTGCCTCTGCTTCTCAATATGTACGACACCTGAAGCACCATAAGTTCTAAACTTTTTATCTTTTTAAATTGTCTAGTCACTGATTAAGGGAAGGGCAAATACTGCGAGTGGTATGGAGATCTGGAAGTTATTTAGACTTAATCAAAGGTTGAGATGAATAAAATTCCTTTCGAGTCGGCGATTCTATTTCCAGTTTTACTCTTTCTCACTAAAAAAATCACAGTTTTGCAAAACTGCTGTTGATATATAATTAGGTAAGAACATGATTTTCTCACCATTTGCCCCTCAGCTTGACTGCCTAGATCACAGCGTCCTCATTTTTCATAACTAAACATACCATTTCCTTTCTTTTTCCTTCGAATCTCTTCTCATTAAAACGAATGAACATGTTGATCCGTTCTTTTCTCATTTCTTTTTTCTTCAGTTTGTAGGAAGTACCTGAAGTTTTAATCTTCAATTCTTTGTTATAGGAATTACTAGTGAGACTCAATATGAAAAATGCCTGAAGTAATGCATGCGCTTTGTATGCCATGAGATTCAGAAGGTGAATGAATCTTAGCCTATTAGTATTGCATTGCTTTGTATCATTTTTCCTCATGGTATCTACCTGACTAATTCAGCTAGGGTGGAAAATTCCGAATGCAAGATGGGCCCCGCCATGCTGGCTTCTCGTAGTTCTACTTCTAAACATTCGAAAAGGGTAACTACAGCTCTCAAAGAAGCCAGCAAGGATGAGCTGCAGTATCCTTCCTTCACAGTAGTTATACGGTCACATAATCTATTAAAGCAAAATATGGTAAGAAAAGATCCTGAGATAATAGTTCTTATGTGCAAAATTGGACAGGAATGATATCTATTACCGTCTTGTATGTTACCATCGTGTTCCTACTTGATTGGGTTTGCCTCTGAGATTACGCACGTGTTCTGGCTAAAATTTCTTGTGCTAGTCATCATACCTTTTATGTTCTCACTCATAGATCATTTATTGATCAAAAATCAACTCTGCAGACCGTCCCAGGCGGGATTTTAAGGGAACACATCAATGGAAGCATGCAAACCGCAACTCTTAAATATACAGACGGATCATGGCCAGTGAAGCTCCTGTACTACCCACAACATGGCTGGGGAAAGCTCTCAGCCAGTTGGGCCTCATTTCACAGAGGAACTTCTCTGAAGGAAGGAGATGTCTGTTTGTTCGAGCTTGTTAGAATTGATAATACTGAACTCAAAGTCTCCATTTCCAAAAGGAATGTCAAGATTTAGGTGTAAACTTTGGTATACCTACAGAAAAATCTCTGCTTCGCTATGTTTTGTTTAGTTAATCAGATCAAAGAAAGCAAACCTTTCTGTTGCAAAATTGTATTTACTGATGTTTTTTTGGAGAGTCGTGAACATCGCACCTGGACATTGCATTTTCCAAAATTGTGGGTACTTGTGTGCCCAATTTCTATCCTATTTGCATACCGTGTCTTTATTCAACCAAGTATAGATCAAACTCATGCACAGCATTGGATCGATAAAATAAAAGGTCATAAGCAATCCTTATCTATCACCAATATGGAGAGTTGATCAATAACGGAGACTTTAGTATATTTCTTGAAGTAAAATCTTTCACCATTGAGGTGGTCACAGAAAAGCAAAGAAAGAATGTCCTGCATTAACTCTGTTATCTTGAAATTTGCAGTGGTCTCTAGATATCAACACACAAAGATTCCAAGGAATGTTGAATTAGGGATAAACCTTGCAGGCCATCAATAACACAAAAGGAAGTTTCAATAAGAGGGCTAGTCTTTTACCTTTTCGCCTTACAAAATGGGTGAACGACATCACTAGAACAATAATGAATCTCATAGTAATTATAAAACTATATCGCCACAAAATTTCCATAACTCATGATCAGCAGGTATCCCAATGCTATTAACCTTAGGAAAAATAAAGTAAAAGCACCATCTGCCAGTGAACTTGCTTATATCCTGCCGACTAAATCATTAGCAGTAACTATTTAGCGGTTTCTCAGGAAGACACAGCCAGATCAAAAGAAAGAGCACTACTCGGCTTGCTGTTTTTTTCTGATGAGATTGCAGAAGCGGCTATTGACTTTGGCTCCGTAGATGTGCCCCATCGAGGACCGTTTTGTCTCCAAGTATCTCTTGTTCTCCTTTGTTATGGGAGTTACTAGAGGGACTGTCCCAGCAATAGCCAAGCCATAACATTTAAGCCCCCCATACTTCGATGGGTTGTTCATCATCAGCTTCATTGTTCTGACTCTTAGGTCACACGGCATCTGCACTGTAAGTCTATATGTTAAGCACTAATACGAATGCCTCAAATGCTATGAGAATTCTGGTGATGGAGTGATTCTTTGTACTGGTTAGATCTCATCCACTGAAGATGAGAACTTGAGGTTCTGCTTTAGTTTCCAGTTTCCTCTAGCCCTACATATGAGGTACATTCTCTAAAACAGTCACTGAAATTCAAGTACCTTTAATTTCAAATTAACATATTAGTTTCTTAGTCCTTGACAATGACCATGAATCGAACTCATTCAGAATCTAAATTATGCAGGATCTCTCACATCAGTATAGTTTGACTTAAGGAAGAAATGCCGGGTCACCAATTTCGTACTCTCTAGGTTCAACGGGCAATCCGAGCTGCACATTTGATTCCACAGTGTCACGCCCATCGTCCTGCAGGTTATAGGCACATAGTTTGTACCTCAAACCTATGCCTCTTCCTTCATTCCCTCGGAGGTACACCAGCACGTCCTTACCAGCCGCTTCTATCTGCTGCGGTGCAAGTGCAAGCTGGCTGCATAACACCAAGAAGTTTTTGTTTAGCACACCAAGCGCAAGAATCTTCCCAGTTTGGGGGCATTGTTCATTGTCTCGCTGGTTAGCATCACAATCTGTTCAGCCTCAAGAACTGGAATCAGATCCTCCTTAGAATCTAAAAAGCTGACAGTAATTGTATTATCCATTCAACTAACCACAAAGTCGTGTTCTCAATTGCACTTTTCCCACCAAATTGCTTCACAAGATTGAATAGCAGAGAGCAAAAGGCAAATGCTTCACTTTAAGGTAGCTTGGTCTGTACCAAAGATCGAGTCCATCCATTTATCTAATTGCTTTCACCAACCATCGAGTCCATTGATTTATCTAATTGCTTTCACCAACTTCTCCTCCTCGAAGCATTGGTCCAAGGATGACTCGCTGTCGCTGGAGTAGCTTTGCGCTGGAGATGCCTCATCAAGTTCATCCTGTGTGACATTCTCATACAGTCACAAAGCAGTCCTGATTTTGCACCTATTGTGGATTTCACCGAACGTTCTTGTTGCCCCAACAGAACAGATCCTTAAGAATTGTTGTCTCGTTCTTTATCAACGAGGAACGCCAAAAAGTTCTTGAGAAAGTATAGGGAGAACCTTATCACCATGTGATCTCCAATGGCGGAAAGAGGATGACAGAGACATTGTCCTCACCGGCTGACGGAGTGGTTAAATCAGTACTAAAGCATGGCTATATCCGTCACGAACAAATATGGAAAATATTTTAAGAAAAGAAAATAGACGGTATACTGTTGTTCGCTTGGAAATTACAAATGGATAAAGATGGAGGGATAGCATTGATTGGCCTCCCCAGCAACCACCCACCTCCGCTGAAGGATATAACCAAGAGGAGCCCAAGTTTGTCCTTGGAGCGCCCGCGGACTTTGTACCTTTTTCTCTCCTTTCCTTCAAAAACGTTTTTCGTGTACTCATAAGCAAAATTAGTCACGACGGTCATGTCCCACAGTAAACTTTAATGATTTTGCCATGCTATGTCATGTCTTATGTTTAATAGCATCATAGATCAGGTGGCACCCTTTATCAACCACTAGGCATGCGGCGAAGCGATCAGGGTAGGATTTGTATCAGGACGAAACTAGTCAATCCATAAATTTTTGAAAACTACTGATTCAAGAAATTACACCAAGTCATTAAAAAGAGGGGGAAAACTCGAGTTTCCCAATATTAGAAAACTGAATGCATACTCAGGAAATAACAGACGTCATCAGTCATAAAGTGATATAGATTAATCACGCAGCACCGCCAACGGACACTATTACATACAGTTAAGCTGCATATTGTTGGTGAGATACAATGCATGGATATGATATAAGTAATCCTTATCAGGACTTTGGAGCAATCCTCAGATGAGATTAAGTCCAGATCAACCTGGCTATGAACTAGATAAAATTACACCCCCAAAAAAAAACTACTAAAATAATTGTAATTTAAAAAGATAAGAGGGTGGACTGTGAAGGGGAGCTCAATGGACCACAAAGCATGGAAGAGAGAGTCGACCATTGATAGGCAATATATGAACAGTGACAACCACACGGTGGTCCCACTCCTAAGGAAGCGACCACCATGACCGACTTGTCTCCTCTCTCTTTCTCGCTCACTCTCTCTCTTAATGGTTCTGTCTTTTGTCACATTAGTCTTGAAACCACCACACTGGCAGTTGATATCAAAAAAGGCAACAACCATCAGCCAGGCGGTTGCGCACCTATTCAAAATATGCCCAGTGGCCCAAAAGCTCAAAACAGCCTAATTTTCGGGTTAGGTCTTGGTCAGTTCGGGCTTATGAGCCTACCCCTGAAACTTTTCCAGACCATTTCGTTATTTAAGCATCTAGCTACGAAGCCCCACAAAACAAATCCGCTCGATACGGTATATATATGTGACTTTGTTAACCCCAATTTTGTTGTCCACTCTCATTCTCCGCCCTTCTCATCTTTAACCTCAACTATTTTCATAAAACACCATCAACAATTAAATGCCAAACAACACTAACCACTGATGAAAACAGTTTGACCAAAGAAGACCATCTATCACTTTCAACCAAAGACAACCAGCAGGTGACCACAATAGTTATCTGCATCACCCCAGAAAACCAGTTAGCTCAAGAGAAACCACCCCAAAATCCAGTGACAACAGCATTTAACACGACCACTTCTCAACCACCACCATATTCTTCATCGACATAAGGCCACTAGACATCAACCAAACCACCAAGAAATAGAGTTTTCAGGTTTTACTGTGCAACTCTGCACAACATTTGGGAAGATTTCACCATTGCTTTATGGTGTATGTTGTACATCTACTCGGGAGCTCTCATTTCTGATCTTTCAGACATGTTGCATTCCAAGGTCAATACCATTTTCCTCAGATTAAAAAAACAGGCCATTTCAAGAGATATCTCATGTAAATAGACCTGGCTAAGACTGAACCAAACTGGGATTGATGCGGTTCGGGCCAGGCACCCTTGAATCAGATCAGACTAGTCTTTTGGGCATAGAACACCCTGACCTGATAAGTGCGGTCCAAGCCTATTTTTTCATGTACACCTGGCCCTCCCAACTAGAATCTAGTGTTAATTATTTTATTTAATGATTAGATTTATTCCAAAGCCCAATCATAGGTTCAACAAACACTTATAAGACCAGGATACATCCAGAATTTCCCAAACAAAAGATGGGATATAAGAAATCCAAGAGAGACTTTTTCCAATACTACCCTATGAAACAAAATTATCCTATTGACTAAAGGCAGCCTTAAAGAAGCAGATTTTCGTAGCATTCTTCACCTGTCTAAAATTCTCAACTTGCCTCACCCCAAAATCTTTTCAACAGTATCTGCAGTCACTTTACTGGGGATTCTAAAGTTATGCAAACATTAAGAAAATAGCGCAAATTAAAATTCTGAACGAACCATAACTTCCTCCAGAACAGGGAAAAACAAATGACAACAGGTCAGTCAAACAAGAGGATTTGCTTGAGTCCCCCTTGTTTCCATCTGTGAGATTTATCCAATCACTACTGTATTAGATTTTGACATCTTTTGATAAGATCTTTCTAAGTTATAGCACATTTGCAAACAAAAGTCTTTGAATAGATTGCATATGCAATAAACATAAAACAATATGTTACCTATTAATAAGCACAACGATTGTTAGATTACTGAGGGACTTCACTGTTGGGGACCTTAGCTGATCAAGCACTAAAACAAGACTTTTACTAGCTTCTGTAGCCAAATCCCCTACATTTAATATAGGATGACCACCACGAAGCCATGATGCATTGAAGCCCAACAAATTTCCTGAAAAAAAGGTCAAGTGAAGTAAGATAGAAACAAGCAGAATCTGCACTTGGTAAAAATCACACAAGTTGCTGCAATTACAGTGAACCTGACATTCATCTTACCTTCTAAGCGCTGATCCGAAGGGGGCTCCGAAGATCCATTAGGATCAGGCATGTAGAGTAGAATGATTGCTTGAACAAATTTCAGTGCCGATAACTTTATCCTGTCACTTCCCGACTTGCAAACAGGTTGTCAACGTGAGTCACACATTGCAAAGAGTTTAATTTCAGCTTTTACAAGTTGTTGCTTACCTGGAAAGCTATTGAGTATACTTTATCCTTGAATTTCAACATCCATTCCCAAGCTGACTGCAGTGAATCATCTAGATCACTTGTATATAGTCCCTGAAACATCTCGGAAACAACAAAGCCATTTAGGAACGAAAGTCTCCTAACTATCCATATGAGGTGTTTGCATGGAGGTATTAGGAAGCCAAGGCAGAGCAGTGAGCAAGAAGAGACACCATCATAACGCAGCAAAAGGATATAAAAAAAAATCAGGAAAAAAAAAGTATTAACTCCAGCAAATTCATGAGGGAAATAGATAGAAACAACCCATTAAGCTAACAACAAATAAGAGAAAAAAAACAAATTAGAGAAAATTACTTTAGATGTTTGACTTGAATCACCTGAGTTAAAAAGAGAAGAAAGGTTGAGGTGGCCATGGGTATCATCTAGTGCCCTCTACATCCATGAGGATGCCACCTCATGTTAATGAGCATGATTTGCACTTAAAGAACTAGCAAAGATCTACATCCATATCATGTCTACGGTTCTATAATCAAGACCAAGGATTGACTTACACAATCACTCTTCATATGCATACCACAACCATGTAAGCTGACCCGAGAGGTTCTCTAGGAGGTCCTCTGGTAATATTGATTGCATTTTACGACAATTACCCAATGGAAAATGACAGCACATAGCATGAAAAAGCAATCACCAACAAATGGGCCAAGACAATATCTGCAGTGTCAATGCAACCGATTCCCAGTGACCTCTTTCAGAAAAGCATAGTTTTCGACCACATAATAAAATCACGGAATTAGCTTCAATTCACCACACAAGTCACAAGTCGCAATCACAACATCCACCGCACAACTATTCAGGAAAAAAAAAAAAAAAAAAAAAACAGTACCTGGATCGCAATTGTCTCAAAAGTGTGACGAAATAAGTCAATGCCGCAGCTTATAGCTTGGCGAGCAACCGGCGGCGACTCATCGGTCAAGAGCGAAATCAAAACAGGCACCATTTCAGGCAGAAATTCCAGCTGCTTAATCCCAATTTCGCCAATTATCCTACGCGCGGCACCAGAAGCGCACAGTCAAGAGGAGGACACTTCAACTTTAGAAGAGCCATTACAACGCAGAGAGAGAGAGAGAGAGAGTTAGGGTTTTGCAAGGAAGCTCACTGAGCGATGAACTTGCGGACGGGGCTGAAGCGGTCGGAGAGGAGCTCGAGGAGCTGGGGGAGGAACTCGGCGAGAAGGACGGGGTCGTCCTGCAGGAGGTCCTCCTTCAGGTCGCGGAGGCGGCCGAGCTTCGAGGGGATGTCGCGGCACGCCTTGGCGGAGCCGACGAGGCCCGCGAGCCGCTCCCGGGGAGTCGCGGAGGCCACGATCGCCACGATCGGCGCAGCAGCAGCGTGGGCCCGTTACCGGAACGGGGGATCCGCCGAGCCCCGGCCGGAGCTCCGATTCCGGCGAGGTTTTCGCCCGCCCGAGTCGGAGAGGGGACTGTGAGCCGGCGAGGTTTGCGCGGGATCCTCGAACGGAGGAAGAAGGCGGAGGAAGACAGTGAAGGAGCAACGAGCGTTAGGACTCCGCTCTCGCTGGGCTCTGTTTCTTTCTTCTCAATCGCGCGCTCTCAATTGGGTTCGTAGGCCCTTGATAATTTTATTTTTCGTGGAGTTTTAAATTTATTGTACAATTATAAATTCAGTACTTCAACTTTTCGATTTTATTGATGTAATCCTTAGCCTTTTAATTGAATGTCACAAATTTGAAAACTTTGAATTCCACTTTCAATTTGTCCTCCTAGAAAAATAGATGTGATTGCTACAAATTACTTTAATTATTTTAATTATTTATTATTATATTTTTGATTTTTTAGTTTTTTTTTTTTTTTTCATTTTTTAGGGTCGGTGAGGGTCACCGACAACCCTTATAGGCTGTGGCCGCCTCCTTAGCCACAAAGACCTTGGGTGAGGCCCTTGGGAGCTCGTCAACCGTTGGCGAGGCTACGATGACCCTCACTTGCTCTAGGTGGCGTTGCCCGCGATTGCCTAACGGCCGGCGAGGGCCCTCATGGCCTCGCCTAGGGCTTTCATGGCGAAGGTTGAGGCAGCCCTCCCCAATCTGGGCAAGGTAGTCATGATCGGCGAGGGTTATTAGTGACCCTCGTTGCCTTGTCAACAACCTTCGTCAACTCTAAAAAAAAAAGCAAAATATATGCAAATAAAAAATTCAAAAAAGTATAAAAAGTATAAAAAATTCCACATAGGATATTTGGTCAAAATTAACAATGAAGTGATAATTTTTTTTTTTGATTTGACACTCAAATGAGGGAAAAAAAGTTTTAGTACTTAAATAAATACTATACAAAAGTTTTATTATGCTCAATTTTCTCACACCTGAGGATCAATACTAGTATTGTCGTCGGAGGCCCAAACATCGGTGATAGTGACTTAGTAGCATTGACATGCGACACAACATGACACGACACACTAACATATGGATTCTCGAAAATATAGAATTCTGACACATTATGACACATTGTATATTAAATAAATATTTTTATTTTTAATTTGATTCAAATTCACTAATAAATAAATAATAATTAAAAAGCTTGCAATGAATTTTCACTAATAATATTAATAATTTTATTCATAGAAAATTCAAAAGGTATATTCATAATTAATGCGTATCCATATTTGGAAACATGTTTCTAATTTTAATGAAAGTTATTGATAAAATTAATGGCTAGCAAGAAATTATAATCAACTTATTTAAATAAATCTATGATCATATACTATAACTAAAATTTATCATTATTTAATATTTAATATTTTTATTTTTCAAAATCACTTTTTAGCCTCACTTATTTATTTTTTTAATGAAAAAAAGCCCCTTGGGATCTACCTCCAACCCCCACTCCCCAAATTTATTTCACTGTACTTTTCCTCGTTTCTTTTCCCCACCTCCCAAATTCACTTCACTTTCCTTTCCCCGTTTCTTTCCCCCACCACCTGTCACTTCTCCCTCCCTCCAAGAAAAAAATCAGGCCAAGTCCATCAAAATCCCCATTTTTAATTCTTTTTGACTTTCCTCCCTTAAAAACGCTAGCACCACACCTTCGTTATCCTCCTCCTCCTCCTCCTCACACGACCCTCTTCCGCTCGATCTCTGTTCTCTCTCGGTCCTCATCACAATCGCTTTGTCACCTCGCCTCCGACCCTTCCTCCTTCACAGCTACAGCCTTACCGTCAACCTTCCATTGCGGCATCATAGTCGCCGCTCTCTCTGGGTCGCTCGGTCTCTACTCTTCCTTTGACCCTCCCTTGCCATTGCGAGCTCGCCGTCGCTCACGGCCTTGCCTTTGCTCCCTTGCCCTCGCCTCCATCCTCCATCGTCTTCCGGTCACACATGTCGGAACGTGTCGAGAAGAATTGATCAAGTGTTGACCGCATGTCCGAGAACGTCGGAGGGTATTGACGCTCACACGGAAGCTGCTGCAACATATCCGTTGCTTCATCTGATGGTGAGCGGTCAACTAAAGGAATATTAACGTGCAGAAAATCAAACTTTCCCGAAACTCGATTTGTTATAATTCCAGCATCTTATTGCTGTCTTGGTTGAGGCGACCAAGAGCTGTCTTTTTTTCTTTTTTTTTTGACCAGTTTCTACTAGGAACACTCTGCTTCCAGATTACCAAGCAATTTCATACTTAGATTGACTGCTCTTCGACGCCCCTCTTCCTTCATCCCTTTTTGCACTCAAATCTCTTTGCCTCATTCGTTGTTCTTGCTTTGTTTCGCTCTTTCTTCTCCTCGGCCCCATCATTCTTCCTCCTCTTCTTCTTCTTCACTATCTGCTCTTTTTCATCATTCTCTCTTTCCTGTCTCCCTGTTTTATCGCTCTTTCTTTCTCAAAAAAAAAAAAAAAAAAAAAAAGGAAAAATGTCGATCGATCCTGTTGTTTCTATTGCGTGGGATGTCTTGAAGTGGGCAGTTGTTCCCATCAAGCGTCAATTCAGATACGTGATCTCCTCCAAGAGCTACGCCCGGGATCTTCAGAAGGAAGTTGGGAAGCTGGCGTATGAGGCTGAGAGGATCCAAAATGCAGTGGAAGAGGCCAGAAAAAATCTCCGGAATGTCTACGGTCCCATCACAGAGTGGCAGGCAAGTGCTGAGAAGGCCTTGAATGAGGCGCGAAACTTGTCGGACGACTTCGAAAAGGTGAGTAAGAATTGCCGCTACGGGTGTCTTCCCGACCCCAATTGTCGTTATCAGTTCAGCAGGAAGGCCAAGGACAAGATCGAGGACATTAAGCAACTCACTCAAGATTGCAGTCAATTCAAGGACATCTCCTTCGACGGGCCTGCTCCAGGGAATGTTGCTGCTTCGACTCCGGCCAGGAGAGAGGACAAAGATTTCGTCCAGTCGGCCACCGTGAGGACCTTTGCTTCTTCGGCCTCGACGTTGATTAAACTTAAGGACGATGGCATCATCAAATCCAGAGAATCGATCATGCAGGAGATCATGGCCGCTCTTGCTGATAACAACAATAGAGTTGTCGGGATTTATGGAATGGGCGGGGTTGGCAAGTCCACCCTATTGGTGGAAGCCGAAAGGAGAATAAGGAAAGAGAATTCGTTTGATTGGGTTGCTAAGGCCGACGTGTCGGAAAATCAAGACATTAAGAGGATTCAAGGAGAGATTGCTTACGCGTTGGACCTGGACATGAAAGATGCAGAGTATGTCAATTCGCGAGCTGCGCGTCTAAGCAAAAGGTTGGAAGAAGAGGAGAAGGCGAAAAAGAAGGTCCTCATAATACTGGACAACCTATGGAAGGGGCTTGACTTGAAATTAGTGGGCATTCCTTGCGGACATGACAACAAAGTCATAGGATGCAAGTTTTTGCTGACTTCAAGATTTCAAGATGTTTTGCGAAGGGAAATGAGCTGCGACAAGGACTTCCGCCTCGAAGAGCTAAAGGATGAAGAGGCAAAAAGATTGTTTGAGAGGACGGTGGGAGACAAAGTTCATGATGACCCATTCAAATCCCTAGTGGATGAAGCACTCCACAAATGTGCAGGTTTGCCTTTCCTAATTATTGCAATGGCGAATATTTTCAAAGATGCTGATTTTTATGAATGGAAGGATGTTTTGAGACAAATTGAGAAGTCTACAAATGAAGGAATAAGTGAGAGTATAAATAAGATGTTGCAGTTGAGTTATGATCGTTTCAAAGGGGAGTATGGGAAGGAAGTGAAGTCATTGTTACGACTCTGTGCTGTTTATGGTGTCTCCAAGCCATCTCTTGAAAACTTGGTGAGGTATGGCGTGGGTTCAAGGTTATTTCGAGAAGATAGCAACATGGAAGAAGTTAGAAATAGGCTGCACTCATTGATCCGAACCTTGAAAGCCTCCTCTCTTTTGTTAGTAGACGATGAAGATGTTGATGGTTTCAAGATACATGACTTGGTTCGTAAATTTGTTGCCTCAGTCGCTTCAAGAGATGATCCTTTTCTCGTGTTGAAAGATAATGATAAGTCGGTGATAGAGTTGCCGAAGGATAAGCTCAAAAGTTGTACAGCGGCATGCTTTCCCTTTGTTGACATGAAGGAGCTTCCCAAAGAGTTAGATTGCCCTGAAATGCGGATCTTTTTGCTATTCACAAACAATAAATCTCTTAAGGTCCCAAATTCATGTTTCAACTCTATGAGGAAGCTCATGGTCTTACATCTTTCTCAGGTGCATCTCACTTGTTCACCTTCGCCGTTTCGGTTCTTGGAGAACTTACGTACTTTGTATCTTGATGGTTGTTCATTGGAGGATGTAGCCATGATTGGCGAGCTAAAAGGGCTAAATATTCTCAGCTTTGTGAACTCCAAAATTCAACGATTGCCAAAAGAAATTGGACAATTGGTAGAGCTGAGGTTGTTAGACTTAAACCATTGCTCACGACTTGAGATAATCGAACCGGGTGTGCTTGGAAGCTTGATGAAATTGGAGGAGTTGTATATGGAGAATAGCTTTGATCGATGGAATGCCGTGGAGCAAACTCCATCAACTAATGCTAAGCTTATTGAGTTGAATAACATGAAGAATCTATGCACTTTGCATGTGTCCATTCTTGATCCAAGTATGCTCCCAGAGGATCTTAATGTTAAAAACTTAACGAAGTTCAAAATCCATATAGGTGATATGAGGCTTCGGCAAAGTCACAAAGGATCGAGGACATTGGAGCTTAAGTTGGATCCAACAAGCGATATTCTTCAGAAAGGATGCATACAAATTCTATTAAGCAAAACTGATGATCTATATTTAGATGGATCAAATGGAATTGAGCAAAGTATTTGCACATTATCCCAAGAAGGCTTTCCAAAATTAAAGCATCTGCATGTGAAGAATAGTCCCTCCATCCCTTACATCCTCCAACCGCCATCCCATACAGATTTTAAGACGTTGGAGTCGTTAATTCTCTATAATCTTATCAACTTGGAGCAATTATGCAGCAACCATATCTCCTCTAACTCCTTCATTGCATTAAAAAAAATACGAGTCAAAAGTTGCAATAAGATGGAAATTTTATTTCCTCTTTCATTATTGAAAGAACTTCCACAGCTTGAAGAGATCCAAGCTATCAAGTGCAACTTAATGCAGGAGATTGTACAAGTCGATAATTGTGGCGAAGTTGAATTGCGTAATTTGCATGTATTAGAATTGCGTAACTTGCCAAATATCAAGAACTTTTTCACCCAAGGGACGGCTCCTTCAAGTAGTACATCAAAAGACCAAGTTGGCAATCAAGTTACTTTCTTCAATGGGCAACAGGTAACTTTTTATCAAAAGAATACATTATTTATTAATCTTTTGTTGATTTGCTAATTAGATGTAACGTAGATTATAATCCTTATTCTTTCTTCTTCTTTTTTTCAGTTCATTTTCTTCCTAATTACCTTGTCCAATCACGCCTTCCCTGTAATTAGTTAAAGCAATCTTCTGTTTCTCCTCATTGTGTTGAAGTCCAACTAATATAATGGAATCCATGTAAATTTAGTTCGGGATAGGATCTAAGTTATTTTCAACTTATGTGCTGCAAGTATACCTATATTAAAAGGGTTTTATAGCGCAACATTGAAGGGAATTTTGGCATTAGAATAATTCCACAGTAATGTCATGTCTCTTGTAAAATAGATTCCCTGAATTTGGTCATCTAACTTTGTTGTTATCCATAAAATAATATCTAGGCGACTTAGGTAGAATTCAATACGAAGAACGAGCAAGGGAATTGGGTTTTCGAATTGTGGCACTGAGGCCAACCTAATTGATGCACATCATTTCCGTATAGTGTATTTCAATAAGCATTTAGTCATTACGTAGGTCCTATTTGTATAAAAGTATACAATTTCATGCGTGTTCATATATTTGTAAGCACTTTGAGCATAACATAAATATTCAACTTGTGCTAATATCTCATAGTCGTAGGCTTTAGTGAACGACTTTTAGGAAAACAACGTGAAATCCCCCGTGAAGACTTTAAGCGGTACACATTTACTTCCAGAATTTGGTTAAATAAATTATGACATACTGGGCATAGCTGTGTGATGTTATCATCCAATGGTCCGTTTGAATAGCTGACTGGAGATGCTATATGCATAATGAAATATAAAATTTAGCCTTCCAATGACTGTTTTATATGCTCGGGATATATTTGAAAGCCTAATGTGGATATTTAGCTCTTTTTATGAAGTCAACCATATTATTAGTAAATTTTTGTCTAAACCTCTCTTAAGATCATTGCATTTTTTTCTTTATTTTTCTTTATTTATTTTGGAAATTTTTCAACTCATTTTAGTGCATTCGGACGGCAGAGGATGATTCAACTAAAACAGACACACAAGAATTGCAACTTTATTGTAAAAAAATAACGTGTAATATGCAATTGAGTCCTAAATATGTTTGCTGGGGAAGTGCCACAGGGGTCCTAACAATTTAGTCATGAGTCAATCCAATCCTAAACACTTTATTTGGACTAGTCCTCAACATTTTGAAAAATAATTAAAATCAAGTTCTAATAGTAGCTCTTTACAAAAAAAAAAAAAAAGTTCTAATAGTAGCATCGTTGACAAATTTCATCAACAGAAATGATAGCATTTTATTTTTTGTGACGTTAAGTATGATTTTGACCTAAATAATCAAGAGAATGTACTAAATTCGGTTCATAATGGAGTGGAACTTTGATTATCATAATTTACCAAAAAATAACTCACCAATTCCATGTTAAGTGGAGAAAATCATTGTCATTTTCCCGCATTGTTTACTCAAAATTTGGGCTTAATTTTATTAATTAATTCATGTAACCGAGTTTTTTTGCTCATTTCTAAACTAGCTCATGTGCTTTGTTCCTTCATTATAGTTAAAATGATGTTCTTAATTGTTGAAAGATTAAAATGACACAATTTTCAAGCAAATACTTGGTTTGAAGTATAATTTCAAGGTGCAGTCAAGGCTTGAGTTTATGAAATGGCAATTGAGATATAGTAGACCATAATATTCATAATAAAAATAATTAAATGATTTTGTATAATAAATCTTTATCACCTAGACATCCAACTTAGAAAATTGTCTCAAGCACTATGAATTGGGAAATTATGAATATGAAGTTGATAATTTATATCGTCACACAAACAATTAATGGCATTTAATTAAAATTGAGGCCGGTTATATACAGTTGATTAAATTGGTTATTGTTAGTAAGAGAAGTACAACATGGATAAGCAGCGGTCCAATTCAGGAAAACGCACGGCTGTTTTGTACGAAATTGCTTAGAGCCTTTTAGTTGACCAGACACGATTGCCCTATTATAATTATGTAATAAAGATTCGTGGAAATTTAAGTTGTCACGGTAGATTTACAAAGTACAAAAGGATGTTTGGGTACGGATGCTCGCGGCCCACCATGCACCTGTTGTCTACGACACGCATGGATGGTCCACACGTGTCATCTTGCTTTTCTTCTTGCCCCCTCCCCGCATTCTCTCTCTCTCTCTCCATCCGAAAGTTGTCCAGCATCGCGAGAGGGCAGAGAACCAGATCTGCTTGCCCCCACCGTCGCCACGCTCATCTGCCAACACCATGACCGGCCACAACTCATTCTACCCTTGCGCTCGGTCATCTTCCTTGCGGACCAGGGGCAAGTTCTATCTCTATCTATTTCTCTCCTGAACTCTGGCGTGACCAGAAACTCGACGCTAGCGCGAGCCTTGGACGTACTTTCCTGAGGTTGATTCTTCGGTGATGTGAAGAGACTAAAAAAGAATTTGGTAAAATGAGAAAAAAAAAATCGAAGAGAGTAGGTGTAAGGGTAGCAGTTGACTATCCACGTCCAGGTACTTAATATTAAGGATAGAAGGTACTATCATTTATAGAACAACTATTAAAGATAAACTCATCATGTCATTAGATAAAAATACATAACTTTATTGGATCTTATTATATAAATTATAATATTTCATGCATTAATTGATTGGTTCTGGATAAGCCCAAGCGGCCCAGGTGCATGCCCTAGGCATGGAAAGGAAGTTGCCTGCAGTCACAAAACTTTCATGACAGTGATCCTCCTTGCGAAGTAGCAAATTACTTTTTGAAATTGCTAAGTTTCATTATTATTATTATTATTTTTTTGCTAGAGCTAAGTTTCCTTAGGCAGGTAGTAATTAAGGTCTTATGGCATAATAATTTACTTCTCATGATTGCGATCTCACCTTGTTGATCAATTATTGCAATGAGATATTTTCCTTCATAAGTAAACTGCCAATAACTTTCATAAGTCATTCTATAGTTTCTTTATTTTATTTTTTTCATTGTAGTAATCTCCGTTGTGTAATAGTACAATACTTTCTAAAAATCATCCAATAAAATGAGTCATAGATCATCACAATAGTAACATAACCTAAGAGCAAATAGTTTATCTTATAGGAAGTAATTTACCTTGAATACAATTTCTTTTGCTGTATGGATCGCAAATTTTTGTAGTCATTAGCAAAATGAACAACTACTATTTCTTCATGACCGTAAATTCCCTTGTTGTTAGTAAATTGCAAACAAAATCTAATCATAATAACATCCATGAGTATATTATAAATAAAAAATGAAGTTTGTTAGTTGTCTTTTGATCCGGATTGCAAATCAGGTTCCCTATCATAGATGTATCTAAATGCAAAAATTATCCTAAAGTTCGTAAATTTTCTTCTGCAACCATTTGTAATGACCTCTATAGCCCGCAAATTTCTTAGTTGCCCTTTGCAATTGTAAATGTGATTGCTAATGGCTTTATTCGTCAGGTTTCAATCCCATTCTTGAAGTCCTTGATAATGGTTGGACTTCCCAATCTAGAAGATTTATGGATTGATGAATCTCCCTTGGGGCTCAACAATCTCCAACTTCTTACAGTGTCTTCATGCAAATCTCTCTCAAAAGTTATCAACTCTAGGTCACTGACAAAACTACACAAGTTACACACTTTAAGTGTAGAAGCTTGCATTTCGGTGCAAGAAATTTTTGACCTTGACGGACTAGGTGCCGATGCAAATATTGAGACTCTCTCTGAGCTAAACACTATATATATAGGTGGTTTAGTAAGTTTGAGGTGCATATGGAACAAGAATCCTTGTGGAATTGTGAAATTCCATAATTTAAAGAAGTTAAAAGTGCGTAATTGTAACAACCTCCGGTTTCTATTTTTCCCATCCATGGTTCAGTCTCTTGCACAATTGAGAGAACTAACTGTATCGTATTGCAAGAAGATGGAGGCGATCATTATGGAGGAAGAAGAGTTGAGAGTAGAAACATCAGAAACTCTAGTATTCATGATGTTGACTGATTTACAATTAGCAAATTTGGAAAGTTTGACATGCTTCTCTCGCAAAAAGTGTAAGATTGATTTTTTTTTTTTTTTTTTTTTTCGGTTTCATCATTAAAGACCTTCTTAGATTTATTCATCCTTGCAATGCAAAGGATGACATTGTTTTCGTCTAATGAAAGATTGATTATAGGTACACCAAAAGCTCAGGATGAGGATCGCATCAAGTCGTGCTATACTGTCCTCTTCAATCAAGAGGTAAGTGATTAAAGTTATGTCAAAATCTTAAATAAAATAAAAATCTGATGGAGTAAAATGCTTGGCATCAATTTTATGTGTTATAGCACTTCATAAGTTTACATGCTGTGCATTTCTAGTTGCCACATGCCGCTACAAATAATTGGCAAGTTTCAATTCACACCGACAAGAGTTGGATCAATCACATCAAATTGTTAAGAAATTAGAATAAAGATACATGCATATAAATAATTATTATGCCAGCCAGCTAATTAATTAAAATTAACAAATAAATAGTTATACTGGAGACTAAGCATAATCACCAAAACCCCCTTTGGTTAAAATTGATTGCGTTCCGCATAATCACTGCACCATTAAATCTGGATAGGTCAAAGTAGAGTTACTGTTCTAATTGTGATTTTAAATTGAAATGAAGAATTTAAAAGTAGAGAAAGTTGGATAAATAATCTTCAATGAGCTCAACTGTTAACTCTCAAAATTATGGAGTAACTGTATAGAAAAAGATTTTGTAATATAGTCATTGAACTTTTATTTAATTATGTAAGGCAATAAATTTTCATTTGTTTATAATTTATGTACTTTGACAAAAAATCTGAAATTTTCCAGCGAATTGTTGATGTGCAAGACATGTGGCTAATTTTTTAAATGTGCTGTTGTTTCCCCTTCATCACCGAATCAGCATTTCACTGGAAAATCTATATAAATATTAAATATAGTCACAGAATCTTTTAATTTGTAGTCTGATCGTTCTCCTTCTCTTGTACTTTCCACTCATCTTGCTTGTTGCCTTGTTCAATGCCATCGGTTTTAGTGAGTTTTAGCGTTGCAAATTAGCAATGTAAGTCTTCCTATAATCTATCAATATAACAGTAATGTTATATTTTATGTATAAAATCACTCTATGTCATATAATAATGACAATCATGAATTTTTAAATATGAGCAAATCCTATGTTTTACATAATACAAGTTAAGAATTTAGCCTTTTTTCTTCAAAAAGGGAGATTCGTATGAAATGAGATATAATTAATTAGTTATTTGTATTAAAAACATATTCCGATTTTACATAAATGAAAGATTCCACACCCGTATAAATGTGCGAGAATGCTACTAATTATGTAGTAATTGAAGAAAGATGAATCATGCAAAGGAGTCTCTCAGCTTCTGCCTGTTGGGTAGGCATATAGGTTATTGAGAGAAGTATTTTCAATATTTTGAAGCTTCCACGTTAGCATCTTTCTTCTAAACATAACTAAATATAAGTGCTTTCTGTCAAAATAAAAATAAAAATTGACCAGCTAGCAATTTATATTTATTGGACAACACTATATTTTTGTTAATTTTACTACAAATTTACGTATATTATGTTCATATCAATTCGTATTATTTACGAATGTGTTAATTCGCAGCACAAATTGTTTAGGCCTTTTCAATTCGTATATTTTTTATATATAAAATTCTGATGATATCCTCTTTTATAATCAACACTTTTGGATAGATGTAAGAAGTAGACAATTAGGAGGTAAGCAAAATTGCATTAAGAGAATATATGAAAAGAACAAAAAAAAGGGAGAAATTCCAATCATAACTGTGCGCGCTTGGAAGGGAAAGTAATAAAAGAAGAAAGCAAGAAAGAAAAACATGAGGAGAGAGAAGATCACATAAATTTGACATATGTGAATTTAAGGCGACCCTGGGGTACTGTTCTACTGCTCCGCGAGCCTACATGATCGCGCCCGTCCGGGTCCGCTATGTGCGTGTGCCGCGGTGGTAACTCCTGAGCCATAGACGCAATCTCAACCGTTGCGTTGCGCGGGCCCTAGCGTGCTTCAACGACGCTAATGGATTGGTCTCGAGTGTACCGGTGCATGGGATTGTCGCTCATGTAGGGCCGGGGGAGGGCAGTTGGGGGGATTCTTTGAGGTACTATTTTGGAAGCGAGGCCTTTCAATGACGTGGTGGGAAGCCATTGGCGGAAAGGTAGAATGGGCAGTGGGCCCCTCGTAAGGCTTTGCGTTGCATTTGGTTTTTCGTGCCAAGTTGGGGTTAGGTCTATCTTCATATATGCGGTGGTCCGCAGAGGAGAAAGAGGGGTGCTAGGTAGCTCGAAACAATGGTCTGAAACTTGGGTTAAACTGTTCATAGGCCACCACATAGAACTAGCGGTGGTGGTAGAGTGTTGTGTGAGTTCTAGATGATGATTCATCAAATTTGATCGGTGGTGGTAGAGTGTTGTGTGAGTTCTAGATGATGATTCATCAAATTTGATCGATCTATAAATTTTGATTCGTGCAAAGCACCCCTCGTTCGAGGTAACGCTTTCACTTGTATCATCGAGTCAATCGAGTTGTCAAAAATGAAATCGAGTGATATGTTGATAATCCGGAAACCATAATAATGATTTTCAATTTCGTCAGATGTTCGTCAAGTTTTCATGGTGTAACTAATTTAGTCGATTCATCTGATGTCTTGAATGGACGGTGGAAGGCCGTTTCAATGGAAAATGAAATAGAGAAGTTTATAGGCGGATCCACTTTGACTTAGCTAAATGGCCCCTTCAATAGGATTGATATGATGACTTTATTAGATATTTTTAATCTTCTTTAATGAGATATTTATGACTATTTTCGACTATTGGATTTAATTATTTGTATGAACTACAATATTGAGTTATTTCGAGTGTAAAATGATACGAGGAAGATTTGTCCATTTTGACCCAAGCAATCCCGTCTTTCAATGTCCTGTTGTAGTCTGACTTTTAATTGCTTTAGAGTGATATAAATTGAATAAAAATAATTGATATTGACTTTAACCAGAAGTAATGATGTCCTTGACATATTTCACGTATATTTTAGAGATATTAAAGATTACACCTTAATAAATCGTAGTATTATTTGTATCGCACATGTTTAATTTTAGCAAATTAGTAAAATCAATAGAAACCTAACGGGCTAACAAAGACAGTATGGGGATCAATACACTAATTTTGAAGCTAAACTTGTCCAAAATGAAACATGAAACTACTTTTAGTAAAATGAAAAACGAAAATTGCTAATATGGACAAATAAACCGTGATTACTTTATTGAAGTAGCATAGTTATCATGGAGAAACAACACAATCCAGCGTGGCACAATTAAGGTCCGCCGAGATTAAGGAATATCATTCTTTTCTGTTTTCAATATATTTCACATTGTTTTGTGTGGTTTGTCCAATCTTTGATACGACCTTTGCAAGATGAGGATGCGTTCATTTAAGAAGATGACCACAAATAATAGACCATGATTGTTAGGACTATTGCTTCTTCTTTGTGTTTCCCCGCATCTCGTAATTTTTTTTTTTACGACAATTAAGGAACTTGTGATTTGATTTCAAGGTTAGTGGGAATAGCTACTTTTGTACTACACCTTTTGATGGATGATTAGTTGCCTTTTTAATCTCAATCTCTGCTTTGTTTGCTTTCTAATGCCGACTCCTCAAGCAAGCTCATCTATATGTAATGAAACTTCATGAACTTTTTCTTCGAACAAAATCACCAATTTCGTGAGTGAATACTGCAGGTTGCATTTCCTAGCTTGGAGACATTAAACATCAACAGCATGAATAATATTGAGATAATATGGGACAATCAAGTTGCTACGGATTCTTTCCACAAACTAAAATCGCTTCAGGTATGGGGATGCCATAAGCTATTGAACATTGTTCCTTCTTGCATTCTTGGATGGCTCAAGAGCCTCGAAAGTTTGGAGGTAGGATATTGTGATTCGATTGAAGTTGTTTTCAAACTTCAGCCAATGAATCCTCTAGATGGACATCCTGTTGCTCACTTGCCGTTAAAAAAGCTGGAATTAGATGGATTATCAGAGCTAAAGTGTGTATGGGATAAGGAACTCCACAGTCAAGTCAAATTCCAGTGTCTCCATTTTGTTACTATTTTTGGATGCAAGAGCCTTGCCTCTTTATTTCCAGCCTCAATAGCAATACAGTTAACCCAACTTGAGAAATTGGAGATTTGTACATGTGGCATTGTGGAACTCATCGAGAAGGAAGGACTAGTTCCCAAGGTTGTGTTCCCCAGGTTAACCTCCATTAAACTTGAGCATCTAACAGAGTTGAAGTGCATCCACACCAGAATACAAGCTTTACGTTGGCCAGCATTGAAGATGTTGGAGGTGTATGGCTGTAACAAAGTGGAGATACTTGCTGCGCAACTCCAGAATGAGATGCCACTTCATAAACAGCCTTTGTTCTTGATAGAAAAGGTACGGCTCAAGGTTATATGTTTTGCTTCAATGGTGAATATTGGAAGTGATGATTAACGTCATAATCAAGCATCTCATACAAGTAGCTATACACATGAAGATGTAAACTGTATGACTATCCTTGAGTCCATACAACTAATAGAACATGGAAGCATCATATGTTCTTCAAATATTAAATGAATATTTTTGTCAATGTCTGACATAATGCATGACCGTTGATTTAAAAAAAAAAAGGTTTAGGCTAATTTTGATGGTTTGGTTCTCTCTTAAGTACCATGAAGATTTAAAATACATGGCATGTGGTGTGATCTTACCAAGGCACAAGTGTCATCTAATTTGGACTTTGTAAGGATGATTGATTTTATGCTAAAAATAGAAAGATGTGATATTTTTGTTGATACAATCTCCGAAATTTGCGAAATTGAGATTATAATTGATGGATAAGTTATTTGCATAAGGTATGTATGTGTAAAAATGGAAATGTAGGGTTTCACTCGAGTTCAAATATGGGTACAAGTCAAATATAAAAGATTGGTAATAATGTCTATTGCCCTTCCATTGAATCACATAAGACTCAACATTTTAAAATGCAATTGTTGCACATGATATGCAAGACTTAAACCATAATACATGAATACTCTTTCAGCTAATTTGGTTTTAAATTTTAATTTGACTAATTCCTCAGGGCGCATTCTCAAATTTGCAAGAGCTAAAATTGGATTTATCCGAACAGATGGAGGTATGGCATGAGCATTTTCATGATGGAGAAGTCTTCTACAAACTTAGAGTTCTTGAGCTTCATCATTTCTCAAAGGAATCTGCAGTATCCACATGTCTTTTTGTTTGGAGTTTAACTAGCTTAGAAAAGTTGGTTGTATGCAAATCTTATTTAGAAGAGTTGAGCATCATTATGGCAGCCATAAAAGGCCCAAGTCATGAGCAAAAAGTAACATTGCCCTTTCCAAGATTTTTTCAACACCTCAAGACTCTAGAAGTGTCATGTTGTGATGGATTATCTAGTATGTTTACACCGACAATAGCTGGAAATTTGGTGGAACTCACAAAATTGAGGATAAGTAACTGTAAAATGTTGACAGAAGTCATTTATGGCGAAGGAGGTGAGGAGGGGCTTGTGGCTTTCAATCAATTGAAGCATATGGAGCTTAATGGATTAACAGAATTGAGATGTTTTAGCTCAATTAAATGCACTTTAAAGTTCCCTCTCTTGGAAGATGTCATTGTGAGAGGATGTCCTCGCATGAAATCCTTCTCAAAGGGACCAATACAGGCACCAAAGCTAGAGGGAGTACAAGCATCAACAGAAGCTTGGTTTTGGAAGGGAAACCTCAACATTACCATCCGAGATATGTTTGAAGAAATGGTATGCATCAGTTACCAAATTTTGTGTACTTGGATGGTCTTCATCACCGATGGAGTAATTTCTTTTTGCTAGCTGGAAATTTATATTTAATGATGCTTTTTCTAACAGGCTACGGTTGCTGGAGTAAAGTCTTTGCAGCTGTCTGAGTTTCCTGAGTTGATTGGAAAATGGCATAGTGAACTTAATCCCATCAAGTTATCTTGGCAATTAGATTCATTGATGGTGGATAAATGTTCATTATTTATTAATGCTATTCCATCTAGATTGATGTTTCTTTTGCACAATTTGGAAGAATTGCAGGTGTGTGATTGCGAGTCGCTAGAAGAAATATTTGATCTTAAAGGGCTTTTGGGTGTAGGAAGTACTCGGCTATTGCCTAGTTTAGGGTCTCTGAACTTGGTCAATCTACCAAAGTTGAGGCGACTATGGCACAACAATCTTCAAGGGACACTACACTTCAATGATATATATAGTCTCACCCTTTATAATTGTAGCAACTTGAAACATGCTTTTACTTCATTGATGGCTCAATGCCTCACCAATCTAGGTAAGATGGAAATAAAGGAGTGTGGTCAGATGGAAGGAGTGATCGTAGAGGAAGAAGGGCAAGGAAGCGTAGTGGAGAAGATTACATTCCCATATCTCTGGCTTATGAAGCTGGAATACTTGCCCAATTTAACTAGTTTTTTCTCAAGAAAGAATTATCTACTAGAATGCCCCATGTTACAAGATCTCACCATTGCCAATTGCTCCAAGATGAAAAGTTTGACTTGGCAATCTTTGATGGAGATCGACCACTACACTCCTTCACTTTTTACTCCACAGGTCAGTCTTCTTTTTTTTAAGCCAATGCTTTTGATTTTTAGTTTAATCATCTTCTTAAATGGAAGTACCCGCGGACTGCTAGTGATTGGAATTTACAAGTAGAATGGTGCTTTGCATGGGTCACAAGAAACAACTTCAGTTCCGTGCAATACAATATCTGTCTCTTTTTCCTTTCATTTGTTTTTGCCTCTAAAATCCTCCACATATGGTATCAATCAAGGAAAAGAAATTGGTTGTTTATTACAGGCAATAAAATATTGTAGTTAGGTGTCAACACAACTAAACTTCATAATTTTAAACCCGTTCACAAAATGGTTAAACTCAAATCTTCCTAGTTATTGAAATCACAAATCAACAATTAGTTTTCTCAAAGAAGGTAAACTGTAAACCAATTACATGTTCAATTTAAAGCAAATAAATCGAAGAATTGTTACCTTACAACCCAATTGCAACCAACTTTTTGTTTTTCAATATTCAAATTAAGAAAACTTTCCGCGAAGTCATCACGGCAACTTTCCAAAAATTAGAGGGAGAAGGCATTGCCATTATTAAATATCAGTTAAGCCACAATTAGAAGTCAATGTTCAATGAACTATTGATTATAAATTGCATTTAGGAGAGGTTATAGTCGAAGTAGAATAATAAGGAAATACATTTACCCACCACCATCTAATTTTTCGAAGAATAAAAGTCAATTTTCTAATTAATTTTAATCAAATTCAGTGAACACAAGCTAGTATTTTTACCAAATTTGTTTTAATTTCCATCATTTCTTAAATGGCAATAAACATAACCATTCAGGTTAGTTTTTTTCTGGTCACTCCTTTTTTTTAATAGATATTTTACAAGTTTTAACTAAGACCATGTTTTTCTCACTCCTCATTTGCCTTAGACACTCTCCATCATAATATTTTGACCATGTTGTCCTTTATATAGCCTACCATTTAGCATTATTTCATCCTCCTTCTCCTCCTCCTCCTCCTTCTTCTTTTTCCCTACTTCTCTTTCCTAATGGGTCCCACTTTCCTCCTCCTTATCTTTCCATGCCTTTAGTGTCTCGTCGACAATTACCGTTTCTCTCTATCCCCTTTTCCTCCGTTTTTTCGCTTCAGACATGCCTTTGGTGTTTCGTTCTCTCCCATTTTTTTCCTCAAAAAACATTCAAATGCTTCATCTGAGTCCCAGACAAAAGCTCATAAGGAAGAGCAAATTGTGATGGAAAATGTCAACTGAACTTATTGGCGTTATTGTCTACTTTTCACCATTCGCAACTTCATTATCAGCTACATTTAAGCAATTTGGAAATAGAGAGGGACACTCTTTCTGCAAAACCTTGCAGTGTCTTCCCAACTCCGTCACCTCCTCCACATCTAAGAACATGTGCTCATCAACATGACATCCAACTCTCTCCAATTCCCCTTGCTAACTCCTCTGATCCCCACACCACCCCCCTCACCTCCAGTCATTCCCCTCCGCCGTTCGCTTCTACGATCCTCCTCAACCAAGAAGGATTAGTGCGACATCGACGAGGATGACACAACTAGCCCCAAGCCAAGCCGTCATGAGCCCAGGAGCTCAGTCAAGCTCAATGACGTTCTTGCAGGTGAGAGGGAACGGGTGTAAGTGAGCTTCAGTAGAAAGCCACTTGGAGAGGGTGAGGGTGGAGTCCTAGTGCCAGGATCTAATAAGGGGATCACTGGTGATCGAATTGTAGACATCCTCATCTAGTTTGATGACGTGTATCAATGTCCTGCGACTCTGATCTCCCTCGTGGTCATTAAACCCAGTGTTTGCAAGTTGCTTCAATGAGATACGTCAATTATCTGTTTATAGGAGCTAGCAAATGATAAATTCTGTGTGGTGGTCCTTTTCCTTTTGGTTCTATGAATGGGATTGCCGGCTTGAGTTCTACGCATTCACTACTCAATGCTCCGTCCTTTAATCAAAGTTCTCTGACTTTTGGCTTAATCTCTCTTCCATCAATCCTCCTTCTAGAGTCTACACATGCTCAAAAGGCTTGTTTGAAGCGAAAAATGGAAAAAGAGGGAATAGCAAGGGAAAGATAAGAAGAAGATAAAAATTGAGACACATGAGGAAAGAAAAGAAAAGGAAAAGCAAAAGCAAAAGAAATTAAAGAGGAGGAGAATAATGCCAAAAGATGGGCCACATAAGGGACAATATAATCAAAATACTATAATATGGAGTGTCTAAGCCAAATGAGAAGTGAAAAATGTGTGACCTTTTAACTATTGCTTTCTTTTTTAATGGAGGAAATGCTTGAGTTTTTTCTTATTCTAATACTTTTTCCAATTATTTATTTATTTATTGTTATGTGTGAGTAAAACATTTCATCATAACTGGCATTGACACTTTTTTTCACTCTTTAATGATAAGAGTTACTACTAGTTGTCCATTTACTTCTAATGCCATTAATATGTCATATAATTTTACATATCCCCACTGTTAGAATACTTCAAAAAGCCATCATAGTTCTGATTTTAGAATACTAATAGCTAGAGAAGTATGAAACTAGTCTTGATTTTTTTGTTAGTGACGAGTTGCAATAACGTGATTTCATTTATTTGTGAAATATAAGGTATCCCCCACATTTTAAAAATAACTCAAAAACTCATCATAATCCTCAATTTAGAATATTAATAAAATTAGGGAAGTTTGGAAATAGTCATTATGTTTTTTGGTAGTGATAAGTCATAATTGTGTTAATTTTATTGAAACCAAATTAAAAAAAAATGTCAATACCTGTTTCGTAGTGCACAAGTTATAAGAGGTTTTAACATTGTTGATTTCCTGTATACAAACATATTGTACTCACAGGGATCATTTGACTAAGGCGGATATCCTAGTGGGCCATTCGATACTTGTATGACAAACTTATATTTTTCTGTGGTTTTTGGACTTAGGGAGTTGTGCAAATATGCATTTGGTGATTTAATTAATCTTATCATAATGAAATGAAAATTCCATATGGGCTATTAAGGGCCTGTTTGTTTATTTTTGTTTCTATACCTGGAATAAAATTTTTTGTTCTTTTGTTTCGGGGAACAAAAAAAAGAACAGAAACACGTTTATTTACACTTTTGTTTTCGGGAACAGATTTGGAATAGAAATAAGAAATAGAAAAAAGTTGTTTCTTGTTCCTGAACAATTTCTAAGAAATAAAAGAACAAAAACTCAAAACTCTTCTTTTATTTATTTCTCTTCGATCGGTGCCCTCTGTCTTAAGTCCCTCCTTTCTCTCGGCGTCTCGCTTCTCCACTGTCATCCTTTTCGGCGACCGATCGACGAGGGTCGGTGACCTCGCCGGAGTGTCGCTAGCTCCCGGCGAGGCTTGGCCTCGCCTTGGCTGGGCGAGCTCGAACTTGCCCAGATCTGGCAAAGCCAAGCTCGCCTAGCCACCAGTGAGGCTTGGCCTCGCCAAGCCACTGCCAGGAGCTCGCCCAGCCACCAGCAAGGGTTGGCCTCGCTGAGCCACCGCTAGGTCGGCGTCGCCTAGTGGTGGCCCGGTGAGGCTTGGCCTCATCAATGGCTGGGCGAGGTCGTCCTTGCCAAATTCAGGTGAGCTTAAGCTCGCCTAGCCAAGGTGAGGCCGAGCCTCATCGGCCAAGGCAAGGCTCGGCCTTGCTAGGCTAGGGCGAGGTCGACCTCGCGCCGCCTAGGTGAGGTCCGGCCTCCCGGTGGCCCGGTGAGGCTCGCCCGGCCACCGAGGCCATCAGCGATGCTCGGCCTTGCCCAAATCTAGGGAGGCTAAGCCTCGCAGTGGCCTGGCAAGGGTCCGACGAGCTCATCGGACCTCACCCAGCCGATTGTCGATCGCTAGCAACCAGCCACAAAGGAGAAAAGGAAAAAAAGAAAAAGGAAAAAGAAAGAAGAAAAAAATGAAAAATATTTAAAAATGAAAAGAAATAACAAAATTATACAAATTTACCAAACGTATTTCTATTTTTGGAATAGAAATTTTTTACAATTACCAAGCGCGTTCTTATACTCAGAAATTGTTCTTGGGAACAGAAACAAAAAAAAAATACTATTTCTGTTAAAAAATTGTTCCCCATATCAGATGTGTTACCAAACGCACCCTAAATGAACAATTCATAGCAACTCAAACAATGGCTTCATTTTTTTTTATTTTTGTATTAGTCTATTTTGGCATAACATGTTTCATTTGTTTATGAAGACTAATTGCATTTACCTAAGGATCCTTGTTCTCGTAAGAAACTTGCCTTAAATTTCATATCATGTGAAAATTCATGTGGTATTTGAGGCCTTAATTGTGTTCTTTGGGTCATAACTCAATGACAATTGTTCTCCCATTCTTTTTATGCATAAAAAGTAACAAGTGGTACAGACTGCAAGGTAATTTAATTTGTCGTAACGCATTTCATGCTTATTCCAATGCAATATATTAGGCCTTAGACATCAATCAATTGAAATGGCATCAAGGGACCCCCCCTTAACTGTGTCTTCTAGAATGTTATGATTTGTGAAAGGAAGTTTGGAGATTCTTTGGAGATTCTTACTTTGAGATCATAACACAATGTGATGAAATTTATAATGTCATTTTTCAATATGTCAGGTACAATTTCCTCAGCTTAAGTCAATGGTTCTCTCCCACATGGACAATTTAAAAAAAATATGGGGAGACAATCCTCAAGAAACTCTCACTTTTGAACATTTACGAGAAGTGAAGGTTGAGAATTGTAAGAGCCTTGAAAATCTATTTCCGCATTGGGTGGCTACAAGTCTAAACCAACTTGAGGAACTTCAAGTGAAGTCATGTGAGCTCAAGGAAATAATCGCAAGTGGAGATGACACTTCACACTCTACTACTGCTCAATTTATTTTCCCGCAACTGACTTCTCTAGTATTCCATGATATGTCACAACTCAAGAGCTTCAGCCCTCACTTGCTAACTTTGAATTGGCCATTCTTGAAGGAATTGCGAGTGACTCACTGTGATAAACTGAATATGCCGTCCTTTGTGGCGTCCATGAACAAGGGGGCTCAAAGAGACCATCAACACGACCTTTTGGACCATGAAGTAGACTTCTCGCTTGAGAGGGTATGATTGCAACTAATCTTTCTTCTTCAATCTTTTATTCACCCACTACAACTCATGTGCACAACATAGTCATGTCACATTATGATAATATAGTAAACATGAACCCCTTACATAACAGTTCATTCGACAACATAAGATATTTCTAGCATCTTTAAGCATACTTTTCATTTGTGGACACCCAAAATATTTTTTGTCACACTATGAGCACATCGTCACCTAAAATTTCAAGGAACTACATATTTTGTTGACAAGATAAGATATTCTTAATGGAAGATGAATTTAGTCGGGGTGATTACTGTACCAACACCTCTACTTAAAATTTCTCTTAAAATTTTTCGATGCCAATAAAAAATGTGAATTTCCTATGGACTAAATTGAGAATTGGGCATTGACATTTAGTAGTTTCTTTCCAAATTGCAACAAGACGACCCTCTTTCTTTTGATATTTTTGGCTAAAATGAATTTTCATTTATTTGTTTGATCATTCCTATGCCAATACAGTTCTTTCCCTTTCTATCTAATTATTACAATATGAGCAAACAGCCAACCCTGGTTGGTTGTTGGCCATAGTGGTGCATTTGTTTATAATTTGCATTTTTTGGCATGACTTTAGAAGCTTGGACTTGTATGCAGCGTTCTAGAAATTAATAGAATGTAAGAATGGTGCCCCATTTCATGGGACTTAACCGACTTAAGTTTACCTTTAAGAGCCCATGATTTATTGTCAAACCTTACTGAATTTATTTCTCTCATTTTATTGACAATTTTTAGGGCATTCCCACCTTAGAGAAGCTTTTATTAGTTGACAAAGATATTCAGATGATACAGAATGGAAAATTTTCTAATGACGTCTTTGGCAAGCCAAAAGCACTAACATTAGCATGCTTTCACGATGAAAATGTGGTATTTCCTCCCATAGTCCTCCTGCAAAGATTTCAGAACCTACAAAGCCTTGAGGTTTTCTGTAGTTCTTTTGAAGATATATTCCCAGATGAAGGGCTTGTTGACAAGGGAAAACATATGGTGCTTGAAAATTTGAAAGAACTTAAGTTAAGCAAGCTTTACAACTTAAAGCACGTTTGGAGAGAAGGCTATTTGTTGGCAAAAATTCTTCGGAGTATCAACAAATTTGAGGTTTGGGATTGTCCAAGTTTGACAACATTATTTCCAACCGTGATATCCTTTCAGAATTTGACGAAGTTAGTAGTGAAGAACTCCTCTGGATTGATACATCTAGTGACGGTTTCAGCGATAGTAAATTTGGTGCATCTCACCAACATGACTATAATAGGATGTGAAAGAATGGAAGAAGTAGTGACAAACAATGAAAATGGAGAAGGAAAAGTGATTTCTTTTGGGAACCTAAGATGGTTGACACTCCAACATCTACCGAACCTAGTATCCTTTTCCTCCACCACTGGTTGCATCTTCAACTTCCCATCCTTAGAACATATTGAAGTGGAAGACTGCTCGCAAATGAAGATTTTTTCCAAGGGTACGCTAAGCACACCAAAACTAAGTTATGCCTCACTATTCAAATACAAGTGGCCATGGAACTGGGAGGGTGATCTCAATACAACCATACAAAAGTTATCAGCATAAACAAATGGCAATAAAATTGGTAAGATCCAATTAATGTCATTCTCATTCACTATTTGAAGCACCATAAGTTCTAAACATTTTTATCTTTTTGAATTGTCTAGGCACTGACTAAGGGAAGGGCTGATACTGCAAGTGGTATGGAGATCTCGAAGTTAGTGAGACTCAATCAAAGGTTGAGACGAAGAAAATTCCTTTCGAGGTAGCAATTCTATTTCCACTTTTACTCTTTCTTACTAAAAAAATCACAGTTTTGCAAAACTTCTAGTGATAGATAATTAGGTAATAACATGATTTTCTCACCATTTGCCCCTTCAGCATGACTGCCTAGACCACAGCATCCTCAATTTTCACAACTAAACTAAACATCCCATTTCCTTTCTTAAACTTCGAATCTCTTCTCATTCAAACGAATGAACATGTCTATCCGTTCTTTTCTTTTTCTTTTTTATTTAGTTTGTAGCAAGTATCCAAAGTTTTAATCTTCAATTCTTTGTTATAGATATTACTAGTGAGACTCTTAATATGAATAAATGCCTGAAGTCATACGCTTTGTATGCCACGAGATTCAAAAGGCGTGTGAATCTTAGCCTATTAGTAATGCGTTTCTTTGTATCATTTTTCCTTGTGGCCTCTACCTGACTAATTCAGCTAGGATGGAAAATTCCGAACGCTAGGTGAACCCCGCCATGCTGGCTTCTATAGTTCTACTTCTAAACATTCGAAAAGGGTAACCACAGCTCTCAAAGGAGCCAACAAGGATGAGTTGCAGGGTCCTTCCTTCACGGTAGTAATTTGGTCGCATGATCTATTGAAGCAAAATGTGGTAAGAAAAGATCCTGAGATAATAGTTCTTATGTGCAAAATTGGACAGGAATGAAATCTATTACCTTCTTGTATGGTACCATCGTATTCCTACATGATTCGGGTTTGCCTCTGAGATTACACACGTGTTCTGGCTAAAATTTCTTGTGTTAGTCATCATAACTTTTATGGTCTTACTCATAGATCATTTATCGATCAAAAATCAATTCTGCAGACTGTCCCAGGCGGGATTTTAAGGGTACACATCAATGGAAGCATGCAAACCGCAACTCTTAAATATACAGACGGATCATGGCCAGTGAAGCTCCTGTACTACCCGCAACATGGCTTGGGAAAGCTCTCAGCCAGTTGGGCCTCATTTCACAGAGGAACTTCTCTGAAGGAAGGAGATGTCTGCTTGAGCTTGTTAGAATTGATAATATTGAACTCAAAGTCTCCAATTTCAGAAGGAATGTCAAGATTTAGGTGTAAACTTTGGTATGCCTACAGAAAAATCTCTGCTTCGCTATGTTTTATTTAGTTAATCAGATCAAAGAAAGCAAACCTGTCTGTTGCAAAATTGTATTTCCTGATGTTTTTTTGGAGAGTAGTGAACATCACACCTGGATATTGCATCTTCCAAAATTGTGGGTATTTGTGTGCCTAATTTCCATCCTATTTGCATACTGCGTCTTTATTCAACCAAGTATCTATCGAACTCATGCACAGCATCAGATTGATAAAATAAAAGGTCATAAACAATCCTTATCTATCGCTAATATGGAGAGTTGATCAATAACAGAGACTTTAGTATATTTCTTGAAGTAAAATCTTTCACCATTGAGGTGGTCACAGAAAAGGAAAGAAAGAATGTCCTGCGTTAACTCTGTTATCTTGAAATATGCAGGGGTCTTTGGATATCAATACACAAGGATTCCAAGGAATGTTGAATTAGGGATAAACCTTGCAGGCCATCGATAATACAGAAGGAAGTTTCAATAAGAGGGCTAGTCTTTTACCTTTTCGCCTTACAAAATGGGTGAACGATATCAATAGAACAATAACGAATCTCATAATAACTGTAAAACTGAATTGCCATAAAATTTCCATAACTCATGATCAGCAGGTATCCCGATGCTATTGACCTTGTGCTTTGAAAAATAAAGTAAACGCACCATCTGTCAGTGAACTGGCTTATATCCTGCCGAATAAATCATTAGCAGTAACTACCCAGCACTTTCTGAGTAAGACACAGCCAGATCAAAAGAAAGAGCACTACTCGGCTTGCTGTTTTTTCCTGATGAGATTGCAGAAGCCACTATTGACTTCCGCTCCGTAGATGTGCCCCATCTAGGAGAGTTTTGTCTCCAACTATCTCTTGTTCTCCTTTGTCATGGGAGTTACTAGAGGGACTCCCCCAGCAATAGCCAAGCCATAACCTTTAAGTCCCACATACTTTGACGGGTTGTTCATCATCAGCTTCATTGTTTTGACTCCCAGGTCACGCAGCATCTGCACTGTAAGTCAATATGTTAAGCACTAAAACAAATGCCTCATGCTATGAAAATTTTGATGATGGAGTGATCTTTATACTGATTAGATCTCGTCCACTGAAGATGAGAACTTGAGGCTCTGCTTTAGTTACCGGTGTCCTCTAGTCCTACAAATGATGTACATTCTCTAAAACAGTCACTGAAATTTAACTACCTTTAATTTCAGATTAACATATTATTTTCTTAATCCTTGACAATGGCCATGAATCTAACTCATTCAGAATCTAAATTATGCAAGATCTCTCACGTCAGTGTAGTTTCTGACTAAAGCACGGAATGATGGGTCACCAATTTCGTACTCTCTAGGATCAACAGGCAATCCGAGCTACACATTTGATATTACGGTGTCACGCCCATCGTCCTTCAGGTTATAGGCACATAGTTTGTCCCTCAAACCTATGCCTCTGCTTTAGTTACCAGCCGCTTCTATCTGCTGCAGTGCAAGTGCAAGCTGGTTGCATAACACCAAAGTTTTTGTTTAGCATACCAAGTGCAAGAATCGTCCCTGTTTTAGGGCATTGTTCATTGTCTCGCTGGTTAGTATCACAATCTATTCAGCCTCAAGAACTGGAATCAGATCCTCCTTAGAATCTAAAAAGCTGACAATAATTGTTTTATCCCCTCAACTAACCACAAAGTCATGTTCTCAATTGCACTTTTCCCACCGAATCGCTTCACAAGATTGAAGAACATAGAGCAAAAGGCAAATGCTTCACCCTAAGGTAGCTTGGTCTGTACCAAAGATCAAGTCCATCCATATATCTAATTGCTTTCACCAACTTCTCCTCTTCCAAGCATTGGTCCAAGGATGACTTGTCGCTGGAGTAGCTTTGTGCCCAGGATGCCTCATCAAGTTCGTCCTGTGTGACATACTCACACAGAGTCACAAAGCAGTCCTGATTTTGCACCTATTCTGGATTTCACCAAACGTTTTTGTTGCCCCAACAGAACAGATCCTTAAGAATTGTTGTCTCGTTTTTTTTTTTTTTTTTTTGGGAACGGGGAGGAACCAGCTTGCACCGACAGTGTAGTTGTCTCGTTCTTTATCCACAAGGAATGCCAAAAATTTCTTGAGAAAGTAGAGGGAGAATCTTGCAAACAGGGTGCTTCTGAGGTTCCAAATGGCTGGATTTGGTCAGTGTGGAGTTGGAAGTATGGTATGACATGGCTTGGTTATCAAAGGGTTGGAGCAAATTTGTATAGCCTCGTTCCAATTGTGGTGGTCCCTTTTTAGTCTTCAAATATGAATGACGACTCATTTCCCATGTACTCATATTCTATAAAGTCCTTCCGAGATAGAATATTCGCCGCCGAATGCCAGTGGTGGAAAATCAGCCTCAAAGTCAAAGATAGTAAATTTTTTTTTTTTTTTGATGCCGAGGAAAGATAGTAGATTCATCTTGCCCAAAATGGAAGTTCTCGATGATGATGATGTTGTTTGCACGAGCATACTTTTTGAAATACATTATCATAAACTCTAATTGGTGCAACCAAGACTATCTTTTGCAATTGTTTCCTTGAATAGACTAGTCTAGGATCATAATAGCATTTGACATCAGATATATATCAAAGTCTCTGCTGTTGAAAGAAAACTTGCACGATCATTGAATGCTTACATGTTTGTTATTGAGCCTCGCAGAATTGTTTGTTGTATCATTTACACACACTTGGTTATGTCTTTTCCTTCTTTTTGATGATAATACATCTCAAATTGAATGATTGATTAATCATTCAATTCTTTTAAAAGGGGCATATGTTGACATAAAAAAAAAAATGATCAAATTTTGATTATTAACGACAAGTGAGAAAAAAAGTCGATAAATGGTTTGGTCAAAACAAATATAGTCACCAACACCAAACATAAGTTATCTATGAGAACCTCCACTAGTCGACAAAATCATCAACAACCATTGCAGATTTACTTAGTATTGGAACTCGAAAGCACTAACAATGAATTGACGTTAGAACATGACTGCCATATGGTTATTTTGTAACTTCTTATAGATGAGTGTTGCTTAATAGGAAGAGACTGCGGTATAATTTCTTGTAATGGCACAAAAGATTAGGAAGTCATTTGTTTATTCAAATTCAATAACCATCATATGTAACAGTTGTATGTAAATGTCTATAGATAGTTATAAATATCACAAGTATATCCATTGTAAACCTCCTCAATCAATTAAACTCATTGTTTTTTTTTTTTTTTTTTACTTTCCTACAACTTATCTTTCCCCTGCATTACCTCCCCCGCTTTCAAATTTCTTATCATTCACTTTTCTTTCCAAAATCAATAAAAGACCCTCTGAACCTTTGTCGATCCATTTATATTCTCATATCATCACAAGCCTTCCACGGTGATGAAATCTGATCCCAATTGTCATGTTGATGATGCTACTATTTCCCATGCAATTGGACTCGCATCAGGTTCCAAATCAAAAAGGCTTCTGAACTGATCAAGGAGCTAAGCTTCTGCAACAAGATTTGGAAGGCGTGCAAATCTTCACCTATTAGTAATGCATATGCTCTGTATCGTTTTCTTAAGCTCTCTGCCTGACTGATGCAGGTAGAATCGAAAATTCCAAATGCAAGGTGAGCCCCACAGTGCCGGCTTCTCACAGTTCTAAAAAGTTTGCGGGTAATTACGGCTTTCAAAGCAGTCAACAAGTACGAGCTGCAGTATCCTTCCTTCAAAGTAGTTATCCGGTCACATAATCTGCTGAAGCAAAACGTGGTAAGAAAAGATCGCAAGATAATAGTTCTGTGCAAAATTTGGACAGGAATTAAATCTACTACCTTCTCGTAAGGTACCATTGTATTCCTGCATGTTTTGGCTTTGCCTATGAGATTATACACGTATTCTGGCTAACATTACTCGTGTTAGTCATCATATCTTTTATGTTCTCACTCATAGATCATTTGTTGATCAAAAATCAACTCAGCAGACTGTCCCAGGCAGGGTTTTAAAGGGATGCATCAATGGAAGAATGCAAACCGCAACTCTTAAATATTTGGAAGGATCATGGCCGGTGAAGCACCTGTACTACCAACAATATGGCTCGGGTAAGCTCTCTGCTGGTTGAAGCACATTTCAGAGAGGGACTTCTCTAAAGGAAGGAGATGTCTGTGAGTTCGAGCCTGTTAGAATTGATAATATTGAACTCAAAGTCTCCTTTGTCAGAAGGAATGTCAAGACATAGGCCTGAATCTTGGTATGCCTAAAGAAAAATCTTTGCTTCACTATGTTTTGTTTATTTAAGTAGTTCAAAGAAAGAAAACCTATCTGCTGCGAGTAATTGAATGGTGATGTACTTCCTGATGTTTTCTGAAGACTAGTGTACATGTATCTTATTTGACAAAGTATTAAGTGAACTCATACGTAGCATGGAGAGTTGATCTATGACAGACTTATATTCCTTCAAGTAATATCTGCTACAAATGAGGTGGTCACTGAAAACGAAAGAATGTCCTGCACCAACTCCGTTTTCATGAAATATGCAATGGTCTCTAGAGATCAATAGATATAGATTTAAGGAAAGTTGAATAAACAATAAATCTTGCCATCCATCAATAACGTAAGGGGAAGTTCCACCGAGAGGGCTAGTCTTCCACCTTTTTACCTGACAAAATGGATGATTGACATCAATAGAACAACAATGAACCTTATAATAATTATAAAACTGAATCGCCATTAATTTTCAGAAATCATGGTCAGCAGGTATCCGAATGTTCTTGACCTTGGGGCTTAAAAAAATAAAGTAATAACACCATCGATCAGTGAACTTGCTTGTGTCCCGCCAAATAAATCATTAGCAGTCGAACTGTCCAGCACCTCCTATGAGTCAGACACAGCTGGATCAGAAGAAACAGTACTACTTGGCTTGCCGTTTCTGCTTATGAGATTGCTGAAGCAGCCTCTGACTTCGGCACCATAGATGTGCCCCATCTTGGAGCGTTTCGTCTCCAAGTATCTCTCGTTCTCCTTTGTTATTGGAGTTACTAGAGGGACTCTCCCAGAAATACTCAAGCCATAACCTTTAAGCCCCACATACTTTGACAGGTTGTTCGTCATCAGCTTCATTGTCCTTTCCCCCAAGTCACGCATCATCTGCAGTATTAGCAACAATACAATGGCATCGAATGCTAGGAAAAGTTCAATGATGAAGTGATTCTTTGTACTAATCAAATCTCATCTTTTTAAGATGAGAATTTGAAGCTCTGCTTTAGTCACTGGCTTCCTCTAGTAACCCTAAAATGATGTACAATTTCTGAAACAATCACTTAAATTTAATTCCCTCTAATTTCTGATTAACGATATTAGTTTATTAATCTTCTCTATTCCATGAAGCGTAATGACAATGACCATGAACCGACCTCACTCAGAAGCTAAATTATGCAGGACCTCTCACAATAGTTTCTCACTACAGGAAGAAGTAGCACCAATTCCGTACTCTCTAGAGTCAATGGGCAATCCGAGCTCCACATTTGCTTCCACGGTGTCACACCCATCGTCCTGCAATGTATAGGCACGCAGTTTGTGCCCCAAAACTATGCCTCTTCCTTCAAGACCTCGGAGGCACAGCAGCACGCTCCTACCAGCCGCTGCCATCTGCCGCATCGCAAGTGCAAGCTGGTTGCCACAGTCGCATCTAACAGATCCAAAGATATCTCCTGTGAGGCATTCCGAGTGTACCCTCTCAAGTACATCTTGACCATCTCCAATGTTACCCTGTTCAGACGATAAACTACGAAGTATTAATCACATGAAGAGAAATATGGTTGTCTGAAGGGAGGACATAATGCATAAAATAAGAAAATCTAAGAACACTATTTTTAATCAAAATTACGGCATTCCTATATCATTTGCAGACACATACAGCCCCCCTCTCAATCATTTCATAAACTGTTAAAAAAAAATTATTGTTCCCATCAGTAAATTAATATCCTAACAATCATTTCTCTTGATGTCAAACATTCCTGTCTAGACAACATTGTCAGCCAATTGGTACACCGAATTTATGATTGACACATGATTAGACTTTTTTTTTTTTACAAACTTCGATATGAATTTATGGCGTCCCACTTAAAGATGCCATCAATTTCTCAGTATAGCCAATTCCAATAAAAATACTATCAAACAAAATCATGCACTAGAAAGTACATAAGATGAAGCACAAATTGAAGTTATGTTGAAAAACACATTGCTACAAACAAGACTCTCAAAATTTACAATTAACTCTTTTCAAACTCCATGTTTATTGGTTTCTAAAATTCTTCTAATAGTTTTAGCAAATAATTTCTAATTTATCTCACCTTGACCAGTTCAATATGCTCATTTCCATCTAGAATCGATCTATGTCAATGGGCTATGAATGGTCCCCACATTGTTGGCAATCTTGCAGCAGCAGCATGTTCAACTAATTTATCTCTTTTCCAGGTACCTGTAAACTTATGCATCTAATGAGAAGTGAAATCATTTCTCGCTTACACAGTATAAGAACGTTCTCAATATACAAGTCTGAATACAACAGACAAGTTCTTTTTTGACAATCTAGATGTTATATCCTTATTTCCTGGTGATAATGCCGAGAATGTACCTCAAGCTTTGCCTCAGTTAACAGTCAACTAACATTCAGACATGGGTTTTGAAACAAGGTAAATACAAGAAATTGTACATGAAAATAACAGCAGTCTCACGCTCATTGACATTGACTTCGATAAGAATCCTGACCAGTTATAACCAAATGCTATAGTTAGACATCGGGCAAGAGAGGAACCCATATGCCAATCTAACACCGCCATACACATAAAAAATTGAGAGAAACAACTTCAGAATCCAAACCATTGATCTGCGGGATGTCGACGAGTGGAATAACAACCACAAGCTTAAAGCATAAAGTAAACTACATACATGAATAGACCAAAACAGCTCATGCTTCTCTCCTTTTTGCTATGTACAACGACAACCCAACAGCCTCCCATAGAGACTCCTTTTCCCAACCCCCCAAGGGTTCCAAGGTTCTTAATTTATCCACTCCCAGAAAGGGGAGATGCCGCTTGGAAAAACATCTTGGCCAAAAACGCCAATACTTAAGAAGTGAAAGTTGCAGCTGGAATTTGGATTTGACTCCTAAGAACTATTTGCATTTGGACTGCTGGGAAGAGAATACTTACCTGATTAGATCAGCAATAGATAAAATTTTCAAATTCTTCCCTTGTGCAATCTTGTGAAGCTTAGGTAATCTTGCCATGGAGCCATCATCATCCACTACCTCACAAAGAACTGCCACAGGTTCCATTCCAGCTAACATAGCTAGGTCAACGGAAGCCTCTGTATGCCCAGCTCTTTTCAGGACACCACCTTTCCTGTACTTCAACGGGAAAATGTGTCCCGGCCTGTTGAAATCTTCGGGTTTTGAATCCCTAGATGCAAGAGCCAGAACCGTCATTGCCCTGTCACGCGCTGATACGCCTGTAGTTGTCCCATGCTTTGCATCCTATAACAATATCTCTTAATTACCATCCTTTACAAGGTAAGAGATAAGCCAATCAGATGTCGTGACACAGATAACTAAGCTGATTGAAGGCTTTTAGGATGTCAAGAGTCGAAGAAAACAATATTGTTCTACTAAAGTATGAAAGAAAGTGGGAATTATTCATCATTTTTTCATAATATTCATTTTCTACTTCACAAATCAAGACCTCTACTGACTGGGGACAAGTAACAATCTGAAGTGTCTTATTCTCCAAAGGGCTGTTTCTTAAGTACATAAACCTCTAACAAACCAAAGCAGAATAACAATACATACACGGAATAAGAAACAGAAAGTTTAAATTTTCCCTACCTGAAGGAACCGGTACCAGTCAATTATCTTCAAATAAGTTTTGAGAAAAATTTCATGGATTGAACAACAGATGTAGAATTTCGACAAAAAAAAAAAAGAACAACAAATGTAGAATAAAAGTACATACCACAGTCATGGTGTACGCAGTCCGAGGCTTCTCTTCATTCTCCCTGTCACTCACCATCAAAGGAAGTTGCAAGCGCTCCAGATCTCCCTCTTTCATGCTCACGCAAACGATCCTAGTGCCGTACTTCACAATAAATGCCATAGCCTCAGGCGTTGCCTTTTCTGCTGCCAGTATAAGATCACCCTCATTCTCTCTGTCCTCATCGTCTACGAGAAAATATTGGGTACGTCTTATGTAGCCAGCGTGGCAAACAAGAAGGCGGTCGCAGCGCGACACGTGTCCTCGTGGGACCCATAAGGTCAGGCGCCATTTTGAAAATGTTTCTGTACTGTAGCTAGGGTTTTCAGTTCTTTCTTTCGTCTCTCTCTACACTCGCTCTCTCTCCCCGAACGAACTCCCGAGGAACTCTCTCTCTCTGCCCTCGCTTTTTCCGACCAGCGAACCACCGCGAGCAACCGACAAACCAGGATACCGGCGAGACGACCGCGAGCGACCGACCGGCGTGCGACCTTCCTCTCTGCCCTCCCTCTTTCCGGCCGGCGAACCACTGCGAGCAACCGACGAACGAGGAGGATACCGGCGAGACGACTGCGAGCAACCTCCCTCTCTCTGCCCTCCCTCGCTTTTTCCGACCGGCGAACCACCGCGCCACCCCCTCCGGCTCCGGATCTGGCCCCGACTCGTCCGTCCCCTGCTCTTCTCTGTCTGCCCTCCCTCTCTTCGCGGCGAACCACCGCGTGACCGGCGAACCACCGCGCCCCCCCTCCAGCTCCAGATCCGACACCGGCTTGTCTTGTACGCTGGAACGTTGGTGCCCGACCGCCTCACACCCGCCGGCCTGTTGATCTCCAGTTCCGCTCGCATCACGATCCCGCTCTTCTCTGTCTGCCCTCCCTCTCTTCGCGGCGAACCACCGCGTGACCGGCGAACTACCGCGTCCCCTCCAGCTCCAGATCCGACACCAGCTTGTCTTGTACGCTGGAACGTTGGTGCCCGACCGTCTCACACCCGCCAGCCTGTTGATCTCCAGTTCCGCTCGCATCAAGATCCCGCCAGTGCTTTGGTTCAGGTAAAAGTCACAGGGGAATACAGTGATTTTGGTGGGAAGGAATCAGTCACATATTAGATTGTTTTCCATTAAAGTAACAAACGCAGTTTGATATACTCCTTCTCGGTCTCATTGGCCATGTATTGATGCAAAATGCTTAGAGGCCTGGTATAATTGCCTTCTTCACGGGCAAAAATCACCTGGCTGTTCTTGAGGGAGGAGAAGACAGGGAAAAGCCTCTGTTTTTATTTTTGGTAGTCCATTGTGAAAAGTCTCCTTCCCCCTGTTTCCTGGGAGATTATTGAAAACTATGCAAACTGCTGGGAGATTGACTTGAATCACTTCCTCCTTTTCTTGAATACCAATTTGTTGATTCTCATTTTTTCTCCCTTTGTAATATAACTAGCATAGTCATTCCAGAGGACATTTTCTGTCGATTCTTTATGCACGTGAACTGCTTTTGCCATGTTTTACTGCAAAATAACAGATACTACAGGCAGAATACTTTCTTGGTATCTTAAATTGAACCTGCCTTTTTCTTATTCTTCTATGTGCAGAACGTTGCCCGATTTGTTTAGCAGTAGTGTTTCCTATCACACTCTGAATATGTAAATTCCATCGGGCTAGTGACTTCCTGAACTCTTTTATCTGTACATCTTGTTTCTCATATTCTGATTCCTTAATACTTTTAGAAACCAGGGCCTTCTTGATGCATGGACATCTTTAATGATCATTTGTGTCCCCTTTAATGCAGCTGTTTACATGTAGGCTAAACATTTTTCTTAGTTCTCATAGCTCAGTTGGAAATGATAATGACTCGGTGGCGTTGAAACTGATGTAAAGTGTTAGGTAGGTTTGGCAATACAAATCTCTCGGTGCATGTGAAACCTATCAAGTAATGAACTTTTGAGACCATCACCTTCTTGTGGCTCTGACGCACTTTCAGCTAGCTGCCGAAGATCATCGATGGTGGTGGAGCTACATCTCTCTCTGTGACATGTTGATGTACTTTCGATCAAGGTCACAAATGAAGCTCAAGCGGAAAATGTCCTATTTGGAGATGTTGGTGCAATCCCAGGTAACTAATTCGTTTCTTCTCCTGGATTCTTGAGCGATGATTGCAAAGTATGTCCTTTGTCATGCAATGGATTGATTTAAAAGATGAACGCCCATCTAAATAAGAAGAATAAATTTAAATGTCAAAATGATGCCGCATTGAATGAGGGAAGTTCTGCAGACACTCTTAGCTAAACAACGTTCACTTTTGTTGTTGAAAACAGAAAACTAAAAGTTTTATTCGATAAACTAAAGGGTTTATTTGCCAGCATTCTTATTCTAAATTTCGTGCTGCATGTGTCATATTGCAGGTGAAGGAAAAGATCTAAAATTGGTGGACGCCCCTGTTTCTGGTCATGTTAAAAGAGCTGCTGAGGGAAGTCGATGACTTCTCATATGGATGTGGACAGGCTTTAAAGAGTTACGGACTTATTAATGTGCAAGAAGAAGAATCTTATGGTGATATATCGTTGAAGTTGACTCCTACATTTTCAGAGGCGCAAATTTGGTTTGACTTATAAATGAGGTCTTGGACCAAGTGAAGATTGAATCTGGTAAGATTGAGATTGAGGCTGTACAGTTTGATCTAAGGGCCATATTGGATGATGTCGTCTCTCTTCTCGGGGAAATCTCAAGAAAAAGGAGTGGAGGTATTGACTGCCTTTGTTACATGGTTCTGCTAATTCACCTGAGTCATTATCTAATAATTTCCACCTGTTCAAATCTGCAGCTAGCAGTTCACATTTCTGAAAATGTTCCGCAGAAGTTGATTGGTGATCCGGGGAGATTTCGGCAGATCATCACAAATCTTATGGGGAACTCAGTTACAGTAAGCTATTTAAGAGTGGTTCACACATTTTCTGAGAACTTTGTTTTTGAATCTCAAGCTGCCATTATAATTCTTGATCTTCCTTCATGGAAGGAAAATTGTACTTGTTATCATCTTGATATATAAAAATATTGCCAATGACTTGATCATTCAGGAGGTCACATGGATTGGCTCCTACGTTACAATATTTACAATCTATCCCGCATCCATGTAATCTAAATAGCTAATGTATCTATTATGGTTTTCCCTACCTGATGTTCGTGTCGATTGTCATTAAGGTTTTCCCTACCTGATGTTCATGTGCTATGAAGCGTGCAAGAGGATTATGGTTGAGGACGATGAAGAGGCGTAACCAAATATTTGACAAGAAGAAATACGAGGTCTTTTGCTATGGATCATCTACAGAAAGAGTGGATAAAGATGACTAATTTGTATACTACGATTTTTTTTTTTTTGGTTAGATGTATACTGCGATTGAATGGTTTAGTTTATGTTTTTTTCTTTTGCTCATACGATTTCTTCAGAAGAATTCTTCAAGGAAGTTCTTGTTACCAAGGTTGGTTCTACATGCACTCGCAAAGATATTCGAGGGGTTTACTTTTCTTTGGAGTTCTATGTGTTTCTTAAGAAGGTATTGGCATGTTTTGATAATGTGAGTATTGCCTTTCATGAGAAGATGAGTCGGCAAGAGTCGAACCAAGAAAGATTGCCAATTTGTCCAATATAATGCTGATTGAGACGCAATGTTTTTCACGGGGGCTACTTTGCGTGTGCATAAATCTCTTGGAGTACCTAACATAAGGAAAGCTTTTTGCTTATTGGATTGTCGGTTTGAATGAATAACAATTTCATGTTTGGACTATGATGTTTCAATTTCAGGTTCGAGTACCTTCAGCTTTCTTTGACAGAACAAAGCTTTGTATTAAATGACGTCGTCAGATGTTGATTTTATTTCTGATCCAAACTGTGGCCGGTTACCTTGTTAGGCAAAGCTCTCGCTGCCCTACCAATCTTGGCAAACCTGCGGCTCCAAGGGATTGCTACTTAGTATAAAATCGAAAAGTGGCAATAATTCAACCCCGTCGACTCTGAATTTGACGATATACAAAGAACACAACATCACGTTTCAATTATCAATAGTGTGAGAGAGAGAATTAATCGACGTGTGGGAAATGCTTTCCGTAGAGCCTTGCGTTGATGAGAGACCTGTTGACAATTTGCAAGAGACAATTTGCAAGAGAATTGTGGGAACAGTAATAAAGGCATCGACTTAAGCTTGACCAATGAGCTTGTTCTGTATTCAACCTTTTAAGTGTTGAATTAAGTTCAAAAGTGCTACATTCTTGTGATCAAACAACAAAATACTACACAATAAATAACAACAAACGAATCAAAGCTTCGAGATGCCTATTTTCCAGTACTGCACAATAAATAACAACAGACGAATCAAAGCTTCGAGATGCCTATTTTCCAACACAGGCAACTGTGGAAAGGACATGACAAAAAATGACATTTTCTGCTTTTTCTATTTTACACCCACCTTCTTCCCGAACGAAAGTATTGCCTCAATGATGAAAAGTGACTTTGGGTGGCAATGAGAATCTTGTTACATTAATAAAAGAACAATAAGCACTTGAAGATGGCTCCCCCCACAGGCGAGCATGATACAATTAGCAATTGATGCCGCATTGAATAATTTGAAAGAAGATATATGCCTCAGGGTCGACGGTGAGATCCTCCTCCTTTGGCATGAGGAATCTATCGACCTGCACCGCAGCTTGCCTTCCCTCGGAGATGGCCCACACCACCAGAGACTGACCACATCAGCAATCCCCAGCAGCAAAAACTCCCTCCACATTGGTCGCAAACCGACCATAGTCAGCCTTGAAGTTTGACCTGCCATCTCTCTCTAGACCCAACTTGTCTACAATAGTCTGGAAAGGGCAAACCAGCAAAAACAACAGGCACAAATGCTGTCAATAAACTGTCCAGAAAAAGAGAACAGATTTACATCCACCCGGCACTAGCCCTATGCACATAAACATAAGTATGGGTTAAAAGGTATCTTCACATTCTTCATTTTTAACCAGTTCGACTTTTCCATATTATATAAGGTTTCCTAGGGCAATAGTAAGCCTCTAAAGGCCCACATGCCAATCAAATTTACTTTAGCACATACACTGAATAACCAAGTTATACAGTTACGACGGAAAGAAAAACAACTAATTTACATGCAAAATTGACTTTCCCATGCCAAATCCTTTCTTAGCACAGCTCCAACTATTTGACAAATATGAGAGAACGGTTCAAATACTCACCGATTCTGGACCAAGGAATCCCATGGCCAGTAAAACCAGATCAGCCTCAATGATTTCCTCAGATCCCTTAATTTCTTTGAACTGAAACTTCCCACTAGCATCCTTCTCCCACCTAACACGCACTACTTCAAGCCCTTTAACGACCCCATTTTCATCACCAATAAACTGCTTAGTTAGCACTTCATAAGACCTTGGGTCTCTCCCAAACTTAGCTGCAGCTTCCTGGTGGCCATAATCAACATGGTAGACGCGAGGCCACTATAAACAGCATTGAACAGAGGAAAAGAACGGTGAGCAAATATTACACTGCGCATGCTATAAAATAAACGATAATGGAATAAGCAAGAGTACTCCTGTGGTTGTCAAGAGAAAAGGTAACTTATGTAATATTTGTACCTGTGGCCAAGGGTTGCCTGGAGCCCTCTTCTCCAGTGGCTTAGAAAGCAACTCCAAGTTTACAATTCTACAGCAGCCATGCCTGATAGATGTTCCTATGCAATCCGTGCCAGTGTCACCTCCACCAATGACCACTACCTTCTTTCCCTTTGCAGATATGTAGTTACCATCCTTGAGATTGCTGTCAAGCAAGCTCTTTGTGTTTGAATGAAGGAACTCCATGGCAAAATGAACACCTGACAATTCGCGTCCAGGTACAGGAAGGTCCCTGCAAGAAGGAAAATTCAATCCACAAGCATAAATATCGCTTTTCTCATCAACCAGAACATGGTGCAAAAACTCCTACAACATGTCCCCAAAGTTAAGTCACAATGAACTTACCTTGGTTTTGTGGCGCCAACAGCTAAAACAATAGCATCATTTTCCTTTTGGAGCCTATCAAGAGAGTATGATGAATCCTTCCCAACGCTGGCATTCACCACAAAATTGACACCTTCCTAAGCCATCAAGTTAACTCGCCGTTGAACTACATCCACTTTGTCAGTCTTCATGTTTGGCACACCATACTTCATTAGGCCCCCAATTTGATCGCCACGCTCATACACTGTCACAAAATGGCCCATCCTGTTCAGCTGGTCAGCTGCAGCCAATCCAGCTGGTCCACTTCCCACAATCGCAACTTTTTTCCTGAGCGCATAAAGAAATTGATGATATTAACTTTAGAATAGGCAACATCTTTTGTCACAACCAACCCTGAAATCTGACTGGTTTAAGCCAAAAGACTCAATGGAAAACCAGGCTAATTCTTAAGCATTGTGAATTAAGGAAAGGAGGGATGTAACTTGAACAGGAACCCCAGAGAAAAGAAACATCTCTAGGGAACATAATGGACAGCCTTGACATAGCTTTTCAAGCAACGCCTACCAATCATATTCTCCAAGAGCATAGTAAGCAAAGCACATATATAATTGACTGGTTAATGTTGTTGAATAAAGAGACAGCATACCCTGTTCTCTTCTGGGGTGGCCGGGGCACCATCCACCCTCCTCAAAAGGCCTTGTCTATGATCGAGCATTCAATATTTGATGGAAACAGGATTCTCAATGATACCAAGAACACAAGAGCCTTCATACTGTGCAAGACACACACGGTCTGTAAACTCGGGGAAATTATTTGTCTCCAACAGTCGATCTAGTGCTTCCTGCCACCTATTTTGGTATACCAGCTCATTGAACTCAGGTATTTTGTTTCCAAGAGGACATCCAGAGTTTTCCTGCATAGTAAAGCCAAAGGAACAGATATACAATAAAATTCATCTAGAATACATACGTACATACGCACAGACACAATTATAAAATAAAATCATTACAACTCTTACCTGATGGCAGAATGGAGTGCCACAGTCCATGCACCGGGCAGACTGAGTTTTTAACAGGGGACCTGGTTTGGACTCCTCCATGACTTCCTTCCAATCGTTCATCCGAACATTAGGGTCCCTATATTTAACATCTTCGCGCTCATAAGCAATAAATCCCCCATGCTTAATGGCATCAGGAACTTGCGTAGGCCTCTTGGGAGCCTCAATAGATTCTACTGTCTATAAAAACCAAAACTCAAAGTCAGACATCTCATCAGAGAATGGTTACCAGCCGAATCCTCAAATCAGTCTTCCCCCATATGAATCACAATAAGAAAAGATTAACCTTGCCACAAAACGAAAGCCACAAAACATTGCAGAAACTACCCTAAAGGAAGAAAGTGGCAGAATTTCAATTTTAAAAATTTATCCAGAAGTTGTGAACCCCAAAATGAGATATTCATGTCATGCGTATTGAGATATCAGCTGTCTATGACACATTTGCGCCAGCACATAGACCCACGCATGCAAAATCAATAAAGCAGAGCACAAACTCAGGAGTAGGAAAACTTCATCCAAATATCAGATCTTCCAAATTTTAAACAATGTCAAATAAATATCACATAAGTTGGAAGTATTCTAGTCCGATGTTGAAAGAATTTAGGTATAACAGGGGCTTAGTGTCACACATGAATGATCAATAAAGACAAGCATTGATGACATGGTCAGGCGATCTGTTATTTTTTTTTTCGGTGTAAGGATTTATATCAACCTTGACTGGTTGCAGGGAAAAATTAATTTCGGACTGTTGAAACGATAATAAACTGCTTGTTTCCATTTACATCTACAGACATCTGTTTCCTAGATTGCTGCTGGGATTATTTTCGCTTTTTCTGCATGGTATGATGTGCAAGGCATAAATACTAATATGCATCACAAAGAATGAACTTTTTCCATCAAAGTGACAAAGAGAGCCTCCAAATTTTACTTTCCAACCACAATAATTTGCCATGTAAGCACAATGCACTGCTAAAGAAGAATGAACTCACCCAAGTAAACCTGCATTTCCAATGTCCGAAGAAGTTCCAGTGTTCATGCCAGTGGTATCCCCAGAACTTGTTTGCTGAAAAAGAATAAGGAACAGAAGATTTTATTAATAACTGATGAAAAAACTAAACATTATCAGTGTTCAGGCCAGTGGTTCGCCGGTCACGCGCTGGTTCGCCGCGAAGAGAGGGAGGGCAGACAGAGACGCAACGGGAGAGAAAGAACAGGGGACGGACGAGTCGGGGCAGATCCGGAGCCGGAGGGGTGGTGCGGTGGCTCGCCGGTCGGAAAGAGGGAGGGCAGAGAGAGAGAGAGGGAGGTCGCACGCCGGTCGGTCGGAAAGAGGAAGGGCAGAGAGAGAGAGGGGGAGGTCGCACGCCGGTCAGTCGGAAAGAGGGAGGGCAGAGAGAGAGGGAGGTAGCACGCCGGTCGGTTGCTCGCGGTCCTCTCGCCGGTATTCTTCTGGTTCATCGGTTGCTCGCGGTGGGTCGCCGGTCGGAAAGAGAGAGGGCAGAGAGAGAGAGGGACTTCGTCGGGGAGAGAGAGCGAGGGTAGAGAGGCGCAAAGAAAGAAGTCGCAACAAAAAACCTCTCTCCACGAGCTACAGTACACAAAAATTTTCAAAATGGCGCCCGAAATGTTGGGTCCCGAGGACACGTGTCGCGCTCCCAGTGCCTTCTTGTTTGCCACGCTGGCTACATAAGACGTACCCAATATTTTCTCCATCGTCTACCACCACTATGATCTGGAATTCAGTTCCAACCATGACATAGACATTCATGAATGAAAAATTAAAATGAGCTCAATAATGTGATACAGAAAGCACACGGACCTTTCCTTGGCGGATGTCCTCAATCACTTCTGGAGTAGATGCAAAGCCTGCTGTGGGTTGGTCCAAGTCAAATTCACCACGTTTGATGGGGAAAGAAGTGCTTATAGGTGCAGTATCAGCTGCAAACGCCCCAAACGCTATTGCATCAGGCTGAAATCGAATGCCAACTGATTCCTCACCAATCAGAGTCGCTCACAGCAACATCACCAGGATAAGACAAAGTTTCACCTCCGCCAGCTATCACTGCAGCTTTTGCTGCAACAACACTCCTCCCATTGGAGGATAATTTACTACTCAACAAATCAGCAGTTAGATCAGATGAAAAACAATTTGCAAAGAGGGGTTTGCCTGAAGCAGCAAATTGGATGATTTTGAGCTTCTGGAAACTCTGCATGAAATAAGGCCAGTTAGATTTTAACGACGAGGATTAACTTGGACAAAAGCATCAATCTTGGTACATTCGCAAAAGCTACTTAAACTCAGCGCAGCATCCGTTCTCTAGAAGTCAAAACTAACAATGAAGGAACTAAAGGTCAATCATTTCAAACATCTAGTTAGCAGTATTTGATGCTTGGAGGAGAAGCATCCCATATAGATGCCCACCAGAGATGCTCTTGTTTTCTTCTCAACTTCTTATATGACTGCTGATGCATCAATCAGTCATGGGAATTAACAAGCAAAAAGGCGGGTTGACTTTGCAGAGTGAACACAGGCCATCAACTTCACCAATTATTTCAAAAAGCACATCATGATTTGACTACCTATGGACAGGAGCCAACATCTCCAAAAGCGTTCTTTCGAGACAAACACCAATTCATCCCTTGTCAAGTCAAGCATAGGAGGATGACAAAATTAAGTCAAGCTAAGTGGGTTCGACTGAGTGTTTACTTCCCAAGCTACCAAGGATGGACTAAGCACAAAGCTAGCGACAAACACAAAATCTCGTCCACCATTTATGCGCTGCCTCCAAATTCTAACGAATTGAGAAATTGATAAGATCATTGACTTGCAATTGCAATTGTAACTAATGGATCAATGTTGTGCATATTTCATCGATCTACATGATCTTGGCCAGTGCCACATAGATTTTCGTCTTATGTATTAGTCTAGTATGAAGGTTAGAAAAGGTCGCATCACCTTCGCCTACCTTGGCGAGGAATGATACACCCTCATAGTGCTTGGACTAGGGATAAGTGATTTTGTATGGATTCCACTTGGAACCTGAATCTACTATTAGAACAAGCTCCCTAATTTTTAGATCCTAGAACCTACAATGTCACAGGTTATAAGGTTGGTTCCCCCATCATAGGTTTAGGGTTAGTTCTAAAGTTTACCAAAATTTCACATGTACTCTTAATTGAACTATTACCTTTAATAACCATCATTTGTTACAATTCACTAATATAACTCATATTTATACATATGAGGATCATGAAATATTAACAAAATTATAGTCTACATCATGGATATCACTGGAAATGGAAATTCAAATTAGTGATTTCAGATTACACACTTATCATTGGATGCAATTGAAAATACCGCACAATTATGCGAAGATATAGAACAAGAAAAATACAAAGACTTGTTTTATGTTCCACATACCTAGTTTCAATTTCCACCAGGGACTTGAACCTACTTATCATAATAGATTTCTCAATTCTGGAACTTGGTACCTACCCTGCATATTCAAGAAATTGAAACAAGATGATTCCTACCGGTCATGTTATCAAGTTCTTGGTTTTACCTTAGAACCATTAAATGCAATTTCAATAGTAATATATCATTTCAGTTAAAAATGCAATCAAATGTTTGGAGTAGTATAAGTGACTAACAAGTGATAATTCATATCATGGAGGAACTCTATGTAGAGTTGCATCATAATTAATGGGTGGCTCTGCAATATTTTATGGGCACAAGTATTCTAAATAATTCAGTCTTATGGATCTTCATTATTTACATAAGGCCTTTCTTTTCCTAGGTGCTCCTTTTGTTTGGGCTTTTAGTTTAATGTTTCTACTGGCATGGTTATTGATAGGAACCTATCAAATCCATCGTTTGGGCTCAATCCCTACCTTAGGCTACTCTAACGATGCAGCAACAATCACCTAAGCCTAGCAATCCCTCCACTCCCGCGCAACAGCGAATTGTGTCTCTTGAATAGTTTCTTGCTTGGATTTTTCTTGTCGTTTTCATTTTTGTTATCCACGCAATTATCATGAGAAAAAATTGTAATCTTAATCTGTCTAGTTAACAGTGATCTGGTATAAAATTAGCATTGTACGTCAATATCTCTGTTTGATTAACATGAACAAAAATATATGTTTATAAAAATAGAATTAGACAAAAGAAAAGTTTAAGAATTATATTCAACAAATTTAAAAATTAAATTCACGCGACTTATCCCCCCCCAAAAAAAAAAAAAAAGAGCCGAAATTGATGATTTCGCGACCGTCGCGATTCAGCGGCGACTCTCAGAAGCGCCCCTCCCGAGCTTCGCCGCCTCCGCTCCGTTCCGCGTCTTCTGCGACGGACCGGAACGTCCGAGCCCTTTTCCTCACACCGAAAAAATCAAAAGAAATAAATTAAAAATCGCCATATATCTCTCCGTTAGCGTTGGGACAGGCTGGTTTCGAATTCTGTAATGAGCCCCGCCCCTCAATTTACCGTTATCTCCTCACCCACCTCCGCCCCTGTCCCGAACGACCCCGTGCCATTCCCCCATCTCCGGGGGACAAATTCGTAATCTCTTCCTCCCCAATTCAACATCACCATCGCCCCCCCCCTCTCTCTCTCTCTCTCTCTTCCCCCTCCCCTTTCCTTTCTCTCTCCTCACCCTCCGCGTTTCCCACAAGAGGCCTCCGTTCCGATCCGCGAGAATCCGCCATTGTCGCCGCTTCGAAACCTTCCGGCTCGCGACCTCCCCCCGCCGCGCCGCCGCCGCCGTCGCCGCCGCCGTCTCTCCGCCGGATCGATCGGTTGCTGGCCTCGGTAAGAGGAGGCGGAGCGGCCTCTGTCTCTCGAGAGCGATGGGGGATTTCAACCTCGCGCTCGTCATCGTCGCGGCCGTCGTGTGCGTCCTCGTCTTCCTCTTCAATGTCTACCTCCTCGTCAACTACCAGCACCCGGACGACGCCAACCAGGCCTACTTCCCCAAGGTCGTCGTCGTCCTCGGCCTCTCCGTGGCCGCCATCTCGATCCTCATGCTCCCCGCCGACGTCGCCAACCGGCAGGCCTGCCGCCACGCGATCTACAACGGCGCCTGCAACCTCACCCTCCCGATGAAGGATCTGTGGCTCGCCATCTACATCGTGGACGCGGTGCTCGTCTTCTTCGTCATCCCCTTCGCCATGTTCTACTACGAGGGGGACCAGGACAAGTGCGTTTGGTTTAGGGTTCTTTCGGAGCGGCGAGGTCTCCGATCGAGTGCTTTTTCGTGCGTGCGTGTGATGCGGCCGTTGATTGGCGGGTTTTTGGTTGCAGGAGCGTGGGCCAGCGGATAAAGAGTGCGTTGATATGGGTGGTGACCACCGGCATTGTGTGCGCTCTCGTGCTTGGCATTTTGTACGGTTAGTTCTTGAATTCGCGACAATCGTCATTTCGTTTTAATTAGCTTCATGCTCTGGGACACGATTGAAGTTCGTGAGGCAGCGGTTTCCGCCAGTCAATTCATAAATGAGGTTCTGAATTCTATCCGATTGAGGATGCGATAGGCTTGTGTGCGTCAAATTGCTACTTCCGGTCTAGTGGATACTTGATGAATCGATTGCTCAGCTGTGGAACAGTCCATCTTCCTTTTTCATGATAGATAGACATATATTTTCTAAAGGTCAAGTCCGCAGATAGAGTACAAGATATATCTTTTAGCAGCTGTAGCTAAACGTGATTGTTTTGCGTTTCTGCTTAAATGTGCAGAGATTATGATATCATCTTTCTAATCTTTAGCTCTTGAGCTGAGAATTCAAGCATGTCTGCTCGAGTGTTTTGATGTGAAGTATGCATTTAGCTTGTTTCTTTGATATCAGGGCTTATTGGGAAGGTGGACTTTACTGTTAGGCATCTCGCTTCGACCACAACTTCCTTTCCAAGCAGTTGGACTTCTTTTTCCTCTGGTCATGAGTGTATTGGCAATTCCAATCAGGTTTTATTTAACTTTGGGCAACTTGCTTGTGATTTCATCTTCTGATGTCTAGAAAGTAGAAATAGATAATTAAGTAATAATGGTCCTTTAGTTTTATGGCATTAGTTTGTGCTGTATGCAGATGTAAAGGTTCTCATACCTAGTCTGTTTGGATGTTGTAGTGTTCTGCCTATACTGCACCAGCCTCAGCAGAGAAAACCTGGACCATGCGCACTACTTTCCCAGAATATGTTGTTGCTCTTGCTACGGTGGTTGGATCAGTGCTTTTTACGGTATGTCTTTCTTTGGTGAACTTTATTGCTCTGAGGAAGATGTGTTCTGTTGTATTTCTGGTTCAAGCATACTGTTGTGTACAGCGATCCTCAGTGGGGTGAAATTTTATGCTTAGTTTGGGATTTTAATATGCTCTGTCATGTTGATGAGCAATTGGTGTGTGACTAAGACTGAAATGAGAACATGCCAGGACCTGTGATAACATTTTCTAATGTATAAAGCTTCAAATAGCATCAGATTCAGTGAATGAATAGCTCACTTTGCACCTGTCAATGTTCATCAGATATTTGGTGGTGTTGGTATTGCTTGTCTGCCGCTGGGACTTATATTTTCATTCATCCGGCGTCCAAAGGCTGTCATCACACGGTCACAATATATTAAGGTGCTTTCTTATGTTTATCCTGTGACTGTCATCTAGTGATTCTATTAGTTAATCATATGTCATAGGTAGGTGCAGTATGCAATTTGTGTCTTTGACTGATGGAAAATATGCTACAGGAAGCAACTGAGTTAGGTAAAAAGGCAAGAGAACTTAAGAAGGCTGCTGATGCTCTCCATCAGGAAGAAAGAAGTGGTGCTAAGGGTAGAAAGTGGCGAAAGAATGTAAAGGCGGTAGAAAAGGTACTTCCCATTTACTTAAAAAAACTGGAGCTCCTTTTACTGTGTTTGACAGGTTGGCCGATTATCTATTTGTTATTTAGGTATAATATGATTATGTCAAAATCTTTTTTCTGTTTATGGTTTTTTCTTTTTCCTAAAATGGGTAAACCTTTTCTCTGCCTTTTATTTCTGTAAAATTAACAATGATGTGCTCTATCATATGATATTTGTTGCATTAGTTTGGTTTTACTTGTTTGTGACATAGTTGGTCTTCTAATTAAGGCCAAATATGCTAATAAGAAGGTGTGGCACTGTCCACATGACACACACTCTGGTCCAATTGGGATTGCCCTGATGTATGCAATGTGATTTAGGCTCTGGTCATCCACTCTCTGCTTTTGTATTTTTGAGTAGTACTGAAAGGATGGGGGTGGATCTACTAAGTTGCAAAATGTCGAACTCCTCATAAGTTGGATCATTGCGCAGTAACTTCTCCAAGAGGGTCTTCTGCAGAAATTGCGAGTTGACTTGCACTTGTTTATTTCTGGTTTTGTTCATTTGGGAGGGTGGTAAATACCAATGGACACTGTTACGGTGAAATGTGGCTCCTTGTTATATGCCTCTTTTTACACTTAATTGGTTGCTGCAACTAATGTACTGCTTTGCAATCATACAGGAATTGTTGCAGTTGGAAGAAGATGTGAAACTTCTGGAAGAAATGTATCCTCAAGGAGAAAAGGTGATGATCTTGGTTTTGCGCACTAAGAAACATTCTTGATTGATTTCTGAGTATACTTTGCTGACAATTATGTCCTCTTCCTTTTTTCAGGCTGAGACTACTTGGGCTATGACTGTACTTGGGTATCTGGCAAAATTTGTGTTGGGTATCTTGGGGTAATTTCACTCAGTCCTATTGAAGAATGACTAGTTTTAATTAATCGCATCAAATAGCTTTTTATATTGCTTGTGAATATTTCTTGTTGCTCTCCTTTTTCTTTAGAGAGATGAACTAGCTTATTTGAATTTTTGCTTACCATGCTTTGTATCACTTGATAAATATTTACTATGAACTTTTGAATTTTAAACCGATTTATATAAAAGAAGTGAATTTGATGGCATAAGATGGGAAAACTCTCTCAACATGGTGTCGGTGTGGTAATATTAGAGAGATATTAATGCTAGCTATACCATTGTTTGACATGTTACTTTAATAACTATAGTAAAATGACAATTGTTTGCCAAATGTGCTTATCTTATGGAACTGAGCAAATGGCTTTATAAAAGTACTCATTTGGCTGTAAATTGACTAATATTACAAGATTGCTTTGATTTTCCTTGTATTTTTTACTATACGCAGTTCTAATATTGAACACATGTATGAAAATGATCTAGATAGTCATGGAGCTTGTGTATTAGGTTAGTCTGTTTTCATTCAACAAGGACGGCCTTCTTCTTCTTGTTCACCTTTACTGGGTGAAAGGAATGGTTTCTTCAGAGGAACTAGAGGATGTGACTAATTGTTATACCCTGAGACATATGTCAAACCACTTGACAACTGCAGAACACCACTGGGTTCTGTTTCTTAATATGATCAATTGGTGACACTGCTAGAAATTACAATCCTCCCGAGGTAAATAACTTGTCTCAGGGCGAAGACTGAAGATTGAGACTATTAATTGAACTGAGCTTGTATTTCTCACGGCTTTATGCATTGGCTTGCTGCAGTGTACTATTTCTGACAACTTTGTACTGCATCATCTAAATCAGGGTCTCTTGGTGTGGTACATTCAACTTTGTTGTCCAGATGGTCGGCTAGTGTTGACTGGAATCATGATAGATAGATCCAACATTATATTCTCATTTTGTTTTGTTGGATTTCTGTCATGTAAATGTGAGATTATAACAAGTGATCAATTCCTTTCTTAAGTTTCAATGTCTAATTGTATCATTGTTGTTCTATTAGGCTGATCGTTTCAGTGGCTTGGGTTGCTCATATCGTCATATATCTCTTGATAAATCCACCTCTGTCTCCTTTCTGAACGAGGTTTTCATCAAGCTGGATGATGTCTGGGGTACGTTAATGCCCTCAGAATTCCATGTCTGGCATTTTAAGATGTCTCCATATCTTTGCTCCATCAGATGGATTATCTGATGCTGAACTATTACCGCATACTTCTTGCAGGGCTTTTGGGTACTGTGGCATTTGCCTTCTTCTGCTTCTATCTACTATTGGCTGTAATTGCTGGGGCAATGATGCTTGGTCTAAGATTAGTGTTCATAACAATCCACCCAATGAAGTATGGTGTCCCAGCTACCACTTTTATCTCTTTCCTTTTTATTTAAAAATTTGCTTGCTGCAGATTGGCTAGAAATGCATCAAAAACTTAATAGTCTGCTTTTGGTCATTGATAATTGATTTTGTCAAATTGTTTCAGGTGGGGGGCCACTCTCATGAACTCCTTTCTTTTCAATGTCGGACTCATTCTTCTCTGCTCTATCAGGTTTTGCACTTTAGTCCCTGTGCCTTCTCCTTTGCATATTGATGCCCTTTGTCATCATTTTCTAGGAAAAATCTTTGTCGGGACTGCCACATTGTCTCCACAGAAAATATTAAGAAATTCTCATGTTAAAAAAATTAAGATTCTATTGTCACAGAAAGAATATCTTCATTTCTCCTGCAATATGTCTAGTATTATTGTTTGTTATGGAGATATATGATAAGTGGAAACTAGTAGACATGGTGGCAACTTGTGCTCTGAGAATCTCTAGGAGGAAATGATCTAGGTTAACTGGAACAAATAGCAACTCTTCTATTGGGTATGTATAACTGAATCATCATTGGTTAAAAAAGTTTAACTGTGATCCTGTTGGTTCAGTGTTATCCAATTTTGCGCAACTGCATTTGGATACTATGCTCAAGCAACCGCAGCGCAAGAAATTTTTGGGCACACATTGGCGTCCCTTCGTGGAATTAAATACTTGTACAAGTGAGTGGCCGCTGCTTCTGGGTACAAATTGATACTTATATGTGTCTGATACTGATTGGTTTGTGCATGCTATGGCATTGCGCAGGTATAATGTATTCCAGATTGCTTTTGTCGCTCTAGCTGGATTAACCTTTGTGTATTATGCTGCCTTTGTAAGTTCTTATGATCTCCCCTTGTCGATCTCCTATGTTTTGTGCGCACATTCATTTTGAGTCTCCTGGTGTGTTGTACTGTTCTATATTGTTGCTCACGGTGGAATTTCTCAGGGATGGAGGAGGAAAAAACCCAGTGGCAGGTTCCAGCTTTCTAGCTAAAATTGGATCTTCCAAAATGGGCTAAGAGCTTCCATTGTTAGTTGCTTCTCCGGTCCTCTCCAGAGTGATCTTGAATGCAGATATGGTTATGCCCTGATGTCGTCTAATGTGGAAAGAAGTAGAGGTTTTGGCAGTAATCATCTGTGATGGATTTGATTGCTGCGGAAAGGATGACTTTTTTGCGTGCTGGCCACAATTACTGATGCTCTTTCTGCAATGCCCTTCTGTATGTAGAATTTATTTGTTCTGATTGTAGCATACCTTGTTTGAGCATGTGATTGAAAATGGAGAGTACTTCGTGACATGGAGGATTAAAGTTTCCACTGTCCTGAGATGTAAGATAACCAAATTGAGGAGAACGCTTTTTTTCAAATTTATTGTGCTGTGTATTTTTGAGTGGGTTCTTGGTGTGCAAACAATGTCTTGAGTTGGATAGTGAAATTAATATTAGATGGGAAGTTCATATAACGTTCGTTCTCTATGTTGTAACCGGTGTTTCCACATAAAACCATGCGGAACGGTTGGAGTTGTGTGGAAGTTCAATCATGTGGTTGATCGATACTGGTTCAAATTCTTGGGGGGTAGTTTGAGTGGAGTCAACAAGATATTTAAGCCCGACTGGACTCGTTTAGAAAATTCAAGGTTTGATAGTTGGCTCAATCTTGATCCAACTTCATCCTTTGAGCTTGAGCTTGATTGGATCAGTCAAGTCAATTTCACTTTTAATAGGGATTAAGGGTCCATTTAGTGAGGACGTGTTTAGTAAATATTCTGTTATGGGGAATAATTTGTTATCGTACAAATGACAAATTTCATAGACCGGTAAATTTGTAACAAATATACCATTTTTAATTAAACGGAACGTAAAATCCTTCGTGTTATTTAACTTAATAAAATTTGAAAAAATAATTTTTAAGTGTACCAGGTTTGGGGTAAATTTTTTACTAGTTTGGGGTTTTTGGTGGTCGTTTGGGGTTTTTAGGGTATTATCCCTAATTTGTTATCAAACTGAATTTTTTTATTCTACTTTCGCGAATAATTTATTAGCAAATGATTACGCTTTTGTTTTTTATTTTACTCCTAGAAATAATTTTAAACATTTTTAATAATAATTTTTATTACAAGAAATAGAATTGCATTTAGTATTGTTTTCAAAATTTCCACTCTAAATCATTTTTTTAAATTTTTTTTAAAAATAATTTTGTTACTTTTTTCTTCTTCTTTTTCCTTCTCTTCTTCCTTAGCTAGTCGCCAGCCTTGGGATGATTGGCGATCGGTCAGACGAGGGCCAGCGACCTCGCCAGAGGGTCGTTGGCCCCTGGTGAGGCCATGCCTTATCAACCTAGCCTCGTCGGCCCGGGGCAAAGGCTCGGTTGAGCCCTAGCCGGGCTAGGGTTCGAGCCTTGCCTAGCTAAGTGAGGCTCACCAATGGCCAGGGGAGGCCCCGATGAGGTAGTGGTTGGGCAAGCATCTAGAGAGCTCGTCAAGCCTTGCCTTGGCCTGGCGAGTCTCTGACAAGTACGCTAGAGCTCACCTAATTAGTCACTAAGGCCACGGTGGACGCCGACGATAGAAAAAGAAGAGAAGGAAGAAAAACAAAATGAAAGAAGAGAAAGGAAAAGAAAAAAAATATATGGGTTGGCTTGATTCTAGAATTGTTTCCAAGAATAATTAAGCTTTTTTTAATTTCTCAATTTTTCTTTAAATCTACTTTTGAGAATAAAAATAAAAATTTTTCTCAAAACAAAAATTTTATTAAATAGATTTATGTTCCAAATCTACTCCCAAGAGCAAAAAAATAAAAATTTTCACTGTTTGGCAACGCCAAATGTGTCCTAATTGTCCAAAATTTATATTCCCAAAATAGAATTGTGTTTGTCATGGTTTAAAATTTCTATTCCAAACTATTTTCTTTTAATTTTTTAAAATAATTTTATCACTTTCTTTTTCTTTTCTTTCCCTTCTTCTTCTTCAAGCATTGGCCAGTCACTAATGTTCTCGAATAACGATCGACCAAACGAGGGTTGTCGACCTCGCTAGAGCATTGCTGGCCCTCGAAGAGGCCATGCATTGTCAACCAAGCCTTGTTAGCAATTGGGCGAGGCTTGGCCAAGCCTTAGCTAGGCGATGCCGACCTCGCGGTGGCTTGGTGAGGTTGAGCCTCGCCAATGGCTAAGCAAGCTTGACCTCACTAGATCGGGATGAGGTTGAGCCTGCCCATCCTCACCCAACCATGGCTTGGTCGAACTTGGCCATTGCTCGGCTAGGCAAGGCTTGTTGGTGGTTGAGAGAATCCTAAGTGAGACTCACCAATTGGTCAAGGTTGCCGGACCTGATCGGTCACGGCAATCAATGGTGGTGGTGTGGTGGAAGAAGAAGAGAGGAGGAAGAAGAACAAAAGAAAAGAAGAGTAAAGAGAGAGAAAAAAAATATTGATTGATTTTAGAATTGAGAAATAAAGAATTTAACTTTTTTTTTTATTTCTTATTCTACTCCAAATCTATTTCGGGAAAAAAAAAATTATCAAATAGATTTTTATTCTAAATATACTCCTAGGAACAAAAGAAAATAAATTTTTTATTGTTTTATTGATTGCCAAACGTGTCCTAACTTACCAAATAGTATTTGATTCTATTATTTTGTTCTCCGAAATATAAAAAATAAAAATCCGTTTAGTAATTTTTATTTTATTTTATTTCTGGGAGTAGATTTTGAATGGAATCAATAAATTTTTTTTTTTCGAGAATAACTCCATAATTAACTTCATTCTCTTTCTTCTTCTTTTTTCCTTTTTTTCTTCTAGTTAGCAACCTTATTGAAGCATTGTTGGCCTCTCAGCGAGGTCAAGCATCCCTGGCAACTAGGCAAGCCTCACCCTTGTTAGGCCACCATGAGGGCGATGTTGCCTTGCGGTGGCTCAATGAGGTCAAGCCTCATCGGTGACTGAGCGAGGTTGGCCTTGCTAGATCTAGGCAAGGTCAAGCTCGCTCGACCAAGGCGAGGTCAAGCCTCACTTGTTGCTAGGGAGGCTTGGTCGACGAGGCTCGACTTTGAGGGCCAACCGGCCAAAGGAAGAAGGAGAAGAAGAAAAGGAAAAATGAGAAAAATATAATAAAATTATTAAAAATTAAAAGAAATTATAATTCACAAAAGAATTTGAATTTTACCAAAATATATTTCTATTCCGACAATATAAATTTTAAACAATTACCAAATATCTTCAAATGTTTAGAAAATCATTTAGGGAACATAATTAAAAAGAATCATTTCTAAATAGAAATTGTTCCCAAGAAATAAAATGATTACTAAATAAGCTCTACACTTATTAAATATAAAAAAGCAAAGATTAAATTAGAGTTTGAAAATATGGTGCGATAGAAAAAACCAATGATCTTTATCTACTCGTTCGTATAGGTAATATAATGTATGATAAACATAAAAATATAAGGCTCATGAGCTATTCGAGTCAAGTAAATTCGAGTTCAAGCTTGATTGGATTAAATAATCAACCAATGTAGACCCAAAAAGCATTGAGCAAGATTCAAGCCTTAATACACATCAGAAGAGCTGATATGGGAAATGAATCGGTTGGCCCTAAGCTGCAAGTTAAGCTCGAGTAGCTTGTGAGTATTTGACTCGCTTACATCCCTTGTTTTTCTCAATGGACAAGAACAAAACCATATGACCTGTGCCATGGAAGCTATTGATTAGTGACGAACTGTCCAAATTTCCATACCGGATACGGGGGTGTTCAGGTGTGGAATCAACTTCTGCAGTCTCCTGGAATCAAACGGTAGGAAATCTTATGGAGAATGTTGACTACCGTATCCCTTATTTCTTCTAATCTAGTTCATGAGGTGAGGTAAGCCTTTAACGATGATCATGCGGCGGTATCTTTACACTACTTGTCCAAATTTATTAAGCAGAGCATGAACGGCGCAAGGAAGCAGATGCGAAGCGCTGCGGCCATTCACAAAGCCAGTTCCTTCCCATTCCATTCCTCTAATAGCTAGTTTTAAACCTGCAAAATTCAAACGGTCTTTCCTCGCGTTAAACCATCATTTGTTCCATTACGAAAAGTTGGATAAATGAACAAGCAAATGATTAACTGGTCCTGGAATAATCCAAGGCTTTTCCTTTTGCTTGCCTTGTCTGAGAGCTACTATGCGTGTACATTGTTCATGAACTAAAAAGGCAAATCTTATTGTGGCCTGAACTAGGGGGCATCAGGCATACCAAAGCTGTACCACGATCATCAAATATAAAATGGGGACATGCTTGGCATCAAACGTCAGTTTCTCTATCCGTTCTTTGTGCTTATTTCTTTATGCTGGCCAATGAAAGACAAATCCAGGAAGGAGCACAGATTAGGAGGACAAAATACCCAATTGAAAGCAGTTGAAATTGCTCTCTGCTCTCAGAGTCTCCGATAGTCTCTTGTTGTGACAAGCAGAGCTCTACTTCAAACGAAGTCGTTTTTGAGTATTTACTACAGGGTTACTTATGAGGAGATTGCTATCCGACAGGTTCACGGTGGTCTTGCCGTCGGGACCTACCGGGTAATAAGGTGAATCCTCTCCAAATTCAGCAGGCATCGACTCCCAATAAAGACTCGGTTCCCAGTCAGCCTCTTTGAGAACTCTCAGTATTTCCTCCACCACGATCTCACTTCCCTCTGAGGAGAAATGGATACCGTCCCTGCATAAAAAGGATCAGAGAGAACAGGGTTCAGCCAAAAGCGAACTGATCTACCATGCACGAACCCTGTCTATCTATTGACTAGATTAGGATCAAACAAATATATCTCATCTGTTTTGGCGCTCACAACTGATCGAGGAAAAATTGAAAGTGAGCTGATTTCAGGCTCTGTCACTTGCTTGCACTGGGGACATCGTTTGATCATTTACGTCAAGTTAGGAGGTCGTAACAAAGTCTAATGAACAGGTCTTGTTTGAACTGTGGTGGAATCTGAACAAGGGGTGTTCTCAAGACTATATTAACTAGTTGCAGCTAACCAATTCTTGGACTTAATCGGATGAATTATTTGAGAAGCAAATCATACAAGAGCTTCCGTTACCTAAAGAGATTAAACACTGCCTCACAAACTAAAATTATAGTGGTTGGTTTCTGCAATGCAAAACCATTGCAACCATTGCTATTCTATGTGTTATCAGTTAAGAGCACTGACACAGCTTTAGAGCCTTTCTTTAGAACAAGTCTAGATTAATTTTAGAATGGTATAGAGCTTTTCACTTGATATAAATATACGGAAGTTTGAACCGGAACGGTTGAGGTAACCATGTTTATCCTACTTTTTCTTCATCTCTCAATCCTTTTCATGTGTTTCTAAGCAAACTTACGTAAAGCATGCCGTAGCCCAATCATCCCTCTTCTGTATTGCAGTCCACAGATCAACAGCCTTGATGTTCATCTCCCTGCACAGCTTTAAACAGGCCTCCGAGTATACTCGGCATGCATCGTTTGTTCGACCTAGATCTTGAAACTTATTGCTGATCCCAGGTATAAAGCTATATCAGAATTCAACAAGCAAAACAGAGACTAACGAAGTAGAAATTCAAGATAACAGACCTCAAAGATTCGCAAATTTTCTCCTCATTGATAGGTGGAGCACTAAGAAAAATGACGCGTGTACAATCCGACAGGCTCTGCTAAGAAAGCATGACACTCTTAGAATTTGTCTTAAGCAGAGAAAAAGAGAGATGTTTCTTCTTGGGATGATACTAAAAGGCTTGTTGGTAGTATCTCTCGGGCTCAACAGTTCACGAGTTTACATCATGAGTTAGTCTACTCTCTGTGCTGAAACTAAGCATCAATGCACAATGGTGACTATGAGAAACCTCGAAAAAAATGTTGTTATCATAAGTCGCTCACACCTCTTTGCTTACGACACACTCTTTCAAAATATTTCCTAGAATTGTCGTTAACAGACAATTTAATCATCTATTCTACCTTGAGATAATTGGCAATCTTCCTCATGTTCTCAATATACTCAGGAAGTGGTACATGAGGGCCAAGACCAGATGGGTGAGGCTGCATTGAGTCATTTCCGCCGAAATAGACAATCACCAGGGATGGTTGTGTGGCAGCATCCTAGCATTGAGAGGTAGTTACAGAAATTTAGCCGCAGATTCTTTATTAATTGACACTAGACCTAAAAAATAAGAAACCTTGATGATCATGAGATGTGATCTTAAGAACATAAACTAGACATTCCACAAACAATTGCTGCTAAAGCTTTTCAGCATGCAGTCCCATCAGCATACATTGCCGATCAGCAAACCATGTATCTACAAGCAAAATGCTGAAAATGTAAACTTCAAGAAGGGCAGAAAATTATTTAGAGCCCAAGGATTTGATTGATACCTTTGGAAACACTTTTTCCAGGACTTCAAGTGCGAGCCTCGAGTTCCATCCGGAGTACCCCCTCAAGATTATGTCTGCCTGCGCAATTCATGACTTCACCATTGCTTCAGTTAGTTGATTTCTTCTGTTACTTTTTCAGTCGGTATTACGGTTGGCTTTTGACTTACGGCAATTCTCGGAGTCTTTCTTCAAGCATTCATATCTTCAAGCATTCATAGCTGTTTTTTTTTTTTTTTTTTTCCAGCTTTCTGTTTGGCAAGTTAACAATTTCTTTTTGAGCAACATTTTAACAAACATTTAGGGATCTATCACAACAATGAGGATCATGAATGGCAGCTTTTCAACTCCAGAGTGCAAAAATTCACCCATTTTGACCAACAAGGTCCCACCACCAATATGCAATTGGATGTGGTAGCAAAGGATCACAACCTTCATGTTTCCACATCAATTGGGTCCAAAGTTTGAAACTTTTAGGACCAACATTCATGCCATCTTCAGAAAAAATAAAGGTTCATTTATTTGAATGAAAAAAATAAATAAGTTAATAGAAACAGGGTTATATCGTAAAAATTCTTTTTTTATTTCGCATTTATCGTTGCATGAGCAACAAATATTCATCGAAAATCTGTGAAAACGAGGCCAGAGCTCCTCCGACGGTTCTTTCCACCGCGATCCCATCATCCATGGAGCATGCCAATGTAACCTTTTCTTGATCTTCCAACGTCGCCAAACGCAGCCTCCAAAAATGGAAAGAAGAAAAAAAAAAACGAAGGAAAAGCATAAAAAATAAAAGGTGTGCCACGATTTGGTCAGTCTCATAACCAAGATAAGATCGATGGACTTTTTTCCCCGGGGGTGCGCGGGTCCCGCCGCCACCGTCGCAGTGGGATCGATTCGGCCGTACTGACTGAGGTGGGAAAGAAAGAAATTGTGGTGGGAGGGGGAGGAGCTTGAAGTGACCCACGTAGACAGGACATCGGAAACTGCGCAGGAATTCTGTCCCACGACGCGAGTTCACGATAACGTTGTAACTTTTTCCCTCGACCCATAAAAGAAAATTCGAGAAAGGACGGACCCCAGACCAGACCCATCATTAATCTCTTCCTTCGTCATCCCTCCGGATAGAAAAAGACGAAAAAAAAGCAAGAAAGCAAGAACAGTGGAAGTGGATACTGGACGAGGAGGACGAGGAGGAAGGGAGGAAGAAGAAGACCTTGCGGGCGTACAGGTCGGCGAGGGACGCGCCCCATCCTCCGTTGCCGAAGCTGAGCTGGACTATCGACGAGCCGAACAGCACGAACTGCGGTCTCTCCGGTCCGACCATTTCTCTCTGTTTCTCTCTCGTTCCCTGCTCTGCTCTGCTCTGCTCTGGTTTCGAGAATGACAAAAAAGGAATGCTTCGCGAGCACGCCACTTTGGCAGTCTAAATAAATTGCTTTTACTTTCGTTTGGTATGCATTAGAAGAATTTGTTTGGTCCACACCGACAAGACTTTATTAGTGTGGTACGCATTCATTTAATAAATGAGGTATAAAAAATGACACGATTGATACGACAAAGACACTAGGTTTTTATATAGAGTCGAGTAAGAATATTCTCTGAGAGGGTTTCTTTTTATAATATATTCAGTTGACGTGAAATAATAACCTCACATGTGCCATCGTGCTACAAGAATGCGCTTCATTATGTGTTATTAAATTGTGTTGGAAATTTAATTGATTTATCATGTTAGGTCATCCCTGTTTGTTTGTTTGTTTTTTTCTTTTTTTAATGACCCGGTGGCTTGGCAAGGCTCGTATAGCCGGCAGCCGGCGGGATAAATCCAAGGCGAACTGAGCTGCCACCACAGACTCAGCCTGTAGGTGAAATGCACAATGAGGACGCGGGGTTTTGAATGCCTCTCCCCTCAGTGGGGGGAGAAAGCTCTAACCATCACGGCCATCGCGAGCAGTGGCTAAGTCATCCCCTATTTGTAACATTGACTTTAAAAAAAGGGTAGAGAGAAAGGAAAATGATGATGAAGAATGGAAAATAGACATGTCGGACGAGCACCATCATTTTCCTGTACCACGCCCATGTGTTTCAAGGGGGAATGCGTCGCGGGAATCAAGGGTGCTGGCCGTTCCCCGTAGAGGGGATTGTGGCTGGTCCAATAGTGGGGAGAGCATCTTTTTCAAGCCCTCTCCCAGACTCTAGCAAGGGCTAAAGGGACTCCCACCCTAGGGAGGTTATCCCTCTATTAGCCTGGCCCCGTCTTTCCGGGCTGTCAAGGCCTTTTAAGGTCCTGCCTAGGACCATCCAATTTTACCTGCTTCGACTTGACCCATTGGAGGGTTCCTTCCCTCCTTTGTCTTCATTGCCTGTCAAGGCGGAGGGCTTGGTTATACCCTTGCGTAGTTTAATGTCATGCTGAGGACCACAGGTACCTAGGGTCCGCACCCACCTAGGCCTGTGGAGCAGTTTAAGGTCCTACTCAGGACCTAATTTGTAGTGAACACTCATTTGATAAAGACTTTTAAAAATGCATTTCCAAATATTCTTGTATAATCGAAAAATAGGTGCTTGAAGAATGGTTCATTGTCTTAAAAGATTCTTGCTCTAAACCCCCTGAACTTTGGCACTATTACATTATAAGCTCTCGAATATTGCAAAATTATGGATTACTCACAAAAGCTTTCACATTATTGCATATTAAGTCCCGAATTTTGAAAACTTATAGGTTACCCCATCGCTCTTTAATCTTTGTCGCAGTAATTAGTTGCTCCTTCTGCATAGTCATTTGGTGGAACCTAAAAATGGAGTTACTTATTGTCTTTATGGAAATGACCTCTATCACATGTTTTATGAAGTCTAGAAGAGAGAAAAGATGTATGGTTGATGAGGTTTAGAAAATTTAGAAAAGATCATTTCGGTCGAAGAAAACAAGTTAGTCTATTTTCAAGTAATGCTTACCTAAATGTATGTATGATGGACAAACATATAATCAATTAATGTAGTTCCTTGATTCCTAGACTACTTGGATAAATTTATGTACTCTATCGAAAAACCAAGGGAAAATTGTCCAAAATATCCTAAATCTATCCTATGATAGCCAACTTAGTTATAAAATTTTTGATTTGATAAATTCAATCATAAATCTTTTGACAATTCAACAATGTAGTCATTTTTGTCAATTTTGATCGGAAATCGGTATAGTGAATGCCGGTTGTCTGACACAATCGATGTTGAGGTGGTTTCGCAATTTTTTTTTTCTATTTTTTCTATTTGTTTTCCTTTTCTTCTTTTATACTTCTTTCCCTCCATTTGCCCATGGTCACAGCCTTTGCCTATGGTTAGCGGAGGAAATAGGAAAAAAAAAGAAAAAGGAAAGAAAAAGATTGAAAAAAACGAAAACACAATTAGAAAATTTTTGAAAGTTTGCAAAAATTGCCCATATGAGACCACGCCACATAGGATGGTCAATGTCTATATTAGCAATTTTCGAAAGGACTATATTAACAAATTATCAAAAAATTTTAGAACTAAATTGGTCAAATTAAAAAAAAATGATTAAATTGGCTATTGTACAATATATATATATATATATAGGTTTATGACATTTTGAACAGTTATCATGATATTTTGACCCTCATTTTCTCCACTGATAATCGATTCTCCACCAATCAACATTTAATTGCGTTGATGTTGCATTGGCCAATAAGTTTCCAACAATTTTTGTCTAACTGATTTCTACACCTTAAATAGTCGGGTTCTTATCACATCGGTACGAGTTTAGGTGTTTTGGCAACACTAAAAAGTTTGGGCTATTGGGCCTAGTTTAGGATTCTCGATGGTGCAATAAATTTGAGTTAGTGTCACAGTGGACATAGTTTAGAAATATATATATATATATATATATATATATATATATATATATTTTTATGTTATTTACTTGTTTTCTAAAAAACCTTTTTTAGGGAGAAAAATGATTAATTTTGGCGTACCCGAATGTACAAGTGGACAATGCGAAGGACGGCTCACTAATTTTTTTGTTGAGCAGGTCATTGATCAAAACATGGCCCTAGGAACCATTTATATTTTGAAATTGAGTGAATATACATTGCAAAATATTTTTTTTTTGGTTGATAAAGCATAACTTGTGGATATAAAAAATGGTTCACTCCTTGTGTTCGGTGGCAACACATATAAGAAATTGCACCACAAGTTCTAACCGTTATATATGATATGCAATCAAGTCATAAATCTTTTAATCAATTCATTCAAATCTAATCATATTATCAAAATATGCAATCGAGTCATAAACCTAAGTTCTATTAAGTTGAAGATCATGACATACTTTTTGAATTAAAAAAAGCGAATTACAAAGGGGAAAAATGTCAAAATAGTCATAAACCTATTGCATTGATGCCAATTTAGTCCTAAACATTTTAACTTGATGTTAATTCAATCCTCCTAGCTAATTTTGGTTGGATATTGCTGATAGGGCGTGCTAACGTTTCTGTTCTGGGGAATAATTTTTGAACAGAAATAATTTTTTCTATTTCTATTCCTGAGAACAATTTTTGAACAGAAGAACGTGTTTGGTAACTGTACAAAATTTCTATTCCTCAAATAGAAAAAGAACAAAAACACGTTTGGTAAACTTGTATAATTTTTTAATATTTTTATTCTTTTTTCTTTTCTTTCTTCCTTTTGGCCGGTCGTTGGCCTCGGCCATGGCACGAGGGCCGTGGATTTGCCTAGCCACGGCAAGGTTTGTTCCGCCCCGGCGAGGCCGAGCCTCACCATGGCTAGGCCGGGCTTGGCCTCGCCTTGCCCGGGCGAGCTCGAGCTTACCTAGATCTGGTAAGGTCGAGTTCGCCCAGCCACCGATGAGGCTCAGCCTCGCCGAGCCACCGTTGGGCAACGCCGACCTAGCGATCGGTGACTGGCCGAGCTCAACCTCGCTGGATCTGGGCAAGCTCGAGCTTGCCTAGCCAAGGCAAGGCCAAGCTAGCCAAGGCAAGGCCAAGCCTTGCCGGGGGCCGGCAACGCTCCGGCGAGGTTGCCGGCCCTCAACGGCTGGTCGCCGGTCATGGCCGAGGACGATGACCAGCCAAAGAAAAAAGAAGAAGAAAAAGGAGAAAAAAAAGTGTTTCTTGGAATTGTTATTGGGAACAAGAAACAAGTTTTTTCTACTTTTTGTTTATGTTCCAAATTTGTTCTTGGGAACAAAAAAATAGTTTCTTTGTTCCCGAGAACAAAAGTGTAAACAAACGCGGTTCTGTTCTTTTTTTGTTCCCCGAAACAAAAGAACAAAAAATTGTGCTTTACCAAAAAAAAAAAAACAAAAACAAAAATTTATGTTCCGGGGAACATAAACAAATTGAACAAATAGCCCCATAAATGTTGGATGGTGTACATGGCATCACCGATGCTGACATTGACAATTTTTAATAATATTTGAATAATTTTTTGATTTTCTTTTTTTTTTTCTCTCATTTCTTCATCCTTTTGTCGGTGATCGATCACTAGCCACAGGCCATGGCCGGCTCTCACCTAGGTCAAAGCAGCCTTCCTTAAGTGAAGGCAACCCTCAATGAGAGAAGCCCTTGTCGTTGGCCCTTGCCCAAGCCAAAGCGGCCTCATTAGGGGTCACCTTCGCTTAGGTGATGCTCGGTGAGGCTGCCTTGGCTTAAGCGAGGGCCAGCCTCGCTAGATTTGGAGAGGAGAGCCCTCACTAGGGTTGCCCTTGTTGGGGCTACCCTCGCCTTGGCTAGATCTGGTGAGGCTAGCCCGCCTCGCCATTGCCTGTGGCCGATCACTAACAAAAGGAAGAAGAAAGGAGAGAAAGAGAAAGAAAAAAATAATTAAAATTTGTCAACATTAGTATTGGCGATGCTACGTAAGTTGGCTAGTCTTCATGTCAGTAATATCTTTCCAAAATTAGCTAGAAAGATTAAATTAGCTCAAAGTCAAAAGATTTATGACTAAATTGACACCATAAATGGGTTTATGACTAAATTAGCACAAATGCAATAGGTTTAGGACTTTTTGACACATTTCTGAATTATAAAGTCTTCATTAATCTGTACTAACTATGGATGAATGTCACGCTTCTGTTTTCAATTTCATTTTGGCTTTGGAAAAATCATCCATTTGTCTTAAACTCTATCTTTAAAGAGCGGGAGCTCTAAGTTCAAACATTTCTAGACCTTTTATTTACCTCACCTTTTTTATATTTCCATGCTTTAATATGAGACTTCAGTTCAACCTACACGTGAGGGGGTGTTAGAATATTGAAATATTAAATTACATCTTCATCTAATAATTTAAATTTTTAGAATAGTTGACAATATATTCATAAAATCTCACAAAATATTATAAAGAAGAAGTTGTTCATAATGGATTAAATAGGCAAATTTGGGTTATGCAAGCCAAAGAATTTGATCTGAGCCATCTTCTTTTTCCCTAGTCCCCATCCATGTGGCTGAGCGAAATGCACAAGTGATGGCTACAAGCTGATTTGATGCTAAGTCAGATATCCAAGTTCAAACTGCCCGTCATGTCTCAACAGATACCACCGAATATATTTGCTACCGCAAATATGTCAATGTTGCCTTCATTGTGTATTTCATCCAGCACGTTACACCTCTGCACAAGTCTCGGCTTCAAGTTGCAAAACATTCACGTAAAAAGTGGCAAATTAAGGTTGTCTCTCATTTCAAGAACTTGATTAGAAGATCTTCTTTTGGTCCTTAAGTTTTGTCATCTTGAGAATAAGGTTTTGTGTAGAGACAAATCCATAGCTGGAGCTTCACATTGAAGGGAAGATCGAAGCATGAAAGACTTGGGCGGATTAAGCTGTGACATTTCTTGTTTCTCGTCTCTAGTGAGCTCTCTCACATGCAAAAAACTGAACTGTGCAATTGCTGCCTTGAAGATGGGGCTCTTTCTTTTTTTCTTTTTTTTTGAGAGCTAGGGCTTCATCTAAGGTTTGCAGCAGTTTTTCTAGTAATATATATGTGGTAAAACAATTTTTTGGGTTGATGAGGGTATGAAACCTTGTAACTGGCTGAGAATGTCTTCAATAAATTTAAAGTGGGTATAGAATGCAAGTATAAAGAAAAATATTGCATAGACAACTATAGAAGGCACATCACGGAAGGGAATTGAAAAATTACGACAAAAAAGTTACCACTATATAGGTAGATTTGTTTAAAAACTATACACGTACAATATGAACTGATTTCATGAACAGACGAGGTATTTTACGAATCCAAACATGATTTACAAACTTTAATTAGTGATTGTAATAAAAGGCAGAGAATTACTACTATCGACAAACTTCTATGTAGCATGGAATTTATGAAAGCAATAGGTCATGTATGAACAAAAATTTGTTACATTCAAAAAGGTAACATTCCATGTAGATTTTATATAAAATTTTAAAAATAATTATCCTTATGGTAAACTTCTTCATTGATCATAATTGTCCTTTATACTTCCTAACATTCTTCAAATGATAGTAAATTTTGTAATTGATTGATTGAGTTCGAGGAAGGGAAGAAGGTTGCTGCGGTAGCCACCATCACTGATGGTCCCCTTTACTATCCCACTTAGCCCTATCAAGGCCTCGCAAGGTTACATGACCCAAGCAACGTTTCAAGCAGGACACATATCTCAGTCAAACTAAAAACCCCTTAAAAGGATGATTGGTTCATAAATGTGTAAATTTCAGATTCCATGTGTAAAATCTACCTTATTATAGTCGTTTCCTAAATTTGGAACCAAGAACTAATCTTATTGACCTTAGAATCAACCCTCTAACTAAACTTGTCGGTCTAGGTAGGTTTCAAGGTCTACCCAAGAACCAATTGATTTTCCCCCCTTTTTGGTGGTTTCCACTACAATCTATAGTGCACAATATCTCTGGGTGAGAATTGTGGCTCACACGTTGATAATAAATTAAACATAATAAAGTTATTAGTATACAAGTATAGTTGGCATACTTAAAACGTCAATTGATATCTTAGATTTGGAAAAACCTAGAAAACTATACAAGCATGATGAAGTCGTAATTATGCCACTATAATCATCAAACTTATTCCTTGCACTCCTATTTGGGTTGGTTCTCGACTCTCAATTCCCAGTTCACAGTTTAGGAACTAAGAACCAATATTGTTTACCCTAGAACCGACCCTCAAATCCAACCTGCCGGCTAAGGCTGGTTTAGGGTCAACTTGGGGATTGGTGATTTTTTTTTATTTTATTTTGAGTGGTCTCCACTATAATTTGTAGCTGATAAAAACTTTAGATGAGAACGATGGCTTGCATGCTGATGACAATTTAACATAATAAAGTTACAAGTATATAAGTATAGTTGGCATACTTAAAACTTCAATTGATATCTCAATTTTACAAAACTACATCAATATGATGAAGTTACAAGTATTCCACTATAATCATCAGTCTTATTCTATCTATGCCTTCTTACGGTTGGTTACTAGTTTCGAAACTGAGAACCTATCATGTTGACCCTAAAATTCAACCTTGAACTGAACCTATTGACCTAGGTCGTTTTCAAGGTTAACATGGGAACCGGTTGATCTTTTTGGTGGCATTTACTACAATTTGCAGCCAACAGCAATTCTGGATGAGAACTTTGGCTCGCATGCTGATGACAAATTAAACATAATGAAGTTATAAGTTTTTAAAGTATAGTTGGCACACGTAAAACTTCAATTGATTTCTCAAATCTAGAGAAACTATGAAATTATAAGTATGGCACTATAATCATCAGACTATTTCGTCCACCCCTCGTCACGGTCGATTCCAGTCTTGGAACTAAGAAATGATCCCATTAAACCTAGATGAACCCTCAAACCGAACTTGCTGACTCAGGCCGATTTTAGGGTAAATCGAAGAAACTATTGATTTTTCTTTTCTTTTTGGTTGTTTCCTCTACAATCTGCAGCAGACAACAACTCTGAATGAGAACTATGGCTCGCACACTGATAACAAATTGAACATGATGAATTTATAAGTATAGATGACATACTTAAAACTTCAATTGATATATCGGATTTGGAACTTAGAAAAACTATATAAGTATGATAATGCGTTGGTATATCTTTTCGCTACTTGTTCAAATCTATTCAGCAGAGCATGCACGGCGCAAGGATGCAGGCGCAAAGCACTCCGGCTGTTCACAAAGCCAGTTCCTTCTCTTTCCGTTACTCTTAACGGCTAGCATTAAACCTGCAAAATTCAATGGTCTCCATTAGGAAAGGTTGGACAAAAAGCACAAGCAAACTGGTTTAGGCAAGCTGGTTCAGGTGAAGCAAATGATTTAACTGGTTCTAGAATAATCCAAGGCTCTTCCTTTGCTTGCCTTGTCTGAAAGCTACTATCTGTGTACATTGTTCATGAACTAAAAGGAAAATCCTATTGTGGCCTGAACTAGGGGGCATCAGGCATGTCAAAGCTGTGCCAGGTTCATCAAATGTAAATTATGGACAAAATGCTTGGCGTCAATCGTCAGTTTCTCCGTTCTTAGTGCTTATTTCTTTATGCTGGCCAAGAGAGTACAGATCCAGGAAGGGGCACAGATTAGGAGGACAAAATACCACATTGAAAAAAGTTGAAATCGCTCTCTGCTCCTTGCTCTCAAAGTGGTTCTCTCGTATTTACTACAGGGTTACTTCTGTGGGAACTGCTATCCAAAAGGTTCACGTTCGTCCTGCTATTGGGACCTACCGGGTCAGTAAGGTGAATCCTCCCCGAATTCAGTGGGCATCGACTCCCAATAAAGACTCGGTTTCCAGTCAGCCTCTTTGAGAACTCTCAGTATTTCCTCCACCACGATCTCACTTCCCTCTGGGGAGAAATGGATGCCGTCCCTGCATAAAAAGGATCAGAGAGCTAGCTTTCAGCCAAAAGCGAACTGAGATACCACGCATAAATCCAGTTTATCTATTATTAGGATCAAACATGTCTCGTCCATTTTGGTGCTCACAACTGATTGAGGGAAAACTGAAAGTGAGCTGATTTCAGGCTCCGTTACTTGCTTGCATTGGGGACATCGTTTGATCATGCACGTCAAGTTAGGAGGTCGTAACAAAGTCTAATGAATAGGTCTTGTTTGAAATGTGGAGGAATCTGAACAAGGGGTGTTCTCAACACAGCATTAACTAGTTGCAGCTAACCAATCCTTGGACATAATCAGATGAATTATTTGAGAAGCAAATCATACTAGTGAAAGCTCTGATATTAAGAGCTTCCATTACCTAAAGAAATTAAACACTGCCTCACAAACTAAATTTGTAGTGGTTGGTTTCTGCAATGCAAATCCATTGCTATTCTATGAGCCCGTCAATTCCTGAGAAAGGGGTGTTATCAGTCAAGAGCACTGACACAGCTTTAGAGCCTTTCTTTAGAACGAGTTTAGATTAATTTTAGAATGGTATTGAGCTTTTAATTTGATATGCATATACAGAAGTTTGAACTGGAATGGTTGAGGTAACCCTGTTTATTCTACTTTTTCTGCATCTCTCAATCCTTTTCATGTGTTTCTAAGCAAACTTACGTAAAGCATGCCGTAGCCCAATCATTCCTCTTCTGCATTGCAGTCCACAGATCAACAGCCTTGATGTTCATCTCCCTGCACAGCTTTATACAGGCCTCCGAGTATACTCGGCACAAGTCATTTGTTCGCCTTAGTTCTTGATTCTTATCGCTGATCCCAGGTATAAAGTTCTATCAGAATTCAACAGGCAAAACAGAGACTAAAAATGTATGAGAAATTCAAGATAACACACCTCCAAGATTCACGAATTTTCTCCTCATTGACAGGTGGAGCACTAAGAAAAATGATGCGCGTACAATCCAACAGGCTCTGCTAAGAAAGCATGACAGCTTTAGAATTTGTCTCAAGCAGAGGAAAAGAGAGATTTTATTTTTGGGATAATAATAAAAGGCTCGATGAGTTGTATCTCTTGAGCTCTACAGTTTATTAGTTTACATCATGCGTTAGTCTACTCTCTGTGGTGAAAGTAAGCATCAGTGCACAATGGTGACTATGAGAAACCTCGAAAAAGAATGTCGCTCGCACCTCTTTGCTTATGATGCACTCGTTCAAATCATTCCCTAATATTGTCAACAACAGACAATTTAATCATCTATTCTACCTTGAGATATTTGGCAATCTTCCCCATGTTCTCGACATACTCAGGAAGCGGGACATGAGAGCCAAGACCAGATGGGTGAGGCCGCATTGAGTCATTTCCGCCGAAATAGACGATCACCAGGGATGGTTGTGTGGCTGCATCCTAGCATTGAGGTAGTTACAGAAATTTAGCCGCAGATTCTTTATTAATTGACACTAGACCTAAAAAATAAGAAACCTTGATGATCATGAGATGTGATCTTAAGAACATAAACTAGACATCCTCCACAAACAATTGCTGCTAAAGCTTTTCAACAAGCAGCCCCATCTGTAGACAATGCTGATGAGCAAACGATGTATCTACAAGCAAAATGCCAAAAATGTATAATTTCAAGAAGGGCAGAAAATATTAAGAGCCCAAAGATTTGAGTGATACCTTTGGAAACACTTTTTCCAGGACTTCAAGAGCGAGCCTCGAGTTCCATCCGGAGTACCCCCTCAAGATTATGTCTGCCTGCAGAATTCACAGCTTCTCTAGTATTCCAGACAACCAAATGAAATAAGGATCGAAACTTGAATTCCAAACTGGAAAATTTTCACCATTGCTTCAGTTCTTTGATATCTTCTGTTAGGTTTTCAGTTAGTATGTTCATCGGTACGGTTCGCTTTTGATTCAAGACAATTTTCTGAGTCTATCTACAAGCATTCATAGCTGGTTTCTTTTTTTCCCAACCTTGTGTTTGGCAAATTAACAATTTCTTTTTGAGCAGCATTTTAACAAACATTTAGGATCTATCACAACAATCAGGGTCATGAATGGCAGCTTTTCAACTCCAGAGTACAAAAATTCACCCATTTTGACCAACAAGGTCCCATCACCAATATGCAATTGGATGTGGTAGCAAAGGATCACGACCTTCATGTTCCCACATCAATTGGGTCCGAAGTTCGAAACTTTTAGGACCAACATTCATGCCATCTTCAGACTAAAAAAAAGTTCATTTGTTTGAATGAAAATATTAAAAAAAAAAAAAAATAATAATAGAAACAGGGTTATATCGTAAAAATTCTTTTTTTATTTCGCGTTGCATGGGTGACAATTATTCATCGAAAATTTGTGAAACCTCGGCAGAGCTCCCCCAAACAGTTCTTTCCACCGCGATTCCATCATCCACGGAGCATGTCCGTGTAACCTTTTCTTGATCTTCCAATGCCGCTAAACGCAACCTCCAAAAATGGAAAGAAGAACGGGAAAAAAACAAGGAAAAGCATAAAAATGAAAAGGTGTTGCATGATTTGATCAGTCGCAAAACCAAGATAAGATCGATGGATAATATCCGCCGGGCGTGCGCTGGTCCCGCCGCCACCGTCGCAGTGGGATCGATGCGCCCGTACTGAGGTAAGAAAGAAAGAAACCGCGGGAGGGAGGGAGCTTGAAGTGACCCACGTAGACAGGACATCGGAAAACAAGAACAGTGGAAATGGATACTCGACGCGAGTTCGCGATGACGTTGAACTTTTCCCTCGACCCATAAAATAAAATCCCACAAAAGACCGACCCCGGACCAGACCCATCATTAATCTCTTCCTTCGTCATCCTTTCGGATAGAAAAAGAAGAAAAAAGAATGCAAGAAAACAAGAACAGTGGAAATGGATACTCGACGAGGAGGAGGAAGAAGACCTTGCGGGCGTACAGGTCGGCGAGGGAAGCGCCCCATCCTCCGTCGCCGAAGCTGAACTGGACTATCGACGAGCCGAACAGCACGAACTGCGGTCTCCCCGGTCCGACCATCTCTCTCTCTGTTTCTCTCTCGTTCTCTGCTCTGCTCGTCTCTGCTCTGGTTTCGAGAATGACAAAAAACATATGCTTCGTGAGCACGCCACTTTGGCAGTCTTAAATAAATTGTTTTTTTTTTTTTTCGTTTGGTATGCATTAAAAACAAAAAATTTTGTCCCCACGCGACAAGACTTTATTTGTACCGTACGCATGCTTTAATAAATGAAATATGAAAAATTACGCGTTTGACACGACAAAGATATCAACTTTTTATATATAATTGAATAAGAATATCATCACGAGGTGATCTTGTTTTTTTATATATAATATACTCTATTTATTCGAAAGAATAACTTTGCATGTGTTATTGCATCGCGATATATTAGAGATGAGTTCAACTGATCAACTCTAGTAGGCATGATTATCATTTGTGCCTAAAATGTATTGATCTACACATGGAAGGAATGCGCTTAACTGCATGTCATTAAATCGTGTCGTAAATTAATTGATTCACCATATTAAGTCATCCACTATTTGTACCATTAACATTAACAAAAGTAGAGAGGAGGAAAGTGGTGATAAAAGAATGGAATATAGACAACAATTTGCAGCGACCACTGGTTTGATAAGCACTTTTTAAAAAGCATTTCCAAAATTTCTTACATAGTCAAAAAGTAGGTGCGTGAAAAACGGTTCATTGAAGTTTCTTTAAAGATTCTTTCTCCAAGCTGCTCGAACTTTGGCACTGTTGTATTATAAGCTCTCAAATTTTGCAAAATTATGGATTACTCACCGAAGCTTTCACATTATCACATATTAAGACCCGGATTTTTAAAAGTTATGGGTTGCCTCCTTCCACTTCAACCTTTGTCGTAGTTTTTTGTTTCTCCTTTTGCGTAGTCATTTAGTGTTTACAAAAAATGGAGTTACTTGTTTTCTTTATCGAAATTACCTCTATTACATGTTTTATGAGGTCAGGAAGAGAGAAAAGATGCATGGTTGATGAGGCTTAGGAAATTTAGAAAAGCTTATTTCGGCCAAAGAAAACGAGTGAGTATATCTTAAATAAATATATGTATAATGGACAAACATATATTTAACTAATGTAGTGCGTTGACTCCTAGACTACTCAGATAAACTAATGCACTCTATTGAAAAATCAAGGGAAATTTGTCCAAAATATCCTAAATTCATTATACAATGACTAATTCAGTTCTAAAATTTTTAATTTGACTAATTTAGTTCTAAATCTTTTAACAATTCAACAATATAGTTGTTTCGGTTAGTTTTTACCAAAAATCGTTAACATGAATGTCAGCCGTATGACTCGACATATTTGGCATTTACGTGGACAATTTTCGCAATTTTTTTTGAATTTTTTTTCCTTTTTCTTCTTTTATTCTTGTTTCCCTCCTTTGGCCATGGCCTTGATGAGGATATCACAACCCTCGCCTATGGTTGGCAACCTTTGTTGACCATAGCCAAGGTTGCAAACTAGTAGAGGAAAATAGGGAAAAAAAAAAAGAAAAATGAAAGAAAAATATTTTTTCTTAAAAAAAAAAAGAAAAAAAGAAAAAAATTCAATATTTTTAAAAAAAATTGCAAAAATTACTAATATTAGTGTTGATCATGTCAAGTAGGATGTCTAACATCCATATTAGCAATTTTCAGAATGACTACATTGACAAATTATTAAAAAGATTTAGAACTAAATTTGCTAAATTGAAAATTTTAAAATTGAATTAGCTGATATATATATGATATGTTTAGGACATTTTGGACAATTATCCTAATATTTTGACCCTCATTTTCTCCATTGATAATCAATTCTTCGTCAATCAAAATTTAATTGCATTGATGTTGCATTGGCCCAGTAAGTTTCCAACAATTTTTGTTTAACTAATTTCTACACCTTAAATAGTCAAGTTCTTATCACATCAATACAAGTTTGGGTGTTTTGGTGGCACACTAAGAAGTTTGGGCTATATAGTTTAGGATTATTGATGAATTTGAGTTAATGTCACAGTGGACATAGTTTAGATTTTTCTTTTTAATGTTATTTACTTGCTTTTTTTCAAACCTTTTTTAGAGGGGAAAATGATTAATCTTAGTGTACCTGAATGTAAAAGTAGAGAGTGCAAAATACGGGCACAATTTTTTTGTTGAGCAGGTCATTGATCAAAAGATGGCCCTAGGAACCATTTATATCTTGAAAATTGAGTGAACATATTGTGATATCCTGAAATTTCGGAAAAAGAAATTATCGAATGAAAAATCAGAGATTAAAAAAAAAAAAAAAAGATAACAATACTATTATTATTTTTCTTCTCTCTCCTCTTTCTCCTCTCCTTCACGCATCCTCCTCCTTCGGCTGAGATTTCTCTTTCTCCTTTTTCTTTTCTCTTTCTTCCCTCTCTCTCCCACTTTTCCACCCCCTCACTTACGGTAACTTCTTATGCTCTCTTTTCTTCTCTCTTTCTTCTTTTTCTCCCTCACTTTCCCACTTTTCCACCCCCCACATACGCCAAATTCTTCTACTGCAATTTCCCCTCAACTTCCTCCCATTATTTTATTGTTTCTCTCTCCCCTTTCCCCCTTCCTTCTCTCGACAACCCCCACTCCCGCGTCCCTCTTCTTCTTCTCCTTTTCTCTTTAGTTTCTTTTATGTTTTGCTTCCAAAACAGCATCGTGTGCTGCTGTCCTATCCCGAACCAGCCACCATCTTGCACCATGGCCATGGGCCATCATTGCCCACAAACTGCCATCCACCGCCACAAAGTCGCACCACCCATTCGCAAGCTGTCCGCCCGCCGTTCATGCCAAATCAAAAACCACCTCTGCCGAAAACCATTTAGCCGAGCGCCTCCGTGACGTTTTGAACGTAACCAAGCGTAGCCCTCACCACCGCCGTCGCCCTCATGTCGTCGGAATTGTTGTCGGATGAGTTTAGCTCATAATCCTTTGATTAGTGCTTAAACTTACTTAGGAAGTTGATTTAGACTTAAGGACGGTTTAGGTTAGCTTAAATAGAGATTAGTGATAGTCTATAATATTGGAGAAAACTTCCTTATTTGTTTTGAAGTTGACAAAACGTTTTCATCAGTCTATTCTGAAAATTTGCAAACTCTGTCGTTAAAATCTGAAGACCGCCAAACTTAAGATTTAAAGTCTACCTTGCAGGGCCCTCGACCGTCTTATGCCTCGAAAAATATAGTAACTGGGATAATATCCAGTAAGACATGGACCTGAGCAGGTCCTTAAACTACTCAATGGAGATAAAAACGGGAGAACCGCTCTGGGGTGGAAGATTTCGTACTTGCCTCCCCATCTCCTCAGTCGGGTGGATAAAAATAGGCCGGGGATTTGGGAGCTCATAAGCAATAAGGGTGGGTAACCAATATCAGAAATACTACGTCTATAAAAATACAGACTACGACTAGGCTGATATGGGATAATCAATTCCTCTCTCGCTTGGCGTGATATGAGGTGGGTGAAATTTCCACGGCTGTCTAACCATGCCTTCGGCACAGTTTCTTAACCAAGATAAGATCGATGGACTTTTTTACCCGGGGGTGCGCGGGTCCAGCCGCCACCGTCGGAGTGGGATCGATTCGGCCGTACTGAGGTAAAGAAAGAAAGAAATTGTGGTGGGAGGAGGAGCTTGAAGTGACCCACGTAGACAGGACATCGGAAACTGCGCAGGAATTCTGTCCCACGACGCGAGTTCGCGATAACGTTGTAACTTTGTCCCTCGACCCATAAAAGAAAATTCGAGAAAGGACCGACCCCACACCAGACCCATCATTAATCTCTTTCTTCGTCGTCCCTTCGGATACAAAAAGACGGAAAAAAAGCAAGAAAGCAAGAACAGTGGAAGTGGATACTGGACGGGGAGGACGAAGAGGAAGGGAGGAAGAAGAAGACCTTGCGGGCGTACAGGTCGGCGAGGGACGCGCCCCATCCTCCGTTGCCGAAGCTGAGCTGGACTATCGACGAGCCGAACAGCACGAACTGCGGTCTCTCCGGTCCGACCATCTCTCTCTGTTTCTCTCTCGTTCCCTGCTCTGCTCTGCTCTGGTTCCGAGAATGACAAAAAAAAAATGCTTTGCGAGCACGCCACTTTGGCAGTCTAAACAAATTGCTTTTATTTTCGTTTGGTATGCATTAGAAAAATTTGTTTGGTCCACACCGACAAGACTTTATTAGTGTGGTACACATTCATTTAATAAATGAGGTATGGAAAATGACACGATTGATACGACAAAGACACTAGGTTTCTATATATAGTTGAGTAAGAATATTCTCACATGAGGGTTTTTTTTTTTAATAATATATTCAATTGATGTGAAAGAATAACCTCACGTGTTATTGCGTTACAACGGCACAAGAATGCGCTTCATTGTGTGTTATTAAATCATGTTGGAAATTAATTGATTCACCCTGTTAGGTCATCCACAATTTGTAACATTGACTTTAAAAAATGGTAGAGAGAAAGGAAAATGGTGATGAATAATGGAAAATAGACATCGATTTGTAGTGAACACTCATTTGAAAGGCACATTTAAAATGCATTTCCAAAATTTCTTGTATGATAAAAAAGAATAGGTGCATGAAGAATGGTTCATTGAAGTTTCTTAAGAGATTCTTGCTCTAAACCACCCTAAACTTTGGCACTGTTATGTTATAAGCTCTCAAATATTGCAAAATTATGGATTACTCACATAAGCTTTCACATTATTGCATATTAAGTCTCGAATTTTGAAAAGTTATAGGTTACCCCATCGCTCTTTAATCTTTGTCATAGTTTTTAGTTGCTTCTTTTACATAGTCATTTGGTGGAACCTAAAAATGGAGTTACTTTCTTTATCAAAATGACCCCTATTACATGTTTTATGAAGTCAAGAAGAGAGAAAAGATGCATGGTTGATGAGGTTTAGAAAAGTTAGAAAAGATCATTTCGGTTGAAGAAAATGAGTTAGTCTATTTTCAGGTAATGCTTACCTAAATGTATGTATGATGGACAAACATATAATCAATTAATGTAGTGCCTTGATTCCTAGACTACTTGGATAAATTTAAGCACTCTATCGAAAAACCAAGAAAAAATTGTCCAAAATATCCTAAATCTATCAAACAATAGCCAATTCAGTTATATATTTGCTAAAGTGAATGACGGCCATCTAACACAATCAGTGTTGAGGTGGTTTTGCAATTTTTTTTTTTTTTTTTTTTTCATTTTCTTCTTTTATTCTTACGACGCGTTTGGTAATGATTCTGTTTCCATGAACAAATTCTGATCATAAATTATTATTTTTTATTCTATTCTTAGGAACTGATTCTGAGTAAAAGAACGTGTTTGGTAACTATACAAAATTTCAGATTTACGGAATAGAATTGTGTTTAGATGTCGTATTCATTAATTCTATTTCAAATCAATTTATTTTAATTTTTAAATAATTTTTATAATTTTTTCATTTTTTTCATTTTTTTTCATTTTTCCTATTCTAATTCTTCTTCAGGCTGGTCGCCGGCCCTCGTTGGCTCGGCCTCACCGGTAGTTAGGTGAGGCCCACTTGGCCATCGATAAGCTCGCCGGACCTCCCCTTAGCCTGGTGAGCTTGCCAGATCGGTCGCTAGCAACCGGCGGCTGGTGGCGGCGACCAGCGGCGGACGACGGCGACGGGCGGCAGCGAGTGGTGGTCACGGGATGGCGGTTGCAAGATGGCGGTCGATGAAGAAGAAGAAAAGAGAAGAAGAAGAGTTTTGATTCTCAATTTTGTTCTTGGAACAAGAATTAACTTTTTTTTTCTTGATTTTCGTCCCAAACTGATTATGAGAACAAAAAATCAAAATCAGGCACTGTTTGGATAGTTACCAAACAGTGCCTTATTTCCCTCCATTGGTCCATGGCCTCAGTGAGGGTGTCATAGCCTTTGCCTATGGTTGGCAACCTTTGTTGACCATCGCCAAGGCTGCAAACTAGTGGATGAAATATGAAAAAAAAAAAAAAAGGAAAGAAAGGAAAAAAAAAAGAAAAAGAAAAACACAATTAGAAAATTTTTAAAAGTTTGCAAAAATTGCCCATGTTAATGAGACCATGCCACGTAGGATGTCAAATGTCTATATTAGCAATTTTTTGAAAGAACTATATTGACAAATTATCAAAAAAGTTTAAAACTAAATTGACTAAATTAAAAAATTTAGAATTGAATTGACTATTCTACAATATATATCATAGATTTATGACATTTTGAACAATTATCATGATATTTTGACCCTAATTTTCTCCACTAATAATTGATTCTCCGCCAATCAACATTTAATTGCGTTGATGTTGCATTGGCCGGTAAGTTTCCAACAATTTTTGTTTAACTGATTTCTACACCTTAAATAGTTGGGTTCTTATCACATCAGTACAAGTTTAGGTGTTTTGGCAACACACTAAAAAATATGGGCTATTGGGCCTAGTTTAGAATTCTCGATGGTACAATAAATTTGAGTTAGTGTCGCAGTGGACATAGTTTAGAAATTTTTTTATGTTATTTACTTAAAAAAAAAAACCTTTTTTAGGGAGAAAAATGATTAATCTTGACATACCTGGATGTAAAAGTGGAGAATGCGAAGTACGGCTCACTAATTTTTTGTTGAGCAGGTCACTGATCAAAACATTGCCCTAGGAACCATTTATATCTTGAAAATTGAGTGAAATATACATTGTGAATATTTTTTTCGGTTGATAAAGCATAACCTGTGGATATAAAAAATGGTTCACTCCTTGTGTTTGGTGGCAACACATATAAGAAATTGCACCACAAGTGCTAACTGTTATACTTTTTTTTTTTTGATGACCGTGCTAACTGTTATACTTGATATGCAATCAAGTCATAAATCTTTTAATCAATTCATTCAAAAATCCTTTTATCAAAATATGCAATCAAGTCATAAACCTGAGTTCTATTAAAGCTCCGTTCGTTTCACAAAAAATAACTTCCAGAAAAACGTTTTCCGAATTTTCCGGTTTTTTTTTTTTTTTTGGTAAAGGTAAGAATAGATTAGCTTGAACCAAAACTGTACAAAAGACTGGGACCAAACAATCACTCAAGGAGCATAAAGGTCAAAGAGTGGGAGGGCACTGGTGCAAAAGAAACAACAAAGGAAGAAAAGGCACAACCGCCAACAACAAGGAGGACAAAAAACACCAAAGCAGCAACCCTCCAGGATCGCATCAGCAAGTGGGACGAGAGAATGTTTTCCGGTGTTCGTTTCACGAAAATAAACTACTCAAGGAAAATGTTTTCCATCATTGAAAAAAAAACAACCTTCAAAGATGAGAAGTGGAAAACATTTTCCATAACTTCTTCCACCTTGCTTCTTTTTGCTAACACATTTTTGTTTTATTTTTATGCTTTTTTTTCTTTTCTTTTTTTTCATCTTTCTTCCTTAGCCTTGGTTGGTCGCCGACCACGATGGCGGCCGGCGACTAGCCGTGGCCACGGCCACAAGTGAGCTCGAGCTCCGCCCTAGGCTGGCGAGGCTTTGCCTAGGCCAATCTGGGGAAGTCGAGCTTGGGCCTTGTCAGATCGAGCGAGGCAAAGCCTCACTGGCCTAGGGCGGAGCTCGCCTTGCCAAATCCGGCAAGCTAGGTGGGGCTCGAGCAAGATTGGTCGAGCCTCGAGCTCACCGGATCTAGCGATCGGGTCTTGGTCACCATCGGGCGGCCGGCCATTGTTAGGCATGCCGTTGCGGAGGAAGGAGGAAGGAGAAGAGGAAGGAAGGAGGGAGGAAAAGAAAAAGGAAAAAAAAAAAAAAAAAGAAAGAAAAAAGAAAAAAAAAAATTTCAATTTTTTAAAAATACAAATAATTAAAATTCATTTTTAAAATATAAAAAAAATAAAACTAATTTTTGGTCAATTAAAAATATAAAAGTTCAATTTTTTGATAAATTTTCCCAAAACAATTAAATTAGCTAATGAACGGTGGAAAATATTTTCCACTCAAAAGTTTAGGTTTCAACCAAACACCGGAAAAATAATCATTTTCTGAAAAATGACTTCTAGGAAAATATTTTTTCAGAAATGGCCCATTTTTCGAGAAACGAATGAACCTTAAGTTGAAGATCATGACATACTTTTTGAATTATAAAGTGGATTACAAAGGGGAAAAATATTAGAATAGTCATAAATCTATTGTATTTATGCCAATTTAGTCATAAATCTTTTGACTTTATGCTAATTTAGTCATTCTAGCTAATTTTGGTTAGATATTGCTGATGTACATGCTGGTTGGTTTACATGGCATCGTTGATGTTGATGTTGATAATTTTTAATAATATTTGAATAATTTTTTGATTTTTTGATTTTTTTTCTCATTTCTTCATCCTTTTGCCGATGACCCATCACTAGCCACAGGCCATGGCCGACTCTTGCCCAGGACAAAGCGGCCTTCCTCAAGTGAAGGCGACCCTTGGTGAGGGAAGCCCTTGTCGCTAGCCCTCGCCCAGGCAAAGGCGACCCCGGTGAGGCTACCTTGGCCTAGGTGAGGGCTAGCTTCACTAGATTTGGAGAGGAGAGCCCTCACTAGGGTTGCCCTTGCTGGGGCTACCCTCGCCTAGGCTAGTCTAGTAAGGCTAGCTTGCCTCGCCATCGACTGTGGCCAACCACTGGCAAAAGGAAGAGAATAGGAGAGGGGAAAAAAAATAAAAAATTGAAAATTTATTAAAAATTGTTAACATCGGCGTTGGCGATGCCACTAAGTTGGCCAATCTCCATGTTAGTAATATTTAGCCAAAATTAGCTAGAAAGACTAAATTGGCTCCAAGCCAAAAGATTTATGACTAAATTGATATCATAAATAGATTTTGACTAAATTAGCACAAATACAATAAGTTTAGGACTTTTTTTTGACACTTTTCCCAATTATAAAGTCTTCATTAATCTATACTAACTATGGATGAATGTCACACTTCTATTTTCAATTTCATTTCGGCTTTGGAAAAATCATCCCTTTGTCTTTAAACTCTATCTCTATAGAGTGGGTGTCTAAGTTCAAACATTTCTAGACCTCTTATTTACCTCACCTTTTTTTTTCATGCTTTAATATGAGACTACAATTCAACCTACACGTGAGGAGGGTGTTAGAATATTGAAATATTAAATTAATCTTCATCTAATAATTTAAATTTTTAGAATAGTTGACAATATATCCATAAAATCTCACAAAAAATTATAAAAAGAAGTTGTTTTAATGGATTAAATGGGCAAAATTGGGTTATGCAAGCCAAAGAATTTGATCTGGGCCATCTTCTCAGTCCCCATCCATGTGGTTGAGCGAAATCCACAAGTGATGGCTACAAGCTGATTTGATGCTTAAGTCAGATATCCAAGTATGTCAATGTTGCCTTCATTGTGTATTTCATCCAGCACGTTACACCTCTGCACAAGTCTCGGCTTCAAGTTGCAAAACATTCTCGTAAAAAGTGGCAAATTAAGGTTGTCTCTCATTTCAAGAACTTGATTAGAAGATCTTCTTTTGGTCCTTAAGTTTTGTCATCTTGAGAATAAGGTTTCCTGAGAGCATTTTTTGTGTAGAGACAAATCCATAGCAGAAGCTTCACATTGAAGGGAAGATCGAAGCATGAAAGACTTGGGCGGATTAAGCTGTGACATTTCTTGTTTCTCGTCTCTAGTGAGCTCTCTCACATGCAAAAAACTGAACTGTGCAATTGCTGCCTTGAAGATGGTGCTCTTTTTTTTTTTGAGAGCTAGGGCTTCATCTAAGTTTTGCGGCAGTTTTTCTAGTAATATATGGTAAAACAATTTTTTGGGTTGATGAAGGTATGAAACCTTGTAACTGGCACCCAACCACGGGCAGCATAGTTGGTGTGAGTTCTCTCCCTCATCGTAGAGGTCGAGAGTTTGAACCCTCTCGTTACTAAAGTGTCTTAAGCGGGGGGTCCTGGTGTTGGGGTCTTGGGCTAGCCTCCCCCGAGGTTTATATCTGAATGGCGGCTTGCGGCGAGGCCCAATAGTGCAACCGAGCACTGGAGGGTCGTGTGATCCTCGAAAGGTGATCTCCGGTGATTCTTCGATCATTAAAAAAAAAAAAAAAAAAAACCTTGTAACTAGCTGAGAATGTCTTCAATAAATTTAAAGTGGGTGTAGAATGCAAGTATAAAGAAAAATATTGCATATACAACTATAGAAGGCACATCACGGAAGGGAATTGAAAAATTATGACAAAAAAGTTACCACTATATATGTAGATTTGTTTAAAAATTATACACGTACAATATGAACTAATTTCATGAACAGGCGAGGTATTTTGCGAATCCAAACATGATTTACAAACTTTAATTAGTGATTGTAATAAAAGGCAGAGAATTACTACTATTGACAAACTTCTATGTAGCGTGGAATTTATGAAAGCAATAGGTTATGTATGAACAAAAATTTGTTACATACAAAAAGGTAACATTCCATGTAGATTTTATATAAAATTTTAAAAATAATTATTTTTATGGTAAACTTCTTGATTGATCATAATTGTCCTTTATACTTCCTAACATTCTTCAAATGATAGTAAATTTTGTAATTGATTGATTGAGTTCGAGGAAGGGAAGAAGGTTGCTGCGGTAGCAACCATCACCGATGGTCCCCTTTACTACCTCACTTAGCCCTATCAAGCCCTCGCAAGGTTACATGACCCAAGCAACGTATCGAGTGGGACACATATGTTAGTCAAACTAAAAACCCCTTAAAAGGATGATCAGTTCATAGATGGATAGATTTCAGATTCCATGTGTGAAATCTACCTTATTATAGCTGTTTCCTAGATTTGGAACTAAGAACTAATCTTATTGACCCTAAAATCAACCCTCTAACTAAACTTGTCCGTCTAGATAGGTTTCAAGGTCTACCCAAGAACCAATTGATTTTCTCCCTTTTTAGTGGTTTCCACTACAATCTATAGTGCACAATAACTCTAGGTGAGAATTGTGGCTCCTTCGTTGATAATGAATTAAACATAATGAAGTTATTAGTATACAAGTATAGTTGGCATACTTAAAACTTCAATTGATATCTTAGATTTGGAAAAACTTAGAAAACTATACAAGCATGATGAAGTCGTAATTATGCCACTATAATCATCAAGTCGTAAGTATGCCACTATAATCATCAAACTTATTCCTTGCACTCCTATTTGGGTTGGTTCTCGGCTCTCGATCCCAGTTCACAATTTAGGAGCTAAGAACCAATATTGTTTACCCTAGAACCGACCCTCAAATTCAACCTGCCGGCCAAGGCTGGTTTTAGGGTCAACTTGGGGATTGGCGATTTTTTTCTTTTGGGTGGTCTCGACTATAATTTGTAGTTCATAAAAACCTTAGATGAGAACGATGGCTTGCACGTTGATAACAATTTAACGTAATAAAGTTACAAGTATTTAAGCATAGTTGGCATGCTTAAAACTTCAATTGATATCTCAATTTTACAGAACTACATTAGTATGATGAAGTTACAAGTATTCCACTATAATCATCAGTCTTATTCAATCCACCCCTTGTTAGGGTTGTTAGGGTTGGTTACTAGTTTCGAAACTGAGAATCTATCATGTTGACCCTAAAATTGACCCTTGAACTAAACCTATCGACCTAGGTCGTTTTCAAGGTTAACATGGGAACTGGTCGATCTTTATTCTTTTTGGTGGCCTTTACTACAATTTGCAGCCAACAGCAATTCTGGATGAGAACTTTGGCTCGCACGCTGATGACAAATTAAACATAATGAAGTTATTAGTTTTTAAATTATAGTTGGCACACGTAAAAATTCAATTGATTTCTCAAATCTAGAGAAACTATGAAGTCATAAGTACGGCACTATAATCATCAGACTATTTCTTCCACCCCTTGTCACGGTCGGTTCCAGTCTTGGAACTAAGAAATGATCCTATTAAACCTAGATGAACCCTCAAACCGAACTTGCCGACACAGGCCGATTTTAGGGTCAATCGAAGAAACTATTGATTTTTCTTTTCTTTTTGGTTGTTTCCTCTACAATCTGCAGCAGACAACAACTCTGAATGAGAACTATGGCTGCACACTGATAACAAATTAAACATGATGAATTTATAAGTATAGTTGACATACTTAAAACTTTAATTGATATATCAGATTTGGAACTTAGAAAAACTATATAAGTATGATAATGCGTCGGTATATCTTTTCGCTACTTGTTCAAATCTATTCAGCAGAGCATACACGGCGCAAGGACGCAGGCGCAAAGCACTCCGGCTGTTCACAAAGCCAGTTCCTTCTCTTTCCGTTACTCTAACGGCTAGTATTAAACCTGCAAAATTCAATGGTCTCCATTAGGAAAGGTTGGACAAAAAGCACAAGCAAACTGGTTTAGGCAAGCTGGTTCGGGTGAAGCAAATGATTTAACTGGTTCTAGAATAATCCAAGGCTCTTCCTTTGCTTGCCTTGTCTGAAAGCTACTATTTGTGTACATTGTTCATGAACTAAAAGGCAAATCCTATTGTGGCCTGAACTAGGGGGCATCAGGCATGTCAAAGCTGTGCCAGGTTCATCAAATGTAAATTATGGACAAAATGCTTGGCGTCAATCGTCAGTTTCTCCGTTCTCTGTGCTTATTTCTCTATGCTGGCCAAGAGAATACAGATCCAGGAAGGGGCACAGATTAGGAGGACAAAATACCACATTGAAAAAAGTTGAAATCGCTCTCTGCTCCTTGCTCTCAAAGTGGTTCTCTAGTATTTACTACAGGGTTACTTCTGTGGGAATTGCTATCCAACAGGTTCAGGTTCGTCCTGCCATTGGGACCTACCGGGTCAGTAAGGTGAATCCTCCCCGAATTCAGTGGGCATCGACTCCCAATAAAGACTCGGTTTCCAGTAAGCCTCTTTGAGAACTCTCAGTATTTCCTCCACCACGATCTCACTTCCCTCTGGGGAGAAATGGATGCCGTCCCTGCATAAAAAGGATCAGAGAGCATAGCTTTCAGCCAAAAGCGAACTGAGATACCATGCACAAATCCAGTTTATCTATTATTAGGATCAAACATGTCTCGTCCATTTTGGTGCTCACAACTGATTGAGGGAAAACTGAAAGTGAGCTGATTTCAGGCTCCGTTACTTGCTTGCATAGGGGACATCGTTTGATCATGCACATCAAGTTAGGAGGTCGTAACAAAGTCTAATGAATAGGTCTTGTTTGAAATGTGGTGGAATCTGAACAAGGGGTGTTCTCAACACAACATTAACTAGTTGCAGCTAACCAATCCTTGGACATAATCAGATGAATTATTTGAGAAGCAAATCATACTAGTGAAAGCTCCGATATGAAGAGCTTCCGTTACCTAAAGAAATTAAACACTGCCTCACAAACTAAATTTGTAGTGGTTGGTTTCTGCAATGCAAAACCATTGCTATTCTATGAGCCCGTCAATTGCAGAGAAAGGGGTGTTATCAGTTAAGAGCACTGACACAGCTTTAGAGCCTTTCTTTAGAACAAGTTTAGATTAATTTTAGAATGGTATTGAGCTTTTTATTTGATATGCATATACAGAAGTTTGAACTGGAATGGTTGAGGTAACCCTGTTTATTCTACTTTTTCTGCATCTCTCAATCCTTTTCATGTGTTTCTAAGCAAACTTACGTAAAGCATGCCGTAGCCCAATCATCCCTCTTCTGCATTGCAGTCCACAGATCAACAGCCTTGATGTTCATCTCCCTGCACAGCTTTATACAGGCCTCCGAGTATACTCGGCACAACTCATTTGTTCGCCTTAGTTCTTGATTCTTATCGCTGATCCCAGGTATAAAGTTCTATCAGAATTCAACAGGCAAAACAGAGACTAAAAAAGTATGAGAAATTCAAGATAACACACCTCCAAGATTCACGAATTTTCTCCTCATTGACAGGTGGAGCACTAAGAAAAATGACGCGTGTACAATCCGACAGGCTCTGCTAAGAAAGCATGACAGCTTTAGAATTTGTCTCAAGCAGAGGAAAATAGAGATTTTCTTTTTGGGATAATAATAAAAGGCTCGATGAGTTGTCTCTTGAGCTCTTGAGCTCTACAGTTTATTAGTTTACATCACGCGTTAGTCTACTCTCTGTGGTGAAAGTAAGCATCAGTGCACAATGGTGACTATGAGAAACATAAAAAAGAATGTCGCTCTCATAAGTCGCTCGCACCTATTTGCTTATGATGCACTCCTTCAAATCATTCCCTAATATTGTCATCAACAGACAATTTAATCATCTATTCTACCTTGAGATATTTGGCAATCTTCCTCATGTTCTCGACATACTCAGGAAGCGGTACATGAGGGCCAAGACCAGATGGGTGAGGCCGCATTGAGTCATTTCCGCCAAAATAGACGATCACCAGGGATGGTTGTGTTGCTGCATCCTAGCATTGAGGTAGTTACAGAAATTTAGCCGCAGATTCTTTATTAATTGACAGTAGACCTAAAAAATAAGAAACCTTGATGAGCACGAGATGTGATCTTAAGAACATAAACTAGACATCCTCCACAAACAATTGCTGCTAAAGCTTTTCAACATGCTGCCCCATCTCTAGACAATGCTGATGAGCAAACAATGTATCTACAAGCAAAATGCCGAAAATCTATAATTTCAAGAAGGGCAGAAAATATTAAGAGCCCAAAGATTTGAGTGATACCTTTGGAAACACTTTTTCCAGGACTTCAAGAGCGAACCTCGAGTTCCATCCGGAGTACCCCCTCAAGATTATGTCTGCCTGCAGAATTCACAGCTTCTCTAGTATTCCAGCCAACCAAATGAAATAAGGATCGAAACTTGAATTCCAAACTGGAAAATTTTCACCATTGCTTCAGTTCTTTGATATCTTCTGTTAGGTTTTCAGTTAGTATGTTCATTGGTACGGTTCGCTTTTGATTCAAGACAATTTTCTGAGTCTATCTACAATCATTCATAGCTGGTTTCTTTTTTTCCCAACCTTGTGTCTGGCAAATTAACAATTTCTTTTTGAGCAGCATTTTAACAAACATTTAGGATATATCACAACAATGAGGGTCATGAATGGCAGCTTTTCAACTCCAGAGTACAAAAATTCACCCATTTTGACCAACAAGGTCCCATCACCAATATGCAATTGGATGTGGTAGCAAAGGATCAGGACCTTCATGTTCCCACATCAATTGGGTCCAAAGTTTGAAACTTTTAGGCCCAACTTTCATGCCATCTTCAGACTAAAAACAGGTTCATTTGTTTGAATGAAAATATTAAAAAAATAAATAATAGAAACAGGATTTCGCGTTGCATGGGTGACAATTATTCATCAAAAATTTGTGAAACTCCGCTGAGCTCCCCCGACAGTTCTTTCCACCGCGATTCCATCATCCACGGAGCATGTCCATGTAACCTTTTCTTGATCTTCCAATGCCGCTAAACGCAACCTCCAAAAATGGAAAGAAGAGCGGGAAAAAAAAAAAACAAGGAAAAGCAAAAAAATGAAAAGGTGTTGCATGATTTGATCAGTCGCAAAACCAAGATAAGATCGATGGATATTTTCCGCCGGGCGTGCGCTGGTCCCGCCGCCACCGTCGCAGTGGGATCGATGCGCCCGTACTGAGGTGGGAAAGAAAGAGATTGTGGTGGGAGGAAGAGCTTGAAGTGACCCACGTAGACAGGACATCGGAAACTGCGCAGGAATTCTCCCACGACGCGAGTTCGCGATGACGTTGAACTTTTCCCTTGGCCCATAAAAGAAAATCCCAAAAAAGACCGACCCCAGACCAGACCCATCATTAATCTCTTCCTTCGTCATCCTTTCGGATAGAAAAAGAAGAAAAAAAAAAGCAAGAAAGCAAGGACAGTGGAAATGGATACTCGACGAGGAGGACAACGAGGAAGGGAGGAGGAAGAAGACCTTGCGGGCGTACAGGTCGGCGAGGGAAGCGCCCCATCCTCCGTCGCCGAAGCTGAACTGGACTATCGACGAGCCGAACAGCACGAACTGCGGTCTTCCCGGTCCGACCATCTCTCTCTGTTTCTCTCTCGTTCTCTGCTCTGGTTTCGAGAATGACCAAAAAATATGCTTCGTGAGCAGGCCACTTTGGCAGTCTTAAATAAATTGTTTTTTTTTTATCGTTTGGTATGTATTAAAAAGAAAAAAAATTTGGTCCACGCACGACAAGACTTTATTAGTACGGCATGCATTCATTTAATAAATGAGATATGGAAAATTAGCCATTCGATACGGCAAAGATATCAACTTTTTACATATGATCGAATGAGAATATCATCACGAGGTGGGTCTCTCTTTTTTTTTTTCCTCTTTTTTCATAATGTACTCTTTTGACATGGAAGAATAACTTTACATGTGTTATCTCGTCATAATAACTTTACATGTGTTATCACGCCATCACATGTTAAAAATGAGTTTAACTTATAAACTCCGGTAGGCATGATTAGTACTCTTTTGACTGGAAAGAATAACTTTACATGTGTTATCTCATTGAAATAACTTTACACGTGTTATCACGTCGTCACATGTTAAAAATGAGTTTAACTTATAAACTCTAGTAGGCATGATTATCATTTGCCTAAAACATATTGATCTATACATGGAAGGAGCACGCTTAACTACGTGTCATTAAATTGTGTTGTAAATTTATTGATTCGTCATATTAGGTCATCCACTATTTGTACCATTAACATTAAAAAAAAAGTAGAGAGGAGGAAAGTGGTGATAAAATAATGGAATATAGACATTAATTTGCAGCAACCGCTCATTTTATTTTTTTTATCGGTCTTACTCTAATTCTCACTCTTAGACTTTTTCCTGCAAGGTGTGGGAGTTGAAACCCACTTTGAAATTAAATCGTCCCCACCCTAATCCTTTTGAGAATGTGGGGATTCGAACTCCCCATCTCCCCTTTCATGTTGGAATGGTGGCCGTTAGGGAAAACCACAGTAGTTAGCGACCACTTATTTGCCATAGTGGCTAGTGACCACTCATTTGATAAGCACTTTTAAAAATGCATTTCAAAAATTTCTTTTATACTCAAAAAGTAGGTGCATAAAGAATGGTTTATTGAAGTTTCTTTAAAGATTCTTTCTCCAACCCCCCCGAACTTTGGCACTGTTGTATTATAAGCTCTCAAATTTTGCAAAATTATGGATTACTCACCGAAGCTTTCACATTATTGCATATTAAGACCCGAATTTTTAAAAGTTATGGGCTGCCCCTTCCACTTCAACCTTTGTCGTAGTTTTTTGTTTCTCCTTTTGCATAGTCATTTATTGTAAACAAAAAATGGAGTTACTTGTTTTCTTTATCAAAATTACCTCTATTACATGTTTTATGAGGTCACAGAGAGAGAAATGATGCATGGTTGATGAGGCTTAGGAAATTTTGAAAAGTTTATTTCAGTCAAAGAAAACGAGTTAGTATATCTTAACTAAATATATGTATAATGGACAAACATATGATCAACTAATGTAGTGCATTGACTCCTAGACTACTCAGATAAACTAAGGCAAAAGAACGTTTCAAGTGCTATAAATTGGCATAAATGGACACTTAAGTGTCACATTTTTGGAAAAGTGGGACACCTAAGTGCTACCTTTGGCAAAGCCAGCTGAAAATTATACATGGCAATTAAAGCCTATGTGGCTCGCTGGAGAGCTAACTCAACTCTGATTTATCCAAAACAACGTCGTTTTATAGTTGGCCAAAATAGAACCCTTAAATCAGTCAAAACAATGTCGTCTCCCAATTGCCCTAAATCTAAACCCTAAATCGAGCAAAATCCCATTAAAGTACTAGAGCCCTAATCTCAAACCCTAATTCGATTTGCCCCAAATTCTATAATTGAATATTGGAAATAAAAATAGGGCTTTTAGCAGCGGCTCAAATTCTCTCGTCGAAGCAAAGGAGAATGCGAACGTTTTTGTTTTTGTGGGTTACTAAGTCCAAGAAGAACATCATGGACTTGAATGAATCCCTGGGAGAAGATTCTATGGATGTTCCCGATACAGAGAATGATCAAAGTGCAAATATTTCAAAATGGTTGATGCGAAATTCTCTTACCGAGCCATAAAGGTGATATTAGAACTACTTGATGGATGTCATCAATCTTCATCTATGCTTGTGGATGACTTGGACAATATTAACTCAATGCAAGCTCAAGCATCTTCTACTAATCATTTGAAAATGAAGTTTCAAGGATGAAAATTGAATAGAAGTGTTACCAAGCATTTATTATGTTGTTTTTTTTGTCTATCCTACTTTATGATGAAATGTAAAGTACTAGAAGATGAGAAGAAATTTCTCCGACTACCATAATTGTAAATGAGTGGACAAATGTATTTGTTTTGAATGAAATGTAACTTATTTTTTTGGAAGATGAGAATAAGTTTTGTGTTGTCTACAAGATCGTTGTGGCTTCTTCTTTTTTGTGTTGTTATATGTATTATGTGTTACTTCTTATGCTTGTGGAGAGCTCAAAGAAAAGGAATGAATGAATAAGATACTGTTTGTACTATGCTTTTGTTTATTTTTTAATATAAATTGGTGATGATGGAATGCATATTTGGTCAATGTATTGTGGTGACTTCTTTACTTAAACTGAATGTAAACCAACAACAAACATTGAATTGAATGGAGTTGTCATAAGTTAAACCGTATATATAAACCAACAACTTCTCTGGTTTGCTGCAAACTAGTATATACATGGGACAGACACAAGTGATTATTCGAGTACTATAAATTATATTTAGTTATCACTTAATTGTCGGTCGTGATAAAAAAAAAAAGAATCATTTAAGTGTCAAGTTATTAATAAAAATGATCACTTAAGTGCCACTTGTGGTTAAAAGTGAACACTTAAGTGCCAAGTTTTTTAAAATGTGATTAGTTAAATGCCAATTTTTTTGTACATTTCCTCTATAAATTGCACTAGCCATTAGCTACCACTAACCACCACCACCGCCCACCACTGGCCACCATCGGCCTCTAGCCATCACTACCAATCATACCAAGCATCCCAAGCACCCACTTGAACCACCACCAGCCACCATTGTGTTAGTGGTATGTTGCTGCAAGAATTGCTAGTGCAAGGTGCCTTGCACCAGCTTGCACCAGCACTACTTGGTGCACGATATGCATATTGCACACTTACATCTTGCACTAGGTGTAGTACAAGCCCCCAACCCAACTCCTATAATAGACTCACCATCAGTAGGCATCAGCAGTCACCACTAGCCACCACCACTATCAACACCAGCATCCCAGCTACCACACAGTACATAGCCACCACCATAGACCCACCATTAACAACTACTATTGGTAGTGGGTGGTGGGTCTGTTGCAAAAGGGGCTCGTGCAAGCTAAGTTATGCACATTGCACACTTACACTAGTACTAGTTGTGGCATGAGCCCCCAACCCAACCCCCACAATAAAACCCACCACCACTAGGCTTTACTAGCCGCCGCCACCAGCCATATGAGTACCCCAACCACCACCACAAATCCACCACCAAAAGCAATAAGTAAAAGTAAAAAAAAAAATAAAAAAATTGAAAAAGAAAAATGACATAGTAACAAGATTGTTCCATTGATATTGAAATTAAGTCTCACAAACTCAATGACAAACTAAAAAAAAAAAAAAAAAAATCCATAGTAAAACAACTAACTCCTCAGCCCCACAAACCATATCTCATCTCATTTCATCAATCAATATGCACAATGCCTCATATTTGTGCTCCTTTTGATGGACCTTTCACTTGATTCATAATTATTGCACTTTTTCTAACTGGACATGAGACTTCTTCTTCAACTATTTCGGGATGTGTTGATTCTGATGGAGCTGCAATTGTCCTAGGCTGAACTGATTCAAAAGAAGCTACAACTGTCATAGGCCAAACTGATTCGGATAGACCTACAACTAGGTTCTTTTACTCTTCTTTCTTGTTGGCACAATCATTGATTATTGAGTTGGGCCTTGAGAGATAAGAACATTTGAACTTCTCCCAAGCTTAAAAAAGAAAACTTAATTATCAATAAAAGTTTGCATAATAAATTAAATTAAATACATCCTATAAAACTTACATTAAAAATGATTGTTCCAGTATACTCATCTGTATAAATGCCATAATCATATTGTTTTAGTTTCTTCCCAAGAACCCATTTTGTTCGAATGGGAACGTCACTTTCAAATACTTGTGATTGGTTGGCCCTTTTTTCTCACTTGTGATTTCTTGAGCTCTTGTTGTGGCCGTTTAGCTACAATAAGGGCTTCTTCAGCCAATTCTTCAGCTAGGCGTCTTCTAAATGGCTTTCTTATATGTCACGCCCCGATCCTCCGGACTCGTGTCCATCCCCGCTTGGTTGATATAATAGCAATGTCCCAAGACGCATCGCTGGCCCATTCATTTTAATATACACATGTGGAAGCAGATATAAATCTCCGGACAATAAAACAATGAGATAGGAAAGTAGGGAAATTTTTTTACAAAATATCTTTTTATAAACACTCAGGTTTATGCACAGAAGCCTACAAAAAGGGATCGGATTTTAACAAAAGAGAATTGTCCTATGACTGACTAGTCGAACAAGTTTGCCGGGTCTTTGGGCTTTACTTCCTAAACTCTGAGTTTCGATCCTCCACAACCAACATCTACAAACCTGAAGATGGTTATACAATAACCAGTGAGACAATGTCTCAATAAGTTCAACTCCTTAAGACCTGATTAGGAAGCAAATATACCCTAAGGTATGCCTAAGCATAATCATAGGTGGAAGGACTTACCTTTGCCCCTATTCCATATTGCACGTTAGTATATATCAAATATACATAACCATATCACTTCACCCAATTAGATCGAATAATCGATCAATCAACTTAGTCAATTACATGTCATCACGACATTCCCCGGTTGGTACATTCAATACTATCTTTAAAGTCCGACCTTAGTCTATAACTGCTCACCCAAAGCTAATAAATAGATAGTATAGCTTGCTTAAAGCTGATAATATAGTATACTATATAAATACTCGCCCAAAGCTAATAATAAAGTATATTGTATATGTGCTCACCCAAAGCTGATTGATTAGGCCCCCCAAGCCATCAAAGTATACCATATATGTTTGCCTAAAGCTAATAATACGTGCTCACCCAAAGTTGATCATATAGTATACTATTTATATGCTCGTCCAAAGCTGATAATTTAGGGCCCCCAGGCCATCAGAGTATACCACTTCAGTCACATAGTCAACTTCTCATTTTTATCACACCCGATAAAAATAGACGTGTATAGGTACACGGTCAGCCTTAACCAAAATATCAAAATTTCACTTTTTGAACAACTCACGGGTTTCAATAGCCCATTACATATTTTTGCCACTGTAAACCGACACCCGGTAATTATCCAATTAATTACCAAAATTTATTAATTTATGAATAAATTTTTTAAAATCAAAATTAAATCAATTCAGCACGATTTAACATTCAAATAAATAAACAAACTACACCACAATAATAGTATGAAATTCCAATCGTTGACTATCCCAGCCTAATTTTTGAAAAATAATTAATTAAGTAATTAATTACGGAAAATATTAAATAAATGCAATAAATCCAATTTAGGCCCGTAATGCCTAATTGGAAGTCGAAACGGACTAAGAAAATTTCCAAGACTTGTTCAATAAATAATAGAATGTGTCTACTTGCTAACTACATTAACCATTTGCCTAACATATATCGGTAAGTCTCTAATTTAATTACTCTAAACTAATCTATCCAACTAATCATAATTAATTAAATCTAATCAACCCCTAAACATCATTAGCCTACTAAGTTAGGATTAGTGAGCAAAACTCACATGTTTAATGATACACTCGGAATCAAAACGACAAGGTCACGATGAGGAATGACAACCTCCAAAGCGGGACCGCCAAGCGGGGCTGGGATGGGCTGAGTGGGGAACATGGCAAAACAGAGAACGTGACATTGAGCTGGGAAAGGGAGAAGGCGAGTGTCTCAGCCAAGCTGGGACAGAGGGCGGTGGAGCAGAAAATCCACGTGGAGAACCAGGCGGTGATGGAGGAAAGCGTGGGGGAATTTGGGTCTTTCGCTGAGCAAATGAAGAAAAGTAGAAAAAAATGAAAAGAGGGGGTGAGAGAAAGAGGAGTGTCGGCCACCAAAGGAGAAGAGAAAATCCCAAAGAGAGAGAAGGAGAAATAAAGAGAGGGAATGGGATAAGATCAAACTAAAAGTCAAGGTTGAAAAGCAAATGGAGACCAATTCACAGGGGATGGTCGGCTAGGGGAGAACGTGTGCAAGAGAGGGAGGGAAAGAGAGGTGTGTGTGGGACCAAATGAGAGGAAGAAAAATTAAATAAAACCTCCTAAACTAATCCAAATTTGGTCCCAACAACTTTATGCACAAATTCCTTTTTGTTTCCTAACATACTCTCGAACAATAACTCCACAAATTATCCAGTTGGATGCAAAAAATGCCACTCATCGACCAAAACTTCGAATTTCCAAATTTTGGCTTCAATTTCATCATGAAATTTCCCAAATCGACATCAAATTTTGCCAAGGAAAAATGCTCATAAAATTTCTACAAGTCCCCATCGTTAAATAGCTGGACTTAGAAGTCAAAATTCCCTTCACATGAGTCTATCCGAATTTCCGTATCATCCGAATTGATTTTCCAAAAAAAAATCTCAGAATCTCCGAAAAATCTTCGGAGGATGAGTCGACGTTTCTAAAATAAATTGTGAGATGACAGAATTTTCAATTTTCCAAAATACAGTTCAATTTCACGGTTAATTTCAATCTAACGTGATTTTAGCGTGACTTAACCTACCGGGTAGCCTTTATAAATTTTTGGTACAATTGACTTGTGGTCAATTTTCTTCGAACCACATGTACCTCTTCGACACATTGGTGATTCTTGATTGTCATAAAAATCTCAATGTTTCAAATACGGACACATGATGCCAAAATGACAAAAATTAGTCTAATGCCGATCAATGAGAATTTTGCAAATTAGTGGAATCACCCACGTTTAGCCACATCTCAATCAAATCGACATATCTCTAGTCTATGATCAATTTTTAACTATGCCGTAACGAATCTTGCAGACTAGCACGGTCGAGCAGTCGATTCCTAGTCAAATTCTCAAGTCTATTGCTTTTAAAATCCCTGAATGACTTCACCTAATAAGCTAGTTATCTCATGAGTGGTCATTTTAGAGAAAAACTATAGTCGTGTCGATGAAAAGCCCAACTTATCCAATCAAAATCAGAACCCTAAAATTCAAGATGTCACATTGTAGCTAGCCCTTGATTTGGCTTTCTTCTAGTTGTTTTTCTATTTAACCATTCAGTTTCATTGACACCTTCTGTTGGCTTTTGTGGTGGCCCTTGTGATGACCCTTCCGGTAGCTTTTGTGGTAACTTTAGTGATGGATCTTGTGGTGACCCTTTAGTTGGGTCATTTATTGGCAGTTGAGCTCTATCTTGCCTTCTTTGAATTTGAGAAAAAAGACAAATGACATCATAAATATAACATCATGTCATTTAATATCTTAAAGGAAAACTAAACACAAATTATTGAACTTATTGAGTTTTTTTTTTCTTTGTTGCTGCTGAAGAACAGTTGACTTAACTAGCCCTTCGGTTGCTTCATTCAATCCTTCAGCTAGCTGTCTTCTACCTTGCCTTCTTTGAACAAATCCTTTAGTTTCAAGTACAACAAGAGCTTCGACCAATTCTTTTCTTGTCATTCTTGTGACCTGAAAAAAAAAAAAAAAAACAAAAATATTACATACATGTCAATTATATCTATATACATCATTATAATAAACCATAAAGTAACATAAACACAAATGTTATGAATTACTAGGTTTATTGTTGTCAATTGAAGAACAGTTAACTCACTTCGTCTTTCTGTTTGTCCTTCTCCAACTATCCCTTCACTAGGCCCTTTGGCTGGCCTCAATTGTTCATGCTACTTCCTTAATTGACAAACTTTAGTGTTATGCCTTACTATGTGGCAAAAAGAACACCTCATCTTTACACCCATTCTACTCATCCTATGTTGACATGAGACATCTCCTTCCGTCATTCTTCGTTTTCGCTTTAGTCTTCCTATTTTCTTCTTTAGTGACAAAGGTTGAGTTGCTTCGCGATCTGTTGGTTCCTAAAACTTGCTACTTCTGATTGGCTATATCATGAATTGGTGCAAGTAAGATATTTTGGTTTCTTGTACCAATCATCAATGTAGTCATTTGTGTTATGGCCCTTCAATTGGATGGCACATATGGCATGTGCATAAGAAATTCCACTTAGTTAACATGCTCTACATGAACACTTCATTGTACCTAAATGGACAACATATTTATCGGAACCCTTCATTATCTCATATCCTTTATCCCCATTCCAAATCTGATGACAATATCTATTTGCAGCCAAGTTCTCATCAAATTTCTTAGTAATCCTAGAATCATATTGCCTAGTCCACTTTGTAGCCTTGTTTCTTTGTTTGTACAGCCAAGTTATGACTATAACCCATATGTCTTCAAGCATCGAGATAATTGGTTTGCATTTGACATCTATTATCCTCCAATTGAATGCTCCGTATATGTTGTTATCGATGTTATCGCACTTGAATTCCTTGTTAAAAAACGACCTACACCAATACTTCAGTTTCCATTTGGAATAGTGTATCATAACTTTCCTTTGTCAATTGAAGTAGTTCTTCTTTGGCCATCCTAAAGTTAGCTATATTTGTGCTTTTACTAGCTGCCAAAGTTATGACTGCAGCTTGTCCCATTTATAGGTTTTTGCCCAATTTGCATTCAGCATAAGGCAACAACTCAGCTACTGCAGGAACCAATCTCTGTAATAATTTAAAATAAAAAAAATGTAAGCAAATGACATATTGATATCAAAAAGCAAATAATTGACCAAATTTTAAAAAAAAAACAAACATTATCTTTTGTTGGTCACTCATGAACGCACATTCTTCCCCATTTGTTATCTCCAAATCAATCATCAAATTTTTTAAAAACCATGACCAATTGTTCTTGTTCTCTACCCTCACAATAGCCAAGCCAATGGAAACATTTGGTTATTTGCATCTCTTCCAATTGCGGCAGCAATTCTCCATTGCATAAACCCTTCAAAAACCAACCGTCCAATTTTATAATCCGTCTACAATAAGATAAAAATCCTCGTTTGCATGCATCAAAGCAAACATAGAACTTATCCAACTTGGTCCCACTATTAGGAAGTTGTCTCTCCACAACCTCTACATACACTCTACTTAAAGGATTTTGCAACCTATACTCCTAAGCATAATCTCACAACTGTCCATATTCATTATTGTACTAACCAATGAGTATCTTCATCACCTTTTACTTCGATTTTTTGCATTGATTCTTGGATATATTGATGCATACCTACTCATTCACCAGCATCCCAAAGAAGTACTTGGACAACCATGCACTTGTTACCTTATTTTCAAAATTAACTGAACAAGTATGTTCCTTTTGGTAGGCTTTAATCTAGAATGATCTACTTCTCCTAACAAATGTGACATAGATCTTCCATGGACAATTTTGCTACGAACACTTAACTCTTACAAAGGTCTTAGTATTTCTAATGAAGTCAATATTCTTCTCTACGGCAATGGAGTTCTTTAATATAACTTCCTTAAATTGTTTCGAATCTTGAAATTTCATACCTACCAACAAAGTAGGAGAAGTAACGGATGGATCATAATAAGGAAACTTACTTTTCCTTCTATGCACAGCTCCTTGATCTTCTCCAAGCTCATCCTAGGAAATAGCATTCACGATGCTTTCTTCATAATCGGTCTCTTCACCAACAGCACCAGCATTTGCAGGGCCTTCGACCATGTTTGGAATTTCATCAGCTACCTACAAAGTTGCAAACTCATATGTCAAAAAAATCAATTTACTTTTTTCTTGACTGTACAAGCTCCTCGTAATCGTTATCACTTATGAAATTTTCAATAGGCAACCCTTCATCATCATAATCACTTGATTTGGCTACTTCCCAATCTAATCTAGTGATTGTGACATCACCTATGTCATCATCATTTTGGTGAACTGCATTTGCGCTCTTCTCCTCTCCATCATGTCTATCTTGCCCTCCTTCGACCTTAACCTTAGTATTACCTTGAATACCATCTCATTCTTGTCCTACTTAGGCGCTCTCTCCATCATCATCTTCGTCCTCACTTTCACTATCGTACTCAACGTCTACTTTTACCCCTTCGCCATGAAGATAATGATATGGAACATCCCTAAAGCCATTATCATCTTTTAAGTATCTCAAACCATCTCTTAAGCTTTTCCCAAGAACACAATATATCAACTCCTGAACTTTACAAAGCAAATAAGTTACCATATCTATAACAAATCCTATATAAGATACCTTCTTTATATCGACAAAGATGGTGCCCTCATTTCCATCATCATACTCCCACTCATCCTCCCCAATTACAAAATTCCCACTGTAGTAAACTATGACAGCGACTAATTCTTGTCATAAGCCATTTCTGCACCAAGAAAAAAATAATTAATTTTTGGGACCACATCCACAAAAAACAACAGACAATTGCACATAGGAGTTCCCCCCATTCTCATGGACTTTATTAAAGAAAATGGAAAGGGTAAGAGATGCACATGTTAGGTCATTTACTAGAAAGATACCATCTACGACAAAAAAAGGTCCAAACACTGACAATATGCCCCTACATGACACTTTGATTATTTTGCCTTCCCCTCCCTTAAAATATTAACCAAGAAACAAAGGTCCCTACGACAAGCATAGGTCCTCACGATAATCATTTCAACACTTCAATTTAAAAAAAAGTGACAAGACGTCCCCACAACAACCACTCCGAGCAGTCAAAATCACTGCTACATATCACATTTCACATATAAACACTAAAAATCACTATTGCACATCACAATACCACATCCAAGCTCTAAAACACATCACAGTAGGACCATTCTAAATCACACATCACAATAATACAAAATCTTCAAGGTTGAGCCCTATTTTTCCCTCATCGAACCATACATTTCGAGGTCAATCCCTAAATTGCCAATCCAAACCCCCATTAGGGTTCTAGTACCGCTTCTGACCCCTAAATTGCACATCAAAGTACCATCAAGCCGACCTTTACATTTCCCCGCCGAGCCCCAAATTTTCCATCGGAGCCCTAATAAAAGAATTCAAGCCTAATTTCATCACAAGGGAGGGGGAGAAGGGGCCGAACTTAGAGGAGTGATGATAGTGAGCGGCAACAACGACCAACAACGACAACTGATGACGGTCGACCGATGACTACCTTTGGGCATGAACGATGATGGAGAGAAGGGCCTGAGATCTAGAGTGAACGTGAGTGAATGGGGAGAAATGGGGATGGCAATGTCTACTTAAGCCAAAATAACCTAAACGACGTTGTTTAACACCAAGGAAAAACGACGCCATTTAGGTTGGCTCAGTTAGCGTGGATGGATGACATTGTTTTTGTCGTTCACATGTGCTTTTAAAAAAAGAAAAACATTTGCCACCTCAGTAAAAGATGTCGTCGGAAAATGACACGTATGCAATTTGGCTGGATTTTCTCACCGGTGGCACTCAAGTAATCCATTTTACTCCGATTTTGGCATTTAAGTGTCACTTTCATAACTTTTGGCACTTAAAGGTTCATTTGTGCCAACTTTTGGCACTCCAAGGGTCCGGGTGTCAATAAACTAATGCACTCTATTGAAAAACCAAGGGAAATTTGTTCAAAATATCCTAAATCCATTATACAATGACTAATTCAGTTCTAAAATTTTTAATTTGGCTAATTTAGTTATAAATCTTTTAACAATTCAACAATATGGTTGTTTCGGTTAATTTTAACCAAAAATCGTTAACGTAAATGCCAGCCGTCTGACTCAAGCATTTACGAGGATAATTTTCGTAGTTTTTTTGAATTTTTTTCCTTTTTCATCTTTTATTCTTATTTCCCTCCTTTGGCCATGGCCTTGGTGAGGGTATCACAACCCTTGCCTATGGTTGGCAACCTCTATCGACCATAGCCAAGGTTGCAAACTGGCAAATGAAATAGGGAAAAAAGAAAAAAGGAAAGAAAATGATAAAAAAAAAAGGAAAAAAACATTTATAAAATTTTAAAAATTGCAATAATTACCAATGTTAGTGTTGATCATGTCAAGTAAGATGGCCAATGTCCATATTAGCAATTTTCAAAAGGACTACATTGACAAATTATTAAAAAAGTTTAGAATTAAATTTGTCAAATTGAAAATTTTAAAATTGAATTGGCTGATATATATGATATGTTTATGACATTTTGGACAATTATCCTAATATTTTGAAACTCATTTTCTCCATTGATAATCGATTCTCCGTCAATCAACATTTAATTGCATTGATATTGCATTGGCCCGGTAAGTTTCCAACAATTTTTGTTTAATTGATTTCTACACCTTAAATAGTCGGGTTCTTATCACATCGGTATAAGTTTGGGTGTTTTGGTGGCACACTAAAAGTTTGGGCTATTTAGTTTAGGATTCTTGATGAATTTGAGTTAGTGTCACAATGAACATAGTTTAGATTTTTTTTTAATGTTATTTACTTGCTTTTTTCAAACCTTTTTTAGAGGAAAAAATGATTAATCTTGGTGTACCTGAATGTAAAAGTAGAGCAAAAGAATGCTTCAAGTGCTATAACTTGGCACAAAGGGACACTTAAGTGCCATAACTTATGAAAGGTACACTTAAGTGCCACATCCGAAAAAGAACGAATCATTTAAGTGCCACTTTGGCCAAAGTCCAGTCAAAAGACTTTTTGGCATTTTTCCAATGAAGCGAGCCCAAAACGACGCTGTTTTGTACGCTGACGTGACCAAATAATGCAAGAATAGAGTCGTTTTGGACTGATGTGGTAAAAAAATAATATAAAAATTAATTAAATTAAATTAAAAAATAAATTTAGTTAAAATATTAAAAAATAATAATTTTAAAAATTTTAAAAAATGGTCAAACGGTGGCTGAGGGTTAGCCACTGCCGCCGCCTCCCCACCGTCGCCGGGAAGGGCTGGTGATGGAGGGGGGAGGGTCGGTCGGGGTCGCCAGCGAGAGTTGCAGCCCTTGCCTAGATCCGGCGAGTGGTGAGGGGTCGCGGTCTTTACCTAGATTCGGCGAGAGTCGATGGCTCTCGCCTAGCCAAGCCAAGGGCCCTTTGCTCGCTAGGGTCGCCCGACAAGCAACGGCCCTTGGCCAGGCTAGGCGAGGGTCGCTGACGCTCGCCGGATCTAGGCGAGGGCTGCAACCCTTACCCCGATTTGGGGCGAGGGCTCGCGAGCCCTCGCCATCGATCGACCTGCGACCCCAACCGACCCTCCCCCTCTATCCAGCCCTTCTCGGCGACAGCTGCGACCATCCAACCATTTTTTAAATTTTTTTTTTTTTAAAAAATTTTTTAAATTTTAAAAATTTTAAATTTAATTTATTTATATATTTTTTTACCACATCAGCCCAAAACAACGCCGTTTTTGCATTATTTGGCCACGTCAATGTGCAAAACGGCATTGTTTTGAGCTCGCTTTACCAGAAAAATTCCATGTCAGCCTTTTGGCCGAACTTTGGCCGGATGGATACTCAAGTGATCAATTTTACTCCGATTTTGGCACTTAAGTGTACATTTCGTAAGTTATGGTATTTAAGTAACCCTTTCTGCCAAGTTATGGCATTCCAGAGATCCGTGTGTCTAAAAGTAGAGAATGTGAAGTACGGGCACTAATTTTTTGTTGGCCCTAGGAACCATTTATATCTTGAAAATTGAGTGAACATACGTTACAAAATACTTTTTTTGGTTAATGAAGCATAACCTTGTGGATATAAATAATGGTTCACTCCCTGTGTTTGATGGTGACACATATTAGTAATTGCACCACAAGTGCTAATTGTTATGCATGATATGCAATCAAGTCATAAATCTTCTAATCAATTCATTCAAATCCTAATCCTTTTATCAAAATATGTAATCAAGTCATAAAACTAGATTCTATTAAGTTCGAGATTCGGATAAACTTTTTGGATTATAAAGTCTTCATTAATTTGTAATGACCATGGATGAATGTCATGCTTTTGATTTCAAATTCATGTCAATTTTGGAAAAATCATCCCTATATCTTAAACTCTATCTCTAAAGAGTAGGAGCCCTAAGTTCAAACATTTCTAGACCACTTATTTGTCTCACTGTTATATATTTTCACTCTTTAGTCTAAGGCTAAAGTTCAATCTTTGAGGGAGCTATTAGAATATTGATATTAAATTGCGCATTTATCTAATAATTTAAGTTTTTAGAATAGTTGACAATATATCTATAAATTCTTACATAAGATGATAAAGAAGACGTTGTTTTAGGGGATTAAATGGACAAATTTGGTTTATGCAAGCCAAAGAATTTGATATGAGCCATCTTCTTTTTCCTCAGTCCCCATCCACATGGTTGAGCGAAATCCACAAGCGATGGCTACAAGCTGATTTGATCCTTAACTCAAATATTCTAGTTCAAATCGCTCATTATGTCTCAATAGACACCACCTAATGTACTTGCCATTGCAAATATGTCCATGTTGCCTTTACTACATATTTCATCCAGCATATCACACATCTCTGCACAAGCCTCGGCTTCATTCAAGTTGCAAACTGTTCACGTAGAAAGTGACAAATTATGGTGCGTTTGATAACATTTTTGTTATGAGGAATAAATTATTTTCAAAAATAATATTTTTTATTTGTATTTCTGGAAACAAATTATGAGTAAAAACGTATTTGGTAACTATACAAAATTTATATTCTAGGAATAGAAAAAGAAGAGGAATGTGTTTGGTATGAACCATAATTTTTTTTTGTAACATAGAATTTCTTTTAATTTTTTAATAAATTTTTTAGATTTTCTTTTTTCCTCTCTTCTTCTTCTACTCCTCCTCTAGCCGGCGCTGGTGGCTGGCGATCGGCGGACAATGGCAACAAGCGGTGGTGGCAGTGGGCAGTAAGGAAGAAGTAAAAAAGAAAAAAAAAACAACTTATTTCTAAAAATTGTTCTCGAGAATAAGAAATTACATTTTCTTACTTCTTATTTTGGTTTCAAATGTATGACCATTTTTCTATTTTGGAGAGCAAAAGAACAAAAGAACAAAGAAAGAGAAGTGTTACCATGCTGGCCCTTTTATTAATAGATCTTCTTTTGGTCCTTAGGTTTCTGTCATGTTGAGAATAAGGTTTCCAAGAGCATTTCTCGTGCATAGATAAATCCATAGTTGGAGCTTCGCATTGAAGGGAAGATCGAAGCATGAAAACATTGGACCGATTGAGCTGAGACATTTCTTGTTTCTTGTCTCGATCGAACTCTCTCACGTGCAAAACTGAACTGTGCAATTGCTGCCTTGAAGATGGAGCTTTTTTTTAAAAAAAAGAGTTGGGGCTTCATCTAAGTTTTGCAGCAAGTTTGTCTAGTAAAATATATGGTAAAACAATTTTTTGGGTTGATGAAGGTATGAACCCTTGTAACTGGTTGAGAATGTTTTCAATAATTTTAAAGTGGGTATAGAATGCAAGTATAAAGAAAATTATTGCATTACAATTATAGAGGTACATCACGGATGGGAATTAAAAATTTATGACAACAAAGCTACCGCCATAAAGGTAGATTGTTTACAAATTATACACGAACGTTACGAACTAATTTCATGAACAGACAAAGTATTTTATGAATCCAAACATAATTTCCAAACTTTAATTAGTTATTATGATTAAAGATAGAGAATTAGCACTATCGACAAACTTCTATGTAGCATGGAATTTACGAAATGAATAAGTTATCTATGAACAAAAATATGTTACATGCAAAACGGTAACTTTCCATGTAAATTTTATATCAAGTTTAAAAATTATGTTTATCCTTATATTTAACCTCTTCATTGGTCATAATTGTCCTTTATAATTCCTATCATTCTTCAAATGATAGTAAATTTTATAATATTGATTGAGTTTGAGGAAGGGAAGGAGGTGGCTACGGTAGCCACTATCACTAGGGGTGTGCAACCGAACCGGGTCAACCCGGTTCCCGGTTCGGCCCACCTGGAAAACAGGGTCGGGAACCGGTTCCGGTTGAAACCGGTCCGGGAATTGGTTCCAACAACTCAGACCCTGTTTGAACCGGTCCGGGAACCGGTTCCGAGGGATTACCCACCCGGGAACCGGTTCGACAGGACCGGTTTTGGAACCGGTTGGAGAACCGGTTAAGCCACCCAAAAAAAAAAAAAACCGCGTAACCCTAATTTCTATCTTTACCTCTCTCTCACGAGTCTCACCCCCTTCGCGAAGCTGCTGCTCCTTCTCCGCTGCTGCTCTCCTTCTCCGCCTAAGCCCCATCCTTCGCGAAGCTGGGCGCCACCACCGCTGCTTCTCCGCCTGAGCCCCAACCCTTCACGAAGCTGCTGCTGCTTCTCTGCCTGAGTCCCGTCCCTTCGCGAAGCTGCTGCTGCTTCTCCGCTTGAGCCTCGTCCTTCGCGAAACTGGGCACCACCTCCAGAAGTCGAGCCCCTGCTTCTGCCCGTCCTTAGTCCGTCCGTCCGAGCCCCCTGCTCACCCACGAGATCTGCAGCCGAGCCCTTGCTTCTGCCCTGCAGCAACTCCAGCGTCGCCCGCGCCACTGCCAGAAGCCGAGCCCCTGCTTCTGCCCTGTAGCAACTCCAACCCCTTTAGGTAAAGAGAATGCCCTAACTTGCTACCATTCCTATAAATATGTAAGAATTGTGCTTCTTTCATTCATAAAGACTAATGTCCTCCATTTTGTCCGAGCTATTCCACCCCAACGATTACGCCCTTTTCAAATTGGATCGACTTGGAGCCCAGTCCGTCATCAAGTGCATGTCTAATAAGCAAAGTCCTCCTTCGGTACCATATATAAACAATGCATCTTGCTCCATTAAGCCGAATCTTCCAAAAAAAAGGTATTCAAGATTGTACCCGTTTAAAAATGAGTCACGCGTATGTTATTCCACAATGTCTCTTTCAGTGACTTGGGGTGTCACATATCCTCTATCTTTTTCCTCTTTTCTCCTCCGTGGGGAAACTGTGTAAGTCAAACTCTCCTAGAGAAGTGTGATAAGGGCCTGCCTTACGTCCAAAGACTCTGAATATATATCCCCCAATGCCTCTTGTCGATTTGTTCCTTTCAATTTTGGGTGTTTGTACTTTCAAATAATTAGTGCTCAACTCTGCAAGTGTCTTTTTCTGTATCTAAAGCCACGAGTTGGTTTTGCTTCTTTGAATGCGTGCAAAAAAAGACCTTCAGTTGCAAAAGCCTCAATACTTTCAAAGGTGGCATTACTTTCTAAGACAAGGGACTAGTCAAAGAATATTGCCTCCTCCTTTTCAATCACTTTATAAGATCAGATCAGATGTGAGTGAGCACTAACACATTACATGCTGTCCCATTCATTTCTTTACCCCTTTTTTTATATCGCTCCTGAGGTTTGTCTTCAACCAAGGTGCAAAATTTGGCTGATGAAGATAGGCACAATTTGATTCAGCTTTTACAAAAACCGGCTGGCGTGACCAGTCTTTCTCAATCCGAGTTGTGGTGTGCTCTACGTTCCTCGTGTGTGCAGAGATTATTCTGTGTGAATTTAATGTTGGGTTTGGATGTTTGTTAGGCGTTTTGTTTTCTATGTTTGGGGTCTTTGACAGTTTCTCATGGTGGTATTTGCTGCAATTAATGCTGGTTCAGTTAAAGTTTCGACTGTTGGACTTGAGTCTGAACCCAACTTTTCTTCTTTTGTCTTTTTAGCTCAAGTGTCATGCATGAGTTGAAGAAGTGGCGGGGTTGAGTTTGGAAAAAATATAAGGTTCAAGGACATCACAGTTTGAAGAGGAAAAGCAGAGCAAAAAGGTACTCTTGTTCCTTCAATTCTAGTTTCTGCTGTTTGATGCGTTCATGTTTTTTTTTTTTTTTGGGTGAACTTCTCTTTTCTGATTTTCATAGTCTGCTCTCTCAAGTGGTACCAACAGATAAGGCTCAGTCGAGAGGCTTTCTTTTATTTGCCTCAAAGATAAGCCGATTCTGTGAAATTTGGGGCCAAAATTTCTACTGCTGGTTATGTTAATGTGACAGCTCTAAAATGGTGATTTTCTTTGTATCTATGGCTTCAAATTGGTTAGTCCCAAGGGGGGAGTTAGAAGAAAAAACCAAAGCCTTCCCAGTTGTGCTTGTACTAAGCATTACCACAATCGCTAATTGCCTATGCTGATATCGGCACTGAGAACACATCTTTTGGCTGTCCAGCAACAAATGCCAAGCACCATCTACTCAGCTCTTTTCATCTTCCTTCATCTATTCCATAACTCTGTTGGAGAGCTCTCGATGTCGAAAACTTGACATTGAAATTTACGTTTCAGCATTTGTTAGTTGGCCAGTTACCGGATTTGGTAAGGCAGAACAAAATGGGACAGCTCAGGGGCTCTGTTGAAACCGTGGGAAAAAAGAACTCACAACATGATCAATATGAGTGTTAAACGCTTTATTTTAAATATGAGTGCTGTACATTAATTTTTGCAAAACAAGTTCCACTATAAATAGGGTTGACCCTGTTCCCGGACCGGAAAAACAGGGTGGGTCGGGAACAGGGTCCAATGTAAACAGGGTCAGGAACAAGGTCCAAAAAAAGAGAACCGGTTATAACAGGGTCGGGAACAGGGTCCAGGTCTAGACCCTACCCACCCTGGACCCGATCACCCCTAACTATCACCGATGGTCCCTTTTACTACCCCGCTTAGTCCTATTAAGCCCTCCCCAAGGTTACACGACCCAAGCAAGGGTCTCGGGCAGCCAAATTTTGCCTTAGTCGGGGCAAAGAGATGGGGCACATATTTTCAGTCAAACTAAAAACTTTTTAAAATGATGGTCGGTTCTAAGGTGGTAGATTTCGGATCTAGATTTAAGATCATGAATTTGAAATCTATCTTATTAGTGCCATTTCCTATATTTGGAATGAAAAATCGGTCTTGTTGACCCCCGCCCCTCAAATCAAATATGCTAGCTCAAGCATGTTCCAAGGTCTACCTAAGAACCAACCAATTTTTTTTCTTCTTTTTGTTTCCACTACAATCTACAATTGACAATAACTCTGGATGAGAACTATGGCTTGTATGTTGATAATAAATTAAACATAATTAAGTTATAAGTGTAGTTTGCATATTTAAAACTTCAATTGACATCTAAGATTTAGAAAAACTTAGAAAAAATTACACTAGTATGATAAAGTTATAAGTATGCGACAATAATCATCAAAGTTAGTCCATTCACTTCTGATAGGGCTGGTTCCTAGTTCCCAAATTTGGAACTTAAAACCAATCCTGGAGACCCTAGAACTAACCTACAAATCTAACCTATCAGCCGAAGCTGTTTTCAAGATCGACTTAGGAATTGACAATTTTTGTCTTTTAGGTGGTTTCTACTACAATTTGTAGTTCACAAAAACTTTAGATGAGAACTATGGCTCGCACGTTGATAACAAATTAAACATAATTAAGTTACAAGTATATAAGTATGGTTGGCATACTTAAGACTTCAAGTGATATCACAATTTTAGAAAAACTACGTAAGTATGTTGAAGTTATAAGTATACTAATATAATCATCAGACTTATTCAATCCACCCCTTATTAGGATCGGTCTTTAGAACTAAAAACCTATTTTGTTGATCCTAAAATTGACACTCGAACTGAACCTATCAGCCTAGGTCCTTTTCAGAGTTAACTTGGGAATTGGTCGATCTTTTCTCGTTTTTGGTGGTTTTCACTACAATATGCAGCAAACAACAACACTGGATGAGAACTTTGGTTCGCAGATTGATAAAAATTTAGACATGATAAACTTATAAGTTTTTAAAGCATTATCGGTGTACGTAAAACTTTAATTGACATCTCAGATCTAGAAAAAAAAAAAAAACCTATGTATGATGAAGTTATAAATATGTCGCTATGATAATCAAACTATTCCATCCACCCCCTTGTCCCGTCCGATTCCCAGTCTTGGAATCGAGAAATGATCCTATTGACTTTAGGACAAACCCTCAAATTGAACCTGCCGACCTGGGTTGATTTTAGGTTCAATCGACGAATCGGTTGATTATTTTCCCTTTTGGTTGTTTCCTCTACAATTTGCTGAGAACAACTGAGATGGAGCAAACTTTGGATGAGCTATAACTTGATTTGTCTTTTCTTTTTTTTAGCACGAGTATTGCTAATCAAAAAACAGAAAAAAAATTAAAATCATGGAGTTATATGTAGAGTTGGCACACTTAAAACTTCAATTGATATATCATATTTAGAAAAATTGGGAAATATTATAAAAGTACGATGGAGTTATAAGTACGCCACTACAATCATCAAACTTATTCCATCCACTGCAGGCGAGGTTCGGTTCCTAGTCTTGGAATTGAGAATTGATTTTGTTGATCCTAGAATCGACCATCACACCAAATTTGCTGACCCGAGCGGATTTCAAGGTCAACCGAAGAACTGGCTGATTTTTTCATTTTGGTCGTTTCCTCTACAATTTGCGGCTGACAGCAACTCTGGATGAGAACTATGGCTCGTATGCGGGTAAGAAATTAAACATTATGAATTTAAGTATATAAATATAGTTGGTATACGTAAAACTTCAATTAATGTTTTAGATTTTGAAAAACTTACAAAAACTATGTACATATAATAAAATTATAAGTACATCACTATAATCATCACACTTATTCCATCCACCCTTGTTAGGGATGATTCCTAATTTTGGAATTGAAAACCAATCCTGTTGACCTTAGAATCAACCCTTGACTGAAACTTGTTGGCCTCGGCCGATTCTCAAGTTGACCTAGGAACTTGATGATTTTTTTTCTTCTTTTAGGTGGTTTCCACTACAATCTACAGTTGATAGCAACCCTAGATGAGAAATATGGCTGTCATGCTGACAGCAAATTAAACATAATGAAGTCATAAGCATATAAGTTTAGTTGGTATACTTAGAACTTCAATTGATATCTCATGTCTATAAATTCTCAGAAAAACTATATAAGTATGATAAAGTTGTAAACATCTCAACATAATCATTAGACTTATTCCATCCACCCCCAATCAAGGTTGGTTGTTAGTTTGACTGATCATGGTAATCCTAGAACCGACTCTTAAACTGAACCTGCTGACTTGGGCCGGTTAGGGTCAATCCAAGAAGTGACCGATTTTTTTTCATGGTTACCGTACAATCTATAGCTAATGGTAACTTTGGATGAAAATTATGGCTTCCACGCGGATGACAAATTAAACATAATGATATTGTAAGTATATAAGTATAGTTAGCACGCTTAAAATTCAATTGATATCTCAAATATGAAGAATCATGTAAGTATAATGAAGTTAAAAGTATGCGATTGTAATTTATAAGACATTCCAACTCCTCCGCCGCTGCTCGTCCGAGGCGAGATTTGGTCGTGCAAAGCCCCTCAGCTCCCCTGAGGATGGACATAGCTTTCTTCTCGCCGTCTTCTCTCTTCGCCGACCCTGACGACTCTTCCTCTGGTTCTCTCTCTCTCTCTCTCTCTCTGGGCTTCTCTGGTTCAGCATCGTCATCGATTGACAAGCTGCACAATTTGTGTCGCAGAGGAACAGCATGAGTCCGAGTCCGAGACTCCGCAGAGCTACGCGGAGAGGACGCACCGGTTTCCTGGAATGGTTATACCTTTCGTTCTTGATCGCCCTTCTGGTGTTTTGACAGTTTTTAACCTCTCATGTATGAATCTGAGTGAAAGTTGGGTCCGTTGGCTCTTTGATTGGGCGCACGATCGCTCGAAGGGATTAAGATTTTTGTGGGTTTTAAATTTGCGGGGGATAGAGATAAACATTAGCAATAACTATCCGATTCATCCCGGACTGCCTCATTGTGCCGGTTTGTGGATAGGAACAGAGATATGGTGGTTGTGGTTGATGTGTTGAACAATTCTTTGGGATTGGGAAAATATGGAGGTTTCTGAATGATGGGCAAATTGGTTCTCGAGGCAATTTCTCTGATGCAGAGGTTTCTTATTGCCATTGGTGATGGGTCGGGGGTTGTAGTCGGTATATGGAATAACTCGTTGGGATTGGGAAGATGTGGAGGTTTCTGAACAATGGGCATGACAGTTCTCAAGACAGTTTGTCTGATGCAAATTTTTCTTATTGCAATTGTTGCCAACTTTTTGTGGACTCTATGCTCCTTGTTCTTGTTTTTGTTAGAGCGCTCTTTTCTGCAGCTTGCGAGGGTTTTACAGTCTTGAGCGGTTCCTCATGTGCATTGCTTGTGCAGGATTTGGTCATCCGGGAGTTTTCGTTCCATCAGCTGAATGCTAATCTTTTATGGCCAGGGACGTTTGCATTTGCTGAATGGTTAGTTCAGCACCGGACATGGATAGAAGGACGGCACATCATTGAGCTCGGCAGGTGCATATCGATTGTCTTGTTGTCTAGACTATCTGGTTGCCATAATGAATGAGTCTCTGAGCATGAAATCTTCATGTAACAAAATGGGTGATAATTGGTGCTTCTAATTCCCTAAAGTTCTGAGTTCCTTCATTATTTTCAAGAAATAATTTTCTCAAGTATCCGGCAATGTCCTGAGCCGTTGGTTTAGTATCCTTTGATTTTGTACCCGCAAATGATACAGCTGCTTTTGGTACTTTATATCTTCATACATACTCCAACACAAGGAGCTTTGGTTTTAGATCTTAATTTAGCGACTCAATGGCAGTGGAACTGGAGCTCTGGCCATCTTTCTGCAAAAATCTTTTAGTCTTGACATCACCACATCAGACTATGATGACCTGGAGATTGAAGAGAATATAGCGCATAACTGCAAGATTAATGGAATTACACCTGTCCTTCCTCATATAAAACGTGAGTGTCCCTTATCGAACCCTCAACAAAATTTCTACGTTCATCTTGATGGCTGTTAACCAGCCTCCGGAGGAAGTTATAACCTGGCATATTCTGACAGATCATGATTGTTCTAGATTGTCAGTTTCTTCATGCGAATTAAATTATTTATGCATGAATGCCCCTATTGAGTTCAGGAAAATTTATATCTGTTAGTGAGTTCTTTGGTTGCCTACTTTGATCATCATAGCTTTCTGTAAAGGAGATGGATTCGGCTCCCTGTCATACTCATCCTCTTCTCTCTTGAAAAAATTATATGGAAGCTTCTTTTAGGCTGGCAATGCTGATATTCCTTAGATGCGATGCATCTTTTTTATTGGTTTCCATTGTTTCATTGAGAATGATGAATAGGCTTTACATTTCAGATTCATGGGGAGACACCTTTCCTGTTGGTGAACCACATTGGGACCTGGTCATTGCTAGTGACATTTTGTTATGTAAGTTTCTAAGCTGTCTTTCATTAGTTAGTGGCTCTGTGGTTGTCATAATGTTGAATATATATGCCAAATGAAGAGATGAGGTAGCTATCAACGTTAAGGGGCAAAGAGTCTATGGAGAAACCACTGCAAAGAGCAAGGGTTCTTATTTTTATGATTGATGGGAGCTAGCAGATGTGGCAACATTTTGCAAAGCAGTCTTGAGTTCTAAGTTGTTTTTTGCAGTTGTTTTCCAAAAGTTTGATTTTAGGTCTTTGATATGCTTGGAGCCATGTGTTAGTGCTGTGTGCTGTAAGATAAATATGATTGTTGGTCTGAAGAATGATCATCGTGTATTTTGATACTTGACTTTAGGGTTGGTTCAAACTGTCCAAATGCATGATAGGAACTTCCTTAAGATGGTACAGCCAATCTGGAAATGTAGCATTCAAATTTTATGTCATCTTGGGGAATTCCATTTGATAAGCCACTGCCATGCCCTTTTGGCATTGACACCTGCAGCCCTGCTCATCATGGCTTCTCTTTCCCTTGTTTTCCATAAATTTGAGAGGAACTTAAAACTTCATTCTCTGGCGTACTTCTCCTTCCTGTAACACTCTAGTTTCGTGTTTAGCATATATGTGACAATGAAAGGTTCTCTTGGCTTATGAAATACCAACTCACTTTGTGATTGCGAACTATCCTCTCCCTTATATCTGACTAGAAGATTTTGTCTGTATCTTTTTCTCTCTTTTTTCCCCAAATTCATGGAGGAACATTGTCTTTACATCTGCAATTTTTGGCTTTAAATTCTTTGATTCTAAAAAAACCAGCAATCAGAGTATATCTTCCTAATTCACTGTTGTTTTATCTCTTGGGATAATTACTCTAGGGAAAATGTTTTTATTATCAATAGTGAATTATGAGCATTTTCCTGTACATTATTCAATACTACATGTTCAACCTATTTACTTTTTATGATTCTCTGAAGATGTGAAGCAGTACCAGAAACTGATAACGACTCTCTGCTTTCTCCTGAGAAATTATAAGCCAAGAGCTGACAGGGCTGATGTCATGGAGACCAGTCAGAAAGGTAATTATGCACATGCCTCTTCTGGTTTTAGCTGGGGTGTCATTTTTTTTCACTGGTTCTTCTGCATTTTTTTCCAGCAGGATCTTATGTTGGGATTCCACAGCCAGCATTTCTTATGAGTTGGCGACGCAGAATTGGAAAAGAAGATGAGTCTCTCTTCTTTAATGGTTGTGAGGATGCTGGACTAGAAGTGGAGCATATTGGCTCCAGGGTATACTGTATCAAACCTAGAGAATAGAGAATCAAAATAGGCTGAGGTTGACAGTTAATACTTGATAGACATGTATCGACAGGCAATACACTCAACATGACTAGGTAGTATTTTGAGCACAAACAGCACCATTTCACAGATATTCTTTGACATTGGACACAGTGAGGACCTACTTTGCCCTTATGTTCACTAGCTTAGGACCAACGTGGAATGGTCCGGAGTTTTTGCACCTCCTAAGATGAAATGGAAAATCACGGGAAGGATTGTGGTTTACAAACTTTGGGCAATTTTTAGCTGTTAAAAGGAACTTTTGAGTCCTTTTAATTTGTGCCTCTATCCCACCATTGAAAGATGATGGATAGTTATGTAGTTATCATTTTTGTTTCTATTTACAGCATCTTGGCATTGCTATTGTGCGCAGAAAGGGCCATGATTTTGGACGTTATTTAATATAACAGGAGGAAGAAGATAACAACGCAGCTGAATCTGGAGGATGGATCACAGGTTAGTCTCTACTGAGAAGAGGTGTGTGGCATTTTACTCTGTCGGCACTCAGGTTCTCAGTGTGACTTAGTGTCGTTGAGTATAGTTACTTGGAAAAATGCCCCCCTCTATATCTAAACATTTTCAGCTCTAAAGGGATGTGTGTGTGTGTGTGAGGATGCAAGCCTCGCCACTCTACTAGCATACACTTGTTAAATTTTACTGATGATCCGACGAAGTGTGTGTTTGAGGATGCAAGCCTCTCCACTCTGCTAGCATACACTTCTTGTTAAATTCTGTTTATGATCCAACGACGAAGTTCCAAAAGATGGAACAGAATGAGGTTGGATTTGATTAATGGGGGGCACAGACTCGAAGGAGTTTATGGGTGCTATGTTCTTTCTATGTTTCCTGTAATAAGTAAGTGATGCCTTGAACAATATTTTTCTTGTTGTACTGGTTTTTAAACATTTTAATATATAATGAGGAAATACGGTCATGATAGTAAGCATGTACCCCAAGAGATGTGGGAGTGAAAGTAGGCCTCATTAGCAAAGTCAATTGAATGTCATTCCTTTGGGGAGAAGAAAAAGAATCTCCACACCACGAACGGACTACCAATTCCTTTGATAGATGTGACGTGCGTTCTGTCTTGGTGTGACCTTTATATCACGAGGAAATAATTTCTGTCAAATTGTCTAATTTTGGCATCGATACATTCAGTCTTTATGATAACGATGGTGATGATCATTCTTCCTTTCATTCAGAAAACGAAACCTTGTTTCATGTCTACGTAAGATGGACAGTCTAATGCTCGGGACACCTTTGCATGTCTTCCTCCACATTGAGATCTAAAGTTCGAACACCCGACCTCCTTTCTTCTTGCTTGAGATCAAGTGTAGATAATAGCCTTTTTGGCTTCAATGACAGTTCATCTGATTATAACTCGAGTCCGGCCTCTAAATGTAAATGAGCATCCGAGTCTTTATAGAGATACTAGTTAAAACTTTAGTGTGTTCGAAGATCCATTCACTCAATCCATGGATCCATACATCATAGTTTGCCATGAATTTTGTCCAAAAGTCCTAAATTAATTATATGGTGAACAATTCAATCCTAAATTTTCAATTTAATTAAATTAGTTCTAAATCTTTTGATGATTTTTTAATGCAGTTATTTCGATTAATTTTGGTAGAAATTATGGACGTGGATGCCAATTGTTTTATGTGACATGTCAGTTGTGGACGATCGTACAATTTTTTTTAGTTTTTTTTAGAATTTTTTATAATTTTATAATTTATTTTTCACTATTCATTTTCCGAGAAAGGCCGGTAGGGGTCAATGGTCTACATGCACTCACTTAGGCTCAATTTGTTTCGTGAAAAATAATTTCCGGAAAAATGTTTTCTAGATTTTTCGGCGTTCGTTTCACGGAAAATGAAAGGAAAAAAATGGAAAAAGTCTTCTAAATCGGGGAAAATGTTTTCTATTTTTAAAAAGTGAAAAACATTTTCCTCACTTAATTTCTCTTAACTCACACTTTACAAATCATTACTTCCTCCTCCCATTTCTTTTCTTCTTCTTCTTTTCTTTGTTTATTCGAATTATTTTTAATTTTCCTTTTCTTTTTAATTTGAATTATTTTAATTTCCTTTTTCTTTTCTATTTCTTTTTATTTTTTATTTTTCTTTATTTTTATTTTTCTTTTCTTTGTTTCCCATCTTCTTCTTTCTTAACTAGTTGTCGGTCATTGCTAGGCGAATCTCGAGCTCGTCGATCTCAAGCTAGCGCTCTGCATTCTTGTTTATCCTTTTTCTTTATTTACACTACCATATTTTGCATTTAAGCAAAGAGTTCTACATACTTTACATTTTTTTTTCTTTTGTTTATTAGTACACAAAAGACATGGGGGAGAACAAACCACTCAATTGGAAAATTCTCATTAGGGTTAACATGCTTTGCTTCTTTTTATTTTGCTTCTTTTTAAAATCCATACGAACATTTTTTAGAGTAGATGAGCGTTTGGCAACAATGAGGGGACAAAGATACGAAATAAGTTTGCTCGGATTTAAAAGTAAGTTCATATTTGATGGATTTGTAAGTTAGTAAGTGATGCGTGCCTAAGTGATAAAGTTTTAGAAAATATTTTTCTTAAAATATTTTCCGAAACATTTTCAGGTTTTAACCGAACACCAGAAAATATTGTCATTTTCCTGGAAAATGACTTTTAAGAAAATATTTTCTGAAAATGGCCCATTTTCCGTGAAACAAATGGACCATTAGATCTGAACAAGGCCCCCACCCTTACTTATAGCTAGACCCATCAAAATGAATCATAAATTTACTCCTTTGACCCATATGTGATGGGTTGAGTTGTTACATGGGTTAGTTGTATTTGATGAGTCATAAATGGGTAAAGTCAACTCTCCGATTCATAAATAGATTTAATACAGAAGTTAAATGGGTTCATAACTCATCTTTATAATTCTTTCTCGTCCTCCCTCATCTTGTGCTCATTCATTCCATGCTCTTACATCAATTTGGGTATGCATTTTCCTAGATTGGCTTAATTTGCTCAATCCATAAATAAGATAAAGAATCCTCTTCCTCAAGAAAAAGTTCCTCATAAAAAAGAACACAATAATCCTAATGGCCCAACTAGAGACCAACCTCCTTTGTATCAACAACACCATTACTTCCTACTTCTACAGCATGAGCTTACACAAAGTCTTCTTCCTAAGATAAGGAATGGTAAGACTGTAGACTAGTGCACCTACGATTATAATCAAACTCACCCACACTAGCTGGACCATTAGTTTGAGTCTCTCCTTCTTGTATTGCTCTGACAAGTCCTCCTCAAGGAAAAAAAAAACGAAAAATGACATTTTTTGGTTGAGAAAATGATTTTGTTGCGATCGACAACCCTAATCTCAACATTTTACCTATTACTAACACGTTAGCTAAAAATCTTGTATCAACTCAATTGAGTCCTAAAATTTATAAAAAAATATAATTAAGCCCTAAAATTTATTAAATTGGTTCAATTGGGCCTTCCCGTCAACTCCATCCAATTTGGTTAACAGAAAATATTGACATAATTTTTTTTATTTATTTCGAGGACATGACTAAAATGAAATCGTTTGGTCTAAATGTGATTTTTAATACAACTTTCATTTAAATTAAAATTTAAAACATGGTAAATTAAAAAAAAAAAAAAAGGATAAAGGGTTGCAAGTCCTCACTGCCGCCAACGAGGGTGGAGGATGGTCGATGGGGGACCCTGGGCCGCAGTCGGTGGCTAGCAACTCTTGCCGATTGGAGGCCAGAGACGCAATTGGTGTGAACGATTCTCGGTTTTAGGATTTAATTAGCTAAATAGAAAATCTTAGGATTGAATTAACATCCGTATAATAATTTAAAACATTCTTGGTTATTATCCCCGACATTGTTCATAGTCGTAAATGCTTAAATATTGCCGACACTCGAGCAATTATATATTCACATATGATGCACGACTTAGACGCCACCTGGCTCTTATCAACGAAGTTGTTAAATCACTTAAGTTAAAAGATCCTCCTTCCTTTAGCATGTCTCTATCTGCCCTGCATAGGTAAAAGCGGGTATGTGTTAGCATCGGCACGGGACGCGCTTCGAAGTCAAAGATCAGCATCTTGATGTAGAAGATTCTCAAATTGCCTAACCACTCGGATCGAATCCTAAAGCTGATGGAGACAACAAGAAAGAAGAGAAAGAAGAAGTAAGAGAAATATCAGACGGAAGTATGCAAGTACAGCTTCCACAACTTTCTGGCGATCTCTTTCATTGTCAGCCGGAGACACATCTTTGGGTGGTTGTGCCGACGGCATAAGTGATGGTCACGGCCTCACGCTAGGACCGTCTTCCGATTTCAGCTCTATCCTACGAAGATTCGAGGAAGGGGCACTTAAATAATTCATTCATGACACGACAAAGACGTATGTAGTATGAAACACTTTCGTTTTATATGTAAGGTTAATCGCAACTCTATATTCAAATGATTTGAGACACTTTGGCTCATTCGTATTGTTTTTTCACTCATTTAGAATCAAGCATACTTATAGATCCTATGGTCGTATTTTACATATTTCTCACGCACTTGGGTATTTTTTAAAGACATCACTATAAATCTTTACTATTCTCTCACATTGTTTTTGTTAGAATCCTATAGAGATCTAACCATCTAATTTTACCTTCACATGCTTGAGGAATATCATTGACAAGGGGCATTAGGAGTCTCCCATGAACCTCAAAAGGTTAGACTATTTAAAAGAAAAGCTCTCACTTCACCGCATAGTGTGAGGTCAATAATAGACACCCATTGGCATTCAAGCTTTCCTTCTTTCGAAGCCCATTCGGACTATTATATAGAATAGAAGAAAAACAAAGAAAAGGTCTTGAATGGAAAGAGAAGCTATCAAACCATTTTGAAAGGAGAAAATACTATAAAAAAAAAAATCTCAAATTTCACACAAATATCCCAATTTTTTTTTTTTTATGTTAGGGAAATTTAAAATTTTTACACACACCTTATCATGTTTGTCACACTTGTATAAATTTGAAATTAAAATTAAGATATTTATATCACAATAGATAACTTTTAAAATTTTAAGTGACACAAAAACATCTCAAGATATTTGTGTTAAAATAGACATGATTTGGAGTTTTTATTATTAATCTTTTTAAAAAAATATTTCCAATTTCAAGAGCGTGTCGCAACAATCAAGGTCAAACAACACAACTAAATCTAGAGGATGGATCACAAGTTAGTCTCTATTGAGAAGAGGTGTGTGGCATTTTAGTCTATCGGCCCTCAGGTTCTCAGTGTGACTTAGTGTCGTTGAGTATAGTTACTTGGAAAAATGCCCCCCTCTATATCTAAACATTTTCAGCTCTAAAGGGATGTGTGTGTGTGTGAGGATGCAAGCCTCGCCACTCTACTAGCATACATAATAAGAGTTTTTCTGATGTACGCTACATGAATTGATATTGTAATTTACCGTTTTACGGTTACTATAAAATGAGATTTAGTCTAAGGTGAGATAAAATGTTTCTTAATTAGCCTAATATGGGGCTGGCTAGTGTGGGCCAAATTGAGCCTAGCCCGTAATAAGGAGCCTAGTTGGAAATTCTATAAATAATGCTCAAGTCTCTCCTCTAACTATAATTCTCACATGTATCATCACATAAGGAGCGTTAACCTAACGTTAAAAGTGAGGGGGGCCGCTTCATCGAGCCAGTGATACGGAGGGCAATAAAGGAGAATGACTTGTGCCTGGAACATCAGTTTCCGCTTCCGCTTTAAGAACGATGGATCCTAAAAACAGGTGTGTTAATCTTTCTACTCAATTATGCATGTTCTTATTTTGGTTATGGAGATCTTGGGATTGCGCAATTGTGCATCCAACAAATGGTATTAGAGCAATCATAGTCCTAGAACTTGAATGCATAGAATTTTTGCCATAATTTGTGATTTTTTGTTCAATAAATATAAAATTAAATCACAAATTCGGAATGAGCTCATCAAGATGAGCAAGACCATGGGTGGCACGTCACCAAAGGAGAATGCACGCGCGGCTAGGGCATCGGAGATGCTCCCCACGTGCAGTCACACGCCCTCACGCACTCCCATGCATGAGGCGCAGCTCGCACGTGCGATGCACGCGCAAGGCTGACGTCATTGACTGACTCGTGACTGTTGACCGACCTGACTACTGAGGATCCGACCTGACCCGTTGACCGACCCAAGCCGGTCAACTATTGACCGGACTGGACAGCTAGACCGGATGGTCAAGCCGGGAACTAGTCGGACCAGTCCCGGCCGGACCAATTTTAACCAATCAATTTTGTTCGCACGTGAGCTCCACACACCACGCACTTAGGTGGCACATGCGAGCGCGTGGGAGCTCCGATGGGCATGTGGCTGGTGGCATTGGACTCGTATGGCCATTTTCTATCTTGTGATGTATTTATTTTACATGTTTGTTGATTTTATAGATGTGAAAATACATACAAAACCCTAAATACTCGTATTTTTAGTGTATTTTTGCGTATTTTTCTTGTATTTTCTGTGCTTTTGGAAATACAGGTGCTGGGTTATAAGTATGTTATCACATAAACATTATAAAAATATGATTTATTAATAAAAAAAATTAAACTTTATTATGAACTATAGCTGGCTTAATGAAATACAATCATTATGAGATGATAATTGAACTATGTATTGAAGTGATTAGAATATGAAACTTTTGTTATTCAAGCATACTCCTTTACACGCTGATAACCTTTAATGATAGATGTCTTTAGAACTTGTGACCAAACTGATTGTACTAATTAACACATTATTGATGTGGGTAATACATGTCAATTAAATTGGATATTGTACTTAAACTCATCTAGTTACTGGTTAATGTTTATCAAGTTGAACATTTTTGTTAATGGTTAAGAAATATGACAACATTTACACAGAGCAATAGTATCTACTGTTATAGTTTAAATATTTGGTTCTGTGTTTTGACTCAATTTATAGGTCACTAGTTGATGCAATGATAATTTGTTACTTAAAATTGGCTAATAAATCAGCTATTGGCATTGGAGTCATGTTTTGCCTTATGAAACTCATGAGCTATAATGAATTAGTTGTCAGGCATGTCAATCGTTTTACCATGTATTGTTATTGATGTTAACTTGTGCTAGATTCTCTAAATCAACATTCTTTTATGTTGTTCTGGTAATCTGTAATCGAGGTGCATAAGATATGATTTCTTTTCTGTTATGAGAAGTTTCTTGTGTTATGATCGATAATCTCATTGAAGTTTTTTTTTCAGGTTCCTTATATATACAAATGGTTGATTTTTATTAATAAATAAATAATGTAATTAGTATGATATATGATTTTAGTGATTTATTACCTCTATCACTAAAGTTAAAATCACATATATATGATGTATGTAAGAAGTAAAGTTTATATATATGATATGAGAGAGTTTCAAGAATTCAATTGAATAGTGACCGCCAAAGTTGCACGTTTGATTGAATTTGAAAAATATCGGTCTCGTATAATAATTGAAATGTTTCCTGGTATAATGCATGGTCATACTCCTAAATGAGGTGATTGTGTATTAATTCATGAAGGGATACATGATGGTATGTTGGAGAAGTGATTAATCCTAGTTGTTCATATGCCTAAAGGTGATAAATTCACGAAAATTAGAATACATTCTCATAACCGCTATCATGTGGAGAGTGTACAACTGCATGTCATGTATTCTACTCAAATGTAATTATATGATTATGCATGTAACTCTTTGGATGTGTACTTGTACTTCAAGTTACACAGTGCTCACATGATGCTAATTATATACATTGCTTGTTTTTTCAGTCACATTTTCTGTAATTAATAACTCAATTATTATTAAGGTTTTTACTGCTTTAAATTTTAAGTAGTTGACATATTATTTGCTACTTGAGAAAAGAACAATAAAATTTGCTTACTGTCCATGAAGCGTTCCATTTAAGAACACTTGAAAAATGGTTTGCCTGCGGGCTGCACTACTAGGCAGATGATGAAAGCCTTAGTGGCTTGAAATTATATCTTGTTTGATATCGAAATTATGACACATCTGCAAAGATTGTGCTTAAGTCCTAATGATATATACATCTTATATAAGGTTGAAAATGTTATTTCCACAAATTTTTGTTTAAGGAATAATTAAGTAAAATGACCGAGGTAAAAATAAATCGATTAAAATTAGTCTTAAAGGTTGTCAGGCTTAATAGTGATCATGCGTATTTTAGCAAGTATGACAATGCGGAATAGTTTAAAGGGTTATTTGTCAAAAACTAGGTAAATTCTGGGGTAGTAACATAATTTACCATGCTTGAAAATCTTGATAAAATGATTTTTCCAAAAGACATAATTGCACAACAATTAACATGGTGATGAGTAAGACTAATTTATCGGTTTACTATAGGTTGATATTTTGAAAGTAACATTTTCACATACAAAAGGTATTTCCTACCAAAGTTGTCCCCTAAACTTCTTTTGAATTACAGATTGAACATAATTTTAACTTGAATCATATTAAATGTAGAGGTATCATGTAAAAGTGAGGTTATCTAATCCAATATTAAGTGTGTTGGAATTTAGATCAACTCGGAATTATTTTGTATCTTACATAGATTATTTAAAAGGATATTGATTTTATGACCCTAAAGAAAGTACAAGAATTATGGAATCACACCACCGCCTAAGGTGGCTTAGTTGGATAAGGCTCTGCTGATCCTTTGCGAGGAAATGAGGAGTTCGAATCCCGTTGGACGCACGGGGTTTTAAGCATGGTGTCGGGGTGGTGGGTCCTCCGCTAGTGTCGCTCCAAGGTTTACCCGCCGGCTACCGGCTGTACAAGGTTCCCTGGGTAAAAAAAAAAAAAAATTATGGAATCACTACCACCCTTAGCGGCATAGCTGGCTCGGGCTCTTTCCTCCTCACGAAGAGGAGAAGTTCGAATCTCAGATGCGTCGTTAGGAATTCTTACTTGGAATATGTGGTGGTGGGTCCTGCAATCGCTCCCCTAGAGTTTACTCGCCGGCTGGCTTACGAAGTTCCCTAGATTACCAAAAAAAAAAATTATGAAATCACATACTGTAAAGTTTCTACAATTCGACATAATTGTAGAGGATAGCTACTCTTAGACTATTAAGAATAATAGTACGATGAAGAATCATTGTGTCTTTGTCTTTGCCTATATAGATAATTGTGGTACAAACAATTATGGAATCTCATGTACCATAGACTAAACTTGTTGAGGTTTAAGGTACTATTTTTGATATGGTTTATGATGAAATTTCTCAAACCTCTCAAGTAAAGAACGAAGTGGTTATAGCTTTATTCAGGAGATTTGCTAGGGAAAGACGGTCAGTTATACCATCACACTATATAGTTTATTTGTGAGAACATGACTGCAATATCCTCTACATGGTTGATTTATCGACTTATATATAAATGTTGTACCTTATCCTCAATTAAGTATATGATTAGATGCCATAAAAGGCAATATACAATTTATGAAACATTGTTTGGAAACCTACTGACTTGTTTAAAGATCACAAATTCATTAGTTGCAAATAGGCGTACAAAACTAAAAAGATTTCAAAGAAAGATTGTGGAGTTTATAGCTAAACTGATAGTTAAAGTTTTCAATCTGAAAGAATGGTGGATAATTTATAGTGAAGAAATAATTATTTCTTTCTAGTATTTTTAAAGATTCTTTTAGAGCGAACGTGGTATTAATAGCTCTTATTGTTATAGACTTACGTCAAATAGATACAAAATCTATATAATGCAACTAAAGAATTTTGTAGCAGATGATTTAAGTAAACTTGTGTGCAAACTGAAAAGTCTTATTCATAATCTTAAGCAAGTTTCTAGACTATATTATTAAAGTTTCATAGTGTTGTTGTTTTGTTCAATTGGGAACAGAGTAATTAAATATATATACCTGCGAGATCAATGATAGGAAATTTATTTTTCTCATACTCTATATACATGATATTTCGCTCTCTTATTCTTTGCACTGCAATCCGTAAAGATTGTTCTCGCCATATTTTGTTAGATTTATCTCAGATGACATTTGTTGATCATATTTTGGAAATATTCAATATACATCATTGCAAGCTAGGAATTACTCATATTGTTAATGGTGATTAACCGAATCTATCATATTGTCCTTATTTAGATATTGAGAAAATCTAATTAAATGGTGTACCTTGTGTCAGTGCACTTAAAAGTATAATGTACACTCGAATTTGCACTAAACTAAATATCGTCTTTGTGACGGGACTTCTAAGCAGATATCAGTCAAATCTCGGATGTGATCACTGGGTTGCTGCCAAAAAGGTTTTGAGGTACTTAAAGAGGACAGGAGATTATATGCTAATTTACAAACATGTTCACTTCTTACAGTTAGTAGGATATTTAGATGTAAACTTTATTGGCTATTATGATGACATGAGAGCAATAATAGAATATATATTTATGTTAGTAGGAAGTGCGGTAAATAAAGTTCTATGCCATTTTCTACTTTGTAAGCAGCGTTAGTAACATTTTTTTAGATTGTTACTTGGGCTATTAGGCTCCAGAATCTCATGAAAGAGTTGACCATTTTAACTTTATGGATATACACATACGGTTGTATTGAGATAACAAATTTGTAGTATTATTTATTTACTACAGAGGTCTCAAGGGTCTAAATATATGACAATCAAAATTTTTAACCAAAAAAGAAACTATACAGAAAGGTAATATAATAATATAATATATTTTCACAAATGATATGATTGAAGATCCACTAATTAAAGGCATACGCCTATGTGTATTTGAGCGACATGTTATTAGCATGAGCTTAGAAGCATCATGAGATGCCATTATTTATTGAAAGCTATTTTGGCTTTACTCTGATAAAAGTTTCATCTGTGTTCGTTACATTTTGTAATGGTTTGATATGTATCAACTTTTGCATTCAATAAAATATTTTAAATGTGTTGTTATTATGTTGAATACATATTGATAAAGTCTCAAGGTACTGTATAAACCTTGAGTGAAGGCTAGAGGCATTTGATTATTAGTCTTGTACATATGCCTTGTTATACATAAAGAAATGTTAACCGTAAGAACAAGGCATATGTTGGTTCATTAAAACCATAAAGGCATTCTCTAGTGGCACAAATTTTTGTGACACTTAAGGTAAGAGAATGATGACTAACAAATGGAATCTCTCTATGAGAGATGTTATTCATTTGCCACATTAGCATATTGAATCAATATCAATATTGAATTAATATCAATAAAATTGAGAGCATTCGTGACCATGGAAGGCTATGTGTGTATACATGCAGTTACCACCATGATTCAGTGTTTGAGACTTTATGGGATATGATTAACTATTAAGAATTATCTCTAGACCAATGTGCACACATACGGTATAATTTCAATTAATATAGCCCAAGTGAGAGAATGTAAGAGTTTTTCTGATGTGAGCTACATTAATTGATATTGTAATTTACCGTTTTACGATTACTGTAAATGGGGTTTGGTCTAAGGTGAGATAAAATGTTTCTTAATTAATCTAATATAGGGCTAGCTAATGTGGGCCAAGTTGAGCTTGGCTCGTAATGAGGAGTCCTGGTTGGAAATTTATAAATAGTGCTCAAGTTTCTCTTCTAACCCTAATTCTCACATGTATCCTCACATAAAGAGCATTAACCTAACACTAAAGGTGAGAGGGGTCACGCCTCATTGAGCTAGTGATACGGAGGACAATAGAGGAGAAGGACTTGCGTGTGGAACATCAATTTCTGCTTCCGCTTCAAGAATGATGGATCCCAAAAACAGGTGCGTTAATCTTTTACTCAATTACGTATGTTCTTATTCTAGTTATGGAGATTTTGGGATTTGCAATTATGCATCAAACATACACTTCTTCTTAAATTTTACTGATGATCCGAAGAAGTGTGTGTTTGAGAATGCAAGCCTTGCCACTCTGCTAGCATACACTTCTTGTTAAATTCTATTGATGATCCAATGAAGTTCCAAAAGATGGAACGGAATGAGGTTGGATTTTATTAATGGGGGGCACAGACTCGAAGGAGTTTATGGGTGCTACGTTCTTCTTTCTATGTTTCCTATAATAAGTAAGTGACGCCTTGAACAATATTTTTCTTGTTGTACTGGTTTTTAAACATTTTAATATATAATGAGGAGGAAATACGGTCATGATAGTAAGCATGTACCCCAAGAGATGTGGGAGTGAAAGTAGGCCTCATTAGCAAAGTCAACTGAATGTCATTCCTTAGGGGAGAAGGAAAAGAATGTACTCTCCTCCACCCCACAAACGGACTAGCAATTCCTTTGATAGATGTGAAGTGCGTTCTATCTTGGTGTGACCTTTATCTCACGAGGAAATAATTTCCTGTTGAGTTGTCTAATTTCAGCATTAATACATTTAGTCTTTATGATAACGATGGTGATGATCATTCTTCCTTTCATTCGGAAAACGAAACTTTGTTTCATGTCTACGTAAGATGGATAGTCTAATGCTCGGGACATCTTTATATGTCTTCCTCCACATTGAGATCTAAAGTTCGAACACCCGACCTCCTTTCTTCTTGCTTGAGATCGAGTATAGATAATAGCCTTTTTGGCTTCAATGACAATTCATCTTAGGGGTGATTAGGTCCAGGATGGGTAGGGTCTAGACCTAGACCCTATTCCCGATCCTATTATAACCAATTCTCTTTTTTTGGACACTGTTCCCGACCCACCCTATTTTTCCGGTCCGAGAACAGGGTCAACCCTGTTTATATTGGAACCTCTTTTGCAAAAATTGATGTCCAACACTCATATTTAAAATAAAGCGTTTAACACTCATATCGATCAGCATAAGCACATCCACCATTGTAGCAAATAATTTGTACCTCATAACATCACTAGAAAAGGAAAAAAAAAAAAAAGAAGAGAGAGTAGAACTTGTCTCTCCAAGATTCTCAAGCAAAATGTTATATTGCTGAGGATATGTACTTGCAAATAATGTAATGAAGTATACATATTAGATGCAAAAATTCTTGCACACAAACAATTTAAAAGTAGAACTTGCTATAGTAGTATTCTGTTGAATATGCCAGTATGTCAAACCTGCCAAGTGATTACCTTAGTCTAAAAAAAGTACCTGAGGGGCTAAAATAAGGGGGATTGTCACACCAACCCATGTGTGCAGCACATATATTCTCAGCTTCAGATTTGATGATACTGAGATTGTCGCTATCCTAGGTCCAAATTCATGTTATGTTTAGAACGCTGTTACTATCCTGCCCCCAAAATCAAAGTATCTAGACTGAAAAAAGGTATGCAATCTGATGCATGCTCCAAGAATAATTTTATTTGAATGCTTCTGAACAATACCTAGTGAAGATTTTATTTCTTCTACCAAGTATTCAGGTAAGTCAAGTGGGCTCTTGACAGACGAGAAAAGTATGAATGATAAGATCTTGAATGATAAGAAAGCAACAGCCAAAGCAAAGAGTACTAGAAATACCCTAAACTTCGGAGGCTTCTTCTAGCCTAATCTCGTGTGATTTGGCGGTGGATGGAGTGTTCGATTAGGGAAAGACTGAAGGACCAACAGAGGGTCGCCGAGGAAGGACTCTATCTCAAACGTACCTAACTGCCTTGTTGCGGGGATCACGCTAGATACCAATGGATTAAAGGAAACATTGAACTTGCTTAGCTCAATCAAGTTGTTACCGTGAGGCGGTGGTGCGAGCGCGAGGGGTGCAACAAGAGCGGCAGAGGCGGCGTAGGATGGAATCGGGATCAGCGCTTAGGCAGAGGGAGGCACAAGCGAGCAAAGGTGCGACTGCGGGTGCAGGCATTGGCAGAGGAGTCTCGGCTGTACGTCGTGGACAGAAGGTAGGCGGGCGAGCGACGTTAAGGACAGAAGCAGATCTCGTAGGTGAGGACATAAGGCGGGTAGGCGACGCTGGAGTTGCTGCAGGGCAGAAGCAGGGGCTCGGCTGCAGATCTCGTGGGTGAGCAGGGGGCTCGGACGGACGGGCTAAGGACGAGTAGAAGTAGGGGCTCGGCTTCTGGTGGTGGCGCCCAGCTTCGCAAAGGGTGGGGCTTAGGCGAAGAAGCAGCAGCAGCTTCACGAAGGATGGGGCTCAAGCGAAGAAGCAGCAGCAGCTTCGCGAAGGGACAGGGCTCAAGCGGAGAAGCAGCGGCGATGGCGCCTAGCTTCACGAAGGACGGGGCTCATGCGAAGAAGCAATAGCAGCTTCGCGAAGGGGGTGAGACTCGTGAGATAGAGAGGTAAAGATAGAAATTAGGGTTACGTGTTTTGTTTTTTGGGGGTGGCTTAACTGGTTCCCAAACCGGTCCGGTCGAACCGGTTCCCAAGTGGGTAATCCCTCGGAACCGGTTCCGGACGGGTTTCAACCGGAACCAATTCTTGACCCTGTTTTCCGGATGGGCCGATCCGGGAACCAAGTTGACCCAGTCCGGTTGCACACTCCTAGTTATATGAGTTAATTGTATTAGGTATATGAGTCATAAATGGGTAAAATCAACTCTCTAAGTCATAAATAGATTTTATTTTTTTGGTCATAAGTCATAAATAGATTTAATATGGGTGTTAAATGGGTTCATAACTCATCTTTATAATTCTTTCTCGTTGTCCCTTGATCTCGCACTCATTCATTTCATGCTATTACATCAATTTGGGTATGCATTTTTCTAGATTGGCTTAAATATAGAAGTGTTTTAGTAATATGGATTGAGTCAATGAATTAAATCGAGTATGAAACATTAGATTTGTATGTTATGGAAATGGGTCAAAATAGGTTAAATGAATCATTTGGATTGGACAATTTTCGACCCAACCTAACTTGACTTACCCATTTGATAGGTTTAATCGTGAATTGTGGGTAGCGTTTAATCTCATTTAAATAGTGCAATGACATGCCGAGAAATGGATTCTTTGTTACATCTAGGATACCTCAAATGTGGTTTGGTCTTTGACAAATGTGGTGATATAAAACATTCAATTGTTGGCTTTATTGATTTTGACAAGTAGGCGATATCGACAAAAGGAGATTTTTTAAAAAGTTATGGTTTTACAATTGGTGATTTTGTAGTTAGTTGGAGAGCAATCTTCCAAGACATGGTTGCTTTGTCTACCAGCAAAGTAGAGCACATGGCAACAATGGAAGGAGCAAAGGATGTTTGTTAATTGAAACCTTTGGTTACAAAATTTGGGGTGAAGCAGGAGGGAGCGTTTGTTATCTTCTATGATAACCGAAGTGTGATCTAGTTTTTCAACAATGCGATGTATCATGAGTGTACAAAACATATTGACATTCGGTATCACTTTGTATGTGATGAGGTTGTTAAGGTACAATTTAGATGAAGAAAGTATCTACAGTGGATATGACCAAATTAGTTCCTTTGACCAAGTTCAACTTGATTGACATTTTCTCCGTTGAACTTGCTTAGGCAAAGTTGGTTGCGTTTTATCTCTTATTTCCTATACCGAGTACACTCACTTAGAATGAGTGGTGTGCGTTGCCGATTCCGTTGTTTTGGAAGAGACCTTGTGGAGTCACTTCGGTTTTGGCTCGAGATGGGGCCTCAAGAAAAGGAAATGGAGAAATTTGTGGCGAAAGGGGGGATTTTGGAGAAAGAGCATGAATACAAGCTAGAGCGAAAAAGAAGGGACATTGGGAGTTGGCCAAGGAATTCAAGACCCTACTCATCCAACTGATGGAGTCATGCCATTATCCTATCCACCAAGACCAGCCGCAACCGCGAACAATTCTGCATTAATTTGCTCGATCCATAAATAAGATAAAGAATCCTCTTCCCCAGGAAAAAAGTTCTTCTCAAAAAAGAACACAATGATCCTAATGGCCCAACTAGAGACCAACCTCCCACGCATCAACAACACCATTACTTCCTACTTCTACAGCATGAGCTTACACAGAGTCTTCTTCCTAAGATAAGGAATGGTAAGGCTGTAGACTAGTGCACCTACGATTGAGATCAAACTCACCCACACTAGCTGGACCACTAGTTTGAGTCTTTCCTTCTTGTATTGCTCCGACAAGTCCTCCTCGAGGAAAAAAATGAAACAAAGAAACAAAAAACGACATTTTTTGGACGAGACAATGTTTTTGTTGCGATCAGAAACCCTAATGTCAACATTTTACCTATTACAAAACGCGTCAGCTAAAAATCCCGTGTCAACACAATTGAGTCTTAAAATTTGCAAAAAAATATAATTAAGCCCTAAAATTTATTAAATTTGTTCAATTGAGCCTTCCCATTAACTCTATCCAATTTGGCTAATGGAAAATGTTGACATGACTTCTTCTTCTTCTTCTTCTTCTTCTTCTTCTTCTTCTTCTTTTCTTTTCTTGAGGACATGACTAAAATGAAATCGTTTGGTCTAAATGTGATTTTTAATACAAATTTCATTTAAATTAAATTTTAAAATATGGTAAATTCAAAAAAAAAGAAAAAGAAAAAGGATACAGGATTGCAAGCCCTCACTGCTGCCGATGAGGGTGGGGACCCTAGGCTGCAGCCAGTGGCTAGCGACTCTCACCGATTGGAGGTGAGAGACACGTTTTGCATGAACGATTCTTGGTTTTAGGATTTAATTAACTAAATTAAAAATCTTATGATTGAATTGACATATGTATGATAAATTCAAAACATTCTTGGTTATTATCCCTGCCATTGTGCGTAGTCGTAAATGCTTAAATATTGCCGACACTCGAGCAATTATATATTCACATATGATAGACGACTTAGAAGCCACCTGGCTCGCATCAACGAAGTTGTTTAATCACTTAAGTTAAAATATCCTCCTTCCTTTAGCATGTCTCGATCTGCTCTGCATGCGTAAAAGCGGGTATGTGTTAGCATCGGCACGGGACGCGCTTCGAGTCAAAGATTGGCATCTTGACGTAGAAGATCCACAAATTGCCTAACCACTCGGATCGAATCTTAAAGCTGATGGAGACAACAAGAAAGAAGAGAAAGAAGTAAGAGAAATATCAGACGGAAGTATGCAAGTACAGCTTCCACAACTTTCTGGCGATCTCTTTCATTGTCAGGCTGAGACACATCTTTGGGTGGTTGTGCCGACGGCATGAGTGATGGTCGCGGCCTACCGTTTTCCGATTTCAGCTCTATCCTGCGAAGGTTCGAGGAAGGGGCACTTAAATAATAAAGGCATATGTAGTATGAAACACTTTCGTTGTATATGTAAGGTTAATCACAACTCTATATTCGAATGATTTGACACTTTGGCTCATTCCTATAAACTTGTTTGTTCACTCATTTAGAATCATTTAGAATCTTGGGTATTTTTTAAAGACATCACTATAAATCTTTAGATTCCTATTGGTTGTATTTAACCATCTAATATTTCTCATTGACAAGGGGCATTAGGAGTCTCCCATGGACCTCAAAAGGTTGGCTATTTAAAAGAAAAGCTCTCACTTCACCACATTGTGTGAGGTCAATACTGGACACCTGTTGGCATTCCAGCTTTCTTTCGAAGCCATAGAAGAAAAACAAAGAAAAGGTCTTGAATGGAAAGAGAATGTGTTGAACCATTCTAAAAGAAGAAGTCACTATAAAAATCCTCAAATTATGCTCATTGTCACACAAATATCTCAATTTTTCATGTAACAGAAATTTAAAATTTAAAATTAGGGTTTTTTTTTTATAAATGGTAATAATATATTGAGCTAAGAACCAATAATATACACAAGATCTAATGCCACAAAACAAAATTAGAGTATTTATATCACAATAGATAACTTTTAAAATTTTAAGTGACATAAAAACATCTCAAGATATTGTGTTATAACGGACATGATTTGGGGTTATTATTATTAATCCTTTTAAAAAAATATTTCCAATTTCAAGAGCGTGTCACGACGATCGGGGTCAAACACTTGTCATTGTGGGTTTTTTTCCCTTTTTTTTTACGTGGGCCCGCATTTCATTGCTAGATTGGACCCGGAACGACCACTTGGGCAACGAAAGGTTTAGGTGTCGTGTACTTGCATGGAAACTGCAAGAACGCACCGTGGCCATTTATTGGTATGCGTCCAAGGGATATCTCTTCGTGGCCGTTCCTCGAAGCCTCATTTAATCAGCTTGTCTTCTTGTCAATAACGAGACAAGACCAATGCCCCCATCATCTACTCAACGAACGTAGTGCCTAATCTTCGCGTTTGAGGGAGATATATATGGCCCTTATGTTCATTTATTTATTTTATTTATTTGTTTCGTTATTTATTTTGGCCATCATGTACGAAACTTCTTGGAAGCTCCCTTTTCTGGCTCTCTTGACACGTGGAGGGTGGGTCGGTCCATTTTTTGTGTTCTTTTGTCTTACAATGTTATCTAAGACATGGCATGTGGCAGGACTGTCAGGTCTGGTCTGATAAGGGTCTCGCCAGATCTGTTAATGATCCGGATGCATATCGGTACATCCGATGAAGTCACCAAATAACTCCCCAACAAACCCTACTATTATAGGTTGTGAAGGATAGAAAAGTTGAGTGGTCCTGAAATTGTTCATCTTTGGATGCTCTCATCACTTATGTTCTGCCGTGTAAGAAAATGAGTCCGACCTTTTTGAGGTCTAAGAATCTTACAATATATGTTAATGGCGTCCGGAAAGCGATTTGTGAGTGATGAGCAATCCTAAAATGGATGATTTGAATACGTGCGGCATGTTCTCATTCCTCATTAAAACTACATCCATGATCTAAAAAGTATAGATATAAATTAAAGGTGGACTCAACTCAACAATGCACGTGCCTAATGGTTCCGCTTAAGATTAGATGTGAATTTGTATCCTTAGCACGGATAAACTATGATTAAAGAGACCCGCCAATGCATTGTACGTTGAGTCCTTCCAAATCAAATGGAAAAATTCATCTAGGTTGGAACGAAAGTGATTGATTAGGGTTTTAGGTCAAAATTATACAAATTTATGCGTTTACGCATTAAGAAAACGAAACTCAATTGAAGTTAACACTCCTTAGACAAGGGATCGGTTAATGTCACAGAGACAAATTATGCACACTAGTGTCTAATCAAGGAAATGAAGCTAACTGAACCTAAAGAACCAAAAACCTAAAGTGTTAATATTTTGAGAGTACATTTGTGACAAATTTAGCTCAAATTAACTATTGGACTACGAAAACCCTAAACTAGTACACATGTAAGATATTTGCACTAAACTAATTTGTTGACTACCAAAAACTCCAAACTGTTATATTTGTGATAAATTTACCCTCTTTTTTTTTTTTTTTTTGATACTGAGAATCTGCCTTGGCATACCTTATGGGTGCTCAAGGCCCCCACTAGACACCAACCAGCGAAGATTAGTGACTATACCTTGAGAGGGACTAGCACGAGACCCTACCACCCATTGCCCCCCACAAAATTTACCCTCTATTAGTTTCCATTAAATTTGATTAATACTATAATACCATTGTGATAAATGAAAGATAAAACCCCAAACTCGTACATCCGTCAGTTGACACATGTCATTCAATACAACAATTTGACAATAAAATTTAACAATAAGTAACATAGGGTAAATTTGTCACAAGTGCACTAGTTTGGGTTTTTTGTGGTATTAAACTAAATATAAAACCATAAACCCTAAATGTCAAAATTTCTATGTGTAAACCATGAACAACCATGGTCACTATAATTAATATGGCATGTACTCATGATTGTTGGGTGCGGTTCATACTTTTTATCAACAAGAAAGTACAAAGTATCATTCTTTGGTGAGTGGATGGGAGTCTCGAGGGGGAAGGGGAGTAGTGCCCCAAGCCACGAGAGAGCTTTTATAGTTTTTTTTTTTTTATTATGACCCAGGGAACCCCGTAAGCCGACAGCCGGCGGGCAAACCATGGGGTGACACTAACGGAGGACCCACCACCCCTAGCGGAGGACCCACCACCCCGATGTCGCACTTAAGATCCCGTACGGCCAACGGGATTCAAACTCTTCTCCTCCTCGCAAAGGATCATGGGAGCCTTATCCAACTAGGCCACCATAAGCGGTGGTGAGAGCTTTTATAGTTTGGCCCCATATTTTATTAGTAGTTTAGGATTGTGCTCATTAGTAGCTACTGTGTGGCCTAGGGCTTTCTCAGCCCCTAGGGTTTTCTTGTTGCCTACATATGATTTCTCTCTCTTATAATTGGGAGTGGTAACAAAGAGATGAGAGGTACTAATTATTAGAGGTGAGCAATTCCAAGTGGGGTGAGGATTCCGGGTTCCACCTAGAACCTGCTAGTTGGGATAGGTTTTTTAATTTTTAAAACCTAGAACCTACCATGCATACATAAGAACTTGGCCTATCAAAAGTTTCAAAGTCAATTCCAGGGTCTACCTAAGTTTAACTTGTATTATTATTGAATAGTAAATCATCATCTCTAATGACTATTATTTGTTATCATCTACTGATCACAACTCATATTTAAATATACAAAATTATGAAATATTAGCAAAATAAAATTCTTGGTCATGGATATCGTCAAAAATAGAAACTCAAACTAGTGACTTCATACTACACACTCATTATTAAACACCATAGAATGCCCACAAGATTGCACAAAAACATACAACAAGAAAAATACAAAGGCTTGTTTCAATTTTCATATTCCAAATTCCTAATTCCACTGGAATCTAGAACTTCCCTATCGAAACAGACTCCTAAATTTTGGAACTTGAATATATCCTGCATAGAATCTAGAACCAAATCTGTTCCCACCGGTCTGTTTCTCAAGTTACCTAGTCTATCCTAGAACAATGCTCATCTTTACTAATTATAGTGGAATCATGTGTCAAATGCAGCTCTACTTTAAGGGTGAATCAAGATAAATCCGGTGTCTTGATTTGTCTTTCTAGCCTTACTCTCTACATATCATTGTATTTGTGCACCTAATCCTAATAGTGATTGTATACACATTGCAAATGTCATAGAAACAAATTATTCAAACTTATGTCTAATTAAGGAATGAAATCCACTATGCTTTAAAAAGCATAAACCAATCCTAAACCGTATATCAGCAAACTAGGAACAATCATGGTCATGACTATGATTCGTATGAGCTGTAGTCATGGTTGTACATACACACATTCTTCCTGCAAGAAAAGTCAACGTTTAGTACTGTGTTTCAATGGCATGATTTTGAAAGCTTAATGAGCACTTCATGCAAATATGCACAACGCAAAACCAACTTCAAAACAGCTCTTCACGCATGATCTAAATGAAAACAAAAGGAAAACAAAGCAGAGTTTTCACTGAAATCCCAGTGAAAATTGAAGTCGAGGAGAACATGAAGAACATATATATAGAGAGGCCCTAGAGATGCTTCTTTATAGTCACACCATTGCTGGAAATTTCTCACTCTTTTTCCTTATTTTGTTACCTTGCACCACCAAGTTTATGTTATGGCCTTCACTGCCTCCAGACTGAAATTTCCCCATCGTATCAAGATTCTGGTAATAAGCATACGCTAACTTTGAGTCTAACTCAACTACATATATATATAACGACAGAACTAGCGCCACGCGCATGAGTATCATTCACGCGCCGAAAATCCACAAAATCACACCTCGAGAAGTTATCGACTGTTTAATCAGCACATATGTAGCTCTCCACGAAATTGATAAGCACGTACATTCACGGAAATTCTGGTCCGCAAAGTGTCTGAAACTAAAGCCTGTGCATCCGCAGTTCGCTGTTGTATCAGTTACAAAACTACACGGCTGAAGAACATGTATCGTAACCCCACACAGCAAGCAAGCATCACCACTTTGCGTTGTCGTAGTGTAATTTCTGGGAAGCTTCCTATGCGGTTTTGAGTAGGGTTGGCCTGTACGTTTCCATGATACGCATCTTTCATCTCGTGCACCGATGGTGTCACGTAGTGGTGGCTGTCGCAAAAGACGAGATGGGGCTTCCCTCTCTCTTCTTCGCAATTCATGTGATCTTGATAGGCTTCAACTGAAGGAAGACGACGGATGGCAGATCAAACTTGGGGCGGGGTGGCGGGGCATACATTTTCATTGTTAAAAAACGGTACAGATGTATGCATCATTGTCAGGTAAACGGTCCCCTGAAATTCGGTGCCAGAAGTTTCCATACGCAAGGACAAATTTTCTTGATTAGCATTCATTAATATTTCTGGCCTTGAAGCAGGGTTGGAGTTCGGTAACTCGTCTCTTGCAAGTGACATTGACCGTGACACTCATGTTTGGATTCTCTTGGTAAAAAAGGGAGGCGGTTCAGTGGGGAATGTCCAGATGATAATAAATAAGATGCGTTTTGACCTCATCATACCTCGACGTTGTACTCTCGTACGGACTGTTGGAGCTTCTTTAATACTCAGAATCCGCCGTGATCTGTGGAATCCCGTACTGATTTTGACGGCTTGTTCAACATTTTAGAGAGCCATCATCATCCGGGGTTTAAGAATTACCTTTGTTCCTCTCTCGATTTTGGTTGGGATGAGAAACCGAGCTAGTTCAATTCAAGGAACCGGTCCAGCTTACAAGAGGATTGACCCAATTCCCAATTTCAAAAACGAGAAACCGGCTTAGAACTATCGATAACAAATTATCCTTAAGAGTAACAATGACTAAAGATATCAAGTTATAGAAGATAGAAAGAATAGGCTCCTCGACTGTTCTCATTTTTATATCCTAAAACAATCGATTCTAAGCATGAACCTAAAACTTGTTAGGCCGGTTCTAGGATAAAACCTGAAATCAAACGGTTTTAAATTGGTTTACCTACAAATCGGAAAAATTACCAAAAAAATTCTAAACCTATTGCAATTGTGCCAATTTAGTCCTAAACTTATTTTTTTGATCAATTAAGTTCTAAACCTTTTACAATTCTTCCCGATCAGTCCATCCGGCTAAAAATGACCGGCCGGAGCGACGTGGCAGCCGGCCGGCGCCCGCAACATTTTTTAAATAATATTTTATTTTTAAAAATATTTTATTAATTTTTTCCCTTTTTTTCTTTTTTTTTTTCTCTCTCCCTCCTTCCTCCTCCTCTCCTCCTTCCCTTAGCTCCGGCGATTGGCCAAAGGAGAGGGCTGGCGGTCGCCGGACTAAGGCGGTTGGCGGGGCGAGCCCTCGCCGGATCCGACGAGGGGGGCCTCGCCGTCGCCAGGTCTGGCGAGGCAAGCTAGCGAGGGGAGCCCCGCCTGATTTGGTGAGGGCTCGCCTCGCCAATCGGCGTGCGCCCAGCGACAGCGGGGCGAGCCCCCGCCGGATTTGGCGAGGGCTCGCCTTGCCGTCGAGGCGTGAGGCGAGCCCTTGCCAGAGCGGCGGCCTCGAAGACCTCGCGCGACCCGCACCGCCTCCTCCTTCTCAATCCGTTGCCCTCGCCGTCGTCGCCGCCGCGCCGCTGCCTTATTAGGGTTCATCGGTGTCGACACTGCAGCCACCATCGTGCGCGGTGGAAGCCGGCCCCGAAATCACATGCGGGGGAGAGAAGCCGCGGCTCCCGCAAATTGGCGAGGGCTCGCCTTGCAGCAACCGCGAGGCGAGCCCTCGCCAGATCCGGCGGGGGCTCGCCCGCCGTCGTTGGGCACGCACAAGGCGGCGAGGCGAGCCTCGCCGGATCGGCGGGGCTCACCTCGCCGCACCCGGCAACGGCGAGGCCCCCTCACCGGATCCGGCGAGGGCTCGCCCGTCGGCTGCCTCGGCCCGGCGACCGGCCAGCCCTCCCATCTAGTCGGTCGCCGGAGCCAAAGGAAGAAGGAGGAGAGGAGGAGGAAGGAGGGAGAGGGGGAAAAAAAGATAAAAAAAGATTTAAAAAAAAAAGGAAAAAAAGATTAAAAAAGTTAATAAAATATTTCAAAAAATAAAATATTATTAAAGAAATATTGCCGGTGCCGCCAGCGCCACGTCGGCGTCGGCTAGCCATTTTTAGCCGAATGGACTGATCGGAAAGAATTGTAAAAGGCTTAGGACTCAATTGATCAAAAAAAAATAAGTTTAGGACTTAATTGGCACAATTGTAATAGGTTTAGGACTTTTTTGGTCATTTTCCCCCTACAAATCTAAGTAAGTTCTTTTACTCTCTTTTTTAAAAACTTTTTTTATATTTAATATGTTAGACATATCATTTCAAGGGCAAATAATTATTTTTTTTTTATACATACATATTACATATTTAGTATATTGAAACAAAGTAAAAAAAAAGCTGAATGGGCTCTAGGGTTAATAGGGTCAGTTCCCAATTTCAAAATCTAAGAACATACCTTGCCAAGTTAAATTCTATATTTGAAGTCTATAATATATGCACCTTGAAACCGATTACCTCTAGTTTTAATCAAAAAGGCCAAAATTAATGATTGTTCGGTATGATTTTTATTACTCAAATGTATTCCCCTTACAAAATTTTTAGAGAATAAAATGAATTTAATATCCACATCACTTGTTTTTGAGATTTATATACACTTATCATAGTCTCTCTCCACATATCATTTTTTAACTTATTTATTTAAACTTTTGAGTTGTACCATACAACTAATTCTATTTTAGCTTATTTCGCATGTGCAGCCTCCCATGCTTGTACATGGGTTTGTATGTCTTTTAAATAAAGACTTTCTCTTCGATATCTCTACTATAGAAAATGCCAGGTTCATAGGATACTCATTCTTAAGCAAACAATTTATGAAACTATGACCTCACAAATTTGGTGTATTGATTTAACATTTTTTTGTGACAAAAATTCATTTGGAATGTCACGAGCATATTGCTATAGAATTTTTTATGGTATTATCTCTAATTATAAATTACTTTTCGTGCTAAAAATATAACGAAAATTAATTTTTTTAGCAAGCTTGTATTACTGATATTGTGCAAGTAGCCATTCAACGTGTAAACATTTAGGGTGCACATGGTAACACTTCTTGGTCGGAGAACAGTTTCTTTTCAGGAATAACTCTTTTTTATTTCTACTTCGAGGAACAATTTCTTAGTAAAATAAGGTGTTTGGTAACTACACAAAATTTCTATTCTTGAAATAGAAAAAGAATAGAAATGCATTTGGTATGATTTTTTTTTTATATTTATTTGTTTCTTATTCTCGGTTCGACCGCCGCCGCACGATCATTGCCCACAGCCCACTGACTGCGGGAGGCGATAGCCGGTGTGCAGTGGGTGGCGATCGTGCAACAGCAGTCGGCGACTAGTGGTCCTGTGGCAGCGGGCGACAGCAACGGGCGACGGCAACGGGCGACGAGCAACAGCAGGCGGCGGCGGCGCAACGGTGGTCAAAGGGCAGCGACGATGGGCAACTAACGGTCGGCGGCGGCAATGGCAATCGATGGCGGTCATCAAAGGTCAAGGGTGGCTGGTGGGCTGTGGGTGGCAGCAACGACAATTAGACGACGGCGGCAACGATGGTCGCCGCTAGTGGAGCAATGGTCGGCGACAACTAGTAGTCGACCACGGCCGGTGGAGGTGGCCAACGGTTGGCAAGCGGCCACCCAAGGCCACAGCAAGCAAGAAAAACAAAAGAAAAAAAGAAAAGAAAAAATTGGCTTATTTCTAGAAATTGTTTTCGGAAACAATAAGCTACTTTTTTTGTTTCTTGTTTTTGTTTCCAAATCTGTTCCCAGGGAACTCGGGAACAAAAGTTTTACCAAATGGATTTATGTTTTTTTTTTTTTGTTCCGGAAACAAAAGAATAGAAATTGGAAGAAATAGAAACATTACCATGCAGGCCTTGGTATCTACCCTATCCGACTTTGACTAACTTTCTCTTTAATCAAACGATGGTAATAGATTGGAGAAATTATTAGGCCCTTTGGAGCAAATGCCAACTCCCATTTTGACTGGTCTAGTCATCTCATTATGAATTGTCAAATAATTATCATTTTTTTGTGTTTTTTTTTTTTTTCAAAGCGATGCGTAATGATTGTCGAATAACATCACAGTTAAATTATCTCAATTCAGTTGGATAAATATCCAAATTTGACCGGGAGGGGAGATAAAAAAAAATTTAAAAAGAAAGGGAGTTGGGTTGCAGTTACCATAAAAGGAAAAAAAAAAAAACTCTCATTCACTAAAGGACAAAATAAAGGACACCTCATCTTGTGATATCTACTTCATTTGTGGGGGCAAAAAAGGTCATAGCCAGAGAAAGAAACAAAAAGAGCCGCAGACTGGCGAAATAACGGAGAAGCCGAGGTTTATGTCTCAGCTCTCGAAAACGACCGCCTCTGGGTTCGTTGAAATTGAAGGGATTTCGAGCGGCCGCAGAATGGTATTATTATTTTTTTTTTTGTCAAAAGAAATTTCCATTCATAATCAAAATACTATATGATAAGATCAATAAGAAATCTCAAAAATCATCCTTATAAGGCAAATTCGTAGTACTCTAAAATAAATCAAAAACCAGAAATCAAGGTGCATTATCAAAGCATAATCAGCAAAGATCATTATATGCTTGTCCCTCATAAACAAATCTGTAACTACATCCAAGCAAAAAGATTGGTAACCGATATCTGATGTGTGCTCATCGCAAAGAGGTAATTTGTGTGGCAAGTTTTACATATAAATTGAGTTGAGACTTGGGTATACTTTGATTGTGGAAAACACTCGAATGTGTGAGTGATGGTAATTCTAATTCTTTGATTATAATGTATTACTTCCTGCTCACACTTTCCATAGATGTATGTATCAACACTTAGATCAAATTATGTAAATCTTTAGTGTCCTTTATTGTTTATTATTTATTTCTTTGGTGATTTCATATTGACTTAATTGCAAGATCCATCAGCATTTCCTTGTTTATTTTTTATAACAATTGATATTAGAGTTTGAGGATAGGATTTTCTAGATTGTAATTTGAAGCTTTTGCTTATTTGATTATTATCAGTAAATTATATTCTTGCAATTATGTAAAGTAGAAATTGAGAAGTTTAACATGAGGAACAATTTTGGGTTATGGAGCATTAAGATATATGCACTATTAACAACTAAAAATTCGGTTGAAGCATTGGAAGGGGAGGACAAGTTGCCAAAATAGTGAAAGATGCCAAAAAGGATGTGCTAATGAGAAAGGCTAGGGGTATAATCATTTGCTATTGAGTGGAAGACTCTTGAAGAAGTACAATCCAAGAAACCTATTGATTACTCCAGATTACGAGTATTCAAATATCATGTGTATGCTCATGTGAGTGATGATAAGCTTGAGCTAAGGGTGAAGAGACATAATCTTCGATGAGACTACAATGCTTCGATAGAGGAGTCTTGAACACTACCATTAGAGCAAATGGATTGTGGGGTCACTAGTGAGGTGGAGCTTCAAATGGAGATTCGGAAGTAACACAGATAGAGATTGCAATGAGGCTGCGATTCTTGAGGTTGGTGATACTGAACAACCGGAATAGCTGCACAGTTGGTTGAGATCTCTTCTTCCAGCGCATGGAGGTTCAGAGCTCGAAACCCCGTGTTGCTAGCAACAAAAGTGGGGGGGCAAAGGTGGGTTGCTAGGTCAGTTTCCCCTGAGGTATAGTCGCTATAAGTCCTCCACCGTGGAGGCCCATGAGACCCCAAATCGGTGTAAGCCGACAAGAGCATGTTCCGGCGGATCCTCGGTCACCAAAAAAAAAAAAAAAAACAACCGAAATAGCTGCAGCATATTATAGTCACCGAGAAAATAAAACCACCAATGCTTTATGTTTATACAAATGTTGCTCATGCATTGACTGTAGGTGATGAGGAGGAGACAAATGAGCATTCACCCTACTCTAAAGTGATAGCTAGCATAGAGTCGCCGTGGTAGCTAAGGGTTATGAGCAAAAAGATGGAACCACTCAACCAAAATCAGACATAAGAGCTGGTCAAGATATCTAAGAGCCCAAAGATTGTTAGAAGCAAATGAGTCTACATAGAAGGAGTGCATTCTTGGTGTTAAAGCAACGAGATATAAGACCAGACATATTGTGAAGGGATGTACATAACGGGTACTGACTACAAAGAGGTGTTATCTCTTGCGACAAGACAGGCTTCTAATCTTTGTATTACTTGCTTACCGCATTTTTTTCATGGCGAGTTGGAAGAGCGGATTACATTTGACAACATAAGGGATATGCTATTCTGAGTAAGTGGATCATGTTTTTTTGTTAAGGAATATTTATATGGGTTGAAATAGTCTCCTAGATAATGATCTGAGTGTTTTAATGTTTTCATGGATAGTTACGACTATCCATTCAGATAAATAGTTGTGTTTACTCTAGGAGATTAGAGGATGGGTCTTTGATAGATCTATTATTATATGTCAATGACATGTTAATAGCAACAAAAAATATGTCTAATATTGATGTGCTAAAAAGGCAATTGAGTGTTGAGTTTACGATGAAAGATTTAGGGGTTGTAAAGAAAATATTAAGTATAGAGATTTTGCATGACAAGGTTGTAGGAGTTTTACATCTGTCATAAAAGAAATACATTTAGAAGATTATGGCACATTTTAATATGCAGTCTATGAAATCCATGAGTATATTTTAACGAAGCAATTTAAACTTTTTGATAAGTTATCATTGTAAATTGAGGTGGAGAGAGAGCATATGTCCCATGTTCCTTACTCTAGTATTGGTGGGTGTATTATGTACGCTATAATATCCATTAGGTTTGAAATTTCACAAGTTATAAGTGTAATTAGTTATATATGAAGCATCGTGGTAGTAATATCTGTGAGTACACATTTAACGAAGCACTTTAAACATTTTGATAACTTACCATCGCAGACTAAGGTTGAGAAGGAACAAACAAACATCCCGTGTTTCTTATTATAGTGTAATGGGGTAGCATGTATGCTATGATGTGCATTAAGTCTATCATTTCACAAAGTGTAAGCATAGTTAGCTGTTATATGAAGCATCCTAATCAAACTCATTAGGAAACTATGATGTGGATCCTCAGATATTTGAAAAAGATAACAAACGTGGATATAGTGTACCAAATGAATAGCAATTCCAGTGAGACCATTGGGCATATGGATTCGGATCGCTGTTGACTCGGATGAGTGCAAGTTTTTAGCATGGTATGTGTTTACACTTGCAACTGATACAATTAATTGGAAAGCGTCTTTACAAGATCATGTTGCCTTGTCTTCAACTGAGGCAGAGCATACGGCACTAACATTTATAGCAAAGAAGACAATATGGCTAAAAGGTTTGCTCTCAAACTTTTGGTTGGAACAGAAAAGTGTTAATATACACTATGATAACAACTGTGTGATTTGTCTAGCAACATCACGTATAACTTAATCCGAGATGTCTTAGCGAAGGGCAAAGTTGTGGTGAAGAAGATTGTTATTGTGGAGAACCCAGTAGACATGATGATCAAGCCTATTCCTTTGGCCAAGCTCAAGTTTTACTTGATCGCAATTGGCATATGTAGGGAGTAAGTGCTCGTTGGAGTGTTAAGAGATCACTATGGATAATGAGTACTATAATTTGACCTGAAACGTCAAGCTAAAGTAGAAATTTATTAAATTATCTATCGTTTGAGCCGTTTACATACCTCGGCCCAATTAGATAATATGTAAGTTTGATCGCACAAAGAGATTCAAGAAAGGGAGTTTGCGTTACGGTTAAAACAAAAGGAACAAAAAGAAAAAAATCTCGTGAGCTCAAAGACAAAATAACATTAAGGGGCACCTTGTTTTGTAATATCTATTTCACTTCGTTTCTTTATTCACTAGCCTGCACCGGATGCGCATGGGTGAAATAAAGAATACATGGGTTTCACTCTCTGCTCTTGAAAAGGGCTGCCAAGAGGTTTCTTGAGTAGAAACCGCGCGCGCAATGAAGGGATTTCGAGCGGCCGCACAGCAGATCTGTGCTGTAAGTTTTAGATCCAAATTGGATTATTTATTTGTTAACAACTTTGAGCTTAGGTATAATTTAAATGTAGGAAATATTCGAGCGTGAGAGTGATTGTAACTCTAATTACTCGATTATAATTGATTATTCATCGATGGCTCTCCCCATGTATGGTGATGTAGGTATTAACACTTTAACCAAACTATGTAAATCTTTAATGTCTTTTATAGTTCTTTACTTATTTCTTTAGTGATTTTTGCATTGACTTAATTATAAGGTTCATCAGCGTTTCCACGTTAATTTTTACAACACACATTTGGCTTCTAACACACCTAAAGTCCCTCGAGATATTTTCTTCTGCCTAGGGCTGATTGATTCTGACCAAGAAACTAATACTTATCTTGGATCCAAACCAGCTTGGACCTATATTGATACTCGGACCGAATCACATAAATCTTTTGTATCTCTTATTGCTCTTCGTTTATTTCTCTGATAATTTTGCTTTGATTTAATTGCAAAGTCCGTTAGCATTCCGCGTTGATTTTTAAACACACGCCATGCTTTGAACACGCGTAAAATGCCTTGAGATATTTTCTCATCCCTAGGGGCGATTGCTTCCAACCCAAAAACTAACACTTACTCTAGCAGATTCAGATCCTTTAGGAATCGGCTTGGATCCGAACCGGCCCTCTCCACAATTGATTAGAGAACCGAGCCTAACTTGAAGTAATATGATTATAATTTTTAGAAAAATATACAATGCAAACAATTTGTGGCATAATTATTAAGGTATTGATAAATTTCATAGTATTTCCAAGTTTGAAGCCCTTCTTCACATATTCTAGCTTCTTTTTAAGCAAAGCAAATACGTAACAAAAAACCTTAAAACCGGGTGAAACGGTTCTCTATATATAATTGGAAACTATGACTGGTTTTCACAATCTTTATTCAGATACCTACCATATTCCAAGGTAAACGAGCTTAGAAACCGACCAGGTAACTCCAATTCGGTTCGACTTTTTACCTGTCTGCCATGAAAGGAAAAGTAAATGCAAAAAGAAACAAAAAACCTATGAAACTTCCAGGAAGATTCGTGTTCATCAGTTATACCAACATACATGTATATATACGCAGCACTCACAAGAGTCACACCGCACACAAACAGAGACACAGAAAACCCTGTTTCATAGCCTATCCTCGAACGAGTCGGAATGGCGACCAATTCGTGCAACGAGGCATATGTCGTCGAGAATGGCAGCCTCAAGGGGTCGAGCAAGGAGACGAGGCCCGGCCGGACGGCGCACAACATGTCCTCATCGTCGCTGCGCAAGAAGTCCGACCTTGCCCTCGTCTCGAAGGTCCCATGCGGGTGCCTGAGGATGCTTCTCGCCAACCTCCAGGAGGTCATCCTCGGGACCAAGCTCTCCATCCTCTTCCCGGCCATCCCTCTCGCCGTCGTCGCCGAGTTTTATAGCTTCGGAAGAGTAAGTCTGACGAGAAAGAGAAAGGAAAAAGATTTTGATTTCTGTCTACTTTCGGAAATAAAACCATATAATCGATTTTAGGGTGGATTTCTCACCCTGAACCTAAAAGCGAACTGCCCAGGATAGTTTCCTACTTCGCAAAATTGAAAACCGGTCCACTTGATTCTAGAATCGGACTAAATGGACGGTTTTAGGGCGGTCCGGAACCGGACTTGGGACCGATGCATACTTCTACTTGTAATATTTTTTTTTTTTTTTTTTTGGTGGTGTTAACAAAAGACTTGGGGGAGAGAATAGCTTCATCACATTAAGTAGAACACAGTTTGTTAACAAAAGACTTGCGGAAAAAATCGATAGATTGTAAATTATGTTCTCCAACCCTAATTGACAGGATAAAAAACTTTGAAAAGCCCGACCGACTGAAGAGAGTCAAATGTAAAAGAAAAAAATTTAAAAATAATAAGGAAAATGAAATGTTGGACACAAGAGTTGGCTCCATTAGAATACGAACTTCATTATGAATGGGCCTTAGTGATTTTAAAATACGTGGGAAAATTAAAGAATCGGGTGCTCAAGATTCTACTGAATTCTTCAATTTCCTTGCCTGCCATATAAAGAAATTAGGTAATTTACTATTTTCAGAAGTTAGAAGTTCATTTGATGCGCTGACCGAAGTTTGTGCTGCGTCTGCATGCAGCCGTGGGTCTTCGCTTTGAGCCTTCTGGGACTCACCCCTCTTGCGGAACGCGTCAGCTTCTTGACAGAGTGAGTGTTCATACAACTTTATAATCATTTAATCTCGACCTAATTCATATAATATACATGCAAACATGTCTATGTTTCTAGCGGCATCGATTCTCGATGCTGGAATTAGGGTTTCCTGACGCGTGCCCTCTTTGCTTTTCTTGTCATCTGGCAGGCAGATCGCTTACTACACCGGGCCCACAGGTGATTTTCTTGAGGCAGTTCTCAACTTTTCATGCGAACGTCGCATATATGTTTGTTGGTTTAAGTACAAGCATGCTCTGACCAAAAAAAAAAGTACAAGTATGCATTAATTAACTAGGTAACCGGCAAAAAAAAAAAAAAACTAGGTAACCGATAATAGAGATGCGGTTCTGCGGGATGTACTATGATATTCTCTTCAAGGACCGAGTATAATGACAAATGGACAACGCTCTTGTACTGTCTCCACTTAATTTCTGTGGTCATTCTGTAGAGAGAGAGTTGGGACCTCAACAGTGACGGGTCGGGACGTTGACAGTGAATCGAGGAGTTTACCATTTCAAGCGCGGTGAAAGTTGGACCTAATCGGTTTTTTCTCCTTTTCAAGTGAATCTAATTGTGTATGCAATCTGCTTTTGATTGTTTTGCAGTGGGAGGGCTTCTGAACGCAACCTGCGGCAATGCAACCGAGCTGATAATAGCCATATTTGCCCTAAGCCAGCACAAGATTGAGGTGGTGAAGTACTCGCTCTTGGGCTCCGTCCTCTCCAACCTCCTGCTCGTTCTTGGCACCTCGCTGCTGTGCGGCGGCCTCGCCAACCTCCGGAAAGAGCAGAAATACGACCGGGTAAGAAAAGATTAACCGCTCAGTCAAGTGCGAACATAGCAGCTTCTGTCGTTGCGATAATAAATGATAATTTCAATCTGGTCTTCGATTTCAACAGCGACAAGCCGACGTGAACTCTCTCATGCTGCTGCTGGCGTTGCTGTGCCACCTGCTGCCGATGCTGTTCCGGTACGCTGGCGCCCCCGCTACCCCGACAGCGGACCTGACGCTCAACCTGTCGAGGGCGAGCAGCATCGTCATGCTCCTGGCCTACGTCGTCTACATCTTCTTCCAGCTTGTCACACATCGACAATTGTTCGAAGCACAGGTTGGGCGAACCATTCGAATTTCATTTTTCCTAATCTTACAGATTACACTTCCTTGATTTCCACTAGTCATTTGCACTTTTCACCAACATGCATGATGCTATTATTTAAGTCCTTGTTGCGGCAGGTGGGTTAGTTCTAATCTTGATCACTTATTTTTCTTCATATTCTATAAATTGCAATAAATAATTGCGAACCCAACTATAGGAATTGATTAATTATCTATTGATTTATGAGGCTAAGTGGAGAAGATGGACTGTGACGTCATATTTCCTATGATGGTGTAATAAATTGGTCAAATTACAGGAAGAGGGTGAAGAAGATGACAACACAGCTTCTGGGGAAGAGCCAGTGATAGGGTTTTGGAGTGGATTTGTTTGGCTGGTTGGGATGACCCTCGTCATAGCTTTACTATCCAAGTATGTTGTCGACACAATTGAGGTAATTATATTTCAAATTTTATTTTATTTACTTCCAAAGTGATTAAGAATACTTACCTTTTTCACTAATCACGAAATGTAATTAGTTATACATGTTTAATTGATAATCTCATCAGTCGGCGTCGGCTTCGTGGGGTCTGTCCGTGAGCTTCCTCAGCATAATCTTGTTGCCTATCGTGGGGAACGCAGCCGAGCACGCCGGGGCGATCATATTCGCTTTCAAGAACAAGCTGGTGAGTGTTTTAAATTGATTAAGGGGGCCGGTCCGGCGATGAACTATTGAGCTTTTCTTAGTTTCGTGTCGAGGACATTTTCTTTGGGTAAATAACGTAAACTTCTCTCGACCGCAGGACATAACTTTAGGCGTCGCTTTGGGCTCAGCGACTCAAATCGCGATGTTCGTGGTGAGAATTTATGAATTTTACGTCGCTGATTAGACCCTTTTTTTTTTAAATTACATCAACAAGCTTTAATTAAACTTTGAATTTTTGATGATTTTCAGGTCCCTTTATGTGTGGTCGTTGCTTGGACAATGGGGATTAGGATGGACCTTAATTTCAACCTTCTTGAGACTTGCTCTCTTGCTCTATCAATCATTGTCACGGCTTTCACTTTGCAGGTTATTAGTATAATTATTATAATTTATTTTATTAATATTGATATTTTAATTTTATTATTAATCATTTATTTAACAGATGTCAATTTTTAATTTTACTTGACGCAGGATGGAACTTCCCACTACATGAAAGGATTTGTTCTCCTGCTTTGCTACGTAGTGATTGGAGCATGCTTTTTTGTCTTAAGAACGCCCCTGAGTGAGCACTATATTCTTTTATCTATTTATGTTCTTTTGAAAACTATTTTGAAAAATGAAAAAGACTAGCTTTTATCAATTCTTATAACGCCAAAAATCTAAATCTAATTTGGATAAATACTTTATTTAGCAGATCAACCTAACATGAACAACTTGGGGCTCAAACTACCAACTGAAGCAGTTTTCAGAGCTTAATCCAGTAAGTGCAAATTTCACATTCAACTCTTCGTAAGTTATTGTTGAAAGAGACTGATCATGAGCCAATTTTAACGTAGAATTCAGGCACCTGATCGATGAAAGATACAACGGATCAAACGAGAGATTATCTGAGGATTTGTCAAGAGACAATGAGGATTTGTAATTCTTTCGATGGTGTTGATTGATTGGTTCGGTTCAGTTTCGATCGGATTGATTGCTCGTGAGGAGTGACTTGGAATTTTACGTTATAAAGCATTTTCCATCTAAGAGTTTGTTCATTCGTCTTGATGAGAGTGTGATCTGAAGGAAGATGGGATTCATGGCCTTTGGTATAGATATGTGTGTGAATCATTTAGGGTTTGGCTGAGTGAAATTTTTGTTCCTCACTTCAACTTGGAGTGATGTGGCAATGCCAAACCGGTGATACAATAAATAATAGTCAATAAATGGAAGTCTCTTCCTGCTTGTTATTTTATTTTAGTTTACCATGTCATTTTTTAAAATTATTAATTACCCAGATATCTTCTTATGTCTTATGCGCTCTAACTTTTCAATATGTGCCTTAATTTATTTTCTTGTCTCTTGTGTGGTTTCTAATTCAGTTTGCACAAAAAATGTCAAAGTATCTAACTTCAGCTTTTGGGTAAATTATCTGTCTTGGAATGTGGGAGAATTGAAGTACATTAGTGCTCCAATCGTAAGCCTAAATGAGACGGGTGGGATTGACAACGTGGAAATTAAGATTGAAAATAGATGGAATAGATGAATTTGTCTCCAATTTGGTTATCTTTTTGGAATGACACTAATATACATCCCCATTAAAATATACCCCATCATCATAAGATAAAAACAAATCAATCAAGTTCGGATTCTGAAGATTTCATTTTCAAGTAACAAAACAAGACCTAGTAATTGTGTATTATGGAGAAAAATGTCCAAAATATCTCAAAATCTATTATATGACAGTCAATTAAGTCATAAACTTTTCAATTCAATTCTAAATCTATTAAAGATTTACCAATATAGTCAATCTCATAAATAAAGGTTGAAAATCGCTTGTGTGGCCGCTTTCTCATATGGCATGGTTGGAAATCGCTAACATAAGCATCGACTTTCTTATGTGGCATGGCCAGCATTAATATGTATTCCCTCACTTATGCCTCGCCGGCCATTGCCAACGGTCGGTGAACCTCATCAGCCCCTTAAAGAAGATCAACAATAAAAATATATATAATTAAAAAAATTAAAAATTAGAAAAAGTTTAAAGAATTGCAAAAATCTTCTTATTAGTATAGACTATCAATGGCTGCATCAACTATTTCAGACTAATTTTAGTTTGAATGAATATATTGAAAAATCATCAAAAGGTTTAAAATTAAATTAAGGAGAAATTTCAAATAAGGGCTCAAAATAAAGTCGTTTTCAAAAAAAAAAAAAAAAAAAAAAAAGGCCCAAAGTGCACGTTATCTCAAATAAGGTATTGAAGTGGCTAAGTTAGTATCAAATAAGGGCTTGAACTTGATTTACAACCAAATCTTCACTAGACAACTTTTTTCCGGCAAGTAGGGTGCAGGCAATTTTGTCCAAAAAATTTTAGTTAGGTAAAAATGCTTTAAAATCCTCAAACAAACAAAAATCCCAAATTAAACTCTCATTAGTTCTTTGTGAAATTGTCAAATCTTCAAAGCTTGAACTCTAAATCCGTCGATTCTCGATTGTACCATGTTTTCTTCCTATCTTCAATGCTAGATGGAATGGATGCACTTACTGATGAGGACAAAGCTTGTGACAATGGGGCGAGGAGTTATTTTGGGTGGATGAAGGACTTGAGCTGGAATCGAAGAACCCAAGCCCTATCTAAACTCAAGAGGTGGAATTGACATTCCTCCTCCTCCAACTGATAATGGAGCTCGAGACAATAGACTTTCAAGGGGAGGATTGATTTGCTATTGGGGATTGACTTGAAGACTTGACGATTTCATGAAGAACCAATGAAATTTCAATTTGGGATTTTTGTTTGTTCAAGGATTTTAAAGCATTTTTACCTAGCTGGATTTTGGACAAAATTGCCCACACCCTTCTCGTCGGAAAAAGTCATCCGGCGAAGGTTTGGCCAAAAAATAAGTTTAGACCCTTATTTGATACTAACCTAACCACTTTAAGCCTTTATTCGAGACAACAATTATTATGAACCATTTTTTGAGAAAATGGCTCAACTTCGGACTCTTATTTGAAATTTTCTCTTAAATTAACTAAATAGAAAAGTTTACAACTAAATTGATCAATGTACAATAAATTTAAAAAAAAAAAAAATGGACAATTATGTCATGTATCATGCGTAGCCAAAAAAAAAAAAACAACCTTTCACGATTGATTTGAGCAAAATATGCTTTATGTACACTAATGCCCGTTGTTGATGCCTCATTTCAAGGAAAACTTCTTATGCGATCTCGGTTTATATTTCAGTCACATAGAAACTAATATAATTACCCAAAATATGACTAAGCTGAAATGGCAATATGCCTTCATGGAATTTCCTATAAACGAAAAAATTTGGCGTGGCATGGAATAAGCTAAACAAGTAATAAAATTTTCTTTAAGGCATCAAATAAAATAGGGGTCAAGATGGTTCAAATTAAGTAGGTTCAACATTTGACCTAAGGATCAATTCACACAATGTTGGTCCCTAATTTTTAGAATTAGGAACTGACCTTATTAAGCTTAGGACCAAGGAATAAACAGCCTTATGGGCAAATCCATTTTCAATCAACTCGGGACCAATCGATTTTTTTTTTTTTTTTTCTAACTTCATTTTTTGTATTCCTTAAAATGACAAACATACTCCAAGCAATATGGCTTGGATAGAACATTCTCAAGGTTGATTGGCGATAACAAGATAATATGACAAGTAATTTCCAATGCATGGTACCCATATCAATCGTAAAGCCAACTATAAAGGTATCACTCCTACTTTCTCAATCGATACAACACGTCACCTGAGCTCAAGAGCGTTAATCAACATTTTGAACACAAACTATAGTCAGTTTGAGTCGACTGCAACTCATCAAGTCAGTGCTCGACTCCGTCCAAGTCTCTTGGGCAAATGTTTTCATTTTGCCGAGGTCAGTTTTGGATAAAATTGAGCAGATCTTGAAGCCATTCCTTTGGAAAGGCCCAAACCTTGGTACGGGTGGTGCTTAGGTTGCTTGGGATGATGCATGCCTCCTAAAGGTTGAAGGAGGCTTAGGAATTATGAGACTTCAAGAAAGTAACTCTGCGGCCATGCTTAAGCACATATGGTTTTTATTCACAGACAAGGAATCTCTGTGATGCAGATGAATCCATTCCATTTTCCTAAAAAATAGAAACTACTAGTTGGCAGCTAAACCTACTTTTTGCTCTTGGTTCTGAAAGAAAATACTAGACCTTCGAGGCAACATCCCCAAGCCCTTCTGCTAGCGAGTGGGGAATGGTTGTTCCGTTTCCTTTTGGTTTGACAACTGGTATCCCAGAGAGCCGCTCAATCTTTTGTTATCTTATGCAAACATCAGCCAATCTAGTCTTCCCAAACAAGCCTCCATTGCTCATTTTATATCTTTCTTTGGTCAAACCTCTGGTGTTCTGGACATAATAGCCTCCTGGGATGATCCCCTTTGTGACATCTTGAATTTTTCAACCTGTTTTCTACTGAATTAATCAGGCATTTCATTGACGCGTTTATAGGGCTATTCTCAAAGCCGATTACTCTCGAGATAGCTAGACTGTCAAGATAAGTCATTAAGAAATTTTAAGGCAATAGACTTGAGAATTTGATCAGGAATCGGCTTCTCGACCGTTTGTATCTTTAGAAGCCATTACGACACAATTAAAAATCAATTTGAGATTAGAGATAGGTCTGTTCAATTGAGATGTGTGGCCGATCGTGGGTGACTCCACTAAATTGAAAAATTATTGTCGATCGATACTAATCTGACTTTACTATCGTTTTGGTACCCTATGTCAGTATTTGGATCCTTAAGATTTTCACAACAATTGAGAGTCGTCAATGTATCGAGTGGGTCCATTATAGCTCGAAAAAAATTGACCACGGGTCACTTGCCCTAAAAAAATATAAAAACTACTTAATAATCTAGGTCACGCAAAAAACGTGCCGAATGGAAATTAACCGCGAATTCAAGTATGATTTCAAAAATTGAAGATTCTATCATGTCACAACGAATTTTAGGAACGTCGACTCATCTTTTGAGGAATTTTCGATGAGTCTAGGATTTTTACAAAAATCGTGTCGAACAATTCGGAAAATGAAAGGAAATTCGGATTGGCCAATTTGAAAGAATTTTTCACATCTAGTGTGAGTGAAATGATGAATGGAAGTTGTTTGTACTTTTTCTGAATTCAAATAGGACCTCAACCAAATTTGTTTGTTCAAAAAATTGGATTCCGAGGAAAAATGAATTAAAATTCGGAATTGAAGAAAATGGCCGTTTTTGTTGCCCGAGATTTATTGTTCGAGGGAAATTTTGTGCAACAAAGCAAGTGAGAGTCAAGTACTTTATCCGGGGAATTTTTTAGGATCAATTTGGACTAAATAAGAGCATTTGAGACTAAGAATTTTTGGTTATGAGACTTTCTTTTAATTTTTCTTTTCTCTCTCTATTTTCCCTCTTTTGGCCAACGTCCCCACGCCCATTACTCTCTCTCTCTCTCACGCGCGCGCGCGGGACCACCCCACCAACGTCTCTCTCTCCCCCTGCCATATTCCATTTCCCTTCCTCTCTCAATTGCTTTGATTTTAGTCAAAGCCTATCCTTACTTTTTCTATTTCCTTTGATTGATGCCTTTGTCCCCACTTTTCTCTCTTCCTCTACACGTCTCAGAGCCCTATCTTTGTGGTGCCTTCATTCTTTTTTTATTATTCCACCCGAAGTTTGCAGCATCACATAAGCGAACCGTTCAAGCTTTGTTCATTTCTTCTATCTGTGCCACTTGTCCGTGAGACAAGCTTCTTCAGTCAACAACAATCTTCACCAAAGCTATTGGTTTGATCGAAGCTCGTGCGGCTTCTCTCCTTCATTAGAGAATGCTGCCGTTCGCCCATTCGGTCCATCAACCGAGAGAAAGCCCAGCAGCTTCTAACTTGATTTTTTTTTCTCAGCTCGAGCAGTGAGCTTGCAGGCCATTTTTCGAGCTCGAGTCGTGCCCCATTGCCGTCACCGCTCTAGAGAGGATCGAACCCCATCGCATCCTCATCACTTTGATCCGAGTGGATCATTAATCAAGTGAGTAATCTCACTAATCTCAGCTTAGTAGACTAATTATGCGTAAGGGTGTATTAGTGTTAATTAAATATGATGAGGTGGTTAGATTGAAATGGATTAGTGATTAGGGATAAGTGCTCTAGAAATCCTACAAATTGGTACGAAAATGCATTTAAGTCTTAAAATTTGCAAAAAGTACAAATAAGTCCTAAAACTTGTCAAAATGTTTCATTTGAGTCCTAAAAATCGATACCATTAGTCTTTTTCATTAAAAATTCTAACGTGACATTTTAAATTATTTTTTTTATTTTCTGCCTGGATTTTTTAATTATTTTTATTCATTTAAAAAATAAATTTAAAAACTAAAAAATTAGATTTATTTATTTTATGTTATTTTCACCAAAAACTAAAAAAGTAAAAAGAAAAAAAAAAATTATTTTTAAAAATTGTTTAAAAAGAAATCAGTAGCTCCTCTCCCCGCCGCCACTTTGCTACCCATTGCCATGGGGGTCGGCGACGATCACCGGCCTGGGCAAGCCTCGCCGGCCCCAAGGGAAGGCCGGCAACGAATCGCCCATGGCGGGCGACGGCCACTGGCCCTTCGCGAGGGCCTTGTCTACCCCGAGCGAGGGCCGGCCACCCCCGCCCAGGGCCAGCAACCGTCGCCCGCCCCTCCGGTGATAAGCGGTGTCGGCAAGGGAGAGGAGCCACTAATTTTTGTTTAAACAATTTTTAAAAATAATTTTTTTCATTTTACTTTTTAAATTTTTTGTGAAAATAATATAAAATAAATAAATATAATTTTAAAAAAATGAATAAAAAATATTAAAAATCCACGCATAAAATAAAAAATATAATTTAAAATGCCACATCAACATTTTTAAGGGAAAAGGTTAACAGCGTCGATTTTAGGACTAAAATGAAACATTTTAACAAGTTTTATGACTTATTTGCATTTTTTGCAAGTTTTAGAACTCAAATGCATTTTCGCGCCAAATTGTAGGACTTTTAGAGCACTTATCCCTAATGATTATTAGTTAATTGTATTGCATATTAGTTAGGTGGTTAGTGTAATTAGCTCGATGATAGCTTATACTATTTATTGAATGCATCTCAGGATTTTTCCAAACCCTTATCAGGCTTCAATTAGGCATAATGGGCCTAAATTGGATTTTTAGTATTTATTTATTAATTTTCGAAATTAATTATTTATTTATTTATTTTTCAAAAATTAGGCAGAGATAGCCAATGACCGAAATTTTGTGCTGATTATCATAATGCGGTCTGTTTATTTATTTGAGCTCTATATTGTATTGAATTGAATTAATTATGCAATTTGAGGAATTATTCCTAAATTGATTGTAATTGATTGTAATTGATTGTAATCGATTGAAATTGAATGATCGATTGGTAGATAGCCGAGTATGGTTATTTAGCATTAATAATGCTTTGATGAGTTGTAAAGTGAAGAGAATCGTGAGATTGATATGGGAATACTCTTGGCTGAGACCGATCAGGTACGAGATATAGACATACGTGATTCGATGATAAGGAAATCACTAGTGAAAACGGCGCATTAAAAAATGCACGAATGATGTTTATTAGTTGCATCAGTATAGACATAAATGATCGGTAATAAGGAAATCACTGGTGAAAACAGCACTTTAAAGAACACACGAGTGATGTTTATTACCTACATCAATATAGATAAGGAAATCACTGGTGAAAACAGCACCTTAAAGAACGCACGAGTGATGTCTATCGCATGCATCATTATGGACATACGTGGTTCGGTGATTAAGGATATCACTAGTGAAAACAGCGCCTTAAATAACGCATGGGTGTTGTCCATTGCATACATCACCTTGGCAAAAGCAACACCTAAGAGAGTACGTGTGATTTGGTGATTAGAGATGACTAAGAGATGGAACGACTGACATGTAATCAACTAGGTCAATTGATCAATGATTTGATCCGATTGTCGTGAATTGATTGATTGTTGGATGCAATATATATGAAGCATCTATATATAACCCTGAATTGCAAGTTGAGACTGATGCCAAGGTAAGTATTCTGATTCGTGTTGTGCTTAGGCAACCTTGTGGCATATTGGTTTCCTAATCGAGTCTTAGTAGGGTAGAACTTGCTAAGACATAGTCTCAATGATTATTGTATAACCATTTCAAGCCCCTAAATGGCAGCATCGGTACCTCCCCCTCCTCTAGAGTAGTTTGGCATTCCAATGGACATCACCGAGAAAGAAACTCACTTCCATGTTCATCCTCTTCTAGAAGGATTAAAATATGTTTTGATTGAGTTGATGGTGTGGGTTGAAGTCGGCTAGGACGACCTAAGGTCCCATGAGTATCGGTCTTTGTATCATTACTATTATGATGGGCAAAGAATAGGTCACATCCCTAAAGAAGAAATACCTCACCCCGTCCCGGAGAAAGCTTTTGGTGAGTGGATTGCAGACCCCAAAGGTGAAGGCATAGATGATGCCAGAGACCTTGCGCTTAGGAGTGAGCCGTCGTCCCCAGTATTCACTGAAGAGGATGATAATTTTGAGGAATGTGAGATCATAGAACAAGAAATGGATTGGGGAAATGCTGAGAATGAGCCGATAGAAGAAGAACCTGAAGAAGACAAGGAGCTTGAAGAGGAGGAAAGCGAGTCAGAAAAGGATCAAGATGATCCTGAGTATGACCCGGATGAGGACTGAGATCCCATCCTCTTTTGTGAATCATGTTTATATGTGAATAGAGTGAGACCAGAAAGTTATGAATAGTTTTGTGAAGTACTTTGAGTTATGCTCTGTATAAAAATGTAGTAGTGGATTTCAATATGAAAAGTATGGCATTACTTTTCTATCCCATTGTAAGCTTCAGGCACGCACACATTCTTCTAATAGGGTAGAAAAGTAGAGCCATATTTTTCATATTGAAATCCACAACCATACTTTTATACAGAGCATAACTCAAAGTACTTCACAAAACTATTCATAACTTTCTAGTCTCACTTTATTCACATATAAACAAGGATTCACAAAAGAGGATGGGGCCTTAGGTCGTCCTGGCCGACTTCAACCCACACCATCGACTCAATCAAAACGTATTATAATCCTTCTGAATGAGGATGAACATGGAAGTGAGTTTCTTTCTCAATGATGTCCACTAGAATCCCAAACTACTCTGGAGGAGGGGAAGGTACCGGTGCTACCATCTAGGAGCCTGAAATTGTTATACAATAACCATTGAGATTATGTCTCAACAAGTTCTACCCCACTAAAACTCGATTAGGAAACCAATATGCCATAAGGTTGCCTAAGCACAACATGAATCAGAAGATTTATCTTGGCATCAGTCCCAACCTGCAATTTAGGGTTATATACAAATGTTTCATATATATTGCATCAAAAAATCAATTAATTCACGACAATCGGATCAAATCATTGATTGATCGACCTAATTGATTACATGTTATCGTTCCATCTCTAAGTCATCTCCAATCACCAAATCACAGTACTTTCTCGGGCATTGCTTTCGCCAAGGTAATGTATGCAATGGACAGCACTCATGCGTTCTTTAAGACGCCGTTTTCACCAATGATATCCTTAATCATCGAACCACGTATGTCTATAATGATGCAATAGACACCACTGGTGCATTTTGTAAGGCGTCGTTTTCACCAGTGATTTCCTTATCACCGAACCACGTATGTCTATACCAAAGTAAGTAATAGACAGCACTCGTGCGTTCTTTAAAGCGCTATTTTCACTAGTGATTTCCTTATCACCAAACCACATATGTATATATTGATGCAGGTAATAAACAACACTCGTGCGTTCTTTAAGGCACCGTTTTCACCGGTAATTTCCTTATCACCGAACCACATATGTCTATATCTCGTACCTGATTGGTCTCAGCCAAGAGTATCTCCAAATCAATCTCACAATACAACTCATCAAAGCATTATTAATGCTAAATAACCATACTCAGCCATCTACCAATTGATCATTCAATTTCAATCAATTACAATCAATTTAGGAATAATTCCTCAAATTGCACAATTAATTTAATTCAACACAACATAGAGCTCAAATAAATAAATGGACTACACTATGACAATCAGCACAAAATTTCAGTCATCAGCTATCCCTGCCTAATTTCCGAAAATTAATTAATTAATTAATTTCGAAAATTAATAAATAAATACTAAAAATATAATTTAGGCCCATAATGCCTAATTGAAGTCCAGTAAGGGTTGGGAAAAATTCCGAGATCCATTCAATAAATAGTATAAGCTATTCTCAAGCTAATTACACTAACCACCTAACTAATATGCAATACAATTAATTAATAATCATTAATCCATTCTAATCTAACCACATAATCCTATTTAATTAACATTAATCAACCATTAAAGCATAATTAGTCTACTAAGAATTAGTGAGATTACTCACTTAATTAATGATCCACTACAATCAAAGCAACAAGGACGCGATAGGGTTCGATCCTCTCCAAAGTGGTGATGGCAATGGGGCATGGCTCGGGCCCGAAAAATGGCCCGCAAGCTCGCTGCTCTAGCTAAGAAGAAAAAAAAAATCAAAGTTAGAAGATGCTAGGCTTTCTCTCGGTTGATGGACCGAACGGGTGAATGACAATAGTCTCAAACGAAGGAGAGAAGCCACGTGAGCTTCAGTCAAACCAGCAGCTTTGGTGAAGATTGTTGTTGACCGAAGAAGCTTGTCTCACGGACAAGTGGCACGGAGAGAAGAAATTAACAAAACTTGAACGGTTCGCTTCTGTGATGCTGCAAACTTTGGGCGGAATAATAAAAAAAGAATGAAGGCAATGCAAAGACAGGGCTTCGAGACGTGCAAAGGAAGAGAGAAAAGTGGGGACAAAAGCATCGGTCAAAAGAAACAGAAAAAGTAAGGATAGACTTTCACTAAAATCAAAGCAATTGAGAGAGGAAGGGAAATGGAATACAGTAGGGGGAGAGAGAGACGTCGATGGGGTGGTCTCGCACGCGTGCACGAGAGAGAGAGAGAGAGAGAGAGAGAGTAGTGGGCATGGGGACGTCGGCCAAAAGAGGGAAAATAGAGAGAGAAGAAAAATTAAAAGAAAGTCTCATAACCAAAAATTCTTAGTCTCAAATGCTCTTGTTTAGTCCAAATTGGTCCCCGAAAATTCCCCAGCTAAAGTACTTGATCCTCACTTGCTTTGTTGCACAAAATTTCCCTCGAACAATAAATCTCGGACAACAAAAACAATCATTTTCTTCAATTCCGAATTTTAATTCATTTTTCTTAGGAATCCGATTTTCTAAACAAACAAATTCGGTTGAGGTCCCATTTGAATTCAGAAAAAGTCCAAACAACTTCCATTCATCAATTCACTCACACCAGATGCGAAAAATCCCTCCAAATTGGCCAATTTGAATTTCCGTTCATTTTCTGAATTGTCTTACACGATTTTCCGTAAAAATCCTAGACTCATCAAAAATTCCTTGAAAGATGAGTCGACATTCCTAAAATTCATTGTGACATGATAGAATCCAAACCCAACTCATCATTTTCACCCATCCGCTCCATTTGACAACTCATTCATCAAACCCCAAAGCAAGTAAAGGAGTACGTGCAGTCCTCCAAATTCGATCAGCATCCCATACTTGATACTGAAAAAAAGTACTTTGTTACTCTCCAGATTCCTCCGGAATTTCCTAGACAATGGGTTCAGCAAGGATATTCTCATGTCCATTATGGCATTGTTCGTCTTACTCTCACCTTTCATGGTCATAAAGGCTTACTAATTGTGACAAGAATTGCGTTATTGAATACTAGGTTTTTACAATACCAGCATGCTTGCATTGGTACTGTCCAAACTACGTTAAATGCTGAAATAATCTTTGTGACTTTATATCCAAACTTCAGCATCGCTCTTTTAGACCTTCAGCTATTCTCTTTCTTAAAAGTTCAAGTTCAACTCACTAGAGCCCCTCAAACTGCTGACTCTATAACTGCAACACTTCATTACCAGATGGTTTATCGAATGTAGAACCATACTCTTAATCTAATTTTAACAATGGCAATGAAGATGCTTTGTTCATCTTTATGCAAAATGATCAAGCATCATGCATCCATGTTCCCAAACAGATCCCAAAGGATATGTTGGCCAAACTCCTTCAAAGACTTGGATTACCAACTATGAAAAGCTACACCAACATAACGAGCATTTCCAATGTTTGTTCGGAAAAAAGATGGAACTGTTTCCATCAAATTTGGCAAGGAAAAGGAAGAAAGTCCTTATTCTTCCAAACACTCTTCATGATTGAACCATGCATTCCATAATCAATTTCCGAGCCAAATCCAAAAAAATTTGTTCGACACTTCAACGGTGATGGACATTTTGTCCATTACTACAAAAACAATTATGGTCATTGTTTCTGGGATCCTTTTTGCCAATGTTCCTATTGTACAAATTCCCCTAACGAGGTAGATCCTCTTGCAAGACCTCCACCTCGATGGAAAAAATTGAAAGATCCCATATACCAAAGGTACTTAAATGGAGATCCATCCATTGATACTCTTGGTCAATGTGATAAATACCAATTCATGGTTTCATATGCACCACCTCCATCACCAGAATTCAGTACTACATCCCAAGTTCTACCAGATCCACCAAAAGCACCCCCACCATCTCCTCCTTAGAAAAAACAAGCTCTTTCCCCGTTTTATAAGCTAATCATAAAATGGGCTAAGAAGCATTCTCACCCACTTGAGATTCCAGCGGAACATCATTTTCTTCTTCCATAACCATGTTCCAAGAAGTAGATTTTCCTCCACTTGTCAGGGAAAGTTCAAAACTCTCCTTTCCTACTCTAGAGGAATTCATTAATCCACAAAGCAAATATCGTCATACTCTTAAGATAGCTGCCCCCACTGATGTGGATGAACATGGAAGACAGATAAGAACTCCTACTGCTGAAGCCGTTCTGAATTGGCAATCGGAGACTTTGTTAGCACAAAATAATGCCTTCAAAGCAATTGATTCCAAGATTGGAAATGTGCAACAGGATCTTCGAAAGTATGATGAGACCACCACCAAGAAAATGATTTCTAAATTCCAAAATAGGCTAAATGCCTTGGAATCAGGACAACATCTAGGGTATCATCATCTTGAGAGCCCCAGCTGGAGATAGAAAAACTCAAGAGACAAATCCAACTCCTTGAAGAATGAAGGTTTAGACCTTTTGATCCACTAGCATCTCCTGTCAGAACTAGGTATTTACCTCCAAAACCCCAGCCGTCCATTTTTGCTACCATCCCAGAAGATTCTTTAAAAAAAGAACTAGATATGACAGAATTGCGAAATCGTCTCAAAAACCTGCAGAAAGGAAAATAGAAAATGCCTATAGAATCAAGTTCGATCGTTATAAAAGAAATGCCAAATCAAATGATGTTATCCAATCCGCTAGAATCTTTTCTAAAGGATTTTAGAATTGGGTACTTAGAAACAACCTGACCCTACTATTCAATAGCTTGATCCTACCATTTCAAACGATCAAATTCTACTCCTAGTTGAACAAACTATTCCTATCACTTCTAATACTGAATTAGAATCAATATCATTTTCCTCATCCTCATCCTTTTCAATTCATGATGTTGAATCCCTTCTTGTGGCACCAGTAAATTCATCAATATTCATGGCTGATCCTCCAAATCAGGATATGAAATCAAATTACTCCGAGCCAAAGATTGTTCTGAACAATCCAACACATCATGTGTCCATGGCTTCAAAACAATTTTTCACCATAGATGACATCCCCTACCACAAATGGCCAGAAAGACTCGAAGAGTTTCATACTTGGTTGAATACTCAATCCATTACCAATCATGATATGAATGATGTCCTCTACAATTTTGTCACAAGGTTCACAAGAAGCCTCAAACTTTGGTGGAAATCAGTTTCAAAACAAGACCAAATTCATTTCCTAATGTCACTTGATTTTAGTCATGTCATCACTCTCTTATATCATTTCTTTGTGGGAAAACCCACCGATCTCATAGAAATGAAAAGAAGAGAATTTTTCGAAAGAAAATGCTGCTCCCTCCAAAAGAAATATCTTGATAAGTATTATCGAGAAATACTTCAACTTTTTTATCAGATTAGAGCTGATCCAAATCTAAAACATATCTTCCTAACTTCTATCCCTAAAGAACTATCTCAAATGGTTGAAAGATCCTTTTTTGGAAAATAGAGGAGAGTACAAGATATTCCCTTGGGAGAAATGCAACAAGAAATCCATCTATGCCTTCAAGAATTGTGCCTGAAATGCCAAATGGTCCATACCTACATCACAAATGACAGAGAACTCGAAACAGCTTGTTCTCACCAAAAGTTAAAGATCAAATGTTCCAAGAAAGACCGTGATGGTACTTATGGGAAGTCTTCTTGAAAAAAAGAAACACTTCAAAAAGTACTGGTTAAAGAAGTCCAAACATGGCCACAAGCACTTCCGAAGAAAGAAGAAATTGCGATACCTTCGAAAGAGGAAAGATCGCACAGGCCACAAAAAATCAAATCGCTGCTTCATCTACAACCAAAAAAGAGCATTTTGCCAAAAATTGCCCCCATGCTAGAAAAGGTTAGCATCATTTGATACATCAAATTGAAAATGAAACAGGTATTTCTCTTGAAAATGATGATATCAAATCGCTATTCTCCGTGGGTGAACAAATTCTTTGTGTCATTCCATGTCACCTCACTTCTAGTAAAACTGAGTCAGATTCTGAGTCTGAAGATATTTTTCATATATCATCCACATCTCTAGAACCAAGCTTTGACATATTTTCGAGCCAGACTCATTGTCCCAATTTCCCTGTAAAAATCATCACCTCAAAGTTTGCCAAACCAATTACTGTCATTTCTCTCATTGATAATGGAGCAAGTTGCTCAATTTTGGACACTAAAGTTCTTCTTGAAGAATTTTGGACTCCTTATACCTAGTATTTCAATTCTGCCTCAGGAGATACTTTCTCCACGAATGTCAGAACCACCCCCATAACTATCTAGTTATTCCCCAAGTGTTCAATAGCCACAAAAATCTTCGAATCCAGTCTTCCCAACAAAGACTTAATCATTGATTGGGACATCATGACTCAATCGAACTTGAATTCGCGGTTAATTTCCATTCGGCGCATTTTTAGCGTGACCTAAGTTATCAAGCAGTTTTCATAACATTTTAGGACAAGTGACCCATGGTCGATTTTATTTGAGCTACAACGAACCCACTCAACACATTGGCGACTCTCGATTGTCGTGAAAATCTCGAAGATCCAATATACGACACACGATACCAAAATGACAGTAAAGTCATATTAGTATCGATTGACGAGAATTTTCCAATTTAGTGGAATCACCCATGATCGACCACTTATCTCAATCAAACGGACCTATCTCTAATCTCAAATGGATTTTTAACTATATCGTAATGGCATTTAAAGATAAGCATGATCGAGAAGCCGATTCTTGATCAAATTCTCAAGTCTATTGTCTTAAAATTTCTCAATGGTTTACCCTGACAGTTTAATTATTTCGGAGAGTGATCGACTCTGAGAATAACCTTATAAACGCATCAATGAAATGCCCAATTAATTCAATAGAAAACAGGTTAAATTCAGGATGTCACACCCTTCCCAAGCTCTACTCTAACCCTGATCACTTCTTCTAGGTGGGCCACCCATCTAGAACCTTTTCTACTGTGTCCGCTTGGGATGTTTGTGGCCGGGAGGCCAATCCATGCAATGGGCTCCTTTTATTTGGAACAATGTGCTAGTCCCTCGATACCAGTTCTTGCTATAGCTGATTACCAAAAACAGATTACTCACTTAGGTAATGCTCCTTACTTATGGCAGAATCTCTTATGTGAAATGTGCTTTCTACTCTTGTCATCCAAACTTAATCAACCACCTATTTTTTGGGTGTCCTACTACTGGGGCCTTAGCTACTTTTTGAGCCTCTAGATTTAATATCACTTGGCAGAATAAATTGTGGTTGGATAACTTACAATTGGCTATCAAATATTTATCTAAAGATTCTTTCCACCTTGCTCTCTCCTGGTTTACATTTGATGCCCTATGCAACATCATTTGGAAAGAGCAAAACAATATACTTTTCCATGCGAGGACTCCCTCTCTATTGGCCATGAAGAAGCATCTTAAAAAGGTTGTTAGGGATAAAGCCTTGTCTTTCCACCAGGTGCCTCCCACCACTACAAATCAAAGATTGTTGCGGTGCTGATGTCTTAACCCTTCCATTTTTGTAAACTAACTTCTGTCCTTTTCCTACTCCAATGGGGAAGCCTTCTATTACCTACTCTTTCTATTCGGGTGAAGGACTTAGTTGAGTAAGGGGTTATTCCTAACCATTTTCTATTTGATGGGTCCTACTGGTGTCGTGGAAGTTGGAGATGGGGCTGCATCCGATTTCTTCATAAGCTCCTTCTATGGTGTGGACAATCTTATCTACCAATCCTAGAGTTGGGAACCTGTCCCCTTCCTCCTTTTCAACGGCATCCTTCTCACACTTGCCCTATTTTTTTTGATTTAAGGGTTGCCTCGTGCTGCCGGGTCTTCCATCTTCTTCCTTTTGTTGGTGGCTAGTTTGTTGGTTGTTTTTTGCCATTGTTTTGGCTTGTTTCTACTCCTATGCAAGTTATGGCTCTCCTTTTCTCGGCACCCTTCCACTTGCTTTGACTTGTTTGTCTTCATGAGTGTAAATCTTTGGTGCTGGTTTCCTTGCTGTATAGCTATATAGCTCCTTGGTTTAAAGTCAATATATCTCTTACATTTTACCCAAAAAAAAACTATAGTCCGTTTGAAATTTTTCCTTTGATTACACAATTGAGAATCTTCAAAACTCTAGAGAACATAGTCTTAACAAAATTCATCTAGTAATACATACATCATACACACAATGGAAGATCCTAAAACTTACCCACCTTGTGCTTCACATATTTCCCCACCCAGTAGGGGCCAACACCATGCCCTCACATAGCCTTGCTACAAACCACCAAGCCACTCCTTCAAGTGAAACTAATGTTGTGGAGCCATCGCTATGACCAAATCAACAACTTGTAATTGCCTCGTCATCTACAATCCTTGGATTCACTGAACTCATAAAGGAAAACCACTAAAACCTTATGTCTAGCTAATCCAAAACATGGAGAGACATCTCTCGTTGCCGATACAATCAAGCAAAACACTCCATTCCAACCCCACACATTATAGGTTCCAACGGTCCTAGGACTAGGGATCGGCCCAATCCCCTTAAGAACTAGATCAGGATTGACAAGGTTGGACCAATCTTAGGTTGGTTCAGGATCAACTTTGGACAAATGATCACCCCTAAAATAAATACCTATATAAGTTAAGTTAAAATTAAATGGACAAAAGGCACAAAAAATCATAAGCTATGTTTATTGTGATATATTTACGCTAAACTTTTTTATGACACAAAAATCTCAAATTTATATTTATGTGACATATTTACTTCCGTTAAAATTCTATCAATCAATGCTATTAAAAATTTGCTTACATGGATGCTAGAAAAACAAGCCGTATTGACATGTCGTCCATGTGACTTAAGTTATTTTGACTGAAAAATCATCTACTTTAATAGTGGATAAATGTGTCACATAGGTATAAGTTTAAGATATTTTATTTCACAAGAAAAAGTTTACTCTAAATGCATTACAATTGACATAATTTAAAAGTCAAGAAGTAGGGGTGAGCATGGTCCAGCTTGGGTCAGTCCATCCCTTAACCCTATGACCAACCCGCACAATATTGGTTCACAATTTTTGAGACCAAAGATTGACTCTATTGAGCTTAGGATCAAGGATCGGACCGATCTAATGAATTCGGTGATGAGCGAAGTTAGTTAAGAGAGCCGATAGATGAACGTTAAGTAAGGTGAGCGTCAAGTGAGGCAAGCAACAAGTAGGATGAGCATCGAGCGCACGAGTGACCAAAAGCGAGCGAGACAAGCGGAGAAATTGTTTCTTTTGATTTTGGCAAATTGAAAAATAAGAGGACAAATAAGACTAAAGAGAATGAGTATTAGAAGAGGATGCCGTGAAGAGCTGTTTATACTTTTTTGGATGCCATGATGACTCTTCACAAAAACTTTTTTTTTTCATTTGTAAATTATCGTTTTAACATTGTAAAAGACATAAAAAAAAATTCTAAGTTATTAAAGAATGGTGTAAAATTACTTAGACTCCTCGTTAAGAAGCTATTTAATGTTGTTGACGTCGTTTTTTTTAGGGTTAAAAAAATTATAAATAATATATTATATGGTCATGGTTGGTCCGGATTGAACCGACCCTAAATTCCCAAGACCAATGATCAATTTGCACAATACCGGTCTAAGAATTTTAGGACCAATGACCGATTTAATCTTTTGAAAACCAAACAAGATCGGCAGGGTTAAGCCGATCTAGGGTTCTCATTCCAAGGTTGATCCTAGATTGATGCTCACCTCCATCAAGAAGTTTGGGTAAATGTGTCGCATCTTGAATGGTTAAGGGTTTTTGCCACTTCTTTTTTCAATTTAAAAATAAAAAGAGTCTAGTGAGGCAGTTCGCACGTTTCAATATCTTAATGGGCTAAATAAATTAAGGCTGTGTCATGTTTTTCAATTTAAAAGTACACTTTGTGACAAATTTTACCCCCAAACTATTTTTTTTACCACAAAAAAACTGGTATACATTTGACAAATTTACCCCAAATTAGTACACTTGTAACAAATTTACCCTATGTTAGTTTTCGTTAAATTTTATTCTCAAATTATTAGGTTAAATGACATGTGACGGTTGGCGGTATCTATACCAATTTAGGATTTTACGCTCCGTTTGTCAGTGATTTTTTTGTGGCACATATGGTATATTTGTCACAAATTTCGATCAAATAAATTATCTTAATGGGCTAAATACATGTTTTAAGGCTGTGTAATGTTTTAAAAAATAATCATAAGTTTTAGGTAAAGTTACCAGTTTAGGATTTTTAGGCTCTTAAATTAATCATCTGAAATATATTTATAACCATCCTTTTCCTCTTCCTCTTTTCAGGTACAACGAGTCTCTTATTTTTATGCTTTTTCGTGTGAGAAATTGGCTTTTCATGTCGCGTTCCACGTGGCGAGATTATGGGATGATTTTCTATACATAATCTGGCAAGCGATTAATTAATAAGGAAAGTCGAATCCAAAGAAATATAATAATAACGAAATATAATTAAAATATAATTCATTCTTAGTGCCCTCCCCCTCCTGCCCGTTTCGCTCCCTCCACTCTGCAACTACCCTCTCTCCCCCCCTCCCTTTCTCTCTCTAGCGCGCTCGCTCTTTCTCTCTCTAGCCCTCCCTCTCTTCCTCGTTTTTTCGCCTTATCTCTCTGAATTCCATTTTCCATGGCCATGAGGGGGGAAGAGAAGGGCGTGCTGGTGTGCCGCGGCATCCCGGGCCTCGCCGCCGCGGTGACGGCGGAGGGCCGCCGGCCGCCATTGTGGAGCCGGTCGCGGCTGTGCCTGAGGACCGGGGATCCCGGCGGCGGCGGCGGGGGGTTCGCGGCGCTCTCGGTGGCGGAGAAGGGGGAGCGGCGGAGGAGGAGCGAGTGCGAGCCGACGCCGGCGCAGCTGCTGAAGCACCCGCTGGCGACGGTGGCCCTCGTGCCGAGGGACGCGGCGCTGTTCGTCGCCGGGGCCATCGCGGGCGCCGCCGCGAAGACCGTCACGGCTCCGCTCGACCGGATTAAGCTTCTTATGCAGGTGCACTGTTTTCTTTTTATTTATTTTATTTTATTATTTTTTTTTTTTTCTGCTTCTGTTAGTTTTGGCGGGCTTCGAATTCAGTGGCATTTCCTTTGGCTCGGGAGGATGAAATTGGTTTGGCCTCGTGTGTTTGGATTCGAGGAAAGTGATGTGACTACCGATTATTTGAATTTTGGATTGTTGTAGGGGAATAAGCTACGTTAACTATGAAAATTGAAAAACTATAATCTTCAAATGTTGTTCTTGTTTTTCTGTTACTGATTTACGTTCTTGATATCTCCGGTTTATAGTGCAATCGATTGGTCGTGGCGAAATTCAGCTACTGTTATGACACGGCCATGTGTTTGGACAGTATGTTGCTGGACTGCACATGGGAATGATCCTCTTCCTCAGGATATATTCATGACAGAACAGGTTGTGAGGAATAATGTGACAAATGCAGGGCCGAGGTCGTTTGGATTTTTGGATTGATTGCCTTGATTTTTTAGTTTAGGGTCATCTTCATGAGTGGATGTTCCTTTGGAGTGGAGAATGGATGTTTCTTCTGGTTGTATCAAATGCTTTGACTGGAAGTGTTGGAATTGTCTCTTTGCTGTGCCTGCTTTTTGGGTATCACTTTTTCATAAAGGTAGATTTCTTGAGCTCGGGGCTCACTAGACTCTAGTGAATTTGCTGCCTTTGACAGACTCATGGGGTTCGAGTTGGACAACAAAGTGCAAAGAAGGCTATTAGTTTTGCCGAGGTAAGATATATTTCATTTAGCTGAAATGTTTTTCCTGATCTTTTAATCTTGATAAGTTGGAAAAATAGTTATTTCATTTGGAGTTAATATTCTCGAAAAGCACAGTTTAATGGAAATTGGTGAGGGAACCTTCCTTCTGAGACAAGTATGACATTATCTGTCTCAGCATTAAGTTGCTTTGTCTTCATACTAGAAAACCGGGTGCCCACAACCTATGGAGCCTTGATAAAAGAAGAAAGTTCTTTCAATGTCTGATGGTCTTATAAGTCAGATAAGATATGTGTGTAACTTAGCGAGTTATCCATATACAAGATTGTTGCATCTGGCAACCCGCAAATTTTCATATCAGGGCATAAAATCTTGTTGACATCATACTTTCAATTTTTCTTCTATAAAAATCTGGAATCCTTTAACCAGATATTCACTCTTACTTCAATCAATGAACTTGTTTGTAAATTTCTCATCGACTTCCCTTCTAGTACTACTCTATTCTAAGCACCACGTAAAAAAATCTGTCAAATTCTTTCACTGGAATTGTAAGATGAGATATTAAGACTGTCTTGTCACATAAAAATGAAATCGTATTATTCAACAAAATTTAGGTATACCATCTTGTGAAGTTGCACTATAGAACTTTTTGGTAGTTGATCAAAATAATCGCATGGTGAAGATGAAATAAGGTGGTGTTTTGGCCCAAAAAACCAATGATATCATGGAAATTTGAATAAGTAGAATTCGCTACTTCTTCTGGACTTTTATATACCCATCTTTGATCCAACGCTGTCTCTGGAAATCTTTCTTTTTCCTTTCCCATCCATCACCTAGTAGAAATCCAATATGTTTGAATGCAGGCTATCACAATGATAGGCAAAGAAGAAGGAATGAAAGGTTACTGGAAGGGCAACCTCCCGCAGGTTTGTTGGCTTTATAACTCACTATTGGTTCACAAACTCCTATGTTTACGTGCATTATGCCCATGTCTTTATGTTCCAGGTGATAAGAATCATACCATATAGCGCCGTCCAACTTTTTGCTTATGAATTTTACAAGGTACATATGAAGCCATCTTGTTTTAACCCTTCCCAAAATTGGTGATGGAGAAGTCAGTGCGTACTGCATGACACTAATGTTATAATTTTTTGGTTCTTGGAATAGTAGAAACTCTTGAAGGGAAAAGATGGTGAACTTTCTGTTGTTGGAAGACTAATGGCTGGCGCTTGTGCTGGCATGACTTCTACCTTTGTAAGTATGCAGAGCCTCAAGAAAAGCTGGGTTTATTGGGAGTTTCTGAAAATTATAATCTGTCTTTCTAGTAAAGGTTCTGTTCCAGTCACTGTTACTAATGAATATAACGTAGGTTCTCTTGATATTTTTTTTATGTGACAAAATCAGTGTAACGACATCTATCTACTCCCATGTAGGTCACCTACCCATTGGATGTCCTACGTTTGCGCTTGGCAGTGGAACCCGGACATAGAACGATGTCACAGGTATATTCAATCTCTTCAAGTGATACAATGCAGATGCAGAGATTACCTCTCATTACAGATGTCGGTTGATTATTTTTCTTTCTTTTCTCTAAGGTTGCCCTGAGCATGCTGAAAGAGGAAGGGCTGGCATCATTTTACAAAGGTCTAGGACCCGCTCTAATAGGAATAGCTCCTTACATTGCAGTGAACTTCTGCATGTTTGATTTGTGAGTGCTCTCATGTTGTTAGTTATATTCTGTCGAATCATGCATCCTCAGTGAAGGCCAGATCGAGATGATACTTTTGATGGATAACAGGATAAAAAAGGCATTGCCAGAGAAATATCAAAAGAGAACCGAAGCATCTCTCATAACAGCATTGCTCTCAGCTGGCCTTGCCACAATAACGTGTTATCCCCTAGACACCGTCAGAAGACAGATGCAGATGAAGGGTGTCCCTTACAAGACAGTTCTGGATGCTTTTCCAGGTGATTTGATCCTGGCAGTTTGTCATCATCACTGTGTTTTCAGCATCAGAGCAACATCACTAAAAGGATAGATACAGTAGCAGATCAGAATACATGATTGCTAACAAGGATGTCGCACCAGTGATAGTGAATGTCACCCAAATATGATGCCTTCTTTTTCGATTTCTTAGTTATGATGCCATGTGAGAGATTGGATGCTTTCCCCTGGTCACAATATTAGAATCTGCATTTGGCTTCTCATGGATTGACTGACATGATTAAGGAGGATTCTTTTTTTAGACTCTGATATACCATATTTTGAGCTCGGATTCATTGATGGGGTTTTTAATTAGGCATGCTTTCAACAGATAGTTTTTCTGTGTCATCTAATAGCATCTGCGCTATATCTGCAAGCACTTGTGCATTTGCTTTCTTATATGAATCTTGATTCATTTCTTCAAGCAGGTATTATTGAACGGGATGGAGTGATTGGCTTATATCGAGGATTTTTGCCAAATGCATTGAAAAACTTACCAAATAGCAGGTTACTATGATTTCTCTCACCTCCTCTTCTTCCTGAATTCCTGTTCAGAGTTTCTCCTCCATTGTGCTTTGTGAATTCTGGGACTAGGGAAATACATACAATTTCCTTGTAATCGTCAAGTTTTCAGCTTTGTTGGCCTAATTTGGCTGTGGCCTATAAATGATGTCTTCATGAAAGTATTAACTGGGGTTTTATTAGAATCTTAGCCGTCAATCCCTTGAGATAATTTTCATATCTTTGATGAGATGCAGAGAAGTTTAAGTGATATTCTTTGATGGAATTATCTGTGTGCTTTTTGTATTTTGTATTGTTATTTTGTTTTTCCTTTCTGTGTTGTCTAGAAAATAGTTATATGAAGTTCCAGGGGATGAATATTAGTGTCAGCTGCTCCTCCTTTGTCCTAGTTGTTCTCCCACTCCCATGAACCCAACCCAAAGTTTTTGGTTTCGGCCATTTTTCATCTAGGTACTTATATGTTTCCTTCTTTTTAGAATGCTCTGGTGCCTCTTAGTACTTGTGCCTTCAAAATCTTGTGTTGGACCAGGGAAATTGCGGGACTTGTCAAGTTTTCATACATATGTACATGATCTTAATCTACTTGCTTGCATGCATACTTATGACGATATGCAAATCTCCATTTGCATAACACTGAACATGTTTGCCCATCTTTCCTTCCTGCAGCATTAGGCTTACGACATTTGATACAGTCAAACGCTTGATTGCTGCCGGTGAAAAAGAGCTCGAGAGGATTAAGGAGGAAAACCGCCTGAAACAAAATGGAGCAGCCGCCGACATTTAAAAGATCCAATTCTTTCAGTCATTATTTCTTCTTCTTTTTCCGTCAAAATATTGATTTTTGCGGGCATATATATCAAGCAGGATGGGAGCCATTGTTTACGACCGGGCTTTCGCACTAGGAGATGGTATCAGATAGTCCAACGGTTGCTCAATCTTTGGCATGACTCAGGGGGGTCCTTGAGAAGTTATCGTTCAAGCTGGTCGGCGGGCAATTTTTTTCTTATTTTTTTTGTGATGTAGCGTTGGATTATTTTGGTTTTTACCTGTCATTACGTCTCTGTAGTGTACACATTCTCTTAGAACCGAGCTTCATGGGTTACTTGCAGGTCAATGCTGCGTCCCCCATACCTCTGCTTGGACGCGAATAGTTTCTGTGGATGCTACAGTTTCGAATACACAATTACTTTCTATGATGGTGATAGGCTTGATTAGTTTCCCCGTCCATCGATTAATTTCGAGTCTTCTTCTTGGTGGGTTGAGAATGTCAAAAGGATTGGATCTTCTTGCAGAGGAGGCATTGCGTTTGCTATCACGTCGAAGAAGGGCACGCATTTCGCAGTCGTTGGATCGCGAAATGAAATGATAGATCTCTAGTTGAAAATTGTAAGAACTACATATAAGAACTACATATATATATATATGTATATACATGTATATATATATATATATGGTACGAAATTTGTATTGGAATCAAGATAAAACTGGTTATGAAACGGCTCTTGGCCAATGTGCAGTTTGTTTACAGGATTGCTTGAATTCAGTATGTTGAAAATCGAACCGCAAAAACAACCGATTTGTTCAGTGTTAAGTTTAGCACCCGCCATAATCCGAATTTTATAAAAATTTTGAAAAAATACATGTGAATCTGCATTTTAACGTTTATATATCACGGATCTTTCGAGCATGTGTTTGCAAAACTTAGATCAAGCAAAAAATAAAATGAAAAAAGTTTACTTTGGAAGTCCTACTGCTAATCGAACCAAACTGGTCAATGCTATTAAACCGAACATACCAATCTAAAAGAACAAAAAAGAGCAAAAAATGATCGGAAGACACATCTTTAGTAATCGAACTAGTTCAACTAGCAAGTTCAATTTTGAAATCTCTATTTGCAACCTGTTGCGTTAATGTGCTAGTTTTCACCTTACCCAATTTTGTAAAGAATTTCGCAAAAAAACATCTTTAAACATATTGGTATAATTACACGATACGATTGTTAGGAGGAAATTGGTCAACATCTTTATCTTTTTCGAAAAAGTTCAAATAGAATCCCCAAGTGAGACTGTTTATTCAAAAAATCCTTAGAATGAATCATGTCCCAAACAAGGCTCTCAAGTGAATAATTTAGTCTCAAAACACAATCCGACTCATTGACCGGTCAAATTTTCATCAGCCAGCTAACACGCCATTTTTCTCATTGTTGACACATAAATTATCATTACAGTCACGTGCTAGCCATGAGGGATATTGACATTCAAAATCATCTTCACTGTCAGGGGCTAGTTATGATCAACATCAACCCAACTCATATCAGTCATAGAGACGAAATATGGCCAAGGTTTTCAAAAGCCCTTGAGCTAGATTTTGATGGGCCTACAAGTAGAAATGTGTGATTCGATAAAGCAATTGATTACCATGTGTCCAGGCCAAGAGATACTACTATAGACATAAAATTCAAATAGAATTAGCATCAAAGGCGAGAACAATCGATACTTAAAAGGGCATGCAAAATCAAAGGTGTGGTTAATAATTGCTAAACAAGTCATGTGTGCATCGTCGAACAAGTCACAAGGTAACAAGATATGGATAAAGCAGTTAAGCGGAGAACATAAAGCAACTTTCAAGGAGGGATCAACCAACCAACAATTACTAGATTGGCCTATAAATGCTGCAGACAATCCAACGAAGAGCCCCCGAACAACATATCAAAATCTTTTATCTTATCCTTTTAATTATCTTAGCCAAGCCTAGTTTAGCCATAGCTTCGAATTCCCATTGTAGATTCAATTTCAACAAGTGTCTATATTTTAGGTTGTGCTATTGATTAGATTTCAGGGTTATCCCACCATCCAAAGTCGTCGATTAGATTCCGATGTTGTGTCCTCATAACCATTTAAGAGCAGTACCTATCAGGTATTGTTTCCACCATCCAACGTCGTTAATTAGATTCCAACATTGTGTCTTCATATCCATCTTGAAGCAACACCTATCTGATGTTGTTTCCGGTGTTTAGCATCGTCAATTAAATTTTGATATTATGTCCTCATATCCACCTAGGAGCAGTACCTATTTGGTATTGTTTTTACTATTCAATGTTATTGATTAGGTTCCGACGTTGTGTCTTTGAATCAATCTAAGAGTAATGCCTTCCCATTGTTGTTTTCATTGTTCAGCATTATTGAACTAGTTTTGATATTGTATGAATTATTTGATCTTACTAGGCTTTCATTAGCTTATTGAAGTGTGTTTGAATTAAGATACTGATTATCATTGATTCCAAGAATGTACTAAACAACTCCATTAAATTCAAGACTATATAATATATCTCTATTAGCACTTGACCCTTTCTATCCAATACTAAAACAAAACCTAAATCCCCTTAAATAAAAATCAAAACATAATACTTAGTGAATTTCGTTGCAAGATCCAAAACCAATGAAACACTCATCATGGCTAAGGTTATTTATTTGTTTTTTTTTTTTTCCCTTTTCTCTCCGTTTTGTATCGTGAGCTAAGAGTATGCCTTGAGACTAAATTGTTCTAGGACTTTTGAAAAAAAAATTAAAATTAAAAATTCCACTCTAGGGACCTCTTTTGAGAGACGAATAGTTCTATAAGGCTCTTGCTACAAAATTTTCCAAATTTCTTTATGTCAACCCGATCTTTTATGGGAGGAAGAAGATAACAGAGAGTCAGCATGTCTCAAACGGTGCACCTCTCGTTCCCGCACCGCGCCTTCCTCCTCTCCCGCCGGCCCCGCCGGCGGACAAGCAGCCGCCAAGACGGCGGAGCCCCGCCGCCGCCACCTCCTCCTCACTCCTCCTGCGCCCGCGTCTCTCCTCCGCGCGCCGCCGACCACGGAGACGCCGCCATTCCCAGGTGAAGCTCCGGAACCTGCTTCTTCCCCCCCCGCGGCGTTCGTGACGTGCGGTTTTTCTTCTGGAGCAGGTGCGAGGCTCCGTCTCCCGTGGTTCTGGTGGAGCGGTACGGCGACGGCACCGCTAAGAGGTTCGTTAGCTGATCGCTCTCCTTCTGTTTTTTTCCGAATGTTCTCGATTGCGCTCTGCCGTGGATTTCGTACGAATGAACGCTGGAATCGAAACTGAGCTCGACGAGTTTCGGCTCGTCAGACCAAATCACGCTCTCTTGCATCGTTCATCATAGTGAATCGATCCCTCCGCGGAGCTCTCTGAGACGTTGCCGAGGAGCTAAATAGAGCCGAGGTTAGGTCGATCGCTTGTGGAAGAAAACACAGTGCCCTTTTCGAGTTCCCGCCGTTCGCCCGAACTGAAAGTGATGCTGCGGTTCGATAAATGGAGGAGGGAACGAATGTTGTTCTGCATTTAGTTTTTATGTCGTTATGGAAATGATGATCATGTTCTCTGTACGGCATGGGCTAAAAAGCTTTGCTGTGGCAAGTTAATGTGGTTCTGGTTTTCCCGACTTTTGCTCGACTCTTCTCGTGTATGCAGGTATACATTACATGACAACTCGCTGTCGAAAATTTCTCTTGGAAAACACATATCGGACGAAAATGAACTCGAGGGGACGCGTTCTGATGACCTGAAATTAGCGTTGCTACCCGATTCCGTAAAAGATTTTATATTCCCCTCGGGCTTTCCAGGTGAGCAGCATCTGTTGTCTGGGTTAAGGTTTCGATTGTTGCGATTTCTGCTTTTGGTGGTTTTTGTGTTCTTTAGTCTTTACTATGTTTCTTTTTTGTATGCTTTCTCATGTTCCTTGCAGAGTCAGTTTCGGATGATTATTTGCAGTATATGTTGTTACAGTTTCCCACGAATGTCACTGGATGGATTTGTCACACGCTGGTCACCTCGAGTCTCCTAAAGGCATGTCACTGTCAGCTGTCAAGCCTAATATTCTGCTTTATATTCAATATGTTGTGTTAAATGTGTAGTTTTGGCCATTATCTGGCTCTGTATCAAGGATTTTTGTGCCAGAAAACTTGGAATTCAGTACTTGTCATGCCATAGATTCTGGATAAGAACATCAATAACTTGTAGCACGATAGTGCAGGCTGTTGGTGTGGGCTCTTTCTCAGGAAGCACTGCTGCTGCTTCTGCTGCTGCCATTAGGTAACATCTCTCTCTCTCTCTCTCTCTCTCTCTAGATTCATGCATTAGGATACATGCACACAGACATAGAAAGCATGCAGCAATGAATAGAGACAAGGTTATATGTGCACAGACTAGAAAACCCAGATGCAGGCACATAACTATGTCCTGCTGCTGCATTTGAACACTGCACTCATGCATATATTTGCTTCTCCCGCCGTTAATCTTTTGTGTAAGTTATTGTCTATAATCTTCCATTTCCACTTTCATGTGAATCAAATAATCCATTTGTAGGAATGAGCTGTGCTTCTTTATCTGTTAATCAGATGGGTGTCAAAGGATGGCATTGGAGCTGTTGGCCGTTTACTTATCGGTCTGTATATCCTGAATATAGCTTGAGGGTAGAATTTGCTTCCACTGTAATTTGCTCTAATAGCTGTTAATTTTCCAGGTGGCCGATTTGGGAACGTCTTTGATGATGATCCAAAACAGTGGCGAATGTATGCAGACTTTATTGGCAGCGCTGGAAGGTATTGGTCACTGTATTGGGCATCAGTTATTTGGATATCAAATCTTAGTTGTAATGAGAATACACTGTTAAATTTGTGCAGCATCTTTGATCTGACAACTCAACTTTATCCTGCCTATTTCTTACCGCTCGCATCTCTCGGTAATCTTGCCAAGGTAAATAATAAGTTAAGCTTGCTGCAAATTTCTTTCCAAAAGGCATAAGCCTGTCACTAAGCTTTAATTACTCTGCCATAAATTAGCTTTAATTCCTTTGGTGCACCATTTATTTACATGCTGTGGGCTATCTGAAATGTTCCAGAGTAGGTATGGCCGAGATTTGGTGGGACTTGAGATACAAAACTCTTTGAGTGTTGATTGTTGTTAATAAGCTTTGAATCATACTTTTACATTGACTGAATTTTGGCATGAAACCATAATAATTTTCAAATTCAAAGAGCGTCATGTTTGATTAAAGTTTTCATCTTACATATCAACATATAACGAAACTTATTTAATGAGAAGTTGGGACCATAGATGGGGGAAGGTGAATGGCTTTCAAGGATTGGGTAGCTGAGCCTCTATATGCAGAATGGAAAAAGCCCTTGAAATAAAATTGACCATGAGCTAGGATGCTATCAGTTAAGTGTAAGTTTTAGAGTGAGTTGAATTGGCCATCTTGGCATAGATAGCCAAAAGAAAATATCCGTAGCATGAAGAAGACAGTTTGGAAGCAAAAGAGAGATGGATAGAATGATTGGAAAGGAGTAAATTCTGACAAAAATATTTTTTTTTTTTTTCTATATTGTATCTTTGTTGAATATCATGCTCTTCAGACTTACATAAGCAACCAAAGCAGACTAAATTTAATTGAAACAGTTAAGTTAAGCGGAAGAAGAAAAGGAAAAGGATGTTGGCTTTGCTTGTTCTTGCTTAGTGGACTCTTGGACGATTCATTCTTTTCCTTGCCTTTTTTTGGTGGTGGCTAGGGGCTGGATTCCTAACTTTCATAAAAATCAGAAAAAAATTCATAGTGCCAACTGAAGTCTGCTCCTTTAAGATTAAAGCAAGAGTGCTTAAATGCATGAGATGATAAAAAAACTGGGCTTCCATGCAGTGGTATGAATAGGTGTATTGGCTCTCCACATGCTTTACCTCACACATGACTGGACTGCTTCTCCAACTGCTAAAGATTTTCTGCTTATTGCCATATCTAATCTAATTTTTCTTTGTTTGTTGAAACATCATATGAACAGGCTGTTGCGAGAGGGTTAAAAGATCCTTCCTTCCGTGTGATTCAAAACCATTTTGCAATCTCTGGAAATCTGGGTGAAGTAGCAGCCAAGGTATAACTACCACAATGCTGCTGCAAATGTCAGTGCACATGATAATGCAAATTTGAGATTGTGATCTTGGTGTTTTATTGCCATTCCTTATCTGTTTCATTCTTAAAGCATCTATTCTAATTTTGTCCTCATTTGATGATGGATTTTACACAAATAGCTTATTGACAAGGTTAGGTACACTTAGATTTGATCATTTTATGAAAATGGCATCCATGGATGCCTTATCCGTGCCAAGATCAGCCTAGCAGGCTGTCACCATCAGACTAGGCGGGCCACGGGGAGATTTGGATGAACATAACTGATAATTTCTGAGAATCTCAATCTTCTATTAAACCTTACTTAAGTTGTCTTTTGTGCTTCCTGACAAGTCCAGAATGTTCTGAAACCTTATCAAAGCAGCACCGTGCTTTTTCTGGAAGCTTCATAAGCAAGTATCAGTAGTATTGAGCAAATAGTCAATCTGATTTGCATGATATGGAGCACATGTTTCCTGTGGAAATGATGTCATAGTTCACCTAGTAATGCATCTTAAAAAGTATTTAAAAAAGAGCTTTAACCTACTACTTTTATGACATGTTGGATGCATCTTCGATTCTTTTTTTGTTGTCATTGATTGACATGTGAACAAAGTTTCTTCTGCATTGCTCTGTTGTAGCATGAAAAGCAATGTCACTGCAATTGATCATCATCTATATTATGCTCTATTTGTTTTCTATTCTCCTGAATTATAAGTGTCAATATGGAAGCTGATGCTGGCATAACTAAATAGTAGCTGCTTGTCTAATGAAAGCAGCTAGCTGCGAACTGGCTAGAATCATGCTTATGAATTTTGTCAGGAAGCATTTTAGTCAAAAGAAAGGGCCAGGAACAACCTCGTCTTAGATTGTCTCTTTAATCTTCCATGAAGGCCATCTTCTGCTTTTCCTGATGATTGTAGAATGTTTTCAGGAGGAAGTTTGGGAAGTAGCTGCTCAACTGCTCGGTTTAGCTATAGGGATACTTATTTTGGTAAGTCATCTGCTTTACTAAAAGGTGATGTCCTATTTCTTTAACTTAGGAATGTATTGTACATGAAAGAAACATCAGTTCACATTGATTTGCAATTACCGATGCAGGATACACCTGGTCTTGTTAAATCTTATCAGTCTATAGCATTGACTTGGACGAGTGTGAGACTTTTTCACCTTTGGTTACGATATCAGTCTCTCTCAGTGTTGAAATTTGATACGGTACGTTCACACCTATCATTGACCATCAAGAGAAAGAAGGCTAGGAATGATAATTGTTTTTGTGCTAGTAGAACACCCTTTTCAAGGTTCTATGCTATTCTTCCACTTTTCTCGAAGACCCTGCTATCTGCTGGTTAGACAGAATTAGATAAAGGAGGATAGTAGTAGGAGGTAGATCATTATAATCATTGCTTTTCTTAACTGATGATTTAATGCGATCATTTTGGCAGATAAATATCAAGCGTGCTCGAATACTTGTAAAATCACATGTGTCAAGCTCAAAAGTTCCTGGTAAATTTATACATATTTCAGGTTTTTGTGATTCTGATTCTTCTTCAGTTGATCAGTCGTAATGCCTAATTGATTTAGGATGTGATGAATGCAATGCAAGAGAAAATATTCTTGTTTGGCAAAGATTTTTGAAGCCATACATACGTTTTGGTGTGCCATTTGAAGAGATGATAAGAGGTGAGAAGGCTATTTCTCAGGTATGCAGAATTTATGGCCTCATATGGTTAAAGTCTATTTCCTATTACATCAAGTATTGAGGAAACTTTCGGACTCAAATTCCCTGCCAGGGTCCAGGATTTCATCCTGTCAAACTGGGTTGCATATTTAGGCTGAATAATAATGATTTTTCTTACCTCTTTTGGCCAAAATGAGATGCGACTTTTTTAATTTGAAGAACGCATACAGTATTGTGAGAGTCAGTTTTGTGCTCAAAGAAGTCAGTTTAATTAGTTTATCATTACTTACTACGCTTCTGAAGGGACTTTAGACAGATCAAAAGGTGACTATTGCTCAATCGGCAGTGAATACTGTTTCCTTTATTGAACTTGGATGAACTTGCCACTAACTTAAAATGATTGTGCAAAAATATTTTCTTGGCCACTTGAAGCGATCTTCTTAATTCCCAATTCTCAAGTTGATTTCTTAATTAAAAAAAGCTGCTTATTTGAACCTAACTTGGTCGGGTTTCACCTGATTAAATTAGTTTGCTGGATGGATGTTTTTCCTCATTAGAGTCAAGAATCAATTCTTGATTGAACCCAAAAAAAAAAACGAATCAGTTCTTATTGGCTGGAAAAGAAATATGCTAAAACATCTTTTTTCTGCCCTTAGGTAAGCGAACTTTTGAAACTATATGGAAAGGAGGAATACATTCTTAGTGTAAATTCAAGTCATGAAGACTTTGAGATCTTCATTGCATTTAAGGTATGGCTTTTTAACTTAAGCGATGGGGCCAGAAATGAGGTAACTCCATGTGTGCATTGTTTTTTCTCTAATATAATCTCCTCTAATCAGGTCGGAGCTACAAGTTCATCAGTGTTGCGGGGTCTCTGGCAAGCTAATTGGCTGCATGAGAACTGGGACAATGCAGCCGATGTAAACTATCAGCTGGCTTTGAGCCTTTCCGAGATGGAAAAGAGGTTCGAAGATTTTCTGCAGCAGCTGGATGAAGCTGGTTGGGATAGACATAATATAACTCTGAGGGTTCCGAAGGAAATCTTGATTGATCAGATTTCTGCAATATGACGGATTGAGTCATAACTGTAAATGCTGGTCCAACAGAACAAGCCCTCGAACAAGTCATAACTTTGGAGTCGTCAGGTTGGCAATCTATACTTAAGCTGGTTTCTTGGGCTATATGGTCAACAGCCAGAAATTTTGCGGCTCTTGCCTAATCCAAGCTGCTATACGTAGTTTTCGATTCTGACCTTCTATTGCTTGGGAGGAGGAAAGTATCCAGTTGTTGTCTGCATATAGAGTTTGGCCTTTTACTAGGATGTCAGTGTCCGTGTCCAACATTATCTGCTTTGACAAGGCAAACAAGACAAGGAAAAGAAATACGTCTGACTCGGGGAATATTCATTTCCAAGAGGTCTCTACATGGACGAGATTATAACCGCGTCATCATACTTTTAGCAATCACTTGGCTCGGTGGAATTTGTAAAATCTTCTAAACAGTTGAACTTTGATCATTCGTTCTATGCAGTTCTCTATAAAAGCTGATGTGATGTGGTGTCTTTCATTTTGGTGGACAAGTTCTGCAGCGGCGGTCTTCTACCGTTCCCCTTGTAACGGTTGATAAGGCTGTAATATCACATCTAGCACAACTATGATGTAATTATATGAGGGAGTGACCCTCGGGTGATTTGTTTTCATATGCCTGGTACGTGCCTCAGGCAATGGTTTTCGATGGCAGGTCACACCAGATGCCCAAGGTTCCTAGTCTCGGGTGAGCCCAGCCTTGCTTGATTCGGCGTTCATCCTCAGGCGAATGGCCACGGCGGAGACCCTTGGCTGGGGTTCGGCAGCGGATACTAGTTAACAGCAAAGCAGCAAGAACTTATTCTGAACGCAACAGATGGACTGATGCAAAACTTACAAGTCGGTGCACCTTTCGAATCAAGTTTCAGAGCCCGGGGGTTAATTTAAATCGCCGGAAGTTGGTGGCTCTTTAATGGAAGATACGCGTTTAGTCTTTCTTGCTTAAGGTCTTCCGGTTTCAGCTATTGCACTTAAATTCCTAAGTAGCTAAGACCGCGATACATCCATCGTGCTTCATTTTTTATTAATTTCATGTGATGACAGCCAACTTCGCATTCTGCGGCGACCGTGATTTCAACCCAAACTTAATGAGTGATTATGACCTAACAATAGCAACACTATAGCTAGCCACTTTATGGCCATCCCACCTCCTTGTCCTCACCGGGCTAAAAGGAAGTCAGGAGTGGAACGAGGCGCCGATCCCGCCTCATTTATATGTTCATCATCACGTTCATCCGACAACGCTATGAGATGTACTCTCATCCCTATCCCGACAGCCGCCGCGACCTCGAGAATTGGAATCATAGAAAAACCCGCGCCAACGAAAGCAAAGTTCTTCCCCCTTTCCCTTTTTGAGAAGACAGAAGGGGCAAATTCCCCCTTACAAAAGGGACCTATAATATCCTCATCTCCAATGCCCACTAGGTCAAAAGACAATGCCAATTTCACATAATTAATTAATTGCACACCCCATCTCTTCTAATCAGCACCACCCCCCCCTCTTCCTTCTGTTCACCTTTGCATAAAGAACACGCCAAATCAATGAAGTGGCGAGTGCGCAAGGAATACTTCATTTCTTGTATGGCGTGCTAACTAAACTACATAAACCCAAATTATAATTTTTCTAAAATCATCCAAGAATTAATGATATAATAATTCATAGCCCAATCGCCAAATTTTTGTGGTGGTAGTAGTTACTTGGCAGTTAGCTCTAACTTGATATTCTTCCAAAAGCTTCCATGCTCAGATAGGGCATATGGATAGTGACATGCGTCCAAGGATAAGAATTCTGCATCATTTCATGCCATTTCCAAAGTATTTCAACGTAATCGCAAAGCTTTTTCTTTTTTTTTTTTTTTTTTATTAATAGCAAAAGGGTCAGGTTTTTGCGTCATGTCGTTCCGACATGAATGCAACTAGAACCTATTTACCGGACAATTCTCGATCTCCCAAACTTGGATCTCGAACATGTTGATGGTCGTCGAGCATCGTCCGCAAAATTTCTTTCTTCTTCTTCGTTTTTTGTCGTTTGATGAAATAAAAGCTAAAGGAAAACAGTGTTAAGTACTTAATCCGGATAATCCCACATTTTCTTTTCTCTTCAATAATTTTAGCAGATGGGGAGTGTGTCGGTCCTGCAAGCAAATGGTTGCTTCACACAACACGAATGAAGCCAAAGTGGTTATCCTTGTTTCCTCATCCTCTTCTTCGGTTGGTTGGGATGTCCTTGTCACCAGAGAAATAATTATAAGAAAAGGCAGCAATACAAATAAAGAATTGGGTATTTTAATCTGCTTTTGATTGCACGAATTAGATTCCCAAAATTCCGATTTTAATAGTGTGTATTTGGTCTTATTGTTGGAATATTTAAAAAAATGTGCTCGGGCAATGAGTTACTTGAGGGGTCAAACAAAGATTCCGTGCTGAAAAACAGATTCCGTGAGATGCACAAGAACTTTTTTTCTGGATGGAATCGTATGAGTCGTTCCGCATATACAGGAACCGAATTGGAAAAAAAAAATGAAATTATTAATAAAAATTAGGAAAAATTATACAAAATTCCATAGACTTTGAAGGTAGTATGGTTTGCGCTGAACTTTCAACTGTCGAACAATATCCTCTGAACTCTCTCATTTTTCGTTAGGGCGTTGGCTCTGTTATTTGCTCCGATAACGTGTGAATGCGCATGACTTTTAAAGGGTAAGGAAATATTTTCTTCTCATTTTTTGCAGAAATCTTTTCTTAACTTTTAATTTCCATAAAATGGAAAGATATACAACATTGTAGAAAACTAAATGAACTGAAATACTACTAATCGAAAGAAATACATTTTAACAAAGAATTTGTTAAAATTTGATACATATAGCCACTTTAATAGAAATAAACGGATACTTTGAGAAAAAGATAAACACAAATTAAATATTAAAAAAAAAAAAAGGAAAGTGCCTCAATTAGGTCAATGACAAAAACAGATCACTTAATCTGCATATTTAGAGGGTTAATTAATGTATTATACTCGATTAAAAGAAATATTTCAGAAAAATTATAAAAGGAAATGATATCCTCAATTCATTAAAAAAAATGATTAATAGAAATCTAAGGTGGTATTTTTTTTTTATAATTTTAGAAATCGGATCTTTCATTAATTGACCTTTTAAAAGTACATAATTTCTTATTCATTTTTGTAATTTGACATTTTTGTTATTGAGGCATTTTACATTTTACTTAATTTTTTTCCTTAAAGTATCGTTTAGTTGTATTAATATAGTCATCAAATTTATTTATTTTTATTCTTCACAATTATTTATAGACTAATATTTTGACATTATTATTTTATTTTATTTTCTCTCATTTTTCTTATTTTTCATTTTATGCAAATCAATGGAAAAAGAGAGATTTCCTATAAAAAAAAAATGAAAGTACACTTTTCCTCTTGAAAAGTCATGTGAATTGCACATGCTAACAGAACATATAACTAAGGGTTAATAGTTGTCACAAAACGGTCAAAAGTTTACGGGGCAAACGTATACTACTTCCAAAGTATATGGGAGTTTTGTGTAATTTTCTCCAAGAAGTATTAAGTGTGATAATTATTAGATTAAATTACATCGACACCCGCTCGATTTTGTCAAAATTACTCGGACCCCTGGTTGGTCCATGAAAAGTTGACTTTGAATTTACAAAACTCCACGTCACCAAGGAAGAGACGCAAGCAATCGGGGTACAACTTAGGTGACCCGACCCGCTTGATCAGAAATACACAAAATTCATGATGTCTAAAAAACCAGTTGTGTCTTTCTCCCTTTCAAATCACCATTGTTCTTGTTCTTCTTCAATCTAAACTCTAACTTATAGATCTTCTTCTTTCACGGTCTAGTGATTCACCTTCATGATTGGATCTCAATTGATCTTGTTCGAATTGAGTATGTTAAATTGTACGTACTTCAAATCTAGTCAAAATCAATTCAAGCTCAAATGTATATGTCAAGTTTTTTATGGGGCCGAGTTCAAGCAGCAAAAGAGTACTCTATGGGGCTTGAGTTAAGTTTCAAGCTTCGAATTGATAATTTTAGTTAAGCTGAAATTCAGCACTATATCAACTCAACTCAATTTGATTACATCCTTAGGTGTTAGGTGTAAAGCCATATGACCCGAGATAATAATCAACTCCAAAGTATATTTGGTTTTGTCTGTTAACTTACAACCACATCATTTAAAATCCTGTTTAAAATCCTCCAAAATCGTTTAACATCTTTGACTTGCTTTGGTTACCTTGTGCCTTTTGAACTATAGTTCAATGCACACAATAATCTATAGTGTGATGTCAAGGATTTTGTTAACGAGTATTTTAGAGATACTTCATTTAAAACTCACTTAAGTAAACATTATAATTTTCAATTTACCGACTCTCGTGTGTCACATGTAATCACTTATTAAAAAACTCACTTAACAAATGTTCCGGGATACTCGTTAACAAGTTATTTACGTCAATTGATTGTACGTGAGAACTCATGGTATGAACAGATGGCTTTTATTTGGTGACATGGAATTTTGTGAAATCGTAACTAATTGTTTATGTTCTTGCTATACTTTGAAGAACATAATCATGACCATTCAGCACTTTACTAATCTTTTGAAACCAAGAGGGTCTTTGACGAGGGCGTAGAGTGCAATTTTGAAAACGTAAGGGGGGCGTCCGAGTAATTCTGTCAAACTTTAAGAGGATGCCCAAGTAATTTCGGCCAATAATTGAAAATACGCCATGACCAGGGCTTACGTGCAATCGCACTCAACCCGAAATTAGCGAATGTCGATATCTTTGAACTCACTCCTCTTCCAATCTTTTTGTGCGCTTTAAATTTCGTCGTTTTCCGGCGCTAAAGTGACCCCACATCAATCTATCTCCAATTTAAATATTTAAATAGAGAGAGAGAGAGAGTGGAGGGGTGCTGTATCTAAGTATTTATTGCGCGGTTGACAAGATTGATGTGATGTGATCGACCGCTCACTTTTACTTGAGTGATATATTTGTCGTCTTAGGTGGCGGTGCCTAATTTTGAAAGGGTAAATGCTCCAGAAATTTTAAAATTTCTAATGACAATATAATTGAATTTTAAATTTTGTAAAAAATATAATCAAATCGTAAAATTTATTAAATTGATGCAATTTAGTCTTTGTATTAACTTCGTCCAACTTGATTGATGAAAAATATTTACACGAGTTTTTAATACTTTTTATTTATTACATAATGATGATGTGACTAAAATAATATCATTTTAATCTAAATCTTCTTTTTAATACATCTCATTTAAATCAAAATAAAAAATAATTGAATAAAAAAATAATTGGGAAACCATACAGTCAGAGTTGCAAGCCTTAATTGTCACCATCCCACCTTTGTTGGGCCTTTTCGACAATGGTGAGTCAGAGGATGCTTGCAACCCTAGCCATTTGCTTTCTCCACCTTTTTATGAAATTAAATTACTTTTATTTAATTTTAAAAATTGTATTCAAAATCAAATTTGAATGAAAATGTTTTTAGCCACGTAAGAGAAAGAAAGTATTAAAAAAAAGTCATATCATCATTTTTTTTAATCAAGATAGACAAAGCTAATGAAAAGACTCGTTTGCACTAATTTGACAATTTTTAGAACTTAATTAAACTTTTTGCAATTCTTTGGATTTTCATTGCACTTATCCATTTTTGGAATCACTCGTCTCAATTTTGTTGCACCCCATCTTATCATGCATCTATCACTATAAAAATCATTTCATCGTTGTGGGTCTAGCAATTCCCTGTGCTCAGTCAAAGTGTGCTAGACTAATCCATGCACAGGTGAGTGGTCAAGCAAAACAAAGCTTTATGGGTGTCGCATTGCTTTACAAACACCGATGAGCGCACCGTGACCCTCTCACTAGTAATGCAACCACTACCAGTCATCTCTTTCTTATTCTTTTCGATATGCGCGTATTCGGCCCCTGGCCTTAGAGCTAGAGATCAGATTCGTCCAACCTCTTTCCCAATTTTGCTTTTAAAAAAAAAAAAAAAACAACAAAGGTAAAATAAAGAACTTGAATAAGGAATACCGACCAAAAAAAGAATAAGGAATGAACCATCTGACTAACATACTAACACGACAAAAACAAAAATGCAAATTGATGTCTTTAGACAAAATGCCTAATTATTTTTTATTGAAGTACGAGAAAATTCTCTTTATTTTTTTGGCATTTGGAAATTTGTGGTACGAAACGGAGATCAAAATTGGCATTCGCAAACAAGAAGCTGTATTAAAAAAAAAGCCATATCATCATTTTTCTTTAACCAAGTTAGACAAAGCTAATTAAAGACTCGTTTGTATTAATTTGATAATTTTTAGGACTTAATTGCACATTCTGCAATTTTTAGGACTTTAATTTACTTATCCCTTTTTGGAACCACTCGTTTCAATTTTACCACACCCTATCATATCATACAACTATCACATGAAATATATTTTCATCATTGTGGGTCTAGCAATTCCCTATGCTCATTCAAAGGGTGCCAGACCAATCCATGCACAGGTGGCCGGTCGAGCAAAACAAAGCTATATGGGTGTCGCATTGCTTTATAGGCATCAATGAGGGTGCTGTGACCCTCTCGTTAGTAATGCAACCACTACCGGTCATCTCTTTCTTATCCTTTTTGATATGTGCGTATTCGACCCCAAGCCTTAGACCTAGAGATAAGATTCGTCCAACCACTTTCCCAATTTTGCTTTCGAAAAAAGAAAATGTAAAATAAAGAACTTGAATAAGGAATGAACCATCTCGCTAAGTACATACTAACAACAACAACAACAACAATAAAAATGCAAGTTGATGTCTTTCGACAAAATGCCTAATTATTTTTTATTGAAGTACGAGAAAATTCTCTTTATTTTTTTGGCACTTGGAAACTTGTGGTACGAAATGGAGATCAAAATTGGCATTCGCAAACAAGAAGCTCAAAGATGCAAAGTACAATCATAAGTCGCGTGATGTGGTTGGCGATTCCTTTTTGCCTTCCTCTGTTTTATTAATGGCGACACAAGTGGCCCACTTCTTTTGTCTCATTATCAATGATATTCCGGAATTTTGTTTTTAGTTCAATTAGATTCCTCACCTTCTCAAAATAGTTCACTTTGGTCCTTATAGAGTATCTCCCTCTCTTTCAATTTATTCATGTAAGGTGTCGATTTTCAAACTCCAATGATTATCATATTCCCTTTAGGAGAGAATACCAAAAATACACTTCACTTTTGATCAAATAACCACTTACATATCCCTATTTTGACGTACACCTATCTTATATACCTTAAAGTAAAACCTAATATTGGAAAGAATAAATTATCCTTCCTCACAGACTCATTTTAGTATCTCACTTGAGGCTAGAGTGGTTTGATTTCTTGTTTGGTTCCAGTGTTCTAGGCTGGTATGAGAATTGAGGATCTAGGGATAGATGATAGAAAAAAAGTGACATTTTCACAAATGAAGATGCAAATGCTAATTGATGTGAAGGTACACCATGTTTATAAAAGGTCAAATGTAAAACTTGATAGAAAAAAATGACATATTTGCAAAGGAGGATGCAATGTTAATTGATGTGAAGGTACACAATGTTTATAAAGGTCAAATGTGAAACTCGAGTGTGTATTTAGTATTTTAGATTGTAGAGATATGTTGGGAGTACATGGTGGAAACCTAAATTTGAACCCAAATTTCATAAATTCAGTTGGATATATCTTCACTCAAAAGTTTAAACCTAGTGGGTTATGGGCTATTAGAATATATTAAATGATCCATATCACACTGATTATCTAATATGGGATTTTTCTAACATAACTCATACATATATCTCAATAATCTCTCATAATATGAGCTTTCTGCTTCCCTTAAACTTAGGAATCGTTTTTTGCCAACATAAGTCAACTTAAATCTCCATCAATATGCACTTTCATCCCTTATCTCTTTCTCCAAACTAAATCACAAAGGTTGTAATTGGACCACATTACTAACCACAATGCCCACCTTCACCCATGTCTCTTTTGCCGGAATTAACATTGGTGACCAAAATTTATGCCCAAAATTAACGTGTCAAAGAGGATGTGATCTTGAGGAAGTTTCTTGCATCGGAATATCCTGCAGACATGTGAACTGAGTTCATTCTTCTAAACAATTTCAGGTTCAACTTGAGCTTGATTGACTGTCTATGATGGTTAAGTATCCATCATGGCATTAGGAGAGTTGAGATAGACAATAAGCATTATGAATCGACTCAAGTGTCAAGTCAATGCGAAAATTGTTGAGAATATATCTATAGTTTGAGTGAGTTTCCTAATTTGAGTAGGTTTCCCAGAAAAAGTTTTTCTACTCTAGATAGGAATAAAATATATGTATCCAACTCTAATATCAAATAAAGTAGAGCAAATAGGATAAGTATCATATTTTCTTTCTATAAGTTTTTTGAACAAGTTCTTTGTGAGAGGTTATGAGATAATACATGTGATTTACTTTAACTTAATCTACGTGTGGGAAATACTAAGCTTAAAAGCTATATGATTAGTGAATTATATACTGTCAACTCTTTCCATAGAGTAGTTATTGACCCTTGGACTAGATCATGTAAATTTATTGTGCTCTTTATTGTTCCTCATTTATATTTATGGTGAATTCGTGTTGATTTAATTGTAAGATCCTATTAGTTTTCACATTAAATTTATAACAAAGTACGTAAATGGTCATTTGAGTGAAATACAAGATGCATTTTTCTGTGATTTTTCCTTACTTTTTAAACCAAAGTGAGTGCTGCGTGCGATTTGCTGGACATTTAGCGGCTACATAAGTTGCTTCCGTGTTCATATTGCCGGTTGCTAGGGAAGTCAATTTTAGTAGACAGAGTTTGAACAGTTTTTTTTTTTTTTTTTTTTCGGGAAAATGTTCAAATATGCATAGAAATCAGATAAAATTTATATTTTTCCTATTATCTGTTAAATTTGCATTAGGAGCAAAGCTATCCCTTAGGCTCGTCTCCCTAGCCGGAGACCACCAAAGACAATATTTCACAAAGTCAACGATTTTCACCTGCCATGGCCCGCATAGATTAGGATGAGCGGTTTCTAGATCGATTCAGATTTTAAATGAAATTACTCTAAAATCTAAAACTTATCTTGCATACCTGGAAATCTAAAATCTACCGTCTCAATTGGTCATAGGGAATTTACTTAAAAATCAGCCAATTTCTTTTTTCTTTCCTTTTTTATTTAAAGCTAAGGAAGATAGGACGCAAATACATCAACACGAATCCTCCATATGTCAATGACAATAATTAATAAACTTGACCATATAAAAATAAATAATAAAAAATTCAAAACACATAATTGTGCTTATCCAGTAATAAGAATCGAATTGCACAGCACAAATTCCACTTTTTTTTTAATCAATAATCACGCAAATGCCCGATTCCTATGACCAATTCAATTCGGTTGCCAGATTCTATCCTGAAATCATGCTTACCCCTAGTGTAGACCCCACCCGTGGGCCCAATCAACTCGATCCAAGTCGATCGGGACACGCAGGTGGGGCCGACCAGGAAATTAGAGAGGAAAAACAGGGGCAGTTTTGTACTTCCACCCTCTCCCCTCTCTCTCTTTCTCTCTACCCCTCGGTTTCTGCTGGGTTTAAACTAATTGACAATATAAATGTAAGTGCTGGTGAGAGCTGAGCGGCACTGTTACGTGCGAACCAAGCGAAAGCCAAGTTACCCCCACCCTCTCCACCTCTCTCTCTCTCTCTCTCCCCCTGTCCGAAACGCCACTCCCTCTCTGCTCTGACACACCTCTCTCCTCCCCGCACGAACTCTACAGAGAGAGAGAGAGCTCTAGAGAGAGAGAGAGGGAGGGTGTCTCCTCTTTCGTCCAAGTGGGTCGGCTCCGAGCTCGCGCGGGGCCGGTTCGGCGGCGTTTTCTTGTTCCGTCGTCGGCGGGGGTGGCGGCGGCGGGCGGGCGGGCGGGTTCGTTCTTCTCTTTGTGGGTCGTGCCGTGCCGGGGGCCAGCGCTGCTAGACCGCTCGCTCGCGGGGGTGTCGTCTCTCTCTTTTGCGGTCGTTGGATGGGAATTTGCGGGAGAGGAGGCGGGAGAGAGACATGCGGAAATCGTTCAAGGACTCCCTCAAGTCGCTCGAAGCCGACATTCACTTCGCCAATACTCTGTAAACCCGCTTTCTTCTTGTAGTCCGCTATATATTTCTATCCAGGGATCTTTCTTGTTTTTTGTTTCTTTTTTGGAAATCTTTTTTTGTTGTGAATTTTTTTTTTTTTCATTTTTTGGGTTCTCTGTTCTTGATTTGCGCGACCGGCTGAGCAAGATTTCGCGCGTTGATGGCGGTAGATGTTGTTTTTGTCGTAGATTCTTGAATTTGGAGGTGAAAGCTTGTACTGTGTTCTGCAATCTCTTTTCTTCCGCATCGCAGCTTATTTCGGTTCCCATTCGGATGCTGAGACTTCTTGTTCATTCAAGAAGGGACTGTGCGTGAATTGTCTACACGGGCTCTGCAGCGAAACGGATCTTGATGACCACTCAACGTGTGATGTGCCAAAGCCCTTGTCCTTGCCTCCCTCCCTGCGAATTGAGCTCGTTCGGCCTTGTTATCTGTTCAATTACTCCATGACCAACTTACCCTTTTGCCTTGTGTTTAACTTTTGCTGCGGTGTTTTTTCTTGGATTGATCCAACATGGTGTATGAGTGAATCTATTGAGAATATTGTCTCTGCCGTCGCACCAAGCCTGACGAATTCAGCAGCTAACTGGTTCTGCTTTTTGTTTGGACATCAGAGCTTCGGATTACCCTCGGGAATACGATGGTGCCTGTCTTCAGATGAGATTATCCTGTAGCCCAGCTGCTCGCTTTTTGCTGTTTCTTGTTCAGTGGACTGACTGCCACCTCGCCGGTACCTTAGGATTGCTCAGGATTCTCATTTACAAGGTAGACTGCACTTCCTTGCTTTCTTTTGTTCTTTAATGACATAATGGTTGTCTCCTTGTGCCAAATTTTGGAATGGACTTAAAGAAAGCATCTCTTCTGTTCAAGGATGTGCTGATTTGATGGTAATTATTGCAGGCTTATGTAGATGGCAAGACCACCGTGTCTATTCATGAAAGAAAAGCTAGCATTAAAGAGTTCTATGGTTAGTGGAATGAAGTTCTGGCTCTTCCCTTCACTGTTGATGCCTCTTCTAAGTCCTATCAGAATTTCTAAATACTATCCCAAAGAATATTTCACCTGAATCCTACATCAACCTTTGCTTTTCATGAGTAGGTGTGATATTTCCCTCTCTCCTGCAACTTCATGGAGGAATATCTGACGTGGAAGAGAGGAAGCAAAAAGAAGTGTGTGCTGCCAAGTACAAAAGAAAAGATGAACTTAACAAGGGAAAGCTATCTGAAATTGATATTGAGAGGGAAGAGGAATGTGGCATTTGCATGGAGATGAGTAGCAAGATTGTACTGCCACATTGCAATCATTCTATGTGCATGAAGTGTTACCGTAATTGGTAAGTCGTTTCATGTTAAAAGAGAAATATCTGTGCGTTGCTACGTCCTCGTGCATGGACACTACAACAGTTTGGAGTCTCTGCGATTTAGACCTGCTCAGAAAATGTATGCATGAATGTGCACATCCCCTGTATTAGAGAACAACCACTCACTGAAATTAGAAAGACATTTAGCCACATGTATTCAGCACTAGTCTCTCCAACAGTAGAATAATCATGCAAGGAATACTTTGCCGTGTCAGTGTGTAAGAACAATTTTTAAATCTAGGTCTGATTACTCCATCATCTTGAATATTGCAAATAAAAGTTGGACATAAAAATGTTGAGTCGTGCTGGTAGTGCTTGATGGGTCATGTCATTTGCTTGATTTAAACTGAATATCCAATTCCATTGATGTATGTTTCATCTGCTCGGTTGCTTCAGGCGCACCAGGTCTCAGTCCTGCCCATTCTGCCGAGACAGTCTCAAGAGAGTCGACTCTGGGGACCTGTGGATATATATGAGCGGCGTCGAGATCATTGACCTGAACTCCATCGCCAGAGAGAACATGAAGAGGCTGGTTATGTACGTACAGAAGCTTCCTCTCGTAGTCCCGGATCCTGTTCATGTCTCCTACGATCCTCATTTCTGATGATTTTTCCAGTGGAGGTCGTACTTGGACATAGATTGTGTTTGTAGATAATACATCATTGTGCATGTGTTTATTCATCACGTTGCTAGTTGCTACCCATTTAGAATTGTATATAAATGTGTGATCAATATAACTCGGTGTATGAATATTCATATTCTTTTACATGGAAGCGTAAAGCCCAGAGGCTTCTTTAGCGCACTCAGATGATAATAATTCTCAACTCAAAATGAGGAATGTTCAGGTGGCGAGATCATAGCTTTCTGTTTTCTTCAAGAGAATCTTTCAAAATTCAGGAGCAGAGATCTTTAACTTGGAGGGTTTTGAGCCGTTTCCTTTGCGCATCAGGAAAATTCCATTAAGGTTGAAATTCGTTCCAAGTCTTTTCATACAATTCTGTTGATGAAGCATTATCAATGCATCTCATTCTCTACTTTCTTAAAGATCACAAGCGAACACCCTGCGATCTTGACCATGCATTAAAAATGATCTCAGCCGCTTAACATGAACAGAGAGAGAGAGGGAGAGAGAGAGAGAGAGGGTCCCGTTCCAGTAATTAACGTTAGCAATAACCAAAGAAACTCACAAAAGATGATCTTCCTCCCACATCATTAAATAACGATTTGTATAAACAGATATCAGGACTCTCAAAGAATAATAGGTTTCTATAAACATCGTAGTACTCTGTTTTCATGCGAGTCTTGTTAAACGTGGCCTCGTACTGAACACTCGGAAGTGTGTATTGTGCATCCAAGGATCCCGACCAGACTGACAGCCTTCGTTATCGGAGTCGAGTTGCTTCAACCAGAAAAGCACTACACTACAGTACAAAAAGCAGAAAATAGAAGAGCAAAATTTGCCAGCTCTTGCACGTGCATGGTCATAAAACTAGCCAACCAAGCCTTGTAAGCAACAAAATGCTAGACCATAAACGGCGGAGACATAAGATAGATTATGTTACTTGGGTAACAACAACAAGCACTTTCTGTGGACCAGAACATGTTATACAACAAGCCATAGGAATCTGGCCAAAGCCAAAAAAACAAAAAGCAGAATTTAGACTCAGGAACCAGAAGTGCCATATGCGAGCTCAACGCATTGTATACCTACAGTCCAGAATTGTCCACAAGAAGACCTATTCGACCAGGGAGTTCCACAACATCCTTCTTCAGTCCTCATCGTCGTCATCATCATCGTCTTCCTCCTCTTCTTCCTCCTCCTCCTGAGCCTCCTACAGCCCAAAACAAATACGTAGGGGTGGATCAATCCACGGCCAATGCAAGAGACAAGATGCATCATTCTATGCTAATGCCTGCGATATTATCTATTTATTGTACATCCTGTTTTGGAGGCATTGTAATCATGTAAAAGCAATATGAGCTCTAAAACAGTTTCATGATGGACCAAAAACTATCCCCAAAATTTTCAGCTGTGCAGTGTAAAGTTTCTTCCCCCTCAAGTGCAATGGTCACATCTCTCTCTTGACATTTTTTTCTCTGGTGTGGCATTCTTTGCCTAGTACTAATATATGGAAAGGCACCAACTAGTAGTGAAAAGGCAACTTTCAAATATGCTGTGGTCATGCCAACAGCGTAAGGACAGTCACGAGCAAAGTTTCACTCCCAATAGGAAAGACGGAAAGATGATCACTTAATCATCTCCAAAACCATGCCATGATGATATCTAGGAACAAAAATAATGCTGGAAATCATAACCACAAATTAAAAGATACCTCTGCACTAGCTTCATCTTCATCATTGACTTCGGATTTGGACCTCTCTGATTCCTCATCACCATCTTCATCCACACTCTCCTATCACCGTGAGTAAATAAAAGGTGTTTAATAGCCGGCAAAATGCCAACAGAAAAACTTGTTGCTATTCAGATAACTGTAAGATGGTTTACCTGCTTCTTGTTGTAGGCGTTCATCAGCTTTTCATACTCGGTCTTCTTCTTTGCAGCCTTGGCTTCATATGGGGCTTTGTCCTTTAAAAGATGCAAGAAGATCACAATCAGAAACTTGAAAGCATCTAAATATAGACCAAATTCTTAAAGGCGAAAGGCCAAAAACCCCTGCCAAGATAAAGACAGGCCATGAATTGTTGGAGCCAAAAGCTCTTTGAAACAAGCAATGTTGGTGCTAAATTGTAGCACCTAATGCTACAATACCACCTCCCAAGACTGCAACACATTTATTATCAGCAAACATCCCGCCGACATCAAGTGTTAATACAGGCATCTGGAAAATGTCATGCTTACCGCCTGAGACATGGATTTCCACTTCTCTCCTCCAGCTTTCCCAACCTTCATTAAAACATTTCAGTTAACAAATCAATTTCATCAATATTTCACACCAAATGGATGGCAGACAATACATAGTGAGAGATTATGTTCTTACAGCTGATACAGCCTTTATGTTAGGATTCTCCTTCTTGAAAGTTTTCCTAAACTCCTCTCTGTAGCAACACAAGATTAATAAGAGCTACATAAAAACCCACCCACCCACCCACATGCACAGATAAAAACAAACCCAAAAAGGAGGAGGACAAGAAGATACACACAGAAACACAAAGAAAGCACTGGGAGGCCTCTTTGGTTTATTAGGGTCTTTCTTGGCCCGTTTATCCTTCTTGACTTTCCGCTTGGTTTCAGGCCTAGCTGCTGCCTTTCTCTTTCCAACCATTCTGAACATAACAGAGAAACATAGGCTATCAGTATCCCCACTAAACACATTCATGCGACTGCTCTATACGACATTACATACTAGAGTAGGCTAAGTGAGGCGGTTGCCTCGATGAGGCCAGCCACTGAAGTGCTCTATACAGGAATTGATCAGACACGGTATAAGTTTTCGAATTGAAAGCAGCAACAGCATAACCTGTCATCAGCAGGCTTCAAGGCTTCCCTTGAGCTCCTGGCCGGGCCCTTGCCCTTCGTAGTCTTCATTACCAAGTTACAAGTTCTTCCTCGTCCAAAACTACAAGATCAAAAGCCAAAAAAAAAGAAACAACTCAGGACACAAAATACCATTTTCAGACAGGAATTTAGGCAGACCCCATATGAACAAAATCAAAAAAAATTCTAATTTCACTTTGATAAGCAATCCAGCGGATGTAGCAGGTCACCGGAATTGGCAAAGCACAAGTACAAGGAAGCGAAAAAACACACGATTTTTTTCAGCCAGCAAAAATCAAGAAAACCCATTTAATGCAAGGGAAAAGAAACTGCAAGCTCAAGGTTCTGCATCAATCCAAAAAGGGTAGCAATTCTTGCACAATCGGCAATTTCCAAGACCCGATTCTTCATATTCCAACCTTACCCACGAGCAACAGATTGACAGTCCGACAAGCATCATCAACCCACGGCGATTCACACGACAGTACCCAATAACTAATCAAACCAAACCAACTAGTTCCTCCTACAAATTCTTCGAAATTCTTTTTCTCAACAGTGACAGAAATAAAAAAGAACCAAACAAAAGACACAGCTTGAAATCGAACGAGCGAAGAAAGGAAATCGAATTTTACCTTCAAGAAACGGAGCCGGGAGGCGACAACTTTCAAGGGGAGAGAAATCGGGGCGTGAACGAGAGGAATCAAGCGGGGAATATCATCTTTTCGTGGGGATCGAACGTGAACAGGGGAACGAGAAAGAGTGAAAAAAAAAACAGGGGGGAGAGAGAGAGAGAGAGAGAGAGAGGGTTGAGAAGCTGATGATGTTGCGCGAAGGAAAAGAAGGGTCTAACCAAAAGGGAGCGACCGGGAGCAGCCGGTGACCCGCGGCAGGTTGCCGCCAGCCCATGACCGGAGCCCTGAGTGGGGAGGAATCAAAAAAGACAGCGCTTTAACCGACAATAGCCGGTCTCGGGGTTCGAGAAAGGGGGGGGCATCGTCTCCTCAATGATCGCTTTCGCTTGGTGTTGGCATTTAGGCCTTTCGAGGAGTAGGAGAAGGTGAGGGAGAAATTGCCTAAATTTTTTTTTTATAAAAGTTTTGATAATTGCACAGGTAGAGATAGAGAGAGAGAGAGAGAGGGGGAGAGAGATATTTTCATTAGTTATCCCCACCCCCAACTCACATGTGGTGAGTCTGGTGACCAATGGAGATATTTTGTGGATGCTCCCGCGCGGCGACAAGTGTCGGGCTCGGCTCTCGGGCCGATGGGCTCGGCCCGAGGCGAGTCCGATGGCGTCGGATTTTATAAGCCCGACGCCAACTTCCCGCCATTGGCAGCCCAAAACGCTTGATAGAAATTTTGCCAATAACTTGGATAAGAAGATAAAGATCAAGGATGGGTTTAATATGTCTGATTCGACACGATCTTACTTTTCAACGATGCTGTCATTGGCCCCGTTAGCTATCACAACTATGGTGGTCACCAAAGTTCTCTTTCTCGACAAAAGACAACCACTTGATAATGATCGTGATCAATGAAGATGATCGTTGTGATAGATAGAGCTATCATATAATAAGATAGGTTTCATTTTATTTAATAAAAAGAAAAATGTATCATCATTCAAATATTTTATTATCAATCAAATCATATCCTATTTGCTCGTCATGAAGTGACTTCACAAGGGTTGCCACATGCAATCCTAAATCGTTTAATTAGTTCAATTAAGTTATAAACCTTTTTAAAAATATAAAATCAAGTCCTTTCAATAAAAAGTACTTAAAATTTTCAACGTACTACCAAAAAATTGCAAAATGTGACAATCTTAATTTGTGTTTCCAACATCATTTTTGGATTGAATTGCTTTTGCCAATAAAAAGATGGAGGACTTAATTGCACTTTTAAGTAAATATTTTAGAATTTAAGTGAACCAATTGAAAAGTTTAAGTGCCCGGTTGCATTTTGTACATAAAGTTTGGAGTTATGGTACAATTTTCCTAAGTTATCATATTTCTCATGATTCTACACGATTGAATTGAAGCATATAATCTTTAATTTGATGAGTAATTGGTAGTAATTAGGTTATTAAAACAAGTAACGTCAATCTCATACAAGATTCTGTTTTTTTTTTTTTCCTTTTTTTGATAGAAATACAAGACTCTGTTTGTTTTGTAAAAAATAAATGATTTGAAAGATAGTTTCCTAAAAATAATTATTACATCTTTTACAAAAATGAATGAATGAAAAATATTTCCAATGTCCATAAAAATATTTGGACATAAACCATTAAGGATAATCAAAATATTTTTATTGATTAATTATTTCAAGTGATATAAATAATTATTTTTTAGGAAAATATTTTCAAAACAATCATTTTCCGCGAAATAAATAAAGCTTAAATTGAGAAGAAAAAATGAGAGGTTATGCATAGCACCAACAAATAAACTACTTTCCGGCAATGAGCAAACTAACAAATAGTTAAGTAGGAGTTTTCTGTTAAAAAAAAAAGAAGTAGGAGTTCGATTTAAGAACTTAATTTTAGGTTGTCAATGTAATAAGGTAATAATTCTGTCGAAAGGCAAATAAAAAAATTTCAATTTGCGATATCAAGATTTTGCCACGCATATAAGGGCCTACAATACCTCGCTCCTTATACAGGAGTAGCTCCTGTTGAATATTTAACGTTTTGCGAACAACATACTTTAATTATTTATGATGGGTCTCTGTAAACGAGTACAAGCTTATCGCTTAATGTCTTTTCTTTTACGAAGACCACCCGATCGCGAAGCTTTTTTGAGAGATGCTTTGTATTTGCATTCACAGCTTTTTGAAAAGGGACGATAGATTAAGTTCTCTTTTACGTGAAGGAAATATGCTTGTCTTACCAATAGTGGAGACCTTTCATGACACGCGGACACCGTTTACTTTTTAATTGCAATGCGATCGCAACGATTTGATTTTAATTTTAATATAAAATGTCAAGGGATCATATTCCTTTTTAAGATTTTATAGGGAAAAAATATATACCTCTCATTTGATCTCATGATCGCTTACATGCATCTATTTTGGTATATACTATTCACATATTTCTAAGCAAAACCCCACACTGAACAGACCAAATTATCACTTATTACAAACTCATATTAGCATGTTGCTAAGGGTTTAGGACAATATTATTAAATCAATTCTAGACTTATTGTTTAAATGTCATTTCACTCCTATATTTTTTAATTTTACCAATGTAAGTCTTAATTTTTTAGCATATCTTTTTAATTAGTCATTCCAATTAACTGTCTCCGAAAATTACTAACATGGCATTAAATTATCGTTAGCCGTATTACATGGCATGATGACATGGGCAGCTTTACTCAAAACCACAATTTATGTGGATCGCCGAGTCAGCAATTTGTGGTGATAGTTGTTGGAGAGGATTACATTGCAATTTTGTTAATGTAGTCCTAAATTTTGCACAACATTTATGACTATATTGATAAAAGTGAAAAGTTGAAGCGCAACACAACATGATATAACATACTGACACGTCGTTTTTCAGGAAAGGGAAAATGTCACAAATGATCCTTGAATTTTCATCTAATATTCAATTTCATCCATGAGCTTTCGATTTGCTCAATTTGGTCATTAAACTTTTATATAATGTTCAATTTCATCCCTAAACTTTCGATTTGCTTAATTTGGTCCTTGAACTTTCATCTAATGTTCAATTTCATCCCTAAACTTTCGATTTACTCAATTTGGTCCATGAACTATTAACAAATATTCCATATAACTCTTTTGTTTGTTCAAACTGATAATTGATGATGTGGAACTAAGTTGGATTACGAGAATTATCAGTCAATATATATCTTAAGAAAGGAAAAAAATTAGGAGTCGATTAGAGATGAGAGCACTGATCACAAAAACAAAGAGAATAAGTGGTTCTGCATCTCTTTTTTAGATAATGGCCACAATTTGACCTGTTTTAAAGATAATTTCCATGTGGATATTCCACATGTCCTTTTTTACTTTATATTTAAGAGACTAAAAGCTATGTAAGCCAATTCCGTTAACTTTAACTAACGGAAGAATGGAAATTTTTCAAATAATCAAGTATGAAATTGAACATTAGATGAAAGTTCATGAATTAAATTGAATAATTTGAAAGCTCAGTGATAAAATTGAACATTAGATAAAAGTTCAAGAATAAAATTGAGCAAATCGAAAGCTCATGGATGAAATCGAACATTAGATAAAAGTTTATGGACTATTTGTAACATTTTCCCTTCAAAAAATAAAGAATTTCGACATATTGTAACACATTAAATATTAAATATATGTTTTTATATATACATGACAAATTATCATTTTTATGATTATTTCAATCAAATTAATTTGATTCAAGTTCAGAAATAAATAAATATTAAAAAAAGAGCCTATAATGAATTTACATTGAAAATATTAATCCATTATTTGTTAATATCATTTATTGTTTTGATATTGAGCGACACCAGCGAGAGGAGCGGCACTCATTGAGAGGAGGGGGAATTGTGTGTTGGAAGTGAGAGTTACAAATGAAGAAAATTAAAATTTTCTTCTTTTCCCTTTAATTATTCTTAATTTTTTTTTTATATATTTGTATTTTGACCGCTCATTTATTAAAATTAACTCCGTGCATGTTAAAATGGTGTGTTGAATCATGTTAAGAGAGTTGACCATGTGTTAGATTTTCGACACCTATTAATCGAGTGTTAGGGTGTTTGACATAATATGAAGGCTTTTGAAGAGTGTACGTGCTTCCTAACCTTTCTCGTGCTATTATAATTTTTCAAATCTCGACATAAAATCAAAAATTGCTTTTTTACTTTATAAAAAGCAATAAAGCATGCTTTATTTTTAAGGGCGTTGCGTAATTAATCAACAGTGAAGGGGCGAAAAAGAAAACTGGTGGCAACCTTCTTCGCGCTTCGTCTCCGGTTTGTCGCTGTAGCTCCCGCCGTCGCGCATCTCTCATTAGTCGTCGCCCGCCGCTCCCGTCGCCAGCCGCCGTCGCGCGCCTCCGTCGCTTCTCTCTTCCCCTCACTCAGGTCCGATCTAAGTAAGCCCATTTCCATGTCTCTCTGTCTGTCTTGGGTTTTTTCCCCTTGTCTTGGTCTTCATCGTAGTTCCATAGAACGTCGTTTCTTCCGCTCTGAGCTGTTCGATTCGGCGTTGGTGGGTTTGATTCTAGGATCTCGGATGAGGGTGTTGTGGGGTTTTTTCATTGAGGTCCCGGCGGCTCTGAAAAATTTGATCTTGGGCGTTTCTTGGTTGCGGGGGTTTCATCATTGGCCTTGATGAATTCAAGAGACATGTCAAAGGTGAGAGCTTCGATTGTCTGGAATGTGAATTTGCTGGGCTGGGGAGGTTCCTCTGCGAAACGAAGTGGACTTACTTGTTTTGAGTGAAAGGCTGCGTTTTCTTTAGTTGTTAGCTTGCTGAGGAAGAGAGTGAAACGGGCTACAGTTTGTTGTGCAAAAGAAACAAGCAACGGTTGCTGAATTTCTATTCTGGAAGGAAATGGGAGCGAATTAGAATTAACTATTATGCTTTTGGGTAATGATGCAGATTTCTGGATCATCTTTTTTAACGTATGGTATCTTTATTTGTCTTTTGAAAGTTTGGTATTTGCTCTGCTCTCTTTCTGCCAATCAGTACTGTGGACTTCTCGGTTGATTAATCCTTCTTTCTCCACGCTTCACTGAAGCGGCTTTAGTCTCCAGCTCATTGCTGTTGCTCCTGCTGTCACGCAGCTCTGATCAGTGGGGAGCTGTATAATCCTCTCTCTCTCTCTCGTGCGATAGTTTACAAGATTCGTCGCCACTGATTCCAATCTCTGAAATTCCATTGTCTTTGGCAGCCACAACCTAATCTGGTGAGTTTCCTTTCATCACTTTCTTTGGCAGTTTCTCTGGCATTGGCCTTGTCGCAAGATTTTAGCACATCACTTGCGGATGCTCTGAAATTTCACTTCTTTCATAGAAACTTTTGGTATCTGGTTGGTTCTTGGCTTTGGGTTTTTGACAATGATTCGGATTTCGACCTCTTCTCTACTGGGTTCCCAGCTTTTGTTCTTCTGTCATCATTGTGGTTGATTTGATTAAAGTTTCTGTTGTTTTCTCGCTTGTGCATTTTCCAGTAAGTGGTGGAATTGGAGTCAGGGCCTGTCTGGCTTATTTTGATGTGAAACGGTGGTGATGTTACGGGATGTTGGGGAAATATGGCTAGTTTTCTTGCCTGTGGTTCTCTATGGATATGTAGCTTCTCTCCTCTGTATTTCTGAGTATGGTGAGATATGTCACAGAGATATTTGGCACGGGTTTAGTAAATTCGACTTTGAGTAATTGTTACACAGGTCAAACTTCATGCACAGGAATCCTAGATTACTGTTGAATCTTCTTTGCCCTCCACTGAGCTAGGCACGGGCCATTCATCATTCTTCCTTGTCCAATATCTTGCCTCTGATGCATTTCTTGTTTAATTATTCTACTGTAAGTCTGTAACTGCTGTCACGATTTGAGTCACCTTTTCGCTGGGTATTGTTTTGTCGGGAAGCAAGAACCTTCCATTTGTAGGTGAGACATGAAGTTAACCAACCAAGGCAACCACCAACGGCCACAATCATATAATGGAAGCTAGAAGAGAGGATTTGAAAATTGTAGCAACACCAAAATCAATGTGGAAAACCCTTTCTATGTAAAAGGAGAAAAACAATGGGCAATGGAATCTACTAATCCATTTCATTAAAATACATGAGGTTCAACCACACCTAGAACATGCAGTGAGCTCTTCCATCCACAAGCTATTACAACACCCACTGCAAATTACAAGCATGTGCTAACCACTTTCTCTAAGAGCTAACATTACTTACTTGGAAGCTTGGTACAACTTCGTAGAAGAAGAATTAGAAAACTCACACTCATGCCTTCCATCATGAATGCAAAAGCAACCTTGGACGAGTAGAATGCCCTAAACCCTCTATCTCTCTTTTCTCTCTTGTGTCTTCTAATTTTCAGACCACCCTAAGACTAGCGAGAAGCTCTCTTAGAAATAGACAGGCTACAAGGCCATGGGCTTAAGATACAACTCATGGGTCTGGCCGATTTAGCAAACACACATAGACCAACATGTTTAACATTGTTTGGGGCCTTGGTGGTGGATGTTTTATGGTGCAGTGTTCTGAACTGGCTGCATTATCATTCTGCAGTTTCTCTGTATGGCAAATTCTTGTAGGTATATGAGATTCAGTTCAGTTATCGTCTCTCAATCTTGAGTGTCCTTTGTTTTCATTTTGTCCATTGTTAGGTCTATTCTAGATGACAACTTCTTGTCATTGCGCCCATCTGGTTTCTCAGGTTTAACTTGATTCTGAAAGTCATCAAGAATGTGCAAGCCTTAATTGAGGCATATTTCTTTATGCCTTATGTAAATTTCAACTTTCTTCTGGGAGTTATTGCTTTCACTATTGAGGAATGCCAATGCATTTCTGATAGGCACTTCCTGTTCGTGTGGTGCTTGCTGTTGATCATACTGCATGATATAGATGGCTTGAAGGAGTTCATGAAGTTTGTCTATTCACAGCAGGACTTTGCTATGGGAACACGAAGCCTTTTATGGGATATCACAAAAAAGTATTTTACAGTTGGTTTGATTGGGCTTACTGTTTCAGATCGATATGCAAGTATAGTGTCTGTTCGTGGCTCATCTATGTCTCCAGCATTTAATCCAAGAAGTGACACCAGTTAGGTACCAGTGTCCTTTGATGTTTCTACAGATGATTATTTGAAGCATTATGAGCTCAAGATCACTCAAATTGTGGTGAACTGCTTTATTATCTTTATGTGTCCAAGTGTCTATGATGCTGACCGATAGTTGCTCTCAGTGCAGATGACTATGTGTTGGTGGAGAAATTTTGCCTTGACAAGTACAGATTTTCACATGGTGATGTTGTAGTCTTCAGGTAACTGTCTCTTTCCTGTTGTTGATGCTTAATTTGTATTTCAAAACCAGTGTACCTCACTGCTTAGGATCTGTGCTATCTGATCTGGTCATATCATCTCACAATTACAAGATACATGGAGCAAAACATGCTGCAGACATGATATGTAAAATTCTGGTACCATATAAACCACTTGCTGTCATTATGCACATGAGGACCCTTGACGAATTTTTGAGATTCAAGACACAGACTGGGAAGGGCTGGACCCTTGATGTTGAAGACCTCATCAAACTACTAAAATGTAATAATAGCCTATTAGATGTCTTAGAACCTGTTGTGCCAAAAATGGTTTTGGCGTGGGATCTTAATTCTCTGACGTCAGCATCGACCTTGGAAATAGCAGGGGAGCCTATCATTGAATCTCCTCTTTTTGGCAATCTTCATGTTCTATCAAGATTGTGGTGAATTTTAAGTAAATTGAAATGTGGTGATCATCTGTGTAACTACTCTTTCAAGCATCATTTTGCTTCTGTAATCTGATTACAAAATCTCTTGCAGCTCGCCAAGCAATCACAAGGAGAAACACATAAAGAGGATCATAGGATTGCCAGGTGACTGGATAGGAACACCCAATTTGGACGATGTGTTGAAGGTTCCAGAAGGACACTTTTGGGTTGAGGGAGATAATTCTGTTTCTAGTCTGGATTCAAGATCCTTTGGCCCGGTGAGTTGGCAGTCTTTTTCTTACATTTAGGTTTTTATATCACAGCTTATCTGATTCATATTGACTAGCCACTAAAGTTGTGACTCGGTAATGTCCTGTGGGAATTTTTGTTTTCTCAACGATCTTCTAGACTTTCTTATCTTAAGAGGATGGAGAAGTTGTACACAAGTTGCCACCATGGAATGCTAAAAAAAGTTTCTGATCTTTTAAGTTACTTGGATAATTTCTCTGGAAGCCGTAAAGAGAGTTTTGCATGATAGAACATTGTGTTTTTGGAACAACTAGTAGTTGAAGTTTTCAACATGTGACCCGAATGAGCTGAGAAATCCTATTAATAATCAGTACCTTAGATGTGTAGATTATATTTACTTTCAAGACTTTTTGCGCTTGCATTGATCCCCTTGCTTAGGTACAATCTTTTTGTAATAATTTGTAGGAGTTGGGTGTTTACTTACACGCAACTTGCCTTTGCTTTAAAGTTTACTCTTATGCTATGTCGGTTCTTCTCTGAGGATAATGTCAACATGCTTCTGATGAAGTGTGGAGGCTTATTTGCACATGGTTCATGCAATCTATACGTGGTCTAGATGTAATCTCTCATTTCATTTAATGGATTTAATGCATTTCATTGGCAGATCCCTCTAGGTTTGATTCGTGGAAGAGTGACCCACGTTGTATGGCCACCTCAGAGAATGGGTCGTGTTGAAAGAGAAACTAATCAGCGTCCACTTTCCTCCTTACAAGATAGGCCCGAATTCTACTGAGGCTGGAGTGAATTTGTTGATCATTTTATCAGCTGTCTCTTCCAAGCATCAACCCAGTTTTATACTCTCAGTTCCTTTTCATGAGTCAGCCATGCAATTTTGGCTTCATTCCTTGATTCTCAACTTCATCTATCAGTCTTTGAAATGCTTAGGTGTAAAACAGGCTATTGTAAATTTAAGATTTACTCCTTTCTTCTGTTTCACATCACCAATTTTGTATTTGAAGAGATTAGTCAATAAATTTTTGGAGAAAATGGAGGAAACTTCTTGTATGTTCACGTTGGGCATCTGTTGATTCATTCATTTTCCGAAACGCAAGTGCTCATTCATCATCTCGAGTACTATTATAATAACCATTCCAGGCCTCTCTTTTACTTGTACTCGGGATGTTCTGGATTTTACTGAAACACATCTCGGTGACTGGTCATTGTTTTGCTTCTTTAATTCTTGTCATGCCTTTAAGAGACTTGACTTTGTGCATTTCATTCGCATATGGTTATTTATTATTGTATGTTTTTCTGAAATCAGATCCGGGTTAAGAATCTTTTGGTCATTAGTTGCCCAAAAAGTTGCCCAAAAAAGAGGATTTGGGCTTTCAACTTTGATTGAAAGGCTTCAAGCAAACGATGATTCTCTTCTCTGCAGATTTGAAGCCCCCAAGCCCAAAACAACAACACTAAGAGCAAAGTGGCTATACTATAGAAACCTGATCTTCTTGTGTTTTTCCTTTTGGTTCTGGGTGAAATTCTTGTGTATGACAGAGTGAAATTTAGATTAGGTTTCAGTTTCATACCTTCACTATGATTTCCAAGTGAACTTCTCAGACTTAAAATCTTTGGTCGGGCAAAATAGAACAAACCTGGGACCGTGCTTGATTAATTTGTAGTTTTTCTTGGCTAAGAAATCGTTACACCCGAGCGTGGTGTCGTGTTCTGTTCTGTCTGTTCGACTTGGCAAGATCAATTTTGCTTGAAATCATATCGGTCGAAGGGCATCGAACATGCTCCCTTCGACCCCAGTCTGAGATCAGATCAATTTCAAGTGCAAAAGAAGCTGGGTAGCGCGAGTCTGAGCTTTGATGCGCAATGCACGTGTTTCTAATCCGGCCCCGTCTCCTACGCTAGGTGTTCCCTGAAACAGACGTTACTTTTCCTTTCCTTTTCCCCGCCGCGGTGAAAAGTCGCCCCGACCGCGAAATGTTGGACCAGACTTAAACGAAAGCATCCGCACATCTGGAAAAATTGCAGCCATGGGAACGTTGGAACGTCTGGAAAGATATGGAATGTCTTTCGGTACGATGTTTGCGTATGCGCGTTGGTGGAATCAGCGCTATGCAACAATCCCAGTGAAAGAATTATTCTTCGGCTGAATAATGTCGAATGATTAAGACCGGAAAAAAATGGAATATTTATAATCGTTGACTGATGATTTTTCTAATTTTGCTGCTGCCGGCATGAAGAATTTCGATCGTCCGAGACAACGACGTAGGCCAGTCGGAGTCCAGCTTTATGGGACCACGCCAGACATTTTTTACCTTTTGTATTCCTAAATCTTATTAGGGTCTGCTAAATCCTCAGAGCAAAGATTTTTTTAAGTTTTGAAAGGGATTTTATTGACAAATTATTCGGACGCTCGTTAAATAATTAAAATAAGGCGGTGCTACAGTAGTCAAATTGCTGAGTGCTTCTTAACCTATATATTAAAAAGATCGAAAATTTCCTCATTGGATATGGATGAACAAAGTGCATTGGTCAATAATGGGCATTGGTCAATAATGGGATACATTAATGAGGAGGTTTGTACACATCGACTGAAAAGGACTTTGAAGTCGGGTCCGTTCTTTCTGACCAGTGACCAAACCACATTTAAAAAAATATATATTTAAAAAAAAATGAAAAGTGGAGTCCACTTTTGTTTTCGCCGGCATCCACGAACTTGGGAACTTTGGAATCGTAACTAATAAACCTAGACAGGTCGATGACCATAGGTCGTGTTTCCGAAAAATTATCTATTCAATCATAAACTTATTGTATAAATGCTAAGTCGGTCCTAAATCTATTGCATGGACGTCAATTTGATCTTAACCACCTGCGTGGAATTATAAAAATTTAGTCATTCTAACCAATTTTCATTGGAAATTATTGACATGGCGATGTATACATAAGACAGTTGTCAACTTTCGACAAAAATTAATTGGAATAACTATATTGAAATTTTATGGAAAGATTTAAGGCTAAATTGATAAAATTGAAATTTTAAGACTGAATTGATATTCGTACCATAAGTCTATGATTAAGTGGATAATTTTTTCATTACGCGTTATGATACTATTGTTGGTAAACAATGGTAGATTAAAGGAAGGAAAAATATCTTTATAAAGAGCTGTTTATATTTTATGGCTCATGTTATTTTTTAATCCTAAAATAACTTCAGGCACCCTTAAAGATTTATATGATCTAAACTAGCTCTCACTAAGATTTTTTGGAAAAAGTGTCAAATGTCGGCTAGCTTATGTGCCACCATTGATGTGGACAAATTTAATAATATATATTTTAAATTATTTTTCAGCTTTTTTTAAATTATTTTTTGGCCTTTCTTCTTCCTTTGGCCGTGACTGACCACCAACCATGGCAAGGCTAGTTGCCCTCACTTGGGTGAGGGTCGTTGTCGCCTGCCATAAGTGAGGCTTGGGCGGGTGAGAGTGAGCCACGATGAGGGCTCCCCTCGCCGGTTTGGCGAGGCCAACTTACCATGTCATGGCTGGTGATCAATCATCAGTCAAAGGAAGAAGAAAGGAAAAATAAAATAAAAATTGATAAAAAATAATTAAAGAATCGAAAATTTATTAATATATCATTAAAAAAATATTCACATTAACGTCGATGGTGTCATGTAGGCTAGCATGAGTCCACGTTAGCAAAATATGGCCAAAATTAGCTAAACATATTTAACTGGCACTATGTTAAAATGTTTACGACTAAATTGGCACAAATAAAAAGTTCAAGACTAAAATGGTGTCAATGTAATAGCTTTAGAACTTTTTTGATACTTTTCCCAAGATTCTATTAATGGTAAGATTCATGAAAAAGGAAAAATATACCTTTACTATAGATTAATCAATCTAATAATTTTTATGATCAATTTCCTAAAAAACCCAAAACTTGTACACATGTGATAAATTTACTTCAAGCTAATTTCTTAACCATGAAAACCCAAAATTGGTACCACTCGTAACAAATTTACCTCAAATGACCACAAAAAATCCTAAACTAGTTTACTTATGACAAATTTACTCAAAATTAATTTGTTCGACTGCTAAAAACTCAAAACTGGTATATTTGTGACAAATATACTCTCAATTAAATTGGATTGATACTATAAAAAAACTACAAAAATGGTACAACTATGACAAATAGAGAGGAAAATCTCAAACTGGTACACTAATAAATTGTCATGTATAATATAATTCGAAAATTCGATAATAAAATTTAACGGAAACTAATGAATGACAAATTTATTACAAGTATATTAGTTTAAGGTAAATTCATCAAATGTGTACTAGTTTGGGGTTTTTGATGGTAAAAGAAAAGCTTTGGATATATTTATCACAAGTATATCAATTTTAAATTTTTTAGAATCTTAACCATAATTTTTATTAACATTTCCTAAACTATTTTTTTCCCAACAAATCGAGGAAGTCTAGGCACTATTTGGTAACCATTCAAACAGTGCCTGATTTTAATTTTTTGTTCCGAGAATCAGTTTGAGACGAGAATCGCGTTTGGTAAAATTTTTGTTCGCAGGAACAGTTTTGGACAAGAATTGAGAATAAAAAAAAATCAAAATAATGAAAGTCTCCTTCTTCCCTTCCGTCATCCTGCAACTGTCGTCCACCACCGCCCGCCGCTGTCCGTTGGTCCGGCGAGCTCGCTGGAGGCTTGCCAGGCCAGGGCGAGGTCTTCGGCAAGCCCAGCCATCGGCCTGGCCACTGGCAGGGCTGGGTGAGCGTCGCCGGTGGCCAGGCGAGTCTTGCCGGTAGCTGGGCGAGGCTCGCACAACCTCGCTAAGGCTTGGCCTTGCCAGATCAAGCGAGGCTGAGCCTCGCCGGTGGCCAAGCAGGCCTCGCCTAGCCCCGCCGAGGCTTGCCTGGCCACCGGTGAGGCTCGCCTAGCCCCGTCGGTGGCTAGGCCGACCTCGCCCAGCTACCGATGAGCGTCGCCTGCCACATGAAGAAGAAGAAGAATAGGAGAAAAGGGGAAAAAAGAAAAGAAAAGAAAAGAAAAAAAATTATTTAAAAATTAAAAGAAATTGATTTGGAACAGAATCAATGAGCACGGTATGAAAATCAGTTTTATTCCAGAATAAAAAATTTTAGACAGTTATCAAACGTGTTTTTTTGTTCAGAATCAGTTCCGGGGAACAGAATCGTTACCAAATGCGCCCTTACATGCTCATTGCTTTTTTACGAGAATGATCTTATATTCAAGTATTTGATAAATTTAATGATTGAGATTCTGTTATTTGAAAATATTAGAAATATTTATTTACTATGTATCTCTAGAGTTCAATCTAGAATAACTTCTAGTTGTATACAATTCTTTAGTTCAAGTTTTTCTAAGAAGAATTTTTTTGGTTAAAGTTGTGAATTTTTTATGATTATAATTTATATTTAAAAAATTTCAATCACAAAAATCATCAAAAAGATGCAAACTCATTACAAAAAATCAGCGTGAGCACATTAAAAAGTAGAAGAGAGGAAATGAAGCCTATAAAAAAAATTTGACAAAAAAAAAAGTCTACATAAAAGCGAATGGAAAATGAGATAATGTGGTGAAATAAAATAATTTTTTTATTAACACGGATAATCTTGTATATTTTTTTTTAATAATGTGAAACTTTTATGCTTTCACTCTTTCCGTTTGTGGTGTTGATTAATTAATTCTCTTAAGGTTATTTTCATCAACTCAATAATCAAGGGAGTGGCCATTTAGAGCATAGAAATAGCGTAATCCTTTTTTATTTTTGAAAAAGTAAAGTTTTTTTTTATTATACTATTCGCAATTGTCATTTTCTTAATGGGCGTGCTTTGATCTTCTCAAACATCAGCCTCTTGAAGATACTTTCATCAACTCAATAATCTAGGGAGTGTTATAGCCATTTAGAGCGTGAAAATAGAATAATCCTTTTTTTTTTTTAATTTTGAAAAAGTTAAGAATGTTTACTTTATTATGCTATTTGCAATTGTCATTTTCTTTTTAGGGCGTGCTTAGATCTCCTCAAATATTAGCATCTGACTATTCTCGAAATGCGAGAAGAAAATTTAAGAATTATTTGCTTTGGAAAAAGACTATGCACATTAGGCTATATGTCTGTACTCGTGCATGTCATGTTATGGTTAAGGAGAATTTTTTATTCATTAAGACCGTACTCTCTCAACTTACATAAATGTAAATTTTCCTATTTCAAGTTTTTCAATAAAGAATTCTTTGGTTAAAGTTGTGAACTCTTTAAAATTATAATTTATAGGATTAATATCATGAAAAATCTCAAACTGATACACTTATGATAAATTTACCATAAATTAATTTTTTGACCATAAAAAACTGCAAATTGGTATACTTTGACAAACTTATTTCAAACCGGTACACTTATGATAAATTTACTTTTTTTAGTCTTCGTTAAATTTTACTGTCAAATTACTGAATTAGATGATACATGACAGTTGATTAATGTATCAATTTGAGATTTTTCTTTCCATTTGTTACAATTGTACTAGTTTTGTGATTTTTTTTTTATGGTATGAATCTAATTTAATGAATGGTATATTTGTCACAAGTGTACTAGTTTGAGATTTTTGGTAATAAAAAAAATAGTTTTGAATAAATTTGTCACAAGTGTACTAGTTTGGGATTTTTGACAATAAAATTTTTTAATTCAAGGTAAATTTGTTACAAGTGTACTAGTTTGGAGTTTTGATAGTCAAAATATTAGTTTGGGATAAATTTGTCACAGATATACCAATTTGGAGTTTTTCATGGTATTAACTCTAATTTATATTTAAAATATTGTCAATAAAAAAGATCACCAAAAAGATGCAAACTCATTACAAGAAAATCATTTATAAAAATAAGCTTAAGCATGTTAAAAAGAAGAAGAGAGGAAATGAATCCTTTATAAAAAGTTCTAACAAAAAAAGAAGTCTATAAAAATGAATGGAAAATAATATATATATATATATATATATATATATATATATATATATATTTGTTAATATGGAAAGTCTTGTATTTTTATTAGGAGTGTGTAATTGGCTCGGATATACCCAAAAACTGGACCAATCCACACGGAAAACAGGATCGGGAACCGGTTCCCAAAATTCAAAACCGGTTTAAACCAATCCAAGAATCGGGTCCGATTGATTACCCAGTGTTCCTGGACCGGTTTTGGGATCAGTTTGGAAACCGGTTTTGTAAATATAGGTCAAAAACCCTATTTTCCCCCTTATTTCTATTCTTACTCTCGCGAGCACATGGCGTTTTTCTTCTTGGCTCTCTCAAACACACACGACACTCCTCATTTGTCATTCCTCTTCCTCACTTGCTTCCCTCCCTCATTGGCTTCCTCTCACACCGTATGACAGACAGATGGTGTTTGTCATCACCAAATTCTTGTGTACCACGTGGATTGGTTTGCCTAATTTTTCTTTTGTAGGAGGAGTTATACTTGCATAAATGAGTAGTTTTATGTAGTAGTTATGGGAATAAGACTAATATTAGACCCATGTTTGTTACTAATTCTTTATCTTATGATTTTGTTTATTATAATTAGCCATGTGGATCCTTAATTTCTCGTTAGTCAAAAAGTTCATGTATTTATTTATTACAAGTGTTTAATATTTCGATACAAATTATGAGGATTACGTTATTTTTTCGTGTATTAATACAAAATTCGAAGTTGTATAGGATATCAAGAGATTACAAAACATGTTCAAGTGGAAATAGGATTAACCTTGGAATTAGATCGAAAAAACGGGGTGGATCGAGTACATGATCCAATATAAATAGAGTCAAATATAGGGTCCAAAAAAATGGGAACCGATTATAATAGGGTCGGGTACAAGGTCCAGGTCTAGACCATACCCACCTTGGACCCAATCACCTCTAATTTTTATGACCATGCATGACTTTTACACCTTCACCCTTTCCATTTGTGGTGTTGATTAATTAGTTCTCCTAAGGTTATTTTTGTCAACTCAATAATCTATGTAGTATTATAGCCATTTAAAGCATAGAAATAATGTAAGTCCTTTTTATTTTTGAAAGAGTCAAAAAAAATTTTTATTATGCTATTCACAATTGTCATTTTCTTAATAGGGCGTGCTTAGATCTTCTCAAACATTAGCCTCCTGAAGTTATTTTCGTCAACTCAATAACGTAGGTATTGTTATAGTCATTTAGAGCGTGGAAAAAGTGTAAGCCTTTGTTTTTTTGAAAATGTTGAGAATGTATTTTCTATTATGCTATTTGTAGTAGAATTGATCGATTCCTAGTCCAGTCCGGTTTTGAGGTAGAATCGGGAATCGGATTGAGAGGACCAGTTCCTAGATTCTGGGATTGGGAACCAAACCCATTGGTCTTGGAATCGGGAATCGGACCGATGGATCGTTTGATTCGATTTGGAATTCCGTAAATTTCGATGGAAAAATGGGAGAAATTAAGAGGAATTAGGGTTTGTTTTTTTAAGAAATTTAAAAATATATATTATACATATAAAATTAATCGGTCCGGTCCGTTCGGTTCCCGCCTTGAAACCGAGAATCGGACCAATCGGCAACCGATTCCAAAAGTGGGAATTAGAAATCGGACCGCCCTCTTTGAGAATTGCCTAAAACCGGTTGGTCCGGGCGGTTCCACGTTCGCACGGTTCCCATTGCACACCTCTAATTTTCTGTTGTCATTTTCTTAAATAGGGTGTGCCAACATCAGCCTCTGACTAATCACCAAAACGTGAGAAGAAGATTTAAGAATCATTTGCTTTGGAAAAGGACAAAGCACATACGTCTTTACTCGTACATGTCATGTTATATATCTAAGGATAATTTTTTATTCATTAAGACTGTACTCTCTCAACTTAGATAAATGTGAATTTTGGTTATGAAACCTTACTTACCAAAAGAAAATGAAGCTCAAATTTCCTAAATTTTTCTGCTCGCATGTTTTGACAATTTTTTTAGCGTAAAACGTCCAAAATCTATTTTCATGTCCAGATAAACATATGTAGAATCGTATGTAATGATTTTTAGAGTGAAAGTCATGAGGAAATGTAATAAGTGGTGTTTTCCTTTTCAAGACTTTCGAACGGGCAGAAAATAAAAAATGGGCATAAATACAGGTGTGAGACTTATTTATTTCTTTGCCTCGATCTATTATATCTGTGGAAATGTCCACTAATTTGTCCAGGTGTTGCCCAGTTTATGCGATTTTACTGATTTTTTTTTTCATTTTAATGTATTTCCTTATGTTAAAGCACCGATAACAACTTGGAAGTTTGTGTAGACTCTCTCTTCCTTTCAAATCATTTTTTGATGTTGTATGATTCTTCAAACGCTTAAATTTTTAGAACGAGTAATTGCATGACTTGATTTCCATTACGTTGGCTCAAAATAAATATACCAGAAGGAATATCGCGCATTCTATTTTCAATATAGGATGCATTTGATGGTTCGCGAGATTCATAAGTGGTGCACATCTCTTATTCTTTTTGAGAAGGACACAAGATTTAAACAAAATACAATATGTTTTATTCAAAACTAGTTAAGATCATAAGTCATTTAATCATTTGAATTAAATAAAAGAAAAGAAACACGATACGTGACGCATGAATCGCCAGATTAATCAAGGGGTTAAATTGTGGAGCAATACATGTGTGTGAATCGCTCTTAAAGTGAGTGAAGGATTGTATCAAAGCTATGCTCCTTTCAGAAGTGCGGGGTTTGTCCTTTTTGCCTGGTGAGGTTTTTGGCCTATTAGGCTGGGTGGACATCAACAAGCAAGTCAATGCTAAAAATGATGGAGATTGTTGTCATCACAAGTTCCATCAAGCACCAGGATTCTCCAATTTGCGTGAGACTAATGATGAACACGCCGTCGCGATAGGTAAGGAGTTAGTGGCGACCCAAGACCTAATTAAATCAAGGAAAGAGCTTATCGAGTGATACATTCAAATGAAGACCGCTTTAGGCACTGTTCGTTTCACGGAAAATGATTTTCGAGAAAATGTTTTCCGGATTTTTCGGCATTTGTTTCACGAAAAATGAATTCCTTTAAAAAAATCATTTTTCATGAAATGAAAAATGTCTTCTAAATTAAGGGAAAATATTTTCTACTTTTGAAGTGAAAAATATTTTCCTCACTTGATCTCTCTTATTTTACACCTCTACAAATTCTCATTTCCTCCTTTTTTTTTTTTTAAAATTCGAATTATTTTTTAATTTTTAATTCAAATTATTTTTAATTTCCTTTTTCTTTTCTTTTCCTTTTTTTTTTGTTTCTCATCTTCTTCTTTCTTGGCTAGTCATCGGCTGTTGCTAGGCGAACCTCAAGCTCGTTGATCTCAAGCTCGTGCTTTGCACTCTCGCTTATTATTTTCTTTATTTATTCTATCCTGCAATTGTACATTGCTTAAGCAAAATGTTCTACATGCTTTACTTCTTTTTTCTTTTATTTATTAGAACACGAATGACGCAGGGGGAGAACAACATGCCGCTTAATTGGAAGATTCTCATGAGAGCTGTACATACTTTGCTTCTTTTCTCTTTTGCTTCTTTTTAAAATCCATACGAATATGAGCGTTTGGCGACAATGAGGGAACAAAGATATGAAGTAAGTTTGCCTGGTAAAGGCAAGTTCATATTTGATGGATTTATAGGTCGGTAAGTGATGCATACCTAAGTGGTGAAGTCTTAGAGAATATTTTCCTTACCAAATACTGAAAAATATTTTTGAAATATTTTCAGGTTTTAGCGAACACCAGAAAATATTTCAAAAAATATTTTCAGGTTTTAGCCGAATACTAGAAAATATAGTTATTTTTCTGGAAGATGACTTTTGGGAAAATATTTTCTGGAAATGGCCTATTTTCCACGAAACGAACGGACCGTTAAGTACTTCTTTTGAAGGCCTTAGCTCACATGAAAAGAGTCCCCTCGCACCATTACAATAAGTTAAAAGATATGGTAAGCAAAAAGGGGAAAGTTAGATTATAATCATGGAAGTCTTTACAAAGGCAAATATAGGGATAAGTGCAATGAAAATTTGAAAATTTGAAAATTTATCATGAAAGTATAATCGAACCCTAAAACTTACAAAAAATGTAATAACATTTAAAACTCGGCAAGTTGGTGCAATCGGATTATTTCGTTAGTTCTGTCCAATTTGACTAACAAAAAATGTTGACATGACTTATTTAAATCATTTCTCTCCCCTACATGAGACATAGCTCAAGTGAAAAAGCCCATGTCTATAAAATGATGCCATTTTGGATCATCTACTTATCCAAAACGGAGTCGTCTCCCTCTTCCCCAATTGAACATTGTCTCTTTCTTCCCAAATTGAATGTCCTTTGTATGCTAAGCCCTAAATCAGGCCGTTCTCTTCTTCGTTGATCGCGCACCTATGTGAAGACTCATCTCGCGGGAACCTTGGCGGCGGATTGAGCGACGATAGAGACGGCATCTATCTCCAAGCCTCTCTTCTTCTTGCAAGTATCGCGTCTTTGTAGTCTGTGCCTTCGTTGTCACTTGTCAAATAGACTGTAGCCATAGATTTGAAAAATTTACGAAGAAGGTCCTGTGCAAACACTTTGGAAATTGAAATCAAGGTTTTCAATGCGAATGACAAAAATAAGTAAGGAGAAATTGTTTTTTCTTTTTTATCCTGAATCACCGTACAGCCGGCAGCCGGTGGTGTAAACCAGGAGGACCACTAGCGCAGGGGGTCCATTTCCCACAGCACTCCACTTTAGTCGCGTAAGGGGGGTGCGGAATTTCGAACCCCTCCTCTCTCGAATGAGGGGGCAGGGCGCAAACCAGCGCGTCTACCGCGGGGTGGGTTGTAAGGAGAAATTGTTTCAATCCTTCAATTCTTGATCTTTCCCCTCGTTCGAGTGGTTTGACTTTTGCTTAAACACAGCTAAAAATCACTTCATTGTCACAAGTAGGGATGGACATGATGGTGGTTGGGCCGATCCAACACCTAGCCTAGGGACCAACTCACACAATGTTGATTATTAAATTTTGAGGTTGGGGACCGGACCAATCCTGTGGATCCGGTTCGATTGCAATGTCAATTTGGAATCAATCATTTATTTTTTTTTCCTTTTTTATATTTCTTAAAAAAACAAACATATTATTTTGAATTATATATTTATCAACAATGTGACACTGTCACAAGTGTACTAGTTTGGGGTTTTTGATAATAAAAAAATTTAATTCAAGGTAAATTTGTTACAAGTGTACTAGTTTGGAGTTTTGATAGTCAAAATATTAGTTTGAGATAAATTTGTCATAGATATACCAATTTGGAGTTTTTCGTGGTATTAACTCTAATTTATATTTAAAATAGTCAATAAAAAAGATCACCAAAAAGATGCAAACTCATTACAAGAAAATCATTTATAAAAATAAGCTTAAGCATGTTAAAAAGAAGAAGAGAGGAAATGAATCCTTTATAAAAAGAAGTCTATAAAAATGAATGGAAAATAAGAAGTCTATAAAAATGAATGGAAAAAATATATATATATATATATATATTTTTTTTTTTTTTGTTAATATGGAAAGTCTTGTATTTTTATTAGGAGTGTGCAACCAGACCGGATATACCCAAAAACTGGACCAATCCACACGGAAAACAGGATCGGGAATCGGTTCCCAAAATTCAAAACCGGTTTAAACCAATCCGAGAATTGGGTCCGATTGATTACCTAGTGTTCCTGGACTGGTTTAGAATCAGTTTGGGAACCAGTTTTGTAAATATAGGTCAAAAACCCTATTTTTTCCCCTTATTTCTATTCTTACTCTCGCGAGCACATGACGTTTTTCTTCTTAGCTCTCTCAAACACGCATGACATTCCTCCTTTGTCGTTCATCTTCCTCACTTGCTTCCCTCCCTCATTGGCTCCCTCTCGCACCGTTTGATAGACATACGGTGTTCGTTGTCGCCAAATTCTTGTGTACTACATGGATTGGCTTGCCTAATTTCTCTTTTGTAGGAAGAGTTATACTTGCATAAATGAGTAGTTTTATGTAGTAGTTATGGGAATAAGACTAATATTAGACCCATGTTTGTTACTAATTCTTTATCTTATGATTTTGTTTATTATAATTAGCCATGTGGATCCTTAATTTCTCGTTAGTCAAAAAGTTCATGTATTTATTTATTACAAGTGCTTAATATTTCGATACAAATTATGAGGATTACGTTATTTTTTTCATGTATTAATATAAAATTCGAAGTTGTATAGAATATCAAGAGATTACAAAACATGTTCAAGTGGAAATAGGATTAACCTTGGAATTAGATCGAAAAAACGGGGTGGATCGAGTACATGATCCAATATAAATAGAGTCAAATATAGGGTCCAAAAAAATGGGAATCGATTATAATAGGGTCGGGTACAAGGTCCAGGTCTAGACCATACCCACCTTGGACCTGATCACCTCTAATTTTTATGACCATGCATGACTTTTACACCTTCACCCTTTCCATTTGTGGTGTTGATTAATTAGTTCTCCTAAGGTTATTTTTGTCAACTCAATAATCTATGTAGTATTATAGCCATTTGAAGCATAGAAATAATGTAAGTCCTTTTTATTTTCGAAAGAGTCAAAAAAAAATTTTATTTTACTATTCACAATTGTCATTTTCTCAATAGGGCGTGTTTAGATCTTCTCAAACATTAGCCTCCTGAAGTTATTTTCGTCAACTCAATAATGTAGGTATTGTTATAGTCATTTAGAGCGTGGAAAAAGTGTAAGCCTTTGTTTTTTTGAAAATATTGAGAATGTATTTTCTATTATGCTATTTGTAGTAGGATTGATCGGTTCCTAGTCTGATCCGATTCCGACCGATCTGGTTTCGAGGTAGAATCAAGAACTGGACTAGGAGGACCAGTTCCCAAATTCCGGGATTGGGAACCAGACCGATCAGTCTTGGAATCAGGAACTGGATTGACTGATCGACCAGTTTGGTCCAATTCGATGGAACTGGTAAATTTACTACTTTAAGTCAAAAATAAAATGAAAAATGGGAGAAATTGAGAGGAATTAGGGTTTGTTTTTTAAGAAATTTTAAAAATATATATTATACATATAAAATTAATCAGTCCAATCCGTTCGGTTCCCACCTTGGAACCAAGAATTGGACTGATCGGCAACCGGTTCCAAAAGTGAGAATCAGAAATCGGACCACCCTCTTTGGAAATTGCCCAAAACCGGCTGGTTCGGACAGTTCCACGTTCGCTCGGTTCCCGTTGCACACCCGTAATTTGCGGTTGTCATTTTCTTAAATAGGGTGTGCCAACATCAGCCTCTGACTAATCACCAAAACGTGAGAAGGAGATTTAAGAATCATTTGCTTTGGAAAAGGACGAAGCACATACGTCTTTACTCGTACATGTCATGTTATATCTAAGGATAATTTTTTATTCATTAAGACTGTACTCTCTCAACTTAGATAAATGTGAATTTTGGTTATGAAACCTTACTTACCAAAAGAAAATGAAGTTCAAATTTCCTAAATTTTTCTGCTCGCATGTTTTGACAAATTTTTAGCGTAAAACATCCAAAATCTATTTTCATGTCCAGATAAACATATGTAGAATCGTATATAATGATTTTTAGAGTGAAAGTCATGAGGAGATGTAATAAGTGGTGTTTTCCTTTTCAAGACTTTCGAACGGGCAGAAAATAAAAAAAATGGGCATATATACAGGTGTGAGACTTATTTATTTCTTTGCCTCGATCTATTATATCTGCGGAAATGTCCACTAATTTGTCCAGGTGTTGCCCAGTTTATGCGATTTTACTGAATTTTTTTTTTTCATTTTAATGTATTTCCTTATGTGAAAACACCGATAACAACTTGGAAGTTTGTGTATAGACTCTCTCTTCCTTTCAAATCATTTTTTGATGTTGTATGATTCTTCAAACGCTTAAATTTTTAGAACGAGAAATTGCATGACTTGATTTTGATTACATCGGCTCAAAATAAATATACCAGAAGGAATATCGCGCATTCTATTTTCAATATAGGATGCATTAGATGGTTCGCGAGGTTCATAAGTGGTGCACATCTCTTATTCTTTTTGAGAAGGATACACGATTTAAACAAAATACAAGATGTTTTCTTCAAAACTAGTTAAGATCATAAGTCATTTAATCATTTGAATTAAATAAAAGAAAAAAAAAAAGAAACACGATACGTGACGCATGAATCGCCAGATTAATCAAGGGGGTAAATTGTGGAGCAATACATGTGTGTGAATCGCTCTTAAGTGAGCGACGGATTGTATCAAAAGCTATGCTCCTTTCAGAAGTGCGGGGTTTGTCCTTTTTGCCTGGTGAGGTTTTTGGCCTATTAGGCTGGGTGGACATCAACAAGCAAGTCAATGCTAAAAATGATGGAGATTGTTGTCATCACAAGTTCCCGTCAAGCACCAGGATTCTCCAATTTGCGCGATACTGATGATGAACACGCCGTCGCGATAGGTAAGGAGTTAGTGGCGACCCAAGACCTAATTAAATCAGGAAAAGAGCTTATCGAGCGATACATTCAAATGAGGACCGCTTTAAGTACTTCTTTTAAAGGCCTTAGCTCACATGAAAGGTCACATCAATATTTTTTGTTAGTCAAGTTGGACAGAACTAACGAAATAATCCGATTGCACCAACTAACAAAAAATGTTGACGTAACTTACTTAAATCATTTCTCTCTCCCCTACATGAGACATAGCTCAAGTGAAAACGCCCATGTCTATAAAATGATGCCATTTTGGATCATCTACTTATCCAAAAATGGAGTCGTCTCCCTCTTCCCCAATTGCACATCGTCTCTTTCTTCCCAAATTGAATGTCCTTCGTATGCTAAGCCCTAAATCAGGCTGTTCTCTTCTTCGTTGATCGCGCACCTATGTGAAGACTCATCTCGCGGGAACCTTGGCGGCGGATTGAGCGACGATAGAGACGACATCTATCTCCAAGCCTCTCTTCTCCTTGCAAGTATCGCGTCTTTGTAGTTTGTGCCTTCGTTGTCACTTGTCAATTAGACTGTAGCCGTAGATTTGAAAATTTTACGAGGAAGGTTCTGTGCAATCAAGGTTTTCAATGCGAATGAAAAAAATAAGTAAGGAGAAATTGTTTTTATTCTTTTTTTTTTTTACCTTAAAATCACTGTACAATCAGCAGCCGGCGGCGTAAACCAGAGGGAGCACTAGCGCAGGGAGTCCATTTCCCATAGCACTCCACTTTAGTCGCGTAAGCGGGGGTGCGGAATTTCGAACCCCTCCCCTCTCGAATGAGGGGGTAGGGCGCGAACCAGCGCGTCTACCGCGGGGTGGGTTGTAAGGAGAAATTATTTCAATCCTTCAATTCTTGATCTTTCCCCTCATTCGAGTGGTTTGACTTATGCTTAAACACAGCTAAAAATCACTTCATTGTCACAAGTAGGGATGAGCATGATGGTGGTTGGGCGAATCCAACACCTAGCCTAGGGACCAACTCACACAATGTTGATTATTAATTTTTGAGGTTGGGGACTGGACCGATCCTGTGGATCCGGTTCGATTGCAATGTCAATTTGGAACCAATCATTTTTTTTTTCTTTTTTGTACTTCTTAAAAAAACATACGTATTATTTTGAATTATATATTTATCAACAATGTGACACTGAACAGCTAAATTATGAACATCAATACATATCAAATATAAACATAAGATAAGATAACAACAAAAACTTACACTTGCTAAAAGCAACAAACCATAAAAATGAACATGCGACATGAGAGAATAAAGGTGAGCAGTGATGTGAGTGAACAAAGGCGAGCAACAAAGCGAGGTAATCGAAGCGAAGAGAGATGAGTCGTGAGCGAGGCAAGTGAGCGAGGTTGAGGCGAGTGAAGAGGGTTTCTGTTTGTTTTCTTTTTTTTGGGTCAAATCCGGTCTCGTTTTCTACTCACGACAAATTAAATTATAAAGAGAATAGATGAGGAGGTGCTATAATTTAGAATATGACAAAAGCATATATTATATAATATATTAGATATATAATTTTATGTACATGGTTGGTTTAGATTGAATTAATTTTAAATTTTCAAGATCGAAGATCAACCCATATAGTACAAGATCTAGGGGCCCTAAAAGCAAGGACTGGTTCAGTCCCCTTGGGACTGGATGAGGGTGTGTATTGGTCTAGGTCAAATGTTCACCCTTAGTCATAAGAGAGACTACCTAATAATTTCTTGGGGTGCAGCCACAGAAAAAAAGAATAAAGGAAAAAAGAAATTCCCAGAACAGTTGTCAATTACGTGGCTTTGTCGGGACGTTGACTTCCCTCTGTAGTGGCTTTCACGGGGCTTTTCATTTGTCAAAAGTATACACAAAACCGCACGCATTCACATGTCAGCATGTGGTGCGTTGCTGACGTCATGCTCACGTCACTGCTGTCGATAGCTCCCTCTGAAAATGTTACTAGCTGAAAATACAGTGAGTAAATTGGGGGAAAAAAAAAGAAGGAAGGAAAAATAGACATGAAAGGAGTTCTCCCTTATTTAAATTTTCATTGAAATATGCATTCCGATTTTTCTTGAGAAGGAAATGTCATATCAAGCATTAGTATAGGAAATGAGATTCAATATCATAATTTTGTTCCTACTATCTCATGTTGTTGTTTTTTTGGACCAATTCGAATTTCAATCATCCCCGACATCATATGGGGTTATGATTAGATTCTAAGTTACAAGATGAATTTCGGGTGCCGTCGAGAAAATCTTACAAGATTACAAATTATTTATAATAATTCTATTGCTCTTGAGAGTGTATTAGACCACTTGGGCAATTACGATAGTCCTCATTATCATATTTGTTAATGATTAATTTATGGAGGCACGTTTGAAAATTCATCTAGAAAATCCGAGAACCTAATAATAGTATTCTTAAACGAGGGAGAAACGAAGCACGATTGTCGTGTCTTGGCAAACTTACCTTTGCCCCGGGGCGTGGGTTGGTTGAGGGAAAAGTCTTGAAGTGGGGTGGGTCAACATCCTCAAGAAACCGAAGCCTCGTGTTCGGTAGAGCGACCTGTAATCCATGCACTTAACCAAAATGATTAGGAGCAAAATCTCTTCCCAGGATCGCTTGCCCGCCCGCATCTGCCGGTTCTCAAGAACCGATGATGTGAAAAGGGTGCCGGCCCCGTCCATACACGCTTTTCCCCGGGACGCAGCTAAAAGGACCCCGAAAGAAGTCGCCATCCGTGGCGTCTTTCCATTGGAGTCCGAGGCCTTTTTTCAACTTTTCTAGCACCCCCGCCCCCCGCCCCCGCTCCCGCTCTTGGGGGTGTTTACATGGCGTGCGTGGAAAAGGATTCTCTTGAGTTTCTTGGTGGGCTGGATAAAGAAATTGGAGTAAATCTGATCCATGAATCGTTCGTCTGACGACGTTGCTGTACGAGGATTGAAAAGGAGCCGAAGGTCTGTCCTGGGTAAACTGTAGAACTACCCTTAGAACTACCCTCCCTCTCTCTCTCTCTCTCTCTCTCTCTGTCCATGTCTTGGTCGGTGTCAAATGTTTTGGTGGCAATCTCTCTTTTGCACGCGTTCTTTCCCATTTATTACCAGCGGAAAAAGAAGAGGAGGTATTCATATGGCTCTTGTTTTATCAAAATATGGATCTTGTTTTTCCAAAATACGGATTCTTCTCTTCAACTCTTTTTCTCTGAAATTTTCCTGCAAGTTCTTCCCACCCCGGCTCTGTTTCTTCAGCAGTTTGGAAGTCGGGTCAGAGTAACTGACTTGTACTCGTCTGTATCTGCTCTCTCTCTCTCTCTCTCTCTCTCTCTCTCTCTCTCTATATTCTTGCTCTTTCTTCAAGTTTTGAGCGTGGTTTTGCTGAATTTTGAACAGCTATTCGGTTGTATTTTGGGTCTGTTTAGGGTGGAGAGGATGAGGAGATGAGGTGAAAAAAATGGAGGTAGCTGAGTACTACTACGTGTAGAGAGATGCGCAAAGCAATGAGTTGGGGCTGCTTTGGTGGGTTCAGTAGCTGTAAAAGAAATAGCAGCCCAGCTCAGGCCGAGGGAGAGGGTGAGTATACCAAAAGTTCTTGTGCTTCCAAATTGTCAAATGCAGGATGATTAAATCTCTCTCTTTTCCTTTTTTTAACATCTTGGGCTGTTTATTTCTCTCTCTTTTTCTCTTTAACATGGGGTTTCTTGAGCAAAGAATTCGGATGAAAGCCGATTGATGTCTGTACGATGTCTAATTGGCATCGTCATCAGCATCTCTGAGAGCTGCTGAAGATATGAAAAATTGATTTATGTGAAAATTTTCGGACAAAGAAAGAAATTTTCTGCTCGCCCCCACATTATCAGAACATTCAGTCTGATGTTTCTTGAGGGTAATTAATGCAACAACCGTGTTCTTGCTTAATAAGCACGATTCTGGTTCTGAGTTCTTGATACCGAAAGGCAAGCTTTGGTCAGAACCGTAGTCTTTATGATTATGGCTTCAGTTACAGGTTTCGAGTAGGTATGCGTGTACCTAAGTCGAGTCACTGGCCAAAATTAATGGCATTTTCCCTTTTGAAGCATAAGCAGACTGGCTGCAAAAGTAATTCAGATTAGTTCAACTTCCGATTTGCAGCATTCTATGCTTAGCAAAGCTCAAATAAGAAACAACCCATGCTCGTAGAGGAGCATGCCATCTGAATCAAGATACTCGCGAAAGCAAGTTTTGATATTTCTTAACTGTATCCTAAAAAATACCATGTCACGAAATGATGTTTAAGTCAGCCTACTGTTTTCTACTGTTCCTCTCTAATTTGTTTTGCCTGTCACAGAGATTCCGACCAACAACGTAAGGCTTTTCTCTTATCCTTCATTGAGATCGGCAACCGGGAACTTCCATCCGTCAAATAAACTTGGAGGAGGCGGTTTTGGAGTTGTCTATAAGGTGAGCCCATTGAAGCATCTGTTGAATTGGACAGCAAAGAATGTTCTTAGGTGTTGATAATTCTTTTGCACGGTGGCACAGGGAGTTCTGAGAGACGGTACTCAAGTTGCAATTAAGTCCCTTTCAGCAGAATCTAAGCAAGGAACGAAAGAATTCCTAACAGAGATCAACATGATATCGAATATTCATCATCCAAACCTCGTCGAACTCATTGGCTGTTGTGTGGAGGGCAAGAATCGAATGTTGGTGTATGAGTACCTGGAGAACAATAGCCTCGCTAGTGTTTTACTCAGTAATTCTCATTTATGTGAATTTGGTGTATATTTCAAAGTCTGTGATACTCATAAGTGATTGAACAGACATCTTTTCTTGACTTGGGCAACAATTTCCTAAATAAATTTTCAGCATAAAGCTTCCACTATTCAACTTGTTATGATTCCTAGTTTTGTAATGCAGGTTCAAAAGGCAAACATGTCATTCTGAATTGGCCTCAGAGGGCTGCGATTTGTCTGGGTATGGCATCAGGCCTTGCCTTTCTCCATGAAGAAGCCAAACCGACTATTGTCCACAGAGACATTAAAGCCAGTAATGTACTTCTTGACGGAAATTTTCATCCAAAAATTGGAGATTTTGGGTTGGCAAAGCTATTCCCAGACAATGTTACCCATTTGAGCACTCGAGTGGCAGGAACAGAGTAAGAGTAATTATAATTGTGTGTAAGAGTAATTATATTGTGCTTTCATATCCCTCATGGCTTGCCCAGGCTATATTCTCGCTCGGAACTTTTGCAGACAGTTCATACTTGTAGTGTAGGTTTTCTAGGAGCATTCTAAGGTGAATATTCTTCACCGGGATGTCTGGTTTTTCTTATTTTCCCCTGTTTTCTTTTTTTTTTTTTAAGTAGATCAAACCGGATGTATAGTTAGCACTTGCAACAAATGTGGTTATATCATATTCTTTTACTTTAATCATTTGGGATGTCTTCAGCGAAAAAATGAACTCACCAGAAATAGTATCCCTCTGATATACATGTCTCTTGCGTTTGACCACATATCCTTTCTGTGAGATCACTATTGAGTTAACTCAAACAATTCTGGTTAAACTTTGTTCTGTTAACCTCATGGCTTTATGTCTATGTGATTTATCTCTTTTGGTTTCTCAGAGGTTATCTGGCTCCAGAATATGCGCTCTTCGGCCAGCTGACCAGGAAGGCAGATGTCTACAGTTTTGGGATAGTCTTGCTTGAAATGGTTAGTGGCAGAAGTAGTAGCAAAGCCGCCTTTGGGGAGGAACTCATGGTTTTGGTGGAATGGGTATGTTTCTGGACTAAGTACAGAAAAGTTCACAATTCAGATGATTTACCTGTGTTTCTCATGCACTTTTTATCAGGCGCATGGATGATATTCTATAGCAACTCGAGACTCTTAATTGAAGTGTTCTAACTTACAATAGCAGTTTTGCATCTTTTATGATTGAGGTTGTACTAGTCACGGCGGTGTATAAGTTTGTAATGAGTACAATAGTAGCATTGGGAAGAAAGCCGTGCATTGAGATTAGGTCTCATGTTTGAATTGAAATGACAAGATTGCAAAAATGTTATTGCAGCTAGTCCCATGTCTTGGTCTTTGGAATGGCTTATGATATGTTACTGCATCGATTGGTCTGTGCATATGCTGACTGCTGCTTATTACCAAGCAGACGTGGAAACTAAAAGTGGAACAGAGACTTCTAGAGATTGTCGACCCAGAGCTGGCGGAATATCCAGAAGATGAGGTTTTGCGCTATATCAAGGTGGCGCTCTTTTGTACTCAAGCAGCTTGGAACCAAAGACCAACTATGAAGCAAGTGGTGGAGATGCTTTCAAGAAATGTTAACCTTAAGGAAGAGTTGCTGACAAAGCCCGGCGTATACAGGAGGAATAACTCTGGGCTGTCAGCCGGCGGTGCTGCTAGTTCTTCAGCGTCTTCTCAGGCCCGGAAGGGAAAGCAGGCGTCCAATCCACAGAGCACCCTGGCTCACACTGGCTCCGACAGTGCGAGCCTAATACTTCCACGATGATGATTCACTTGTTACCAAATGAACATGGCGCAGGTCCGAAACCCAAGTACCGGAGTTTTTCCCCAACCTTTACTTGGCAATTGTTCATACTCCTGAGTATTTCTTCGTGCTAATGATGCTCTCAATAAGAAACGATTTCTGAGCCAGAGCGCATATGGATTGAGGATATAACTAGATAACTTCTTTCGTTTCAGTGAATAACACCCTTTAGAACCTATGTATAGGCATTGTTGATTCATTCATCTGTATGACTTCGAGAAATGGTTCACCAATATAAACCAAAGTCATTTCATGGTTCTGATTGCTCTCTTCTCGGCTGTCGTGCACGCTGAGTCAAAAGGATTTGTCATACGGAGAGAGGGAGATTTCTTAGGTCCCTTTCTAGGTGCACTTCTCAATACGGGATGGAAACATATATGGCTAGGAAAGCGACGCCAGTAAATTTGTTCATCCATCGACATCTCGACATTTAAGATGCTCGGCCTGTACCAGTGTACATCTGTTTTGATAGGGAAAGGAGTTCCAGCAACAAACGTGTCTCCTCAGGCACCAGAAACCAACTGGATGACCGCAAAAGAAGGGCAGAGAAACGAAAGAGGAACGCCAAACTGGACGAACTGGTAACAAATAAACGGAGAAACATATGCTGCAGGTACATCTTTATCAGCTATAAGGACCTTTTGAAACTTGAAACGATTAAATGCTCATTTGACACCACATTTAGTTCCAAGCACGAGGCGTGAGATTTCCAAATCAGCAACCTGAGAACCATCCCTCAGTAACCAGGAAGCCTTTCACCAACAGTAACCACTGTTCTGCTAAAAGGGTTGGGTCGCAGACCTTGCTCATCAGAATACTTGATAAAATGACAAAAAACCAACGAAGCGAAATACTGGAGGAGGAAAACTAGAACTTGAAACAGCATGATACAGGACAAGAAATTTTAAAAGCAGAGACAATATAAACACAAACACACACCAGAATATTACAACTGACAAAACTGACACCAAATGTACGAGGGCTAGAGTTTTTTTTTTCTAAATTCTGCACAGAAAAAGACTGGATCTATACAACATGCACATAAACTAAAGTTCTAAGATTTACTGCACTCGAACTTAATGTCCTGACGTGGATCTATAACTCCTTAATACTAGCAACCATCAATTGCAGGTCCGCACCAAGAGCGCTCAAGCAGTAGATGAAACCTTCGGAGCTGCTGCTGCAGCAGCCTTAGGGGGAGCTTGAGCAGCCGTGGTTGCACCAGCAGCGGGTGCCCCAGGTTTAGCATCTTTTTTAGATTCTGTTGCTTCTGGGGGTTTAGGTTTCATATGGGGAGGAGTATTGTGCTTAAGCTTGATAAGTATCTGACGCATCCTCGAGAGATCGGTTGGCTTCCCGGGTTTCGGTCCCTGCATAACCACGATGGAGGGCTTCTTCTCCTTCTCCTTCTTCCCCCTTTTCTCAATTGTTGGAACTTCACGGGGCACGAGGTCTGCAATTGACTTCCAATAGTCCTTCTCAGCTTCAGTGTGGAACTTCTGCTGGTTGGCCAAGAATAACTGGCGACAAAAAATATACGGCAAAAATATCAAATGACTGCACAGCATCTAAATACAAGATTCTTGTTCCAAAGTGTTAAGAGTATATCCAATGTCACTTAAATACGAGATCGTGGTGATCCTAATGTTCAAGATAGTCTCAATCCGACTAATGGTTTAAGCTTTTGGTTTGAGCTTTTTGATAAGGTATCAGAGTCTAGTTCTGCATTCATGCCGCAACTATCATTTATTTCACACATGCTTCTTGTTTATCTCATTTCCTGTTATTCAACTCCACAAACATTTCATTTGAATTTGGACGTGAGGGGAGCTAAAGAATATCCTACATTGCTTAAATACGATACTTGTGCCACATAGAAAATGTAGCTTTCTCAACCTAATAACTTAAGTTTTTGGGTTAGAAACTTTCACAAAAACTGTCTTTATTTTCTGTTCTTTTTGCTTCCTTGTATCCCATCAGTCCAGTATGTAAAAGACTACCAAAAACACTTCTTACATCAGAAGCTTATAAGCTTGTCATCCATGGACAAGATCGATAAAAGATAAAGGAGCATACAGAAGTCATACCATTAACAGGTGAACCAAGGAAGTGGAACACTAGAGCTTCAATACGAATGTTTGGCTCTACAAGATCTTTTGCAAAAAGAATGTAGATTTTAAAGTACGGGAAGAAAATTAAATAGGTATTTTCATGCTTAGCTCTCCTCAAACTTTATTGAATACAGAACCAAGGATCAATTTGGAAAGGAGTTATAGTTACTTCAAAAGGCTGATCCATAGATGATATACTGTCCACCGAGTTTTACAGACCCACAGGATGCTTGCGGCTGCTAAGATCTCTCACAAACATTTCTAAACAATCAAAATTCAATATTATATCCAATCGAATCCAACAGTCGGACATCACGGAGAGCAGAGGTTTCCATAACTCTAGTCCATCATGCAAACAGAGTCCTTAAGAAAGAGAGTTCCTCCACAGAATGATCTATATGTCCAGAAAAGGTAAACTTGCAAGGTTTTATTAGTATATACAACCTTCCGATTTGAGTTAAATTGCATAAAACATTCGCAAGATGTAACTTAGCATACCAGAATAACAAAGACAAGAAAAGAACTGTCTTTTACGCGGGAGCTCCAATTCATATGTCAATGAACCGATCTGCTCTACCCGGGGATCATAGTGCATGCCGGAAAAAGAAGAAAATTTGCATGAATTCATTACCTTCTCCCTTTCTCTATTGGAAGACTTGCTGTTCTCCACCGATATGCTGCGCTTCCGATAGAATTCAATCTTGTATTGCTCTGCCTCCTCGATGATCTGCGCCAGCAGCTCTTTCTCCCTCTTCTCCTTCTCCTCCAACCTGATCGCATTTTGCCTGAAAAATTGATCCCAAGTCTTCATCAATTACATGAACAAGAAGCAATCAATTCATTTCCATTCAACGATTACTCTGAAAAGCGAGTAATTTCGGTGCTTTCAGCTTGTCATCATCGGCGTAACTCACAAAAAAAAAGACTGCCATGCATCTGTAATTTTGATTCCACGCAGTTCGAGCTGTACTGTAGTCAATCTATTCACACTTATCTATCAAATTCATGTCCATGAGAAGCTCAAGTTCATCAGTCTCTCTCTCTCTCTCTCTCTATATGAAAATTGATCAGTTCTAAACATCAACTGAAACGCTATCAAACGCCGCAAGAAGAGCTCACCTCCTCCACTCTCTCAGAGCAAACCCTTCCTCCGGTTGCATGTCCGCCGGAGGCGGCAGGATCGGGCTGTCCCGCTCGCCGAAACCCCCGCGGGAACCCTCGCCGTTCTGCTCCGGCGAGAACCCGCCGCCCTCCGCCGCCGCCTCCTCGGCCGACCCGTACGGCGGAGCGCCGAACGCCGGCGGCAGCGAGTCGGCCTCGTAGTCGAAGCCGGCGTAGCCGTCGCCGTCGAGGGGCCGGGCCGAGCCGGCGGCGGGCGGCGGCGAGTCGCCGACGAAGGAGGCCATGTCGCTGGTTCCTTTTCCGGCGATTTAGCGGAGAAGATAATCACGCTTTGGGCGCCAGCCGGTGGGCGCCGATGGTTTATCCAGTGAGAGCGCGCGAACGGCCGCGAGACGCGTGGCGGCGCCCGATTGGCCGCGGCCCTGGAAAGTCGAATGACCGCGGGGTTGGTAGGGGAGTGCAGCGTGGGGGTCGGCGCAGGCGATCGTGGCTTCCCCGGGCGGACGGCGCGGCGCCACCTTTTCCGGCTCGAATGTTCATCGATCGCGTGATGATGACACGATTTCAGATGCAAAAAAGAGAGAGCAGTTGCGCAGCTGAAGTGATGTAACGAAAACGACACTCGCCACGTGTCGTCCCGTGGTTGGCCTGTCCGATGAGGATGATTTGTCTTTGCATGAGTAATGTCATTGCTGAGCCACTCGACCTTTTTTCTACTTTTTTTTAGGAAGATTTTTTCTTAAACGATCTGATAAATAATCAAACCCAATTAAATATCCATGCTATTTCACGTATGAGGGTTGGTTGCGTACTTGACTTGCTTGGACAGTTGGAAAGTCATTTATGTCATTTTCTTTGTAGGTAAGTTTACTTACTTCTCCAAATATAGATATTAAGGATGTCAGAGTTGAGTTAAATTGAAATTTCATGCATTTTCAGTTCGATTTGATTTTTAATTTAGATAATAAAAAAATAATCATTTTTTTTTGTGTGTTTGGGTTATTTCAGTTCAATTCAATTAATTGAGCCAAATCAAAATTCTCAATAAAAATTGAATGCACAATTTAAAATTTCTCTTTTTTTCTCTCTTTTATTCAGTTTAGTTCCAGTAAGTAGAGTAAAAAAAGAAAACCAAAAAACCAAATTGAACCAAAATCAGATTTTTGGTTCAACTTATATTCATTTCAGTTCAGTTTTCACTCTATTGGTTTTGTTTGGTTCGGATTTCATGAAAACCCGAACCAAACAATTGACACCCTTAACAAATACTTCTCATGGCACAACAGGATCTCCTAAACTTGAACTAGAGATCTTGCCCGAGAAGTAAATCATCATAGAGGAGAGACTAAATAGATTCTGTTTGGGGAGCAATTTATCAATCCCAAATGGAGCATCCAACTCTTCATTGTACTGCATTCTCCAAATATGCTTGTTATCCCCTTCTTCATTACATGACAAGTATTTGTGAAATAACTCCAGTTAGCAGAAAAGAGAAGGCATTAAGAGACTCTCCTAGTTCAACTTGAAAAATTAGTTGATAGTTCAAATAGATTAGGCCTATAGATACGTTTTAAATTTAAAATAGATTGATAGGGACCTTTTTGAGTAGATACAAGAATTGCCTTAACTACAAGAATGGAGACGATGGGTCGGTCCATGGGATTTTCTTTCCTTGGAAAGAATTCTTCAAGAGTCTTGAGGCCCACAAGTACATGACAACTACCACCAAAGCACTTCTAGCCGACTACTAGCTTGAGAGAAGGTAGCCTCTCTCGACAAAAGATGGCTCAATTTCTATTCTTTCGTTTTGATTTCGGGTTTTTATATATATATTTAAGGGCCTAGAATGCTAAGAGGTGGGGGAGAAGCAACCCGAAACTCCAGTCAATTGAGACACACAAAAATTTCTCAACATCCATCAACGGAGCCATCAAAAAGAATGATTGAACTTGCTCAAGTTTCTAGTGAGGAGGCATCTCTACAATTACTTTGAGCTTTGCTAGATCAATCTCAATTCCTCGTCTAATTATTATGAAGCCCATAAGCTTGCCTAAAGTAAGTTCAAAGCCTAATTATAAGCTATACGGTTCATCACAATGCTATTCTCGAAGCTACCCTCACATCACGTACTGTGATCAAACTAAACTATCTCTCTAATTGTATGACTACCTGAGCTGCCATGCCTACGCGAGGAAATCCACTCAACTATATTCAGTCAAAAACCAAGAAAAAAATGAATCTATTCAAACTATCAACTAATTCCCAAAATTTTAGCAGGATGGGGATTGTAATTCATTATGATTCTCAAGAGTGTAATTGTGATGCCCAAGAACGTCTCGTGTGGCATAAGTCTTTTCTGCTTGTACTCATCATTATGATTACGCATGCGAAAGCATAATAAATTTTCACAACATCCCTTACAAGAAAATCACATGAGTTTAATCAATATACATATGCTTCTTTATATTAACACTACTAGTTACCATCTTTATACAACATTAAATAAAACAAAAAACATAGTTCTAGGAAAGGTCAGGGTCACCTAACACAATTACACCTGTACTAAATAAAAGTGAGCTTGTACATTAATTAACCACCACCTAACTCAAGGGTTGATGATTTCCGGCATCATCACGTCTCACTCATCACCATGTCCAAGAGGACCACAAAACTCTCTTAAAGGTTCGACCATCTCGCCATTTACATCAATATAAAATGTGATAAAACAGTAGGAAGAAGCTCAGGTTAACCTACATCCACCCAAATAGTAGAGCTATGTTTAACAAATACTATCTCGGATTTCAGTACAAATATATCCTAATATTCCAACTCTATATATTTGGAGACTCTATAACATGGCACAAAAGGTGGATCCATCCCACAAATTTTTTTAAAAAAAATATAAGAATAAATCGAAGCCTAACAAATGAAATCTACAAATCAAAGGTAAGAGATCATCTCACTACTCAACGAGGTACATGCAAACCATAATGATCCATTTGCATACAAATTTATTGTGAGAGATAATTGAATAAATGGATGCATTAATTTACCATCATGCTATGTCGATACAAACCATAAACAATATCATACATGATTATTCACTCAAATGCAAACAGATGACATAACGCATTGTGATGCATGATTATCACCAATTAGTTCATTAATAGATATGTATGCACATGGTCATGCATCATATTAATTATTTAATCTTATTTCATCCCATTTCATCCAAAGTCCTAAGACATCTCAACTCTACGGGGAATCCTGACTCTATGGAGCATCTTCACTCCGAGACATCCCGAACACTCTAGGGGCATACCAACTCTGGGGCATCATCGCTACTGATATGTGAGCAATGAATAAAGCTTTTCATAATACTTTCTATATTTACTCACATAGCAAAAATGCACATGATAACATTATAATCATATGATTTTCCTTACATCAACAACAAAAACAACATTTATTATAAAAATGAACATCTGATACAAAACATTTATTCATGCAATTTGCTTCTGAAATATAATTATGTTGTCATTTCAATGATCATATATGTGAATAATATTAATGAGATTCTCACCTCTTTTCATTTTTCAAGCAAGGAAATGATAACATTATCAGAGAATCGACTACGGTGAAAATCGATAGCCCAAATAATTGACAACAAATAACATCAACAACTCAATAATCAACAATGCTTAGTTAGTAAATGGGTAACTTATTTGAATTGCAAAAATATCTCTTACTAGTTTAATCTCATCATTCCCACTTTTGATTCAATTGAATCTTATGGAAATCGATTGATCACAACCTCGGCATGTAGAAACTCATCAATTTAAGCCAAATAAATACAACGATTTAATACTTAATTATGTGAAACTTTCTCTCTCCTAACATCAAAGTTCAAATTAAAATTAACAACCATCAAACAACTAAGTCAAAAGTACTAAGTAGATCAGTCTAATTTAGCCCTAGAGTTTTCCCTTTCCTCAAATAGAAGGCTTGAGTAAAATCAAAACTTTAATCAACTTCAAAGCATCACAATCGAGAACAAAGATTACTATCTCTTAACCTTTTATCAAAACTAGTTTAAGAAAAGAGAATAACCCACAAGTTCACCTTGTAAGTTCTTGAAAATTGGAATTTTGAAACTTTGACAATACGAGAATAGAATCTTTCCTTTCACACAAAAAGATTGGAATTTGAAAATAAAATAGGAAGATCTCTTTTTCTTTATTTGCAAGAACAAGTTGAAATTCTTTTTTTGAAACTTAAAGACATAAGAATACCTTTTTATAGACTAAGAGGGATAAGAAAAAGTAACTCAAGTTAAGAGAAATGATGACTAGAAGTTAAAGAAAATACTAGGTGGAAGTGCAAGAGAGGTGGTCAAGTTTAAAAAATAAAATAAAATCACAAGTGGCATTATCATACGATTTCTTCCAATAATGTGGCCAGGGAGAATGAACCTTAGAAGATCAAACTTGAGTTAAAAAGACAATGGCAAGAATATAAGAAAATGTGATTAAAATATCACACATGGCCACCTTTGGTTAGCTTGATCAAATAACCAAAGTTAAAAGGAATTATAAGTTTGGGTTAAAAGCTTTAAGTGCAATGATGGGAATGGTGCTTCAACCCAAGAAATATAAGTGGCCTAATATTTTGAGAGAACGCTTCTTTGACCAAGTAAAATGAGTGAATTATCAATAACTTAATTGGTTAAGGATGAAATATATGATTTAATGCATGAAGTCATAACTAAACTAAGTTCAATGTCACGAGCTCAGGATATATCACTTAAAATACTTTGTGGAGAAAGGAAGAGATGGTAAAAATTAAAAAGGGACAAATGGCTCACTTGCATGACTTCCAAAGTAGATATTTTATTAAATTATCAATTATCTAGTAAATCAGTATGTAAACAAGGAACTCGGTGTTCGTTCCAAGCATTGATAAATTAGAAAAACATTTTGAACTCACTAAAAACATTGGCAAAAAATAAGAGATGCTAAAAAGATTTAAATTTGGAAATTTAAAACTTGAATATTGTCAAATATGCAACTTGAGGACTACAACCAATATGGCGGGAAATTAATGACCTTCACTCAACACCGTTGACATATATATCAATATCTATCACTAAGCTCAACGCATCGAATTCCGATGATTACAATAACGAAAAATCATCCTTCGCACTGTCCGAGCCTCACATAATTAACAACTTCCATGGCTCCAAACTAAATAACACTTATCTTTATATCCTAAATATTATTTTAAAAATTCTAGATGTCGCAATAATGACAGATCGAGAGGCTCGACTAGATGAAGTCGGTGGAGAAATTTTATGTTATATGTGGTAATCTCAGTAATTTTTCTAAAATCACCCCCTCCAGAGGCCCAAGTATTATATGTGCCCATAATAAAGAGTCTCGAATATTAGAAGGAAAGCCCCTATACCTAACGGGTGAATTTCGACCTTCACGAAAGGCGAAGGATCCGGGCACTATCTCAGAGAGAGAGAGAGACTCAGTTTCTTTGACTGGTGGGAGCTTACTAATTTTATTTAAAACAAGGGAAATAGCATATAGGATGTATGAATTACCCACTGTCTATATTATTTACGTTGTTGCTAGTATTTGTTTTTGTTTTGAGGATCCTACGTGATAATGAGAAAGATTATATATATATATATAAATGATTGCTAATATTTGAATATGATGAATTAGCTCAATCATCCATACATAACAAATTGATGTGGTCTATTCATCTCATTACATATGAACAAACAGTAAGAATTGAAGCAAGAAGGAAAGATGACCTTTAGTATATTTTATTTGCCTTGCCCAATTTGAATTTCGAAGAAGGAAATTTTTTTTAATATCTTGTTGATAGAAATTTTCTAATTAATAATCAATAATATCAGTATAAAATTTGTTGTTCAGAATGAATGGTTTCGTTTTTATAACTTTCTAATTGCTTCAGGGCCTTATAAGTTGAATTAATCAAAATTATATAATATGAATCGCCAGAAATATGTGTAGGGATAACCAAATAACTAAGCAAAGATCCTCTTTTTAAAGAAATGCGATTTGGAACTATTTTATGACAAACAGCCCATTTCCACGCCTTATGGTGAACAGGGCTATTGATTGGATTTAGAAAAGAGAGTAGGTCCATGAGCAGGTTGAAGAGAGCTCTACGGGGCTTGGAAGACCGAATTCATGTATGTGAAAAAATACAGGTATGACTCGGTTAGTAACCGTCATAATCTAAGTTTATTCTTGTCGTAGCTTCTGTATAAAGTGTCTGACTCATGATATGTATTACGACGTTTTGTACAGGAGTTGCAATAAAAATTGAACTTGGATTACAACAACTAAGACGTTAACTTTGGTCCCCTGGCGGACCAATAGCCAAGGCTAATCTTAATGACAAGGAAACCATTCTTGATAGGTAGGTTTTTTGCCATGCTAGCATATCCACGTCAAAAAATTGAGAGTTGTTAAGCTCTATTTGTTTAGCAAAACATAAATAATTTGAAATTTTTTTCCTAAAAATGACCGCTTGCATCACTTATAAAAATGAATGAATGAAAAAAAAAAACTTCAGCATCTACGAAAATATGTAAACATAAATTGTTATCGATAATGAAAATATATTCCGTTAACTAATTATTTCAAGCGATAATTTGTAAAAAAATATTTTTTAAATCGTTCATTTTTCGTGAAGCGAACAAATCCATAATGAAAAACATGTTTCCATAAATTAAACTAGTCTTCGTTCCCACGTGCGTGCGAGATTAGTGTGAATAGCTATATGCTTCGACAATAAATGTACTCTCCTTTTTAAGAATTTTAATGAGATTCGGAAGGAAACTGTTTCCGACGTCTCCTGTTGTTTTCAAATCTCAAATTGTCCTAAAAAACATGGAACTGTTATCGTAAAACTGCATAAGTCTTCATCTGCCTTTAAATACTTTACTAAGTTAGACTTAATTTTAAATGAGAGGGCATGATAGTTATTTAAAGAGTGGAAATCAAATACGAAAATTGATTTTATGTATCGCTTAAATTGAGTGAGTTAGAGAATTTGATTCCATATAAGAAATATTAACAAGAAACCCGTATAAGAGAAACTGTTCTTAATTCAATACTTTAACTTAATATTTGATGATAGTATCATCCAACTTTAATTTTAAGTATTATAATATGGAAAACTTGCTTATTAAATTACAAAAACGTAAATTTGATACATTTTTATTACTACTTTGTACTATTTGTCTCACAAATTAAGAGTGTAATAAATATGTACTTATATAAATTATTTGACTCGTATATGAGACATGCATTCAATGTGATTGATGAAAGGCATTCCCTGAAAATAGCGAAGAAAAAAGACAAATCGATATATTGCTGGAAAAACATTGATATGATTGCAGAGAGGCCAGGGCCCTAGCCCCCAAACTTTTTGAAATTGCATTATTGCAATAAGCTGTACAAAAACTTGTGATGAAAACAAATTTTTGTTGAATCAAATGGAGTCATAGTGGACATCTAGAATAATGACTTTAGCTAAACTATGCATTGATTTTGACTAACCAAAGTAACATGGTATGCCATGTCGATTTATATAGGTGGCGGTAAAATCAGTACAAATAGTAAATACACACTATAATAACTATAAGTATGATAATAAGTTCAAAAAAACTTTTGTCACCATCAAATGCACCATAAGAAGAGAAGAATTATTGAACTTTTGTTGATCCGATGGACCGTCTCGTGGCCCTACACGAGCACCAAGAGGAAATTGCATCAGCTAATTAAATTTGTCTACCTTTGTCCACACATTAGCTTTGCTCATTTTTCAAAGGCGATAGGAGCGGAGACAAGATACGCGGGGAGGGGGCTGCAAAATGCGTGCTGATGCTTCGTTGGCGAAACATTATCCTCCTACCCCAAGATTCTTTTAGATAAAAATGGTGATTAAATTAATCGATGCAATTAATAATTAGAAGGGCCAATTGACGTAATCAATAAGAATCTAGATTTTTAATTTTATTTCACTTGGAAGCCAATCGCGTGGAAGATCTCATTAAGAGATGGACATATATTTTCTGGTATGTGAGAGGGACACATTTGTCAAGCGGGGATCATGGCAAATTGTTAATGATTTTGTGATTGGGATGTAATTAATATAAAATTATTCCTCCTAAAGATTAGCATACCAGCATCTTGGGGTTACCCCAATAATCTGCATTATTGAGCTATAATAATGATGGAGATATCTAGATATTTCCCTCAATTTCAATAAAATTACTAAAAAAGTCTTAAATTTATTATATTTGTACCAATTCAGTTATAAACTTTTCAATTATGACAATTGAATCCTAAGTCTTTTGACAATTTGCCAATTTAGTCATTTCGGTGAATTTTGACCAAGAATTACTAACTTGGGCATTGGCCATCCTGCGAGAAATGGCCGCATTGATGTGAATAATTTTTACAATTTTTGAATAAATTATTATTTTTTTATTTCTTTTTCTTTTTCCTTCGTCGATCGTTGAGCCTTGGCAACTAGCATGTGTGGGCCGGCCTCGCTAGGATCTTGCGAGGTTGAGCCTTGCCCAAGACTGGTAAGCTCGAGCCTTGACCAAGGTTGATGAGATCGGTCCTTGCTTGTGGCCAGGAGCCATCCATTTCTATGGCTCGGTGACCAACAAAGGAAGAAGGAATAACAAAAGACAGAAAAGAAAAAAACAATATGAAATAGATATTATTATTCATTCATTTTTTTTAAATTGCTAAAATTGCCCACATCATTATCAATTGTGCTATAAGATGGTTGGCGTCTACATCCACAATTTTCAATCAAAATTGATTGAAAGAATTAAATAGGCAAATTATCAAAAGGTTTAGGATTCAATTGTTTTTTTTTTTTTTTAAATTAACTTTGTGACTGGTCTTTACCTTTAGTACTAGTGTTAAGGCCGGCAATAAAGCGGAGATTAAATTGAATTTTATTGATCAATCATGAGTGCAATATAACAAGAGTATGCCTGTCATTTTTGGAATTTGGCATTATTTCTCTCAATCGACATGTACAAACCACTATTCTGATTTTCAAATATGAAATTGAAGGTCATATATCATCACTCTTTCAAGTTTGACCTATTGGTGCGAACTCATATAATAAGTCTTTTCTCAACATCCTTGGCAGCTCATGTTCGTCATCCATAATCATTTTTTTAATGAAAAAGAAGCAAGTAGTTATTATCAATTTTCCAAAGCCGGTGAGGTTCACCAACCATTTGGCCTATTTAAGCCAGATAATCAACCCATTTTTATAATTAACAACCATGTGATGAGCAACTCCTGCACCCTAACTTACCTCTCTCTCTCTCTCTCTCTCTCTCTCTCTCTCTCTGTGCCCTCAAATCTTCATGACACTGCAAAGAATTGCTAAGAGAATGCTGAACTGTTGTCGGGTCCTAGTTCGGGCTAGAGCAAGATCACTTGTTTTCTCTGCATTGGCATTTGGTGCTATTTTGGTCACCCTTTATGTAGATATTATCGTCATTTCAAGTAATTCTCTACGTTCTTTGAGTTACAACGGCCAAACTCCTCACGTGATTCATGGAGCAATTCAGGAGACAGAAGCAAGAAATCTTAAGTCAACGTTCAGGCACTTGCAACTTCGTTCCGTGCATGAAGAGGTCATGGAAATTCAAGAAGTTAAAGTAGACGACGATGATGACGAGAATATAAGTCCTCTAGTTCCTCCAATTAATGTCACGGAAGAAGAGAGAGTCTCGTGGTTTCGCAAAGTCTTGCCGGAATTCGATATATTCAAGTCGGATAACTCGACTCGGCGATTTCATGGCCGCGTGATGGGTTTCTTTGGCCAGAAAAATAATTGCTCGGTACGGCTTTTCATGACGTGGATCTCGCCGGCAAGGTCGTTCGGGAGGAGAGAGTTCTTGGCCTTGGAGAGCCTCTTCAAATCAAACCCACACGGTTGCTTAGTGATCATATCAAGAACCATGGATTCGAAACTAGGGTTTAAGAAATTCAAGCCCATTCTTGATCATGGCTTTAAGGTGATTGCAGTAACTCCGGATTTGCCTTTCTTGCTCAAAAACACGCCGGCCAAGGCCTGGTTCGACGAAATGAAGACTGGAACAAAGGATCCAGGTGAGATTCCATTAGCTCAGAATCTCTCAAACTTGATAAGAATCGCTGTCTTGTTCAAATACGGTGGTGTGTATCTAGATACCGACGTTATAGTACTAAAGGACTTTGCGCTGTTGCGAAACTCGATCGGTGCTCAAAGCATAGATGCCATGTCGAGGAGATGGACGAGATTAAACAACGCGGTGATGGCGTTCGACAAGAAACACCCGCTCTTGCTTAAGTTCATGAAAGAGTTCGCCTTGACCTTCGACGGTAACAGGTGGGGACACAACGGACCTTATTTGGTGTCCAGAGTGGTTGAGAAAGTCATTGGGAAAAGGGGTTTCGAATTTAAGGTTTTGCTGCCGATGGCTTTTTATCCGGTGGATTGGACGAGGATCGGAGGGCTGTTCAGGCGGCCGGAGACTCGGGCCGACGCAAAATGGGTGGAGGCAAAGATAGCGCAGTTGAGTGGGGAGACATATGGGGTGCATCTATGGAATAAGCAAAGTAGACGATTGAAGATTGAAGAGGGAAGTGTCATAGGAAGATTGATCGAAGATCATTGTGTTATCTGTGAAAAGATATACAATTAAGGAAAACTTTCCGGTCAGGGCCATTGTCTTCATCATTTTTGCTCTCCATAATCCGTCAATAATTGTTCTCTTTCCTATCTCTTAGTAATTGTATATATGGTTCTGTTCCTTTTGATTTGAACATTGCAATAAATTGAAGAAATGCAGCTATAATATGGTGGTTCATATTAGAAAAGAAATTGTGCATGTTCAAGCAAAAGGAAGAGATGTTCTGCTACTATAGAAAAATATATCGATTTTCTAATCAGTTCGATTATACCTAGCATAGCAAATTATACAATTAGTGTTTCTCAAATTAAATATAGGAAAATTCTGCTTTTTATCCTTGTACTGGCATGTGTTTTCAAATCAAGGCCATGTACTCTTAGATTGTCTAATCCGGTTCTTTTACTTTCACAAGTTTTCTATGTGCGTCCTGTTAACACTAATTTCATTTAAATTCAGTTAACGAGGCCATCGAATAACATCAAAGAATGGCATGGAAAAATATGCCAATGCCCACATGAATATGGGATCATAGATAACGCTGGAAAATCATATAGATAAGATCTCCCATACGAACATCAACATTGGGAAAAATGATAGTCATGTCAATTGGATTTGGTCAGATTTAGTGTTAGAGGGACTTGATTAAAAAAATTGTGAAAGTAGAAGAAGTTGATTAGATAAAGTAAAAGAATAGAGACTTGATTTAGAAATGCGTGAAATTACAAGAAGGAGAAGTAGAATTTTTCCATAAAATTAATGTATAAGAGAGTGGAAAGAATAATCATATGTGAAGTCCACGATCAAATAAATAGGAGGAAGAATAATAAGGAGTGCGCCAGCCGTTGCTGCTACAAGGAAAAATGTCATGCCCAATAGCCGGCAAAATTGAGAATTAGAGTTGACACATACATGACAAAATCATAGTGCCACCTTCTTGTCAAGGCAAAATTGTTTAATGCACTTAAAGAAACAATTGAGTACAAGAAACCACCTCATTGCAAAGGTCTTAATCATAATATATGTCATATATGTTTGGTACGTATATAAAAATGTATATAAAATACATGTCATATATGTCTTAATCATAATATATAAAAATCATAATATATGTCTTAATCATAATAGATGTCATATATTTTTTTAGAGATTAAAAAAATGTATATAAAAAAATTTTAAAAAAATCAAAGATTGTTAATGAATTAGAAACATAATAAAATACAACTTGACATGCTCCAAAAGATTCCATACCTCTTATCTATCACTTACTAGAGATTGATGGTAGTAATTTAGCGATTGTATCATCTAAACTCGGATAGATTAGGGCGGGTATCTTGATTTGGAGGGCTCGGAGAAAGTAGAGCTCGTTGGAGAGGCTCCGGCTTCTTCCTACCCTTAATTTCTTGTAAGGAGCTCGATGTGGATTCTGCGTTCCCATCGCACGAAACGACGTATCGCAGGAAATTAAACGTGCTCAAAGAATGCCAAATCGGTGCATGGAGAAGTAAGTTGGAGGCTTACGATTAGGTGTCATCTTTATTTTCGACTGTGGAACCAAGGCAAGACGCAATGAAATAATTTCTTTTTCAATGGTGTTATCGCGGTGGTCGGAGAGGTAGAAATTGGAAGGGCGAATTTCGAAAATAGAGATCGCGCATCCTTCGATTACTAGGTCTTAACTCCTGATTCGAAAAGAATGACAGGCGTATCGCTATGATGCTAATTGAAGCAACTTGTTGAAGGGTCGATTTGAAACTCCAATTCAGGGACCTGCTTGAGGTTACTTCCCGCCTCAATCCCCTTCTTAACCTTTCTTTAATGAGTATGATGTAGACTATGGAATGTCAAAAATGCCAGAACCGAACTGAAAAGTTTGGGTAATAAGTTAAAGAGTCGGCATCATAACAATTTTGGTTCCCGAAAGCCCCCAACATCGTCTCATTCTCCGCTGCCATTTGCACCACAATCCACATAAAGATAGAAAAGCACATTTATCTATGTTGATTTCGACAGCAAATGTACTCATCAATGCCAACTTCGAGGCTAAGTCAGACACTTTTAAAGTTTTCTTGAGATGAAAACCTAATAACACCAACAGTGAAGAGTACAAGATGAAAATGAATGGCAGAAGAAAACGATTGCCTTGTAAAGTTCGGTAACATTGGAACCCCAAACTCCATTATGCGAATTAATACGGAATACGCCAGATCTCAGATCTAGGGCTTGACTTGGCCTTGGATCTTGTGATTGGATTGGAGCAAATCTTGGTTCATTTTCTCAGTTCAGTTTCGATTTGTGCTCGTTGTGAATGAAAATCTCAACGTGGGGGATCATAGTGCTTCAGTTTGTGGAGGAAGGAGGAACCCCCAAAGCCCAGAAAAAGAACAGGACGCAGTGGAAGGAGAGAGAAAAAGTGTATACGTCCAAAAAAAAATAAAAAATAAAAAAAATAACCTGAACAATGTCAATTCGGGTTGCACATGGTTCTAGCCACGGTAACCAACAAGAACCATGTTTGGTTCAGTTTGGGTCAGATGGAAGCCTGAACCAAACCATTGACACCTTTATTAACGCATGTCACTGTCATTTGAGCAAGATCTGTCTTCACCAATGGGGATAATTCTACTCCCTGCAATGCTCTCAAGTGTTTTTTCATTAAAGAAAATGACACAAATAATCATTAAATTTTGACTCAATATACAATATCATCCCTTAAATTTTTAATTTGTTTAATGTGGTCTTTAAACTTTTCATAAATATTCAATCTAATCTCTAAACTATATATAATTATTCAATGTTATCTCTGAACTTGAATTAATTAAAGATAAAAGTGGACATTTTCATATAGTTCAAAAACTCTATTGAACATATACCAAAAGTTTAGGATCAAATTGAACAATTTAAAAATTTTAAGACATCATTACATATTGGATTAAAGTTTAGGAAATACATTGAACAAACTAAAAATTTAAAAATAATATTGCACATTAAATTAAAATTCAAGAATCATTTATGAAATTATCAAATCTCATTACCATCAAGGAGGAGGGGCTTTCAAATCTAGAGACTCCTCCTCCACATCTCATTTTGAAGAGTTGGCCAAAATTCTATGCCATGTGATAGGCATCGTAAAAACTTGAATTATGCCACGGCAGGCCTATCTCACGGTATCCGTCTTTCATGAATTTGTTAAGTTTAGGTTTTCTAAAATAAAATCTGACATATTGGCTCTCTAATTTTAAGGGGTTCTTTTCTTAACTCTTTTCATGCAGCTGGTGAATGTGGATTTGTTTTTTCGACATTGATTTTATCGAATTTCTCTCCTTAACATTGAGTGTTTGCTTCTACTTTTTATGTTTGAAATTTTACATTTGAAATTAGGGATAAATATTCCAGAAGTCCTAAAACTTATCACGAAAATGCATTTCAGTACTAAAACTTGCAAAGAGTGCATTTAAGTCCTAAAACTTGTCAAATTGTTTCAAACAAGTCCTAAAATCAACGCCGTTAGCATTTTCCATTAAAAATGTTGACGTGGCATTTTAAATAATTTTTTTATTTTCCAGGTGTATTTTTTAATTATTTTGTATCCATTTTTTAAAATTAGATTTAAAAACTAAAAAATTAAATTTATTCTTATCTTATTTTCAACAAAAACTAAAAAGAAAAGTTTAAAAAATATTTTTAAAATTGTAAAAAAAAAATAAAAATCAACGCGACTCCTCTCCCCTGCCACCACCGCCGCCGCCGCCCATTCTTTGGAGGGGCCGGGCGATGGTTGCCGACCCGGGCGGGGGTGGCCGGGCCTCACCGGCCTCGGGCGAGGGCCGGCGACCGTCGCTGCCTTGGGCGAGGCCTCATCAACCCTCGCTCGGGGCCGGCGAGGATCGCGGATCTTGGCGAGCCCGGCCGGCCCCGAGCGAGGGCCGATGAGGCCTCACCTAGGGCTAGCGACGACTTGCCCAATGCGGGCAACGAACGCCAGCCCCGTGAGGGCCGATGGGCCCAAATCGAGGCACCATCGATCAACTCGGCACGAGTGCCCAAATTCGCCGACCCTCGAGGGCGGCGAGGCTCGGCCACCCCGCCGGGGCCAGCAACCATCACCCGGTCCCTCCGGCGATGGGCGGCGGCGGCGCGGGAGAGGAGCCGTTGTTTTTTGTTTAATAAATATTTTAACTTTTTAAAAAAAATCGATGAAAATAAGATAAAATGAATAAATTTGATTTTTATTTTTTAAATCTAATTTTTTTTTTTTAAAAATGAATAGAAAATAATTTTAAAAATCCACATGCAAAATAAAAATTATTTAAAATGCCACGTCAGTATTTTTAACGGAAAAGGCTAACGGCATCGATTTTAGGACTCGTTCGAAACAATTTAACAAATTTTAGGACTTAAATACACTTTTTGCAAGTTTTGGGACTGAAATACATTTTCGTGACAAGTTGTAGGACTTCTGGAACACTTATCCCTTTGAAATTGAGTCATTTACATATCAGTCACTCCAAATCCACAAAAGCCCAACCTAGCTAAAATCACTTAAAAATATTGGGATAACTGCACTGAAAATCCTAAAATTTATCATGAAAATATAATTGAGTCTTTGTTGACACCTATTTTTAGCAAATCTAGGAAAATAAGGAAAATAAAAATTACATTTTTGGACAAATTAAAAGAAAAAAATGAAAATGGGGGAAATTGATTTGATTGAAGTATGCAAGGAAATTTGAAATTCTAATGAGCATTCAGATTTCGATAAATGCAAAAAAAATTAAAAATCAGGTGAACAAAGGGCAAGAATTTTTATAAAACGGAATAAATCGGAGCAAAAATCAAGTTGATTGCGAAATCTCGCTTTAATTTGCAGCCTTGATTTAATGCGACGGAAGTTGGAAATTCGAAAAATACCATACAAAGTGGCCGTCTAGAATCACTATAAAAGAGAGCTACATTTTTTCGTGATAAGGGATGCGAAAAAAAAAATTGAGAGAGAATCCGCTAAAAAAATTTCATGAAAAAGCTGAGAGGATTCGCGAAAGTAACAAAAAAGAGAGAGAAAATCCCATTTTCTCGTCCAAGGTCATTTCCTTTTTTTTTCCTTCTAACAACCTGCAGAAGATGAGAAAGGGAAAAGTCAGCAAAAGAAAGAAAAAGGGTGCTGAGAAGTGACGTGCGGCCAGAAAGAAAAAAAAAAAAAAGAGTAGCAGGAGCTACTGTTCGTCTTCTTCGCGTGGAAGCCCCTGCTCACGCTCGCGTCGCACCTCCTCCGTCCGTGAAACACTGCACCAGCACCATCCTCGCCGCGCAGAAACCTGCGACCCGCGGCAACTCGCGCACACCACCCGACGACCCCCCGCGACGCTGCAGCAGCCCGAGAACCCGCGCCGGCCATCGCAATCTGCTGCTGCCCAGTATGACGCCGGAGCTCCAAAGCCTGCCGCTCGTCTCCCTCCACCTGAGCCCATTGTCAGTTGCGCGCCTGCACCTCCGCGAGCCCCCCTGCGATTCGGAGCCACCATCGTGCAACCGCCATCGCCGCCTTACCCTTTCCGCGCCTGGACCCGCTCCGCCCGCGACGCCACCCGTCGATCTTCGAGCTCCGCCGCGCCTCCGCACCGCCACCTTGCTGGTTCGCTCGCCTCTGACGCCGCGACCCTCCGCTGCCCCAAGCTCGAGCCCGCCGCCGTCCACCGTCGGTTTACCCCCTTTAGGTAGTTTTTGTTCTTTTATTTTGTTTTACTTTTATAGTTTAGTTTAGTTTATTTTACTTGTTATGTTATTTTTGCTCATTTCATTTGATAGCATTTTTAGTTTAGCTATTTAATTTGTAATGGTGGATGTTAATATTTCGGAATTTAGTATGCATTATCCGTAGGGATTTTGTCCGAAATTAATGTAATTATTAATTTAATCCGAGAGACATCGGATCATTTTTCTAATTATTTTTAATTTTTGGGTTTTTTGTAAAATCTCAATTGTTAAATCATAATAATTATTTAATTTGGTCCGTAAGACTTCGGACCAGATTTTTTAATTATTTTAAGTTGTTGTGATGATCAGGGTTAGAATAATTGTTAATTTAACCTGTGAGACGTCAGGTTATTTTTTCAATTATTTTGATCCTTTATTTAGTGGTTATATTAATTGTTTAGATTTAACCCTTGTTTAACAATTATTCAACTTTAAAAAAAACTAAAAAAATCAAAAAATCAAAAATCAAAATATTCAAAAAGATTTGCATGAGTATATAGGACATTAAGATTTAATATAATAGACACGTAGGTTTAATTAATCAAATGTTTAGGATTATATTTCTAGGGTTGCATTTTTAGATAATATTTTTAGGATTGCATTTTTAGATATTTTAAAAGAAATAAGTTAGGATTAGACTTAAATAGCCTTTTTAGAGTTTTAGATATAATTGGCACATTTTCATATTCTCATACTCTTTTTAAAATAAAAAAAAAAAATAAAAATAGTTTTCTAAGGCAGAATAGGGTTTAAGTCAAATTAATCCCAAAAATGGATTAGAAAATTATTTTTAAATAGATTAAGTAGGATTTTCATAAATTCTAAACTTCAATAAAAAATACAAAAAAAAAAATCTAGGTGCATGTTAATTAGTTTGCATAATATGATTATTTAATTAGAATTTGTTAGTAAAGCTAAGTCATAAGGTGCATGTTAACTAGTTTGCATAATAGGCCCATTTAATTAGAATTTGCATATTAATAGGATTAAGCCATTTAGTTTTAAAATGCATTTTTATAAAAGAACTCCAATTTTTAAGAAAATCCCAAAAAAAATGATTGCTTGCTTTGTGTGATGCAATTTATTATTTGAATGTTTTAAATAATGGATGAGCACCCATGTGGTCACTACATTTGCATGATAGTAATTTAAATTAAAATAAATCAGCTGCTTGCAAAAACATTTTGAAAAATTAAAAAGAAATGGTACCGAAAGGGCATTAAAAAAATCTAGTGTAACCAAGTCCTCGTACCCTCAGTCTCTGGTTCGTAGGAGTAAAATAAATTTCACTTTTATTTTACTTAGGTGTCTAATCGACTTACCATAAACTGATTAGTGGCGACTCTTAGATAATAACCTCTTGTATGTTTAAAAATTTGGATTTAAGTCGCGAATTGGTATGGGCTTGGGAGAGCCCGAGCTAAGTTTAAAAGCTTAGCAGTCCATTAACCTAGTTTTAGGTGGTGCACCCGAAAATTAGGTCGCGACAGCTTGGCGACTCCGCTGGGGACTTATGTTAAAACACTTAGTGGACTTAGGCCAATTTTTCTTTTTCTTTTAAAATGTTTTTGTTTGGCAGCGAGGATCCCAGGTATGTCCCTAACATTCCTAAGGTGTTAAATGTTCTTGCAGATGGGAGGTATAAGGGGAGTAGTCTATGCTAACTTGCAGGTTGGAGTGTAGCATTAATGATTTATTTTTTCATGATTTGTGCATGTTTATTGTTTTTAGCACTACACTATTGCACACACAACCTGTGGCTGGACCTGGGCTGCGATAGGATTTCTAGGATGGTGTTGAAAAGGATACTTCCTCCAAAGCGAGATTGCTATGTAGAGGTTGACATTCTCTTCCCCGAAAGTCTTTTCATGGTGTCAAATGTGTTTGTCCATATCCGCGAGACTGCGTGACTATTGGACATTCCATTCGACTGAGCCGGAGTTAGGGGGACCTGACACGTTAATGCGAGACTGCAATGGTTAGATCATCCTCTTAGCTCCACTTTGTTAAGCCATTTAGAGTAGAAATCGAGCCTCACGTCTCATGTGCATGTCTATGTGATTGCCATTGATTTTATTTGGTGAAGTAAGTCTTCTATCCCTGCACCATGCAATTTATTTTGTCATACTTTTGGGTCGGTCCATGACAATCTAGGTCAATCATTAATTTGATTCATTTGTCAATTAAAAATGAAATTGCCAAGGAATGAGGCATTTGAAAAAAGAAGAAGAAAACTTTGGAGAATTTGTTCACATCATGTTTAGGAAATTTGGTTTTAATAGGATGTCCATTTTTAGGAAATTCCCTTTTAATGTGAACTTCTCATGAATAAATAAATAAAAAATTGAAAAAATCAATTAGATCATTGTCATGGATTGACTATCTATTTACACTTCGTGCTTATTTTGTTCATTTCTTCCCTTTAGGTGACAACAGATCTGCCACACTCGCCCACTATTACGCGATTAAGGGCTAAAATGGCCGACCAAAGTGAGATGCGCGATCACATGTCTTATGTGGAAGATCAACTCAAACAGTTAGCCGCCTCCATGCAGCTTATAACAGCTCAACTTCAATCCCTCCAGGTGAATCCAATTCCTCCACCCGCTCTCCCTGAGATAGTAGTCCTGAGGAACAAGGTCCAAATGAACGATGACGAAATGCCTGAGCTAGAAGATGACATGGTCCTTGTTGGAAAGGCCAAGCTTGACAGCATTCCCAAGACAGATCAGGATGAGCGCGTTGCAAAGCTAGAAGAGAAAGTGAGACAGCCGCAGGAGTCTCAAAGCTCACTCCCGTTTGACCTCTCGGTCTATGAGAAGGTCAAAATGCCGAGCAAGTTCAAAATGCCGGAGTTCGAGGAGTATGACGGGACATCTTGTCCGAAATCTCATTTACAGATGTACCACGTGCGCATGGCCCAGCACGTCAAAAATGAGCCCCTTATGATCCAATCGTTTCATGCAAGTTTGACCGGGTCCGCACTAAACTGGTATGTGATGAAGAACATAAACCTCCTTGAAACCTGAAACGAAGTAGCGAACGCGTTCCTCAAACAGTATAAGTTCAACATGGACATCGCGCCTTCCCGAGAAGACTTAGAGCGGATGGAAAAGAAAAGGAGTAAGTCATTTAAAGAGTATGCTGTGAGATGGAGAAACTTGGCGGCTCAAATTACTCTTGAGCCTACCAACAAGGAGTTGATGAAATTGTTTATGAAGACCCTTCCATCTGATTTTCGTAACCGAATGGCCAATACGTATGTCGAGAGCTTCAATTAGCTTATTCCTGTAGGAGAACAATCGAGATGGGGATAAGGGAATGATGGTTTTCTGAGTCATCTACTAAAAGATTCTCTGCCAAGAAAGATAAGGAAGTTGTTGAGGATGTGAATGTGACCTATAGCCCAGAAGGTACTAATTGCACCCCGGCTATCCAAATGAATCAAAGGCAACAACAAATTGCTGGTCGTCAATCATTTGCCCAAGCATATAATACAAGGCAGTTCTCTCCTCTCCCTGGATCTCCATCTCAGGTGTTAGCGATTCTCCGAAAGAAAGGTTTGCTTTCTAGTGAACCGAAGCGTCCTAACCGTGAAAGCAATCGAGGTTACGACTTGACGAAGAAGTGTGACTACCATAACGGTGAATTGAGGCATTCAACTGATGAATGTTTCACCCTCAAGCACAAGATTCAAAACCTCTTGGACACGAAGGCTTTTTTGTTTCAAACTACTCGGCCGAATGTCCTAAAAAATCCGTTACCGGGGCATGAGAGTACGGTGAATGCTATCTTGGAACATGACACCGGTCAAATCAAGAGCTTGAAGGTGCATGTGATGGACACCCTAGGGCAGCCGAATGATAGATGGGGTGGCATGGACGAGCCGACACCCCGGGAGATGGACAACCCAGATGATGTGCTGGAAGGGGTTACGAACTTGTTTGACGACCTCATCATAGGAGCTGTTGATGAAAGACCCCATGAAGAGATGGGCCTTGGCCCGCAAGAGTAATTTTTTTTTTTTACTACTTTTGCATATTCCCCTGTGTGGGAATTTCTATTATTTTCTGAGAGATATTTTCAGTGATTAAGTGTGGCATTTTTCCATTCAAATAAATGTAATTGATTGATGAATTTCAATGAAATTAAAAATTTCAATTTGAGGACATGATGAGGTATACCAAACCAGCCCGGTGATGATATCCAACCGATAAAAGAAAAGAAAATCCAAGGAGAATTCTGAGGCTTGGGCTTCATCATGCTTTCTCGTGTCAAAATGTTTTTAAAAAAATACTTTTCCAAATGCTTTTCAAAAAAATTTCAGAAAAATAAGACTTAATTTACTCTGTTTGTCTTTTTGACCAATCTACTTTTTGTTTCAGAAACAGTCTTGTAGCATGTAAAGGTGTGGAAATGGTCCAATCCAATTCCGGAGTCTAGAGGCAAGTTCGCTCCAAATTACAGTGGCTCGTATAGGGTAAAAAAAGATACTTCCTGAGTGTGCCTTGATCTTGGCAGAAGTGCATGGTCATGAGTGTTCCACTCTAGTTAATTCTGATGTTGTCAATAAGTATTATCTATGATAAAATTTGTCATGTCATGTTTTGAACTGCAAGCATTTCTATGATGAGTAAATTACTTCAATGAGTTGAATCGTTGCAAATTTTGCATATTTTCCCTGATGAATTATGTGAGATGAATTGAATGTGTCAAATGAGATATTTTAGATTAACGAAAGGCAAAGCCTTGTTCCATATAGTGTTTCATACACTAACCCTTAGTGAGTTGTGTGAAAAATTCCATGCCCGCAAGGAAGAGGGTTATCTCGCAAAGGGTACGTCAACCAAGATGATGAGAGGCATTCTTTTCTCTATCCTAAACCATTGGCTAAATCGAGACCATTGGCTGTGTGTTGGGGATTTTAATGAAATATTATATTAGTGAGAAAAAGAAGGAGGAAGAGCGGCTGAATACCATAGGTGTAAAGCTTTCCAAGATTTTACAAATGCCTGTGCTCTTATGGATCTAGAAAGCAAGGGTTGTGCCTATACTTGGGAAAACAATAGAGAAGGGGATGAGCTGATTAGGAAGAGGCTGGATCGAGCTTTGTGTAGTATGGAGTGGAGGGTCTCTTTTCCTTCTGCGGATGTAATTGCGTTGCCAGCTATTGGGTCGGATCATAGTCCCATTTTTATTAAACTTTTTCCCCAAAAGTCAAACATAAAAAAGAATTTAAATTCGAAGCTTTCTGGGTTGCTGAGGAGGACTATGAATAGGTTGTATTGGAAAGTTGGAATTCTTTTGGAGGGGATAACGTTAATATATCAGTTCGATTAAAAAAGGTGGTTGAAGAACTAGCGAGTTGGAGTAAAAGGAGATTCAAAAATGCAGAAAGACAAATTTTAATGCTGAAACGAGAGATGCAGGCCATTTCAAACAACGCAAATGCACATTATGACATAAACAGAATGAATTGGCTAAAAATGGAGATAGAGAGACTATGGAGACAGGAAGAAGTATATTTGGGTATGAGATCCAGAATTAATTGGCTCAGATGGGGGGATAAAAACTCCAAATACTTTCATGCAACCACAGTGCAAAGGCGTCAAAGAAACAGGATAGTAATGCTGAAAAATGAGCATAATGAATGGTGTTGAGACCCCATACAATTAAAGGAGATGACAGCAAATTTTTTCAAAAAGCTTTACACTTCTACAGGGCAAAGAAATATCCAACCAGTCATTGACCAAATTCCATACCTTGTAACAGAGGAGATGAACCGTGTGTTGATTGAAGAAGTGACCTTACAAGAGGTTACCGCAGCAACTTTTCAATTGGGTGCTCTCAAAGCTCCTGGACCAGATGGTTTGTGTGGAAAATTCTATCAGCATCACTGGAAGGACATTCAAGAAGAAGTACTTAGAGAGGTCAAGTCTTTCTTTATCTCAGGAAAACTTAATCCTGAATTGAACCACACATATCACCCTTATACCGAAAATGCACAATCCATAGAGGTTGGATCAGTTTCGCCCTATTAGCCTTTGCAACTATGTTTATAAAATCATCTCAAAAATCATGGCGAATAGACTAAAACAATGGCTGCCTGACTTGATAGCAACAGAGTAAAGTGCATTTGTAAATGGGCGACAAATTCAAGATAACATCCTAATAGTGCAAGAAGTGCTTCATCAGTTAAGTATCAGAAAACGGAAAAAGAAATTTCATGCGGTGTTGAAGGTAGATATGAAGAAGGCATATGACCGCGTGGAATGGGATTTTCTTAAAGCTAGCATGCCAAAAATGGGTTTCTACGATATTTGGGTCTCTTGGATCATGGAATGTGTCTCAACAATATCTTTCAGCGTCAAAGTAAACAAGGAACCTACAGCTCCTTTTAAGCCTACTCACGGGATAAGACAAGGTGACCCACTCTCTCCGTACCTATTCATTATTGTGGCAAATATTCTATCTATGATGCTGAAAAGAGAAATGGAAAATGGCAGCATTAAGGGTATTAAGCTGAATAGATTATGCCCATCACTATCCCATCTACTATTTGCGGATGACCTAATCTTGTTTTTGGAAGGCAAATTGGTCGAGTGTCAAAATGTATCAATGATCCTAAACCAATATTGCTTTGTGTCTGGACAAGCTATAAATCTGAACAAGTCTAGTATGCTCTTTAGTAAAGATTGTCCAAGAGAACTGAGAAGTAATTTGACTAAAGAAATGAGAGTACCAGAGTTGGAAAAGACCGGGAAATACCTCGGCATACCTTCTGATTGGGGTGGATCCAAAAAGCAAATGTTTAACTGGATTCTTGCACGAGTCAATATGAAACTGGAGGGCTAGAAAGAGAATTTTTTATCAAAGGCAGGGAAAGAAATTCTACTTAAAACTGTGGTGCAGGCTCTACCACAATATACTATGTCCATTTTTAAAATTCCCCTATCTATTTGCCATACCATTGAAAAGAAAATAGCAGCTTTCTGGTGGAAAAACAATGAAAACAGGGCAGGTTTACATTGGAAAAACTGGGATATTCTCAGAGCAAGAAAGGATGAAGGTGGGCTAGGCTTTCGAGATCTAATTAAATTTAACGAGGCACTATTGGGGCGACAAGCATAGAGGCTAATTCAGAATCCAACTTCTCTTTGGAGTCAAATTTTCAAAGGACTATACTTTCCACACATAGATATTTTACATGCAGAGAAAGGCTCAAGACCATCATGGGGTTGGCAAAGTCTACTCGTGGGAAGAAATGCTATAAGTCCCTTGTTATAGTGGGTGGTTGGAAATGGGGAAAAAATCAACATCATGAATGATCAATGGTTACCGAGAGGATTTATTGGAGGACCTGCAAATAAAGATGACCCAATATGGGTCTCGGAACTTATAACCAGAAATTCTGCCACTTGGAAGGAGAATAAAGTACTAAAACTTTACGACCATGACGTGTGTCAAGAAATCCTAGCAATCCACCTAAATCCCCAATTTCAAGATGACAAATTAGTCTGGAAGCCAACCAAAATAGGGCAATTCACAGTCAAAAGTGCATACAACAAGCTCAAAGCATAAGGAGAAACTCATAAGCAAAACCATGCTTCTTCGTCCTATCATGCTCCATGATTATTGTGGAATAGAATATGGAAAGCAAAAGTCCAGCCTAAAATCAGATTTTTCCTTTGGCAAATTTGTCAAAATGCATTAGCAACAAAGGAGAATTTATATCGGAGAAATATCATACCTGAGGCCATGTGCTCAATTTGCAACAAACATCCAGAGTTAGTAGAGCATCTTTTTCTCCTTTGTCCATGGACAACCCAAGTTTGGGAAGCTGCTACGGTGATAATACCAAGAGATGGTCAAGGGATTACTCGGATAGAGGAATGGCTAGCAAAATTTCAACATACGTCAATGTCTTTCAAGAGATTAGCGTTCTTGTTGTGGCAAATCTGGAAATCACGCAATGATTGGTGCTTCAGAGCAAAACCATTGAAACCCCAGCACATACTCTCCTCCGCACTGGCCATGGAAGAAAATTTCATCAGATGGACGAAAAAACATACCAAAACAGAGCACGGTATAGAGCAGATCCCATCTCAAGTCGGGGAGGCTTCTACGGAGACCTTGCCCCCAAACCCCAATCCTCTGATGCATGGTACAGAGCAGATCCTAAATCCTGCTCCGTTGACGCACAACAAGATGCAAAATCAGTATCCCTCGCTACAAAGCCCGCATCAGAAGCAGATGCTATCCCCCCTAACTCAGATCGGGACAGACCCACAAGACTTACCTCAAAGCTCGACTCCTCCGACGAATGGCCAGACGAAAAACGGGACTTTGTTGCTGCAGCGCTTGAATTAGGAACAGATGCCGCCCTCTCCATCTCAGATCTAGAGGTCATTGAAAAGAACGTCATCTCAAAAGCCCACCCCTCCGACGCTCGGCTTGACCTACACCCGGAACCTGTCATGGCAGCACTTACATCAGACAGGGAACCCTCCGAACTTCATCCCGACTCTAACAAGAACCTCTGCAAAGTACGACTTACCTCAGATCTGGACTCCCCCGACGCACGGTGTGATAAAAATAAACGTCGATGGCTCATACCTTCAAGAAACAGGGGAAGCGGCTATAGCTTGCATCTGCCAAGATAGCCAATGAGTCCTTGTTGATGGTTTTGCGCGCACGGTAAGAGTCTCCTCCGTGATTCAGGCGGAAGCACAGGCGGTTGTCACGGTCCGTGAATCCTCCCGTACTCGTGACACTTGTGAGTGGCGCTTGGGGTTATCTGGTGAAGAGTATGAAGCAAAAGGGTAGAACACAATTGGTCCGTGGGAGTGGCGTCAGGACGGTTGGTGCTAGGAGTTCTAGGATAGAAGGATTATATCACTTAAGAGCTCTGAAGACAGGGTAGGCCTCCCGTGCACAAACTGGTCGGGAGCTAATACCGCTCTCCTGACGAGGCCATGGCAGGCCGAAACCAGTTGTTATGCCTAAAGAGAACTGCTGCCTTTCTCGGTGGACCAGACGCCCGAGCGAATCTGGGCGTGGTAGGATCTCGTACGAAGAATCATTCATCGTATCGTTCGTGGAACAGCTAAAGAAAGGACTGGCCTGGCGAATTTCGCTCGCTAGGCGCCTGCGGGTCGTTTCCGAGGCCAAGGAAACTCTCGGCCCGTGACAAGTGGTATCAGAGCAGGAATCCCTCCAGTAAGCAAGTGAGCAAGTCGGAGAATCGAACTCCTCGCTCAAGTGCGGGTCAAGCAGATAAGTCCTGGTGGATGGGTGCTAGGGCGAGTCGGCTTCTCGTCGAGCGGAATGCGAGTTAGAGAATAACCGAACCCTTGCTGAATGGGGATAACGTTCCTGGATCGATCGGTGAATACGAAGAAGAGGTCTACTGCCGCGTTTTCAACAAGAAAAGAACCTCCATTGGTCTGCTGGGGTCAAGATGCTAGTTAGGCTAGAATGGTGTTGCCAAAAGATGCGGTTGGCGAAAAATGCCACACTTGCCAAAAGCGCAGGTGACTGAAGGGCCGAGCAATTGAGATCAAAAGAGGCCACCAATGGAGCAAAACCTGTTTTGTTGGGCGAGCGTGACCGTTCGATGTGAGTGGCACATCAATGGTTAACTTACGCAAGGAAGTGACAGAGCAGAGATCGCAACGAGGGCGTTGCGAATTGAGTGGGGGAGAATGTCACGGTCCGTGAATCCTCCCGTACTCGTGACACTTGTGAGTGGCGCTTGGGGTTATCTAGTGAAGAGTATGAGGCAGAAGGGTAGAACACAATTGGTCCGTGGGAGTGGCGTTAGGACGGTTGGTGCTAGGAGTTCTAGGATAGAAGGATTATATCACTTAGGAGCTCTGAAGACGGGGTAGGCCTCCCGTGCACAAATTGGTCGGGAGCTGATATCGCTCTCCTGACGAGGCCATGGCAGGCCGAAACCAGTTGTTATGCCTAAAGAGAACTGCTGCCTTACTCGGTGGACCAGACGCCCGAGCGAATCTGGGCATGGTAGGATCTCGTACGAAGAATCATTCATCGTATCGTTCGTGGAACAGCTAAAGAAAGGGCTGGCCTGGCGAATTCCGCTCGCTAAGCGCCCGCGGGTCATTTCCGAGGCCAAGGAAACTCTCGGCCCGTGACACGATGCTACAAACCCTAAAGATTTTTGAAGGAAGAGAAGAAAAGCAGATGGAGTTGGAGTCAGATAATCTTGAAATGGTGAAAACATTAGTCGAAAGTACACCGTAAAGCAACTGGGAAGTAGATGCGATAATCTCTGAAGTGAAAGCACGTGTTATTACTTTCCCAAATCTAAAAATAGCCCATTGCCGACGAGAGTGCAACAAAGTGGCGGACTGGGTCGCAAAAGCCCACCGAAGAAAGGCTCTTCCAGCTAAATGGGTTTCTTATCCTCCCTCTTGTCTTTTGGATTTGTTATGTTCTGAAGCTAGTATTTCTATTGTCCAAACTTTGCTCGATTGAATGTTAAAATTTCCTTTCGACCAAAAAAAAAAAAGTTGACGTAATTAATGAAATAACTTGATTGCACTTTTAGATGGCGACCCTACCCCCAACCAATGACAATCCTTAGCTAATATGGGCAAGAGCCAAGAACCCTCGCCTACTAGGGTTGCCGACCATTGGCTCAAGGCCTGACGACCCCAACCAACCCTCACCCACCGTGGCCAACCCTTTTCGGCGATGGTGGGATGGGGGCAATAGGCCCTCACCAGTTTGTTGCCTTTGCTTCTTTTTTTTAAAGATAATTTTTTAATTTAATATAATTAATATTTATATTAAAAATTAAATTTGAATCGAAACAACATTATTTAGGGTTATTTTTCTTGTTTAGCCTCGTCAACGCCACATTAGAGAGAGAAAGTGATAAAAAAAAATTCATGTTAGCATTTTTCCTTATCCAAATTGGACAGTCAAAGGAGGCAAATTGAACATATCCCATCAAAGAAAACTCCACTGTGCGTGTCTTTTCTTTTATGCGGCAAAGTGATATATAAGGCCAAGACTCAGCAACGATATCCACGGTCAAACTTGGATTCTTGATTTCCTTTCTTAACAGCCCAAGAACCCGAAGCCCAATATATATGTCCTCCTTTGATTTTTTCTACGGCTAAAGAAAATCAGAAAATAAAATTGATTACACTAAAAAATTAAGAACTTTTGATTATTATCGACAAGTGATAATAGTTGATAAGAGTAGGGTTTGGTCATTTATAAACTGAATTATTGACGACTTGAAAAATTGACAGCTTGAATGAGTCAACAAAAAATGTAGTTAACAATCTTGGATGCAACTGACAAATAAGTAATCGTCAATGTAGTGGAATAAAGCAATCGTCAATGTAGGGGAGTCGAAAACTTACCGAGGTAACCATTTGTAACCTCTGTTTGTAACTTCCCTTTATTACGTCTCTTTAAAACATCTTTTTTTTTTTTTTTTTTGGTAAATGTAAGAATATATTGAGCTTTAACCAACTATACAAAAGTTCCAATGCCAAAAACTTTCACTCATAGTGACAATAAGTCAGAACGAGTGGAAGGGAGCCAAAGTAAAATAAAGCTAGCAACAAACAAGGCAACAGACAAAACAAAGAAATGGCCTAACCCACAGGCACAAAGAACTAGGGGTGAACGCGGTTCCCGAGTAGAATTGGGAACCAGAGAAGTGAATTGGAGGTTCTGATTTAGTTCTCGGTTCTAAAGGGACCGGTTCCGATTCCCGGTTTCTCTTTTCTGGGAACCGGCAGTTCCCGGTTCCAATTAGGGCTAAAAAAAAGCCCCAAATTGACTTTTACCTTCACATACAACACTTTCAATTTCAGATTCACAGTTCTCTCTTCGCCCGTTCTCCTCCTCTGCTCGATGGCACCTGAGATTCCCTCGCCACATCCCCGCTCTGCACTTCTGCCTATCCTGCATCTCCAAGTGACCCCCTGCTCACTCATGCCGACACCAGAAGCCCTCTGCAGCATATCCCAAGCCTCGCCTGCAACTCGCACCGAACTGTGACGACCTGACGTCGCTCTTGCTCCTCCCGCTGCTACTGCCCTACACCACTGTGATCCCACAACGCCGCTACTCTACCTTCGCCGTGCCCCGAAGCTCGCGACCTGATGCGCCCTTGCCCAACTCCGAGCTTTCCCCAAGTGACACTGCTGCAGCTCACCGCTTGCCCTCAACGCCACCACTCGCCCTTGACACTACTGCTCGTTGACCTCTGCTCGACACCATCATCGCTTGCTCTCGACACCACCGCTGACCTCTACTCGATGCCACCGCTAACCTCTTCTTATGAGTGTTCTCTCTTTGTATTTCCTTCCGATTCAGCTAGTCGAATGCCCTTATTCTTTCCCCCTGTTGGCTAGGGCAACGCTTGTGCTCATTATAACGTGGCCTTGCTACAAGTGTTTGTGTGTATGCATTTTCATTCTGGTTCTTGCATTAGCACCGTTCGGCAAGTCGAATGCTGTTGTGTAGGATGATCGCTCGCGATGATTCTGCTTTCTTAGAGTTCATGCATTTAAAGTTCGCAAGATGAGATCAGAAAGATGAATTGCGTGCTGAATGTTGCTTATTGAGCTAGTCAAAGTTAAGATCGCTCATTTTAGGTGTGAAGAACTCCGATTCCTCTTGTTTGAAGAATTTTTCATTTAAGCTCCTGCAGTAGCTATGTTAGTGAGGTGCGATGGATGTTTGGATTAGCCAGAAAGATTCAAGACACATTTGGTAGTGAAGGATTTTAGTCAAAATGTGGGGATCGACTTTAATGAAGTGTTCTCTCTGGTTGTGAAACATAATTCCATTCATGTGTTGCTCGTGCCGGTAGCCCTTTAGGGCGTGCATGGAAACGTTTCTAAGAAACGTTTCCGGCACACTTCTGTACGGAAAGTGTTCCCGGGAACAAAAAAGGAACAGAAACGCGTTTGGTTGCGTTTCTGTTCCTTTTTTGTTTTTTTTGTTTCTAGAACGAAATAAGAACAGAAAAAAGAAACATAAAAAATTTGTTTCTTTTGAAAAGAAACACTTCTTCGACAGAACAAAAGAACAAAAACCAAAGGAACAAAAGAACAAAATCGGAACAAAGGCGAACTCTCCTCCTTCGTGCGTGCTTGTCGCTCCTCTCGTCGGCTGAAGCTTCGTTCTTCCTTTTCCGGCGTCTCTCCCATCTCTCCGGCGGCTCCCACTCGCCGACTCTCCGACGACTCCTCACTCCGGCGACTCAGTACGTTTCCGGTCGGCGTTGCTCCCCGTTCGGCCCTCCTCCTCCGGTCGGTGTCGCTTCCCATTCGGCCCTCCTTCTCCGGTCAAGCACCTTGCTCCCCCTTCGGCGTGGCGAGCCGTCCCTCGAGCGAGCGTTGCTCACCCAAATCTGCCGCGCCGAAGGGGAGCAACACTCGCCGAGAGCGAGCTCGAGCTGCGGCTCGATGCAGCTCGTCGAGCTCCCCTTCGCTCGCTTGAGAGCTGTTGCGAGCTCGCTCGAGCTCGAGCTCGAGCTGTTGTTGCGAGCTCGAGCTGCTGCGAGCTCGCTCGAGCGAGAGATCGATCGAGCCTCGTTCGAGCTGCAGCTCCCTCGACCCTCGATCGATCTGCAGCTCGAGCTGCAGCAGCTCGCTCGAGCTACGGCTCCGTGTGAGTGCGATTCTTGCTCGGAGATAGCTCGAGCGAGCTGGAGCAGCAGCTCGAGCCAGCTGCTGCTGCAGCTCTAGCGAGGTGGACAGGCTAGTGATGTTGAATGAATAGGCTGGTGATGTGATTTCCTTCGATTGTTATTTTGTTGCTCATGGTGATGTGGAATGGACAGGCTGGTGAAGCACGTGGCGAGGGCGTTGAAGGACGATTTCACCACCAAGGGGGAGATTCAGCTGAAGTCAGGGTGCAGCGTGGCTGTGCGGCATCGTAAGAAGGTCTAACTAAGGGTAATGTTGCCTTGTGTTGGCTGAATTTCATGGTGCATTCTATATGTAGCATTATTATGTACTTCTTGTAGCAGAAAATGCAACTTATGATCTGTTTCACACAAGTTAATTCAACAATTTTCAGTTTTCTCATTATATAGTCTTCTTCGCTTGCATCTCTTGAGAATGATTTTGTGTTTGGCATATATAGTATTATGTTATTGATTTAACTCATAACTCATATGTTGCTCAACCGATGAAAGATTAAATGGCATCTGAGAGACAGACATGCAATGCGAAGTGGACCGAGTCTGTAACCAACATATTTATTGGTTTGTTGGTGGATGAGGTGAAAAAGGGAAATCGGACCACTTCAACTTTCAATAAGGCAGGGTGGAGGAATATACATACTGAATTCGTTAGACAGACATGATGCCAATATAGCATGATCCAGATGCGAAACAAGCTAAACAAACTGAGAAAACAGTATAGCAGTTTTCAAAAACTTATGTCTCAGTCTGGATTCGGTTGGGATAGTGTCAATGAAAGAGTTTCTGTCAACGATCCAAGCGTATGGGAAGATCACATCAAGGTATATTTTTTTAACTTTTTGATCATTTTGATGTCATTATGTATATTAATTTTAAAATGTATGATTATATACCTCAAATGTCATTATTGTCAAAATTGTAGGAGAATGTAGAGTGGGCAAAATTCAGGAAGGATGGATTTCCCAAATATTCCGAGCTTTGTATTGTATTTGGTGGTACATATGCTACTGGGGAATATGGCACTGCAACTGCTGAAGATGGGCCGGGGTCGGAGGAAGATCACACCGGTGATGCCAATGTAGGTGCTGACAACAGTGGTTACAATGCATATGGTGACAACAGTGGTGGCAATGCCTATGGTGATGCTGGTGGTGGCCATACAGATGACTTCGGTGATCACCACACTGATGAGAGAGTCTTTACACCAGAAGATGCTGGAACTTCAGCTCGTGGAAAGCACAAATTGGATAGGACTCCAACTACTAAGAGGAGAAGGAGGAGTACCCAAAACAGTATTGATGACACTTGCAAAGCTATCCAAGACTTTTTGAAAGTTAAGTCCAGTCAATCCGGTAGTGCCTCTGCGACCTCTGGGGTTATGCCATCACCTGAAGATCCTTTCTCCGTCGCTGCTGTGATGGATATTCTGCTTACTATGCCTGAGATAGACCAAGATCTTTATAATAAAGCAGTGGATCGGGCATGCGATAGTGCCTCGTGGAGGGTGGCTTTCATTAAATCTACACCTGAAAGGAGAATAGGACTTCTTTATCATCTTTAGTAGATTTATGAATTGAGTGGGGTAACGTAGAGATTGTATTATTTATGTTATATTTTAATATGTCGTTTTAAGTGTTGAGACTCTTCCTACTTATATGTAATGGCATCTTTAATTGGAACTATGACTTATGTTATTGATGTTTTTATATTTTTCTGATGATATAGGTACTATGGAAGAGGGATCAGATAGTATATGTAGTGAAGAGGTAGAACAAGTTCAACAAGTCTTGGATGAGGATGATATAGCCGTATTGCTAGTATGGTTGTGCACGGTTGCCATTGACGCGTCCGTGCATACAATAGAACCAATTAGGGACAGCAAATTATTAGGATCCAAATGGATAAGGGAGATTATTACTGGACATTCACATAGGATATATGAAGCCTTCAGGATAGAGAGGCATGTTTTTCTGAATTTATGTGATTTGATGAGAGTAAGAGGTTGGTTAAAAGATAGTCGATATATTAGAATAGACGAACAAGTTAGGATATTCTTATCAATGGTTTGTCATGGTAGCTCAAATAGAATTTTATGTGAGAGATTTCAACATTCTGGAGAAACAATCAGCAAGTATTTCAGCAAAGTGTTGAAAGCAATTATCAAACTTTCAAAAGAGATAATCAAACCACCGTCCTTTGATGTCATCCCTCAAGAAATTCTTATGGATCCTAGGCATAAACGCTACTTCAAGGTATGATTTCTATATCAACTTTATATCATCAAATACATGTACTTCATAATCTTTTATAATATTAGATTGATATTAAATTGACAGGACTGCGTAGGTGCTCTGGATGGCACCCATATAAATGCTATTGTCCCGGTGTCTGAGCAGGTTCGATTTCGAGGCAGGAGAGGGACTACCACACAGAACGTGTTGTGTGTTTGCTCATTTGATATGAAATTTACTTACGTGTATGCTGGATGGGAAGGATCTGCTAATGATTGTCGAGTGCTTTCGGCAGCACTCGAAACTCCTCAATTGCAATTTCCCCGACCACCGCCCGGTATTTACTTTGTTTATATTGACATTTGTGATTATATTATGGTTTAATATCATAACAAATTTTTATATATCATGTTATAGGGAAATACTACGTGGCAGATTCCGGTTATGCAGCACTTCCAGGATTTTTAACTCATTTTAGAAGGGAACGGTATCATCTCAGCGAATATAGAGGAAGTGGGAGACGGCCAAGAACAGCAAAAGAGTTATTCAACTATAAGCATTCTTCACTAAGAAATGTAATTGAGAGGTCATTTGGGGCATTAAAGAATCGTTTCACCATTTTGAGACATATGCCTCCATTTACAATTCGGAAGCAAGCACTTGTTGTAATTGCATGTTGTGCTCTTCATAATTACATTAGTGATCAAGATAGGATGGACAGAAATTTTTCCATGTATGGAGATCCGGAGTATCCATTTGGACCTACAGGAGGGGAAGTTGCAGATGATACATCGGTTGAGCAGTCATCTGGGATGAACAGCGTTAGGATAAGAATTGCAAATAAAATGGCAAGGGATCACAATATGACTGAGATTTGTTGACTTTTTTAATATTGCTTTTACGTATTCACTGTTATGCAGTTGAACAATGAACTATATTACTCAATTATTGTGATGTTATGTATGGAAAGGTTCATGTTTAGATGTATGAAATTTTCGTTTAAGGGCGCACATATGAGCATATTGAAAATATTTTTCATTTCACACCCCATTTTTCAAAAATTAAATTTATAAGTATTTAATGAGAATGAGAAATCAATATCAAGTTTTTTTTTTTTTTGTAAAAGAAATCAATATCAAGTTTATTATATGCTTTAAAACTAAAAAATAAATAAAATGTACTTGAATTTACTAGATACAAACTTTAATTACAAAATTTTCTACGAAATATGCCATATGATCATGCTAAAAATGTTTGTCTTCACTAACCATGAACAAAATAAAATTAATGAGCATTTCATAAGAATGACAATTTAATATCAATTTTAAACTTTATTAAAAAAATTAAAAAAAACAGAAATTTTTTTGTCGTTTACCAAACGTGTTTCTGTTCTTTTTCTATTCTAGGAACATAAATTGACTGCAGTTACCAAACATGTTTATGTTCTGTTTTTATTCCAAGAACAGTTTTTTTTTACACTTACCAAACGCGTTATTTTGTTCAAAAACTGTTCCCCGGAACAGAAACACTTTTTTTTGTTTCTGTTCCTAGGAACAGAAAAGGAACAGAAATGAAACCACGCGCGCCCTTATAATCTAGAAATTGAGCAACTTGATGTCAAGGTTGCTTTTTTGCATGGCGAGCTTGAAGAGATAATCTATATGTCTCAACCCGAGAGATTCATTATTAAGGATAAAGAAGATCGTGTTTGCAAGTTGAAATGCCCTTTGTATGGTTTTAAGCAATCTCCATGGCAATGGTACAATAGATTTGATAGCTTTATGTTTAGTCATGGCTACTTGTGAAGTGCGCATGACAGTTGTGTGTATTATAAAAGATTGCATAATAGTTCTTTTCTTTATTTGCTATTATATGTGGATGACAAACTTATTGTAGCGAAGAACATGTTAGAGATACAATGGTTGAAGAGGCAACTTAGCAAGGAATTTGAGATTAAAGATCTTGGGAGATGTAGACCCCTGAAGTGCCATAACTTGGCAGAAATGGACACTTAAGTATCATAACTTACAAAAGGTACACTTCAGTGCCAAATCGGAGCAAAATGGATCACTTGAATGCCAATCCAACCAAAATCCGACCAAATTACATACGTGGCATTTTTCTGGCAAAACGAGTGCAAAACCACGTCGTTTTGCATGCTAACGTGGCCAAAATGCAAAAACGGCATCGTTTTAGGCTGACGTGGTAAAAAATAATATAAAATTTAATTAAATTTAATTTAGTTAAATATTTAAAATTAATAATTTAAATTTTTAAAAAATTTAAAAAATGGGGAGGCAGGTGAGGGCTCGGCCCTCACCCATCGCCTTGCCTCCCCACCGTCGTCGGGAAGGGTTAGCGATGGAAGGGGAGGGTCGACGGGGGTCGTCGGGCCCTCGCTAGGGGCTGGCGACCCCGGCCGACCAATGGCAAGGGCTCGCGAGCCCTCGCTCAGATCCGGCGAGGGTCGACGAGGCTTGTGGCCCTCGCCCAAATCCGGGGGGGGGGGATTTGGGCGGGGGAAAGAGGAGGAGGGGAAGTAGCTGGTGGCTAAGGAGGAGGGAGGTAGCCGGTGGTGAGGGCTAGGGCCGCCGGCCCTTGACCAAGCTCGACGGCCCCGGCCAACTCTCCCCACCTTCCGACGACGTCAAGGAGGCAGCAGCGGCGAGGGCTCGGCCCTCGGCCCGCCGACCGCCTTCCTCCTCCTCCGTTTCCCTTTTTTTTTTTAATAAACATAAATTATATTATTTAAAAAAATAATTAAATTTTATATTATATTAAAATTCAAATTATGCCAAAACAACGTTGTTTTGGCCAATTTAAGGGTTCTATTTTGGCCAACACTCGAAAACGGCGTTGTTTGGGATGAATTAGAGCTGATTCAACTCTTCGGCGAGCTAACTCGGCGAGAAATATTAATATTTAAATGCCACGTATGATTTCCAGCTGGTTTCGCCAAAGATGGCACTTAGGTGTCCTACTTTTCTTCAAATGTGGCACTTAAGTGTCCCTTTATGCCAAGTTATAGCACTTGTAGTGTTCTTTTCCCAAGATCTTAGAGTTGCTAAGAAAATTCTGGGTATAGAGATTCATAGAGATAGACAAGTTGAGAAGTTATACTTGAGGAAGTATATTGAGAAAGTATTTTAGCACTTTGGCATAAAATGTGCCAAATCAATAAGTACTCCTTTGGCATCTCATTTTAGGTTTTCGGCTTCTTTGTCACTTTAAACTGAAGAAAAGAAAGATGAGATGTCTCAAGTTCAATATTTTAATGATGTGGGTTGTCTCATGTATACAATGATTTGCACTCCTTTGAATATCTCCCAAAATATTATTGTTGTCAGTAGGTATATAGCATATTCGGGTAAAGCTCATTGACAAACGATGAAATGAATTCTTCGATAAATCCAAAGAACCTTAGATGTGGCTTTGGTCTTTGATAGAGGTTGAAATATAGGACATTCAGTTGTTGGTTTCGTTGTTTCTGACTATGCAGGCGATCTTGACAAAAGGAGAGATTTGATTGGTTATGCTTTTACGCTTTGTGGCCTCATAGTTAGTTGGATAGCAGTTTTGTTGGATATAGTTACTTTGCCTACCATCAAAACAGAGTATATGGCAGCAGCGAAAGCAATAAAAGAAGCTCTTTGGTTAAAGTGTTTGATTATAGAACTTAGGGTGAAGTAGGATAGAGCCTCTATTATCTTTTGCAATAAATAAAGTGCAATCCAATGGACCAAGAATGCGATGTATCACCATAGGACAAAATGTGTCGATATACAGTATCACTTTGTACGTGATGAGGTTACTAAGGGTACGGTTACGATGAAGAAAATATCTACGGTGGATAATCTGATAGATATGTTGACCAAACGAACTCATTTGACTAAGTTCAAGCATTACTTAGACTTGATTGGTGTTTGCACCATTTGAGTTGCCTAGGTGAATTGGTGGTGTTTCATCCCTTTTCTCCAATTTCGAGTACACTCATGTAGGCTTAAGGGTGTGCATCATTGATTCCACCATTTTGGAGGTGGTCTTGTATAGGTGGTGAATGAGTGAGGTCTTATGGTATTTGGCATAATACTCTTTTAGAGATTTGAAGTCAAGGCATAGATTTATTAAGTTTTTGACTTTCAAATTAGTGACAATGATATTTTGGACCATGCACATTTGTTTTTTAGGGTTTTTTTTTTTTAAAGGGAGACTATAAAAGAATTGTGTTTAATAACATATCTCTAACCCTAGCATCCACAAAATTCCCTACTTTTGTTTTGTCTACCTTCTTGTTGGATCTTTACATCTTATGGCTCACCAAGTGATTTTTTAGCATTTGGATTGTACTCACATATTCATTATTGAAGATAGCGAAACCCTTCTTTCTCTCTGTGGTTTTTCTCATTTTGGGTTTCCACGTATATCTTGCATCATGTGTGATTTCAATTTTGCTTTTATCCTTTACTACTTGTGCTTGGATTGATGCATCTTTTGGCATTGTTTCGCAACACTTCTCCTCTATGCAATCTTAAAGAGTTCACCCTATCTTGTCTTCGGAGGTCTTCATCCTATTGTAATATCGAGGAACTCCTCTTGCAATTCAACAAATCCATGTCACACCCCAATGGGCCACTGCCCTTGCACATTATGATTGGACAATCAAACCCCAACCAAGTAGTGATACGACCATCAAATCCAAATCAACCATGATTCGTTGTAAGCTAAGAAGTACCGATAGTCTTGAGAGCCTTTATATCGTGTCGAATACTCGACACATTTCAACAAGTGGCCAATAGGTGTTAGAAAAATCCGACAGGTGGTCAACTCTCCCGACACGCTCTGAAAAGCGAGTTCGGAATTTTAACACCCATGGGGTCTATTTTAAAAAATTTCAATAAATGAGGGGTCAAAATGTAAAAATGTAAAAAATAATAAAAATAATAAAGGGGAAAAGAAAGACTTCTTATTATATAAGATGGTAAAATGTTGATTGTTTTTTTTTTCAACTTGTTAAATGTTAAATTTAATAGGAGAATGTGGATTGTTTGTTTTTTCTTCAAGTTGTATTGATTATTGGAATGGAATGTAATTGAATTTGTCAAATTGAAATAATGGATGATATCAACAAAATACTATATAACATGGTCCAAAAGATTAATGGTATGAATTTTAGTGACTCTATCTTCAAAATTCAAAAGATTAGAGTGAGAGTTTTGACTCGAAAGGCTCAGCAGAGTAGAGCTCGTTGGAGAGGCTCCAGTTTCTTCCTAACCTTGATTTCTTCAAGAAGCTAGATGTGGATTCCATGTTCTCATCGCACAAAACAACATGTCGCTGGAAATTAAACATGCTAGAAGAATGCCAACTTGATGTTTGGAGAAGTAAGGTGGAGGCTAATGATTAGGTGCCATTCCTATTTAGTCTGGAGCGAGGCAAAGATGTAACAAAATACCTTTTCTCTCAATGGTGTCATTGAGTCATCACATGTGGGTCTACGCTTGAGTTTTAAGGTGTTCGGGAGAGGTGGAAGTTGAATTGGTGAATTCAAAATAAAATTGCTTACTTGTTAATGAACTGACAACATGATAAAATACTATATAACATGCTTTAGAAGTATCTATACTTACTAATGATGGAATTTTATTTACTCTATCTTCTAAATTAGGAGAGATTCAAGTGAGAGGATTTTGACTTGGAAGGCTAGAAGCGGAAGTACAACTTGTCGAAGAGGGTCCGTTTCCTTCCTAACCTCAATTTCTTGTAAGAAGCTTGATGTGGATTCTATGTTCATATCGCACAAAATGACATATCATCAGAAACAATGATTTTTTTTTTTTTCAGTATTTTGTTTCCTAAATGGATTTCTAAACATTTAAAGGTGTTTAGTAATTATCCAAAAGTTTATATTTCCAGAATAGAAATGCGTTCTATACGACCCTTAAAATTTTTTGTAAATTACATTTGAAAAAAATTAATAATTTTTTTTCTTTTTCCTTCTCCTCTTCTTCTTTCCCTAGCCAACCACACCAACCACGGTGATGACCGTTGATCGGCTAGATGAGAGCTGGCAAGGTCGAGCCTCATCGATGGCTAGGTGAGGCGGATCTATTGAGGCAAGCCTCACCCACCCATTGGCAAGGCTCGAACTCACCCAAATTTGGCGAGGTTGAGCCTAGCCTAGCTGCCATGAGGGTTGGCCTCACTAGGCCGGGGCAAGGCCGACCTCACACCAGTTGGGCGAGGTCATTAGATCTTGTCTAGCTAATCACCAGTGACTGATTAGAGAAAGAAGAAGAGAAAATGAAAGAAAAGAGAAAAAAAAATGGTTTGGCTTGATTTTAAAGTTCTTCCCGAAAACAAAAAAAGCAATTAATTTTTTATTCTTGATTTAATTCCAAATCTATTCTTGATCACAAAAATGTTAATAAATGGATTTATGTTCTTTTTTTGTTTAAAGAACAAAAAATAATATAAACTGTTTGACATGTTACAAAACAAGCTCGCTCAAGGGATAACAACTCGGTTAGAGGAAGCAAAGTTGGAGGCCATTAATTAGGTGCCATCTTTCTTTTCAAATTCGGAACCAAGCAAAGATTCAATGAAAACATTCTCTCTTCCAATGATGTCATTGAGCTGTCACGTATGGGTTTTTGTTGATGGGCTCCTAAGGTGCCCAGAGAAGGTTTAGTTCAAACGGCCAATTCGAAAAATAGAGATCGCACATCCTTCGATTAATCAGTCATAACTTTTGATATGAAAAGAATGATAGACCTATAACTATAATACTAATTCTAAAAAGTTGCTCAAGGTTCAATTCCAAACTCCAGTTGAGGTTATTTCCTGCCTTAAATTCCATTTCCTCAAACTTCCTTCAATGTGCAAAGATGTGGACCGTGGAGTCGTATCTGATATGCCTTATCGCATGAGCAAGATCCGCCTCTCATAATCTAATTTAATTTATCTGATTGTGCCCGCTTCCATCGAAACCTCGCCGAGATCTAGCCATTATCGTCAATGAGGAGGGGCCGTCAAATCTAGAGGCCTCCTCCAAATCTCTTGTTGCCATCAATGAATTCATGGCTCTTCGACAACGAGACGAAGCTCAACATTATTTTAACTAGTGATCCACACTTTCGTTGCACCATCTCAGATGTCTCGACGCTTTCATACACTCATCTTGCTAACGTTTCGCGTCAAGGAACATATTTGAAACACGGCAATGTTTTATGATATATTTGAATGCAATGATTAAGATTAAAAATATTAAACAATGCCATTAAAAATAGAATTAATATCATAAAAAAAAACCCTAAATTAATATGCATGTGACAATTTTACATCAAATAAATTTGTTGACCACAAAAAATTCCCAAAATTATTTACTTATAATAAATTTACTCTTCATTAATTTCCGTTAAATTTTGCAATCAAATTACTAAGTTGTATGGCACGTAATAGTTATGGATATACCGATTTTGGACTTTATAGGTATACAAATTTGTAATTTTATGGCATTCATCAAATTTAACAGAAACTAACAAAAGGTAAATTTGTCACGAATATATTAATTTAGGTTGTGTTAAAAAAATTAGTTTTTGATAAATTTGTCACATCTATATCAATTTGAAATTTTTTATTTAAAAAAATTAATTTGGGAGACATACCAATTTAAGATTTTTCAAAATACTAATCTTTAAAAATACTGTGCTATGAACATATAGGTACATTTTCAGTCCAAGCAAGCATGCTGCTTTCTTGAATACGTCGAAATTTCTATGCCTTGGGAAAAGGCAATAGTGAAACCTTGGACTTTGCCAATGCCGAATACATGACAAAATGCCAAAGCGGCGGAAGTCATGGTCGGCGACTCGGCAATGAGATTGAACGCCGAAACCCAGACTCCGCCAAAAGCACTGTTGACATTCAATTTGGGTCAGCCCAGCCCAACCCTTAACTACAAATGGTCCGAACCCCACTTTATGGGCAGGCCCATCTGACGGGCACATCCATCTCTAACGATCTCTCAATTCTTGGTCTTTCTTGCTTTCTTCATTCTTAAATCGGCAACGAACCTAGAACCAGCCTGAAATCGAGCCAGCCGGCCATTGGGGTTATGTCTAAAGACTTAATTGGAGCGGTCTTTCAACGCTGAGTTTGTCATTCAAATGGTACCCTTAAAACATTTGACATTTTTGCTTGCAACCTTCAGCTGTTTGAACTTCAAATTGACCTGCTTTACATATCAATCGCACCCAATCCGTAAAAAAGCATAGCCTAAAGCTTAAATTACACTCAAAAAACCATATAAAACTCGCAATTCCTCTCATTTCAAACGGGAACGCAAAATAAAAACCGTTCACTAATCCTCTGGAGCTGAATCAATTTTAACCAAGATCGATTTTAGCTGGACGAACACGCCTCGCCATTCACACGCATCTCCAAAATTATACCGCTTCTCTATCTCCAGAATCTCGCACCCTCAGTTCGAATTTTTCAATTTCAGATCTGAAAGCTCAAGATAACCCCCAAAAAACTAGCAAAGATTGAATCTTTACCCCCGGAAAGAAGCTGAAATGCGTCGAAACGAAATGGGTCGAGAGAGTTTGGGAAACTAATTTCATTAATTCCACTGAAAATCCAAAGAAAAACACAATTTAGACGAGGAGCATCAAATCTACTTGATTCGCCCAATCTCGCTTCACAATGACCGACCCAACAAGCTAAAAATCACCTAAAGACAACAAGGCAAGAAAACCCTACACTTCCATATACAGCCCCAAGAAATCCCAAAACGCTCGCCTAGCGAAACCCTAGCTGCGGAATCGGAACCGGAACCCGAACCCTAGCCGCCGAAGCCGTACAGGGTCCTGCCCTGCCTCTTGAGGGCGTAGACGACGTCCATGGCGGTGACGGTCTTGCGGCGGGCGTGCTCGGTGTAGGTGACGGCGTCGCGGATGACGTTCTCGAGGAAGATCTTGAGGACGCCGCGGGTCTCCTCGTAGATCAGGCCGCTGATGCGCTTCACGCCGCCGCGGCGGGCGAGGCGGCGGATGGCCGGCTTCGTGATCCCCTGGATGTTGTCGCGGAGAACCTTGCGATGGCGCTTCGCCCCGCCCTTGCCCAGCCCCTTGCCTCCCTTCCCGCGTCCCGACATCTTCTTCTTCTTCTTCTTTTTCTCGAGAAAGTGAGGGAAAATTCAAAGGAAAGCGAGAAAGAAAATTTACGTTTCTCGAACGGGAAAACTGTTCTGCCCAAAACGGGGGCGGCTGCCAGCGTTTTATACGGGGCGGAGAGATTACGGGTTTCTCTTTTTGTGTTTCTCGAGGTGGGTTCCGCGGCCGTTGGATCGGGAGCCATCGACGGACGAGAGCATCGATCCGCGTCGCAGGGTTTAGGCGATCAAAAACCGTAGATGGGCCGTGAAACGGACGGCGTAAAGGGAGGTGTGGGGGTGACGCGGATAGATGACATGGCAGGTTCCGGGCCGGCGGGGTGGTTTGAAAAGTTGCTCGCGGCGAATGAAATTCCGCGTGAATTTTCGAACGGATTTCGAATTTTCGAATGACCGTTTTACCCTCGAGATCTTGTCGGCTGGAACTCGACTTGTTTTTTGGGTTTATAAAGGTCAATATACTTGAACTTTCGTCGCTCGATCGGACTCCACTCAGCATGAAACATTCACACTCGCCATTTTAAAAAATATTAAAGGTTGAAAATAAAAATAAGGAAAAAAACCACAAAAAATCTTAAACTTTGTCCAGAATGACAAATTTACCTAAATCATTTTTGTGATACAAAAAATCATAAATTTTGCTCATTATGTTACATTTATCTTAAATTTTTTTTGTCACATCAAAAATCTTAAATTTTTATCCGTGTGACACATTTACCATTCCAAACTTTTTTTATGACAAATTTTTTGGGATGAATGTGTCACACGAATAAAATTTTGGAGTTTTTAATGTTACAAAAAATAAGTTTGAGTGTAAATTTGGGATTATTTGTGTCACAAAAAAAAATTGTGATAAATGTGTCACATTAAATAAAGTTTGTGATTTTTTATGGTTTTTATCGTAAAAATAAAAAGTAAAAAGTAAAAAGGAATATTATAATATATAATATTGTCTATCACCTATAAACAAATATAAAAATGAAGTTCTTGATTAAGCCTTCAAGCCGATCGAGTCAAGTGTCTTCACGCTTGAACTCGATTTGACAAGCTACTCCAACTCAACTTGAGTCTTGAGTAGTGAACAAGTCGAGCACAAGCAATTTGCTTCTAACTTGACTCTCTTTTTTTGGTCGGAATGTCTAGCTTGACTTTAGGACTTGAGTAGAACTCGATTTTGCATATTTTGCAAAAAGGAAGACTTTATTGAAATTATTATGATTTACTTTATAAAAACATATTTGTTATTTTAGTCCGCATTTTTCTCATAGGCATGCCGATAAGCATATTTTTGAATTATCAATAGTTATATAATATAAAATTTTATGTAAAAGAAAAGGATGAGAATCTATAAAATCGCAAAAAATACCATACATAAAAATACACTTATGTTTATGTTGCATTACTTTTATAACATCTATTTAACTCGAGAATTAGTCGATTAAAGAAGGAATCAATATGCATCATAGTGCATGCCAATGCAAAAAGGTGGAAAATTCTTTTTGCGGACATTCATTTTCATTATAAAATTAGATTATTGTAAATAATAATATTCTATTTTACCGAGCGCCCTTGTTTTTTTCAATTTAATCTTATCTTATTTTTCATAACTAATATTGATATAATTCCGTTTAGAATAAGCGGTTGAATATAATTGTGATTACTTCCATAAGACGACTCAATGTATGGCCCATTTATTATATTGGCTATGTAGATGTATTTTATATTCATGTTTGAAGATTAACTTGTTTAGGTCTATAGCTTGATGATGCCAGTTTCCATTTAATTTATTTTCGATAATTATACTCTTTTTTCTTGGATATATTCACTAGGGGTTCTAAAACTTGTCACGGAAGTACAATTAAGTTCTAAAATTTATTAAAAGTGTAATCAAATTAAAAACTTATCAAATTGATTCATTAAATCCTTCCATTGACTCCATTTAATTTGATTAATTGAAAATACTGACGTGATTTTTTTAAATATTTTTATACACACTTAATTTTAAATAAATTTTAAAAATAAGCTATTTTTTACTAAAACAACATAGAAGTCTAGCTGGGAGGGCTGCAAGCCCTCATTGTCACCACCCCGCCATCATCAGGAGGGATTGGTGAGGATGGGAATGGTATGCAAGGGTCACTAGGCACCATGGGTCAATGACCATTGACTAGGTCTAGGTGAGGCCCTACAGGTAGGGGTGTTAATGGGTCAGGTTGGGGTCGGGTTTTGATGTTACCCGACCCGACTCGAATCATAAGGGTCACATACTATGACTTGCCCCGAAATACATTAGACTCGCAATGAAAATTTGAGTCCAGTTTGGCTTCTGGGTTTTTCTCTTTTTTTCCCCCTCCCTTTTCTATGATATAATTTTTTTGAAGTAAAAGGTAATTTAACTTCCAAAGAACAATATATCTAAAAGATATCATACAAGACTCTTCAACTCAATATTCTTTAACTCAATAAAACTCTTGAACTTTCTTAGCCTACTAGGGGAAAATCTCACATAACGTACGGCTGAACATATTCTAGCGATTGAATCGTTTATGTCTTTTAACCCCTCTCTAACAAACAAACTTAATATATGGGTATAACACCTCACATAGAGTAACTCACCTCTCAATAACAGAGAGTTCCAAGAGTTAAGTATCTTTTTAGGTATTGATCTCCCAAGTCATTCGAGTTAGCATTATTTATAGTGATAGAAAAAACACTATGGATCCCCCAATCAGCCAAACATTTCTCAATTGCTTTCCCTATTATCTCAACATAATGATTTGAAATATGATAAAAATTTAATATCTTCTTTTGCAATTTCCAATCACCATCAGCAAAATGAGTAGTCAAATAAATATAACTTAAGTTTTGACAAGATGTCAATGTGTCAGTTGTTAGACATACTCTAGGAGATGTTTCGGAGAAATATTTCTTCACTTTACTTCTGTCCTCCATGTATAAATCATAACAATCATGCCTCAATGTGTTGCTTGACGGGATTAAGAATTTTAGCTGGATTCTATTCACAAATCGACGAAATCTCTCATGCTCTACCAACTTAAAAGGCAACTCATTAAGAATAAATATGATTGCTAATTCTTTTCTACTAGCGTCCTGATCAAATTTCCAAGGACTTGATGAACTACCACCCCCAACAACTTAACTTGAGGCACTTTTTTGCCTTTTTTCCGACGTCTGCATATGGATATTCCTTGCATCTAGCTAGATGATGATGCATTGAGCTAGTCTCTTGACCACTAGCATAACTAATAAGGATACTACAATATAACACTCACCCTGTTATTGACTAGGAATCTCTTTGAAATGTTCTCACATTGTAGATCTCATCCTTCTATTTGTGACATTAGAACCACCCGCTGAAGACATCTAGCAATCATTCTATTTATAACACTTAGAGCCTGCATATTATTATTTCAATAATTTATAGTAAGCTGGACCATTAATCAATATTAGGAAGCCATAAAAAAAATAGTACCATTGGAGTATGAAGCATTCAAGCATACATCCCAATTACATGTCAGAGAAATTGCTACAATTGCAGAATAATGACAGAATGGAAAATCTTATCAATGAGTGTGTGAAATTATGGGTTCAATTTCAGCATGCAATAATTCATAAGAAGAGAAGTAGAACAAAGACCATCCTTTGTTACATATTACAAGCATTGCCATTTCTTTGCAAGATTGAAACACATGGTCAATTTTTACCTCTGATTCAACATAATTTTTCTCCTTTTGCCCCTGGTAATATCAGCTCATAAAATCTTCAAAGACCCAACAATAGAATTAGCATGAAAGAAAAAAAGAAAACCGAAACAAAAACGTGCAAAGAGCACAAAATTTATGAACTTGAAGAGCAAACATCAATTTTGATGGATGCCTTAGATGTTGTAGGTGATAAAGTAAAAGGGAAAAAAACCCATATGATGATGATGCAGGCTCACCATTTCACTATGTTATTAGCTAACTGGGATGAGTGAGGACATCTTTGGCGAATCTTATGAGAAAGAATTTCCACATACTCATGGAGAAATTGCTACTTTAAATCATTGGTACAAACAAATGGTTCACAAGAGATTGTTCATCTTTCCACTTCTCATCACCCCTCAAGGTGCTTCAAGATCCGAGAACACGAAAGAAATAGCTATGAAAGTAGGACCTCACCAATCAAGGTAATCTTCCCATTCAACTTGAAGTTAGTACACATTAGTTCCGACAACTCCGCAGTCAATTGTCACACTACCCAGACAAGGTGATAAAATCAACCTAAACCTGTAATAGGCTCATAAGTCCTTATAATCCCGCTATACATGCTCTACGATTGATTAGATAACATAAGGAAAATTCACCACCATTGACATGAAACCTAATCAAAAACTACTATAGTTATCTCATTAGGCCATAGCAAACTCGTAGAAGAGAATAACTTAGTAAATCTCTGCACCTAACAAGAATCGCAAGCTAATAAATATAATATGACAACTAAACATGCTTCGTTGAACATGCAAAAAAGCTCAAATTAGTCTCATCTCATTTCATCTATGTGTAGACATTGAACATCCAAAATCAGACAAACAATAGCGACTCAAAACCTCGAATCACCGAAATGCACATGCACCAATCCCACCAAGAATCAACAGCTAACTAAACCGATCAATCGGCAACAAGAATGGATTAATGTTAAAAGGGGTCCAATCACCTGGACTCTGAAGATATGACAATCAGAAGCAATGAAGACCCAACTCAAAGATCCTTCACTAGATTCCTCGCCTTCAACATTCTCTCTCTTCCATTGCAAGCAGGAGCACAAAGGGTCAAAGAAATCGATGAGTGGGTGAGGTTAGAAGTCGAATTTCATTTCTTAGCTAGCGAAGCATGTGAGCATGAATCTCACTTTCAAATCAGTCGTCCCATCATCATCCACCAAAGTAAGATAGAAATAGACCACCAGATGATGTTGGACCTCTCAATCTCTTCCCCTTCTCTCTGTGCTCGATTTCCACCCTCCTCCTCTTCTTACCCCAATGCCTAATCGCACCACGTCCTTGGTAACCTCGTTGGCTTCCTCATGTGAACACGGAATGGAATTGCTCAACCTCCCTAATATTGCAGTAACCAATTACAAAGACAACTCGTACAAAGAGGTTTGACTGGTCGGGAGCCGTAACCACTCCCTTGAATAGCTAACCTCTAAATTTGAGCATTGTTCCCAAAGTCCCAATAGGCAAACCAGATAGATAGATAGAGAGAGTTCACACCTCGAGAGAAGAAAAGTTGCAAAAAAAGCTTTCAAGGGAGATGAGGGTCAACTCGGGTGGAGTGTAGTGGTGGCCGTAGATGCCGAACCAACGGCAGAAGCTCCTAACTCTAGAATGTGAGGAGCAAAGAAGAGGGCGGCGGCGGAGTTGACAAGAAGGCGTGATCGTGGACAGCGATGGAGTTGACGAGAAGGTGCGATTGTCGATGGGAGCCAACGAGAAGGAGAAGGCATTGTTGTCGCCTCGTCGGGAGGAGAAGTTGGAGTCAATAAGGGTTTGATGTGTTTGGCTTTGGATGAGAGAATGTATTTGTTTCATTGTTTGGGGTCAATAACGTGTTTCAAGGCCAAACAATATTCCAACCCTAACCTGACCCAAAGCATATTTATTTACTTGTTTTATAATCATTACCCGAATAATGTTAAGACCCGAAACATGTACTTAATTTGTTTCATGTTCGGTTCATGTGTTGGGTGGTGTTCGAGTCGGGTCAGGTTGGGTTTTTGGACACCCCTACCTACAGGGCCTTTGCTTATGTCAATGACGATCAATGGCCATTGGCCGAGGCCCAACAACCCCTGCTGGTTCACCCCTACCCTTATCGGTCCTTCCCGGCGATGGTGGGGTGGTGGCGGTAGCAACAAGGGATTTTGGCCCTACTCACCTGACTTCTTATTCTTTTCTAAATTTAGCTTATTTTTTAGAACAAAATAGCATTGTTTTAGTGTTATACTTCATGATTTAGCCACATCATCACCACGTAAGAGAGAGAAAATATTTAAAAAAAAATCACATTAGTATTTTCTATTAGCCAAATTGAACAGAGTTAATGAAAAGCCCAATTGAACTAATTTGATAAGTTTTAGGATTTAGTTACATTTTTTGCAAATTTTACGAGTTAATTATACTGTTATGACAAGTTTTAGGATTTTCAATGAACATATAACTTGTTTTATTGCTTAATACAAGGAAGTTATTCGTCATATTATTTCTGAAACAACTATAGAATAATGGCAAGCTTGGTGTTATCTGCTCATCAAGTGCCATAAGGGCTATTTTGCAGCCAAGGAACTACTAGCCCATGACACATGACTCACTCTCTTCATCTTTTAAAAAATATGAACAAAAATCCTAAACTTAGGGTGCGTTTGTTTGTGTTTACGTTTTTAAAAATTGTTCGAGGAACAGAAATAGAAAAAATTGTTTCTATTCGGGGAACAATTTTTGAACAAAAACGCGTTTGGTAAACTTGTTCGGGAATAAAAAAATAAACAGAAACATGTTTGGTAAATTTGGATAATTTTTTTATTTCTTTTATTTTTTCTATTTTATCCGGCGAGGCCGAGCTCGCCCGGCGGCGGCGAGGCGCGGCCTCGCTAAGGCCACCGTCGGGCGAGGCCGAGGCTCGTCGATCTTGCCCGGTTAAGGCGCGAGGTCGGCCTCGCCATGGCCGGGCGAGCTCGAGCTTCCGGAGGCGGCGACCGGCCAAAAAAGAAAAAGAACAAGAAAATAAAAGAAAAAGAAAGAAAAAATATGAACAAAAATCCTAAACTTAGTCACTTTCTCATGGCTAAGAAATCAGTTGTTGTTCCTAAAATGATAATGTTGTTTCGCTTGATGAACTAAATGCCTCAGCTAAACTATGCACGATATGATCTAATACGAGGAAGCTATTCACCATATTATTCTTTGCAACAATTATAGAAGGAAGGTTGACTTAGTGTTATTCACACACCAAGTGCCGCATCGGCTATTTCACGTCAATGAACTATGGGCCCATGCCACATGACTCACTCTCTCCATCTTTCAAAAATCTAAACAAAAACCCCAATCTTAGTCACTTTCCTGCTAATTCGCTCACCTCACTCTTGCCTCCTTCTTGTGGTCTCACTCTCTCGCTCAACTCTCGCCTAAGTCACTCACGTCCCTCCTGCTCGACTCTTGTCTTCCTATCTTACTCTATTTTTGGCCGATCGCAATTGCATCTCATCAAGGTACATATCCAATGTTATGTTTTTTCTAAGAACTTGCTAAATCTAATGGGGCTCCCGATGGACTTGCCTATTCAAAGCCTCTTTGTGGTTTGAAATTGGTTTCTTATGCTACTAAAATGTGAATAACCTTGGCTTGACCTAAGGTAAGAACTTGTATGGTGTTACCGTCATGCTCTTAACATTGTAAATTAGTTTTTGTATAAATCTTTCTAGCCAAATAGTTCCTTGCCGTGCTTCAGCCATTGCAAAGGACACTTGATCTGGCTTAGTTTATGAGCAAGAATGCTTGAAATATTTGAAGAAATCGAATAATCAATGAAAGTTTGAAAAATGAATATGCAACGGTTTCATTAGCCCACATCGAATATTGGACCTAACCGATCATCTAGTCAGGTCTAGTTTCAGTGGGCACTAGTCCAGTCTCAGTTCCTGAGTGGGAACTAGATCATCGAGGAACCAATGACCCCTATCATCAAGTCAAGTTGAGGTGAGACTCCACTAATTTCAAGTTCAACTCAGTTCACATATTTTGTGCTTGAAACTTAACTTAGTACTAACATCCCCGGTTGAGCTCAACTTGAATAAAAAAGACTTGGAACACTTGATCTCGTCTAGGAGTGTGCAAAGGAACCAAGAACCATTGGGACTGCCCAAAACTAGATCGGATTGGCCCAAAACAAGCGTTTCTTACAGTTTCAATAAAATGAAACCGATGAGTACCGTTTCGGTTTCCAATTCTAAACATGGACTACCTTACGTTTGCCATTTACCCTATAGTCCCGCTCGCGTCTCACAAGGAGAAAATAGCAAAGATGGTGCGGGTAGTGATAGAGTTTCACTTCGATGGAGGCATTTTGGTGGTGATAGATGAGCTCTCGAGTTGAGTATTGGCCAACTCGAACTAACAAAGACGCCCGAGTAGCTCCAACTGAGCTCGATCAAGAACCGGGGTGAGTCCGACCTCGAGTAATCATTGACCCGACATCGAACTCGGAAAAGCTAGTAAGCCCAAAACTAGAACCCAACCGATGTTTTGGCCCAACACCACCAGGCCCATTAAAAAGCCCACAAAAAAATTCTCGAACCCACCATTTGCCAAAAAATAATTATTATTATTTAAAAAAATATAAAAAATAAAAACCTCCTCCTTTGTCCAAGTCCAACAACAAAAAACAACATCAACAGCATCAACAATCTTAACAAGCGACGAAAACCGAAACGCGCAAGGCGAACGCCACACGCGCGATCGGGCCAAGCGAGCTTCCCCCGAATTCAGAACCCAACCGCCGCGCCCCGCCGCCGGCAGCCGCCGTCTTCGGCGCCCCTCTCCGGCACCTCCGACGCCGCCCGCGTCCGGGGCACCCTCGACCCTTCGATTCGGAGGCTGGTTCGGTGAGGCTCGAGGCGACGCGAATCGTTGTCGATAGGTAAGCCCGAGACGTTCGGCCTGATTCGTTGGTTGCAATTGTCGAACGCGAGTCGAAGGGTCTTTTGGGTTATCGTTGGGAAATGGGGATTGCGTGGATTTTGACAATTTTCGCTTGTGAAAGGATGATGGGTCGTTTGATTTTGGATGATGGGTCGTTTCTGGAGAAGGCCGCCGGGGTTCCTCGCGCGCGAGGCTTCGGAATTCGGGTTCGTAGTCATGCTTCGGAGGCGTGGAGGGGATCGTGATGGCGGCTGCAGCGGCCTGCATCGGCCGCTGTGGGCGTGAGTTTGGATCTTGCCGCCATCACGGCCAATAGAGGTTGCGGAGGAAGGCGGCAGGCGATACAGGCTCTGTCGGCCCGCCGCATGTGGTTCAATGATAAGGGGAGGGCCAAGTGGTTGTGGGTTTTGCTGGGGAAAGCCTGGCATAGTAGGAAACGTTAACAAAAATTGTCTTTTGAATTGGTCGAGTCTGATCTGATTCCTGGATGAACTGGCTCACGAAGATATGGGACTATGAGTATAGCTGAGCATAGGACATGAAAATTGCTGCATTGGGATTCACATTATACTTGTTTTTGCTGCCGGTTTTTAGCTACCTGTTCCAAGAGTGTTTAATTTCTTCGTCGCTTATTGAAACAAACCAAATGACTATTTTGTGAATTGCTCTGTTATTGCAAGATGGACATATTTCTATCCTTTTTCTGGCCAAAATGCGTTTTTTACCCCATTATTATCTGTACCTCAGGATCATCACCTTAGGACAGTGTCTGCTTTAGTTGGATGGTTGTGGTTGTTGATGTTAAGTGTGAAAGAAACTTGGCCTTTTGACTTAGGAAACTAATGTCACATGAGAAGGTTTTGCTTTTTTCCTCCGTGTCCTTATATATGTTTGTGCTTTTTCTTCTTCTTTGTTTTGTAGTTCTTCTCTTTACTAGGCCAAGTAGTACAAAACCACAGAGGAGTATGAATTATGATGTTTTCATATATGCGCGCATGAAGTTCATTTCTATTGTTATGCATAAAGTGTAAAAGTTTGGGAAGTTGGGGGCCATTCCCATTCCATGTTGATATCCTGATCTAAAACGTTGGTTGCAATGCAGTTTTTGTCATAAAATCACATGGATGCATCTTGAAATTGTTTAGAAGCTTCTAATGTTTACTTATGTGCAATCCTGGATCCTCAACTTTGCAGCTATGCAGAGTCAACTTGTCTGTAGTGGCTGTCGAAGCATTCTTCTTTATCCAAGAGGGGCTACAAATGTTTGCTGTGCATTATGTAACACAGTAACCTCTCCTTCTCCTGGTAAATCTTGTGATCTATGTCACCTCCAGCTTACTCCTTTGATGATTTAATTAGTATTGATTGCATCAGCACATACCTATGTTTTGTTTTTTCATAAGCATGACCTATCTCCTTGTGAGTGGTCTGCGACATCCTTCTCCAATGTTATTCTATTTTACCTTTGTAATTTCTGCAAACTACACTTTCAAAGATTGTAGTAGTCCACCCTTGCCTTCTTTTTTACTTCATCACTTATGGTATCGAGTAAAAGCCAGAGCTCCTGGTGGTTTGACAGACATACTAGATATAATGGACCACGAGTTTGGATCTTAATTTTTATGGGACATCATTTGTGAGTTCTTGAATAACACATTCTGCAACTGAAACTGAACTTTTATTTTTTAGTTCTTGCTTGGTTGCATATAGAACCTAAATAATTGGTGTAGTGATGCTCCCATTTGCCCCATGACTTGTGTTAATGTGCGTATGAAAATGCCTTTATAATGTTTAACTCTCTAGTCTCTATAGGATCTCATCGGATTCTGTATGTGGTTGTGTTTGGCTGACTCTATTTGCACACAGCATATGCAGGTGCAGATATGGCCCAGCTTATATGTGGAGGTTGCAGGACACTGCTTATGTACACCCGTGGGGCAACCAGTGTGAGATGCTCCTGCTGTCATACTGTCAACCTTGCACCAGGTACACCTGATAATTTTTCATTAAACAATAATTAACTACCTCTAGTGCTTTTGTTGAATTTCCTTTCTTCAAATCATTGTCTGCAATGCTGAAAAGTTCAATTTCCCTAAGTTTCAACAGTGAAGCTAATTGTGATGTTGGTTTGGAGTAGAAGCTTATATTAGCTCCTTAGCCACATTACGTGTCAAATACCGATCTCATTCTGCATGATTAATTTTGAGATGATAAAATGTTGGCTTTTGGGTGGCCTTTTGTATGTCAGAGTTCACTTAGGATTATTGAGCATTGCATTACGCGTTACTTGGTCTTTTTCTAAGTGTATTGCTAGAAGAGGTTGAGGAACAATATCTAATTTTGGCTCTGATATCTGGATTATGATTGACTTTACTTCTTCAACCTTTTCTTGTTGGAGTGGATAACTTTTGTTTTATTTTGGTGGAAAGGAGCAGCCGTGAAAAATGTTTTCTTTGTCGTGGCACAAGATTTTGTAGTGGTTGAAGAAAGAGTAGGAAATATGAAGAAAGATTCTAGTAAACTGCTCGGGATTTTTGAGATCTCATGAAAGAGTCTAATGGTTGTCTCTTGTTGAGATATGCTCAAAATCATTTCAGTTTCTTTATGTGTGCTTTAGAATCTTTTTGGTATTGGAAGTAGTGCCTGCTTGTCACCTTCTTTTTTGGTTTTTTTTTTTTTTTTTTTTTTTTTGGGGGGTGGGGGGTGGGGGTGGGGGTGTTGTAGAGAGAGATATTTATTGGAGGTCGAAATGCCTTTGCAACATTTGGAATGTGGGCTTTGCTCATTGTGGGGCTCTTTACTCCCCATGCCTGTCACATGCGTAGGTGCTGAGCTAGCGTATTATCTTTTTTTTTTTGGTAAGATGAGCTAGCGTATTATCTTTGTCACTAGATAAACCATTTTTACATTCTATAAATGTTTTGCAAGATGATGAAAATGAGAGTGGTTTTAACATTTTTACAAGCTTAAAATTTGTAGGGTTCTTTATTCCCCATGTCTGCCACATGCTTAGGTGCTGAGCTTGTCTATTTTTTTCCCCCCGGCAATCTATAAACCATTTTTATGTAGTATACACATTTAGCAAGATGATGAAAAACAAGCTTCATAGCACTGAAATTGGACTAGTAGCAGTAACATTTTAGGGCGACTCCATCTTTATATCTATATTTTAGAAATTCGGGGGATGCTATCTTTATTTTACTGTCGAGTTCTCATCGGTTCATTGTCCAAACCTGACATAGACAAGCAGAACCGACCAGAATTGTCTCTGTATGGTTGCTGATCTGGGTTTTTTGAATGGCATAATTCTGTGGATGAAAGAGGAATTTATTAAGATCTTGAGATTATAACTGAGGTATAAGTAGAAAAATACTTCTTCGGCATCATACATTGATCTATTAGAATTTAGAAGTAAGATCAGGGGTTTTTTTAGCCTCACACAAATTCTTTTTTTCATTCATTTGATAGACACTATCAACTTCATTGTGGTGTCCATGGCATGGATTATTTGGGTAATTGAAGGCCATGGTTCCTGAAAAGAATCAGACCTAGGAGGGAATTTTGATTCTGGTCCAACACCTATTTAATTTGGTAGGGGTGCTTTGAATCTTGAATCCCCATTCCGAAGGAATTGAGATTCCTGCTCTCTCCCAATAAAACAATTCCTCCATTTAACCATTGATTGAACACTCCTTCCTAGGCTGATCAAGAAAAAGTTGTGTAGAGCCAAATCAAAGTGTTGGCTAGGTAAGCGTCTTATAGTAAGAGGAGTGGTTAGTTAGGGTGCGTTTGATAACGATTTTGTTTTCGGGTTTTTTATCATAAATTTTCTGTCTCTGTTCTCAAAAACAATTTCTGAGTATAAGAATGTACTTGGTAACTGCACAAAATTTCTATTCCGGGGATAGAAATGCGTTTGGTAGAATTGTATAATTTTGTTGTTTCTTTTAATTTTTTAATAATTTTATTATATTTTTCAGTTTTTCCTTTTTTTCCTTTTTCTTTTCTCTCCTTCTTCCTCCTTTGTGGCCAGTTGCCGGCCAACTCACTGGAGGCTCGCTTGGCCACCGCGAGGCTCAGCCTCGCTGGCCTTGCCCCGGCAACATTCAGACGAAGTTGCCAACCCTCGTCGGCTGGTCGCCAACCATGGCCGGGGCTAGTGACTGGGCAAAAGGAAGAAGGAAAGGAAAGAGAAGAAGAGAAAAGAAAAAATTGTTCTCAGGAACAAAAAGTTACTTTTTTCTACTTCTTATTTCTGTTCCAAATCTATAACTTATTATTTCTATTCCAAATCTATCCTTGGGAACAAAAATTTTACCAAACGTATTTCTATTATTTTTTCATTCCCTGGAATAAAAGAACGGAAATAATTGTTCCAGGGAACAAAAAATTGTTTTTGCCAAATAGGCCCTTATGAACCCTGTAGATCTCTTCTGCCTCTAATTCCCTCCCATTTTTAATGTTGTCCTCCCTCTCTTTTCAAGATTGTTGGCCATGTCCATCTGCATGACTCCATACGTGTAGGTTTTTGCACTGCTCCTGCTTCTATAAACTTTCTAGTGGATTTCAGTTGGGTTTTCTTTTTCCTATTGCCATGGGCATGTCTTTAAAAAATTGATGGCTTTAACAGGTTGACCCTTTACAGCTTGAGATCAGACCCTGTTCCATCCAGTTCACATTAGATAGGCTACTTAGAAAAGTGGACTAGACTCTATCCCTGTTTTCAGTCTTGTTAAGATAAATGCTTGATATTCATTATGGGCTTGTTCCCTGACGACTTAGGCATGGTATCAGAGTTTTAGGTCAAGAATTCTAATCTTTGCACTCCCTCTTGATGTCATTATATGTGTTGATCTTTTTTGTCCTTGTGCTGTTCGATATATTTATCTCTGCAACCTATGTTCCATGCGGAAGGTCAGAGGTAAAGAAGGGAGAGTAGCGAGACCTGTTGTTATTGAATAAGTTTGTTCCCTGACAACTTAAGTATCATTTAAGTCTGTCTCTATGAGTTTGTCCAGATATTTGTTTGTTTCTGTATATCCATCTTGCTTCTCGAGATATTTAGCACAGATATCATGGTAGTTGTGAAATATTGAATTTGACATGTATGACACAGTTAAATGTCTTGGAATCTCCATGCTTATAGTTGGTCATTTTGGAGTACATTCTGGAAGTCCCGTGGAGTGTTTGAGTATGTTATGCGACTGGAAGCTATGATAGATATGCTAGAGCTTGGTGAACTTGTGGTTTACAGATGATTATACAATAATACATGGTTTTATGCACTTGGCCTCACCTGTGTTCAACCTTATCTCCCTTTATTGGTCTTTCATTTTTCCTGGAGTCATAAATGGTATTTGCAGAGTTTTGCGAGGAATACTATAAAGGCTGCTGCTCAGAGTGGATCATTTTCTCCAGTCATATTTTATTATTAGGGTCTATCTAAAGTAGTGCGGTTATTTTTATTATCAAGATATATGAGAAAGCTATCAAGGTAGGTGGACAAGGTTGAAATGGGCAATGGTTAGATGTTTGTACAACCAAAAAGAAAAGTTCCTGGGTGATGATACTTGGCTTTTATTTTCTATTGTCAGCAGTGTACAAATATTTGTTTCCTGTGATAATAAAGTTTCTATTCAAAGACCCCATTGTTGTAACGTGCTGGTTTGTCCCCTAAAAATACTTTTAAAGCTTTGGTTTCTATTGATCGTCTTGTTATCCTGGTTGTGTGACCTGATTGCAATTATTTCCTTTGATGCTGTTTCCTCAGTTTGTCTCTTGCTCAACAACTTACATTATTTCTTTTGTCTTGGTGACACTGAAAAAGCTTCCAATCAATATGCTCATGTAAATTGCGGACACTGTCGGACGATGCTGATGTACCCATCTGGAGCTCCATCTGTGAAGTGTGCGATCTGTCAATTTATTACTAATGTTGGTGTAAGTATCATCAGTTTTCTGGTAGTAGTTTATGGCCTCTATTCTCATGTTAGTTTTCACTTTATACTGTGAATTCTGGCTTTTGGAGTTCTTGACTTCACTTTTTCGTGGAACCAATTGCATGGGGTTTTCCTTATTACTAATGGGAACCTAAATTTTGTTGTTTTGTCATTGATCAAACTATTTGCCCTTGGGCTATTGAACCTTCTCTATGGGGAAATGTCGTTTTGAGCATTTTGAGGGTTAAAACAATCGATTCTCCTAATATGCACCCCCTGACACTTTATATATTTTTGCAGGCGGGCAATCCAAGGGTTCCTGTTCCACCACAAAGAATCGATGGACCACAGTCAGGGACAACACCGTCTACTTCAACGGTATGGTTTTTCATCCATTTCCTTTCTGGCTAAATTATCGCATGATCTTGCAGTTGCAACGTATTGAGCTTCGATCTTTTGACGTGACTTTTTCCCATTTTCTTTGTGGTTCAACCAGTCAATGCCCCAATCTACTCAAACTGTAGTGGTTGAAAACCCCATGTCCGTTGACGAGAGTGGCAAACTGGTAATTCCGCAAATCTCCGCTTATCTCATTTTGGTACTCTTGGTGCATGAATTCCTCTTGATGAAACGAAATGAATGGCCCAACTGGATGTCTCAGGTGACTAATGTCGTCGTCGGCGTCACAACAGAGAAAAGGTGATCTATTGCCAACCGTTGAATATGGATATGGAGATTGGTTGTGCATACCTTGTGAGAAAGACATTGACATCAGTACTGGAGTCCCCAGTACAATCAGATTCCTGTCGCTGTATTGAGGATCTTGTAAAACTGTCTTCATTCGTTTGGCCCTATAGTACTTGTAGAGTGAATAAAAAAGTCTTGATATTCCTACATGAGCTTGGACAAAAAAGGTTATCTACTTTTATCCGTTGAATATGGAGATAAATATTGGTTTGTATATGATGTGGATAATAGCATTTTATATGTGTACTTCAAGCACATTCATTAGTTCCATGGGTATCTGTTGGGCAGCAATATACACTTGTAGAGTGAATGAAAGCACTTGCTCTCGAAGTCTTAGTTTTCAGAACACTGATTACGTGATTCGCTAGGGCTTAATTGACTAGAAAATGGTGATTTCGCCTTAATTACCGAGTGCTTCGAAGGCGCTGGCTAATGAATTTGAAGTATTACTTCCACGTCAGCTTCTCGTGAAAGATGTTACGCTACAACTCGATCCCGGCCTGCGGTCTTGGCTCTCTTATCCTTACAAACGTGATTCTAATATACCAGAGTCAAAACCTGTTAAAAGAGCTACCCTTCGTCAAGCACAGAATCTGGTGATCTTGTTGAAGCGAATGATAAATTACACGGGCCTCGATGCATGAAATTCAAATCCAACGAGTTGACTAAACCCATCGGTGTTGGTCCCGAGCGGTTGGACAGAACATGTACGAGATGGGTTTTCCTGTTGTTGGCTGCATGTGTTCCTATGGACTGCGACATATCCCGTATAATGGAAAACGTGATGGACTTGCGCAAAGATGTCTAGGGGAATTTTAGCATGAGTTAATTTCTCAACTGCCATCAACAATACAGAGAAAGATAAGTTGGAAATGGTTAGACTACCATTGAACGCAGACCGCTTTGGCTCTATTGCTCTAGCTCTATGGACACAAACACAAAACATCTTTTGTGATCTCCTATCCTATATAAACACTTCGCCATCTCTTCCATATCAGGCATTGACACCTCTCTTTCTCTCTATCTAATCCTCTCTGTTGCATCCATGGCTCTCGACAATGGAGGGAAGCCCGAGGCCGTGCACGACTCCACGCCGGTATCCAAGGCGCGGAGCAACCAGGTCCTGCTGGTGCTGAGGCTGGTTGCCTTCTTTGCGACGGCGGCAGCGACGGTCGTGATGGCGCTCAACAAGGAGACCAAGACGATCGTCGTTGCGACCATCGGGAGCACGCCTATAAACGCCACCCTCACTGCCAAGTTCCAGCACACCCCTGCGTTTGTGTAAGTCATTCCATTCACATTGAAAACACTTTTTTATGCAAGAGGTAGGAGCCAACGAGACTCATTATCAATATCGACGTAAGCAAACACTAGAGTGATCTACAGATTTTGCAACAGACGAAACGTGGAACACTTCGTTTCTCTATGTGATCTCAGCTCAGGCTATTAGACTTAACTTCACGCGATAACTTTCTCACGACGGATTGAGATATTCGTTGCAGGTTCTTCGTGGTTGCGAATGGAATGGCCAGCCTCCACAACTTGCTCATGGTAGTCGTCGAAATCTGGGGACACAAGTTCGACTACAAGGGCCTGCGTCTCGCAATGATCGCCGTTCTCGACATGGTATGCATGATCATGTCTGACCATTCTTATAATCAACACGTTCGTTTCATTTCACACCCACGTACAATTCATGTTTATCTGAGACGAGGAGACTATACTTTGAGAGCATATCGCGTCGTATAACTATCGTGTAACGAGGGAAAACCGTGGCTGTGGAGCAGATGACGGTGGCCCTAGCATCCGGAGGGGATGGCGCGGCGACGTTCATGGCGGAGCTGGGGAAGAAAGGGAACTCCCACGCGAGGTGGAACAAGATCTGCGACAAGTTCGGGACCTTCTGCGACCACGGCGCCGGCGCCATAATCTCATCCTTCGTCGGCCTGATCCTCCTGGTGCTAATCACTGCGCTGTCCATCGGCAGGCTGGTGAAGCCAAGGCCTGCCACTCTTTCCCCGTATAGAGAGAGCGAGAGAGATCCGGTAACCCGCGAGGCAAATCTCCCTCGGATCACTCGTCTCCCTTTTGGGCGTGGAATTGATGGCCTTTGTTTTGAGTGTCGTGTTTTACCTTGGATCCTTTCCAATGTTTTCACCTGTTTGTTCAATAACAATGGTTTGGTGTTCAACATGCCTTTTTTCCTTCAATAGTCTTTGTAAACGCAAGGTGCATTTAGTGCTGGGACTTGGCCGGACCGATTGATATGAATTTTGTGCATTTCGTAGAGTTGGTGAGACGGTCGGGGCGCCCTGATGAGGGTGGTCTGAATTGGAAAGTAAAATATAGGGACAACCCAAAAAACCACAAATCAAATCAAATCAAAATGGCGTAAATTTGGCTCGTGATCGCTATATCTCAATGAACTTAACAATTAGGTAACCTAACTAGCATTTCAATCATTCTTTTTTGTAGTTGATGCACTTCAACTAGAATCCGACCATATTTGTGGCGAATTGCATATGTGAAGCCGAGGGGCAGTGACGCGGCATTGAGACGGCATGCCCGCATGTAGATCCCGTCCTTCCCTTGTTCGTCGGGTGATTGAAATCAAAATTCAGTGACCCGAAAACGTAATGTACTTTTTTAAGTCATTTTACCAAATTCACGAAGAGATTCGTTGAGCCTCGGAGGCGTGTTATTGATGCTGCAGTCAGATTTTGGGGATTGCATGATACTTAATCAACATCATAATTAGTTGGATCAAGCCCAGTAAATTTCAGGACCATCTTAAGTGCATTTAAGCCCACAATACACATGGACCCATATCACAAACAAACATATTTTTCAGTATCCATCCATGTATTCTATATAAAGCCCAGTTTTAAATTGATGTCCATTTCTCACATAACCAAAACGCACCCATCTCATCTCAATCTCAATATATAGAATTAAGGATTAAATTTCGATATCTCAGGGCGATTACCTAACAAAAATCTTCTAATTTTATGAAGAATATATCCTAGGCTTTGAAATTTATATCCATAATAATTTGCTAAATATCATCCAAATTCATTTCAAGTGCATACGAAAAAAATGTTTTTAAGAAAAAAATATATATTGGAACGATTTACCTGGCAATTCATGGGCATTAGAGTAAACAAGCAACCGAGTAAGATCATTCTGTCAATAAAAGAAAAATATGTGCTTTTCTATTTACCTAGGTGATTATTTAATCGATAAAAATCAAAAGCCGATTGTTTCATTGGAATTTAATCGATAGCAAAATATCCTTCCCCAAAAGTCCTTCAGCTTTTGATGAGAGGATATGGGTTTTGTGGTAGTTCTGGATAGTAAATATCTAGGCTGACAAGAAATAATTGCAAACATTTATTTCAAACTTTGAACCAAATTGTACATACAAAATTGCTGGAATTCAATGAACAACAAAACTTGAAAATATAGTCATTTCCACGGCAAAACATGTATATGAACTGTGCCGGAATTTAATCAACAACAAAGCTTGACAATGTACAAAGACGTAATGCTAGATTTTCATCAATGACGTGATACCCATGATAGATATGCATGCTAGAATTTAATTGATAACGGAGCATTAGGATAGAGATACACATTGAAATTTAATCGACGATGCAAATTGCAAAGCTACAATTAGGGAATAATAAAGTGCATGACAGTAAAGATAATTAAAATATATATTTTGATTGACTTGTCGGGGGCCTCTCCAGTTGATAATAATTTGGTATTTATAGACCTTCTATCATAATTGTCTAGGAGTAGTTCCTTTGTAATTGTAACTGTAATTCCACATCTATGAAAACTATGGCCCCATATTCAAAAATATAATGGTTATACCTTTTATAATTCTTTTCATGCTATGTGGTTTGGTTTCTTCAACTCCATTATCTTATCGGTTGCAGTCGAGATTGTTGACTCTACTTTTGTCGGTCCCTTCACGGTTATCATACGTTGATAATAACTAAAAAAAAATGGACATTTTGGTGCAACACCAATATTCAGTACCGAAAAGCAAACGAAAGGGATAGAATAAATCACAAATTTATTTGATACTTTTCAGATTTCGTTCTTGACATGAGAGATTCGGATGTCCCACAGATATTTTTGCATTTATATAGATCTCTTAAAGTTGTGGGGCTTGGTCACCTGCTACGCCTTTTCGGCACTCCAGCCCTTCGATTAATCCTATGATTCATCGATTATTCGATCTTCTAAACGTATGTATGCTGCTTTTGTTTCTAATTACTCGTCTTAAATCCATCCTTCGATAGCCTTAGAAATTATAATACCATCATTCGCGCAATGGGGTGACTCTATGGGTACATAAGCGCGCATGAATTTTTTAACTATGAAATGAATGATAATGTGAAGTGTTTTTATAGGGACATAACCCTAATGCATGTCAGATTAAAGTAAAGGTCATTGTCAATGACCTATTAACTAACCATAATGACACACGGTAAATTATGTCGACCACAACGACATGGCAACAACTTAAAGTTACAATGACGTAACATACTGCGATGACATGGCATATATGGTGTTATGACACTTATGATGATGTGACAATCCTCGCAACTAGAGCTGTCAAACTTCTTAACCTCTATGTAATGGGCTCAGTTATTAGATTGGTTAGTTATATTCAGTAAATGAATTATAGATGAGTTTAAAAATAATATAGGTGTTAAAGGGGCTTACAATTTATTGAAATCCAACTCATCTTTATAACTGTTTTTTCATTCTCTCTCATTCACACTCAATCTCGTGCTAAATCACTCTATACTCTCATCTAGTTTGGGTATGAATTTTCATAAATTAAGTAGAATATGGAAGTGTTTTGATAATATGAGTCAGATCATGTATGATTTAGATATGGATCATGTTGGCTATATCATTATTTTTACATTGCTTGTAAATGGATTTATTTGGATCAAATCATATTTGATTTGATTTGATTCAATAGTTTGACATGTCTATTGCAACGTTGGGACACTTGCTTTGACCCATCATCTCCTCCCTCTTGATAATCATCAAATCACATTGGTAATGTACTTACTTCTGTTGACCACTAATTTTTCTTTTAAAATTTTTGGCATTAGTCATGTGTGACTTCGATTTATTTATTTATATATATAATTTTTCAAAAGCTGGAAGTTACCGTTCCAATGAGAGAGACTTGAAAACGTTAACGACACCACCATCTTCGGACACCATTTCACATGGCAAATCAAAAGTCATCTTTGACTTGGGGATTATAATCTCTTCCCCACCCCCCAATGATTACGGGTAAAGGAACAACTTGAACATGATTAATGATTTGATCAGAGAATCAACGGCCCACATGTCACTTCCCAATTTTTTTATAAATTAGAAAAATAGAAATTTGAAGTTTCCACATGCATTTGCATGTTCTTTGAGCCTATAGATCTAAGACTTTCCCCTTAAAATGCAATTTAATTTTTTTTTCCTAATATTTCCCACATTCTAGGGTCCCTTGATTCTTAAGTATATTACATGGGAAAAAGTACCCCAGCCATATGATCCCCTGGTTATTATAAATGGATTATTAGCTGTAAATATAATAAAAATGAGAATAATTACTTTTATGACCTAACTACATTGCTTCTGATGTGCTTTTCATATTGCTTGCACTTGACCAAGTCCCATGAATATAAACGAGAAGATTTTCCTCTCACGAGCTCATAATGCTCCTACCTCTTTTCTTTAGGTCTTTGAGTTAATCTTATTTATTCATTTGATTTGATTACCAGTTATAAATCCATTAAGAAAACCTAAAAGTATACAATAATCAAAACTACTTCCTCTTCTATTTGTTTGACTACTATACAATCTAAAAATCTAAATGGATCGGATATAATAATAAGATATACAGTAGTGCAAGAGCATGCATAATTAATAGTGCAATAAATGTTATCTTAGATGATCTTTTCTCTAACGAATTAAGTCCACCTTCTTGACATGGCTAACAATAGATTGTTTACATGGGATAATGGAATCTGAATTCGACACAGATGTCGGTCAGACAACATTAAAGCATTCATGATTGTGGAAATCAAGTCCAAACTTGCCCTGGCCCATTCTCATCTATGGACTACTCTAAGAGTGTGATTGTTCAGTGAGTGCTATGCGCAAATTCTTTTATTTGATTCATCCATATTTATATTCTCTTTTCTTGTAACCTTCTTTCAACTAAGCCTGATTTCGGTCTCTGGTCATGTGAGAAAGAAATTAAAGTTCACTGACCACCAACTTCGAGTAAAGTACTTGACGTATCAACCAATATTTACTTCTCTGTTCTCTAGAAATTCTGATCAAAGTTAAAATCCAACCTGTCAGTAGGCACTCCAAATGAGGACATTCAACCCCTTTTCCCCCTCATCAAGCAACAGCAGACTGACATTCTGCAAATTTGGGTTGCACTCAAGCATGAACTTTTTAGCCATTGGTCAGTGGACAAAAAGCCTATTTTAATCCAGAGATTAATTATTATTAAAGGATAAATCCCAAATCAAATCATGAAAATTTATGGCCCAATCAAAGTCAGAGATAGGTCAGTCGGTCCATGTAGGTTCACATGTGAATTCAAGGTGAGAGATAGACAGAGAATATTGAGGAGCAAAGGGTGGCACGTGACAGGAGCTGACCCACGTGTGACCCATGTGAGTGGATGCAGGTCAAAAAAGAGAGAGAGAGAGAGAGAGAGAGAGGACCAAAGGAAACATGTCCACATACACCCTTTTAGCATCATTTTATCGAATAATAATTAAATAATTAGCAGACCCATACTCTAATTTTTTTTTTTTTTAAAATTGGCAGAAATTGTGGGAACATGCTTGTAATAATGACATTGTGCCAACTACAACTAGAGGACGACCAAACGTATCTTTATGGTATCCTATCCAAAAGCAAGAAGGGGGAATATTAAAAACTGAAATCGAAAATTGAAATTGGAATTGGAATTGGAATTTTTAAAGAAAAAAGCTCAAGCTAGGCATTACATATATTGATTTTATAGCCTATGCTTTAATAGCAAGGGAATCTTCACACACTATATATTAGTATCACCAACTAAATTTTCTAACGAAAAGGGGGAAAATAAAAACTATAAAGCAAAAAAGAAAAATTGCAGGGGGGGCAAAAGAAGGAAATTCCAGCACACATCACATGGAGGGGAAGGGGAATCATTGCCCACTATCCCCATGTATATGTTACATGATCTACTTGGACAAAATAGGAAAGATTTGGTTGTCTTGAAAATGGCGGAAAATCGGGGAGGCGGGGGCTTGACGCATGACGGGAGAGCGGAGAGTGGTGGCTCAATGGTGTGGCGCGGCGGTGGCAAGTGGCGGCGGCGGCTTGCATTGGTAGCACTTGGCGAAGAGACCGAACGTGTCGACTTGCCTGACGAAGTTGGTCATGCTGGCCCAGCCGCCGAACCCGAAGCCCACGACCAAGACCCATCCCACCACGAAGGCGTTGATCACGTACATGGCCGTCCAGCTTGGTAAGAACGACGGCGGCTTTTCCGCGGCGTTCTGCAAATCAATCGATCGAGAAGACGAATCAATATCAAAGATCTTTAAAATTTAGTCAAAGTTTGGATCCTTTGCTTCACTTAGGATGCCACCAGCCGCTCTTGATGCTAATCATTGAAAGGGGGAATTTCTAAAAGTCCAAAGTATGGTGAAAATTTATTTGACTATTTGACAATTATGGTTGATTCTACTAGGGTTTTCTCACATGAGATGAGACATTGGTCAACTCAGACAGCTCACAGAAGACATAGTACAACAGTGTCCAATTGCTCCATTTAACTAATCGAAAGGGACATATGCCCATCCACGTCTTCTCATCTGGCCAAGATCTTGCCAAATCCAATCTCTTAAATGCCCTCTCTCTCTGTCTCTCTGATGTAATTTCATTCACTCCAACGTTAACCCTCTTTAACACTAATTTTTCATTAGTTCACATGAAGATAACACATGTACGGAACATAAATTAATGACAAAACACATCGAAATTTCACTTCCAACGGTAACGGTCGGTTGATCGGGGGTAAATTTAGAATAAGAGTGTACCTGACGGGCGGAGGCCTTTCGGTAGGTCAGCATGTGGGCGAGGGAGGGGATGATGTAGACCGTGAAGCTGACGAGGAGGGCGCCGACGGCGGAGTTGATGGGGCCAAAGAAGGGGAAGATGATGGCCAAGAACCAGATGGGGATCACCACCGGCAGCCTCGCCAGCGCCCTCATGCACATGCTCTTCGTGTCGTGCATCCCGATCACCTTCTCCCACACGAAGTACAGCGGCGTGCACGCGAACCCGAACGTTATAAACTGCGAATTGTGCAAATTTTTTTTTTTTCACAGGACGTGAGATGACCGAGACCGAACAATCAATCACGAATCATGAGACTACGACGCACTTTCGGTGCTTAAAATTGATTAGTAGTACGCAATCACTCAGTCCATGAAATGCACCTCAGATATCTATGCATTTTAGGTGACATGTCATGATCTCAAACGGATGAATTCAATGAGAAATAGTAACCATAAAAATGACCCTTTTGGTCCTTGTAACGTATAGAGACAATAGTACATAATTGCCCTAATGACGGCTGGAAAAAAAAGGGGAGTGGTGGGCGACACGATACCTGATGAATGAGCATCAAGATGACGGCGGCATCACGGAATCCATTCTTGGGGAGGAGGGAGAAGGCGTTGGAGTGATTGAGGAGCTCGTCGCCGAAGGCCCAGTACACGGCGGCGGCCGACGGGAGCGTCAGGGTGAAGACGTACAGCGTGGCTATCAAGTAGATGTACTTAAACTTTTGGGGCTTCCACATTGCATGCATGATCTCCCTGATCAAAAGAAAGAAAGAAAAAACTTTAAAAAAAAACACATACACAGGAAGATTTCACCCAAAACTAAAAAGAAAAAATACTACCATTTTTTTTCTAGAAATGGAAACACTATATAAATTTGAAAAAATATATAAAAAGAATCAATACCCAGAAATTAAAATAACATATTTTCCTGCGTTTTTTCTTATTTCAATTAGACTAGTTGAAGCCTTGTAGCCTGAGGACACGAGGAAGTACGAGAGGGCTGAAGATGGGAAACGCTTTTTAGCTGTAGTCTTTTACAGCCGAGAAAAAAAGGATTTTATAAATTTCTCTGCTTTTTTCCAGCTTAGAAAAGGGTGTGAAAAAGGCGCAGTTTTTTTTGCATGATTTCGGCCAGTGTCTCGGACTCCGAGTTCGCCGGCAAAAGCAGCGAATGGAAGCTGGGAAGCTGCGCTTTTGTTGAAGTTCGAATCGGATCCGATACGATCGTTCGAGAAAAAACACGTCAAATTCCACTAATTTTCATAGCAAGAAAACGTGAAGAATAAAGGGTCGAGAACGGCGGAAAATGGGAGCAATGAATGCGGAATGAAAGAGCGTACACCGTCACGGCGTGGCCGCCGAATGTATAGAGGATGTTGGTGGCTCCAGTGAAGTACAGCACCAGCTTGTTTGGCCCCGTGTGCGTCACCCCCTCCACCTGCCATCGATTCAATCGCCACGGAATCTCTTTTAGCAACTCTTTTTTTCGTTGTATTCGATTCAATCTCATGACCAAAAACGAGGAAGGAATCCGGGGGCCGGCGGGGTGTTACCTGGCCGTGGACGAGGGCGGCGATGGCCATGTACCAGGCGGTGTAGGTGGTCATGCCGAGGCCGAGGAAGGACCAAATCCGGTAGTTGTGGAAGGAGGGGATGAACACCGTCGTCGCGCAGCAGGCGCCGAAGATGTAGGTCCAGGTCCGCTTGTCCAGGTGGTCGTTGATGTAGTATATGTTGCTGCGAGCGCGAACACGAATGCATCGTGATCAGTACAGAACCTTCTCTCATGCGCATTGATCTCGCGCGTTCGTAAAAAATGGAGAGATGGGTGATTTTCTGTCTACTGATTTGATGCGTACCTTGCGCAAGCGATGAGCTGAATGACGGAACCGAAGAGGAGGAAAGTGCAGTTGAAGGCGAGCCCCACGGCTTTCCAGTACGGCCCGAGCAACCCGTCCAGAACTTCGAACCACTGCAATCGATCGATCGATTCGCTTTATTATTATCTCGTCTCTTTTTGTCTATGGAGGGGAAGTTGAAAAGGAGGAGAAGAAGGAAGAAGAAGAGGGGACCTGAATGACGTGGTTCTTGAAGCTGACGTTCTCTTTCTCCTTCCTGGTTCGGTACTCAATGTAGAGGACACTGATGAGGTACGCGGTCCAGCTTCCCAAGAGGCCGTAGAAGATCTGCAAGATGATCCCCGACGTCATCCCCAGCTGCGAGAACGAGTACGGCAGCGTCAACAGCACTTGCGCCACCTGAAACGAAACCAATCGAGAAGAGGGGAAAGCCTATGAGATTCTGGGTCGGATCGAGGCGAGCGAAAGACGGGGGTGCGTTCTCGATTTTTGATGTTTACTTGATTGGAGGCGCAGCTGAACCAGGCGTCCCAGGCGGAGCCGCCGTGCCAGAGGAAGCTCTTGACGCTGAACGCGGAGGAGCTCTCGTCCGCCCCGCCATCTTCCAGCGCCCTGTCGTGGCCGTCCTTGGCGAGGTTGAGCTCTGCCTCGGTCGCGTTGGCGACGATGGCTTCCGATTCTGCTTGCTTCTGACCCAACATTTCCTTCGTTTCGCACGCTCCTACGTCTCTGTCTGTCCTGCGCGAGCACGAGCATGAGCATGAGGTCTCCAACACAAATGATTACACATCCATATATAAAAAGAAAAAGGGATAATACCCTAAAAAACCCCAAACTGGTACACTTGTGACAAATTTACTCCAAACTATTTTTTTGACCACCAAAAACCCCAAACTGGTATACTTTTGACAAATTTATCCCAAACTGGTACACTTGTGACAAATTTACCCTATGTTAGTTTTCGTTAAATTTTATTCTCAAATTATTAAGTTAAATGACACGTGATGGTTAACCAGTATATCAATTTAGGATTTTACGTTCCGTTTGTCACAGTTTACAATTTTTATGATTTTTTTTGTGGTATTAATCCAATTTAATATAGGGTATATTTGTCACAAATTTCTGGGTTTAAGATTTTGCATCGAATAAATTAGTTTGGGGTAAATTTGTCATAAATGTACCAGGTTTAGGGTTTTTTATAATCAGTCGGGGTAAATTTGTCACAAGTTTTAGTTTGGGATTTTTTCACAGTCGAAAAAATAGTTTGGGGTAAATTTGTCAAGAAGTGTAGCAGTTTGGGGTTTTTAAGGTATTATCCCAAAAAAAAAGGAGGAGGAGGCTCGTTCAGACAAGTGACCAAAAAACAAAAGAGAAAAACAGCGAAACCCAAGAAAAATGCCTACTGAAAGAACCCAGCTTTTCCAAGACCCCAAGATCCGAAACCCATCCCCCGTCGCAATCTCTTCGAACCAGAAACATCCGAAAATCCTCACCTCGTCTCCGAAACGTCACCTTCTTGACCTGCGGGCAAAAGGGTCGGCCGCGTTTCCCAAGGGCCACTCGCTCCACTCACTCACTGACGACTCTGTTTCCCGTTCTCTCCCCTCTTCCCTCGACCTGCGCTGGGGCTTTAAGAAGAAAGAAAGAAAGAAAGCGAAGAGCAGACGGAGGCGCAGTGCTGCTGCAGAGCAGAGGCGGAGGGAGGGGCTTAAATGGTCGAAATAATTGAAGACAGAGAGAGAGAGAGAGAGAGAGAGAGGGTGGGAAAAGGACGCAAAGATCTCTGCTGCCCTCGGTGGCGCTGGTGGGAAGGGAAGGGGAGGGGGAAAGAAAGCTCCCGACTCTCGTATTAATGCGCCACCCAATTCGCCTCTCCGCCAAAAGCAGCCCCCCGAAAGACGGCGGGCTCTGAGTAAGTACTCGCCCTCAAAAGCAGCGAAAATCTGGGGCGTTTCAGGTCGGAATTCAATGGTCGTCGCAGCAGTTCAGGGGAAGGAAAAGCACGCACAGACCCTCCTCCCACTCAAACCCTTTTTTTTATACACGCAGCTCAGCTCAGCTCAGCTCAGCACAGCAACAGCGTGAAAATGCAGAGAGAGAAACAGAGGGAGAGAGAGGGGGCCTTTAAGGAGGAGTGAGCTAAAGAAGGGTGCCTCCGATTCCCCCATTTTTATAGCGTTTTAAAAACTGCTTTCAACGGTTCAAGACCAGATCTTTAATCCCGGGCTTTTTTTTAATAATTATAATTAATTAAAAAATCACTTCGACTGAACTGGATATTTCTGGTTCCTGTCATCGCCACATGATCAATCATGCTGCAGTTTTCGCAATAATCCGAAGGGGGGCCCCCTCTTTTTTCCTCCGCCGTCGGATCGCGGCGAAGAGGAAAAAATCCCCGCCGTTCGATCCATCCCGGGAAAAAAACGTTCTGGTCTTGTACTTTATTATTCGAGTAATTTGTATGTGTTAATGGCTGACAGGGGGTGTGATTTGAGCAGCGGTTGAAACGCAGGTCAGATCCAAATCTCAGTCAAAAATTTCCACGAATTGGCATTTTTCCAATTAATTCCTAATTTTTTAATATTCTTCTAATTGCCCTTTTTATTATTATTTAATATTAAGGTTTTGAACTCACCGAGGATTCATCAACTTCCCACCGGGTCTCCCCCACCACTAATGGAGAATCGCCACCATTAACTAACCTCGACTGCGTAAAATTATAAGGCCGAGAGGTTTGTTCCAAGAACATTTATTGAGAGGTCCATAAATTATATTTTGGAATAAAATTTAAAAAAAAAAATGTCTTGTGGGTATTTGTAAAGATAAGTAATTTCAAGCGAATTTGCGCTTTTTCGTACATTTTTTTCTCGTGTTATATGTGAAACACTCTTTAGAAATCGAATCATCTTCTTATTAAGCATACTTAGCAGGTGTACCGGGCTCTCGTTAATAAGACCGAAAGAGAAAACGAGATTTAATAGTGAGTGCTTGGAGACAATTGTTGAACATCCAAATATAAGAAATTTTGTCATTTCAAAGCATTGCTTTTTCTTGGGTTATGTAAAATCAACATGTTGGAAATTGAATTATTTTTTCATTAGATGTGGATAACAAGTGTCCTGATGGCACTCATTAGAAAAACCCTTTTTATAAAATGTATTATCAACATCTTAAAAATAGAAACTCTCATTATAAATTACACTTTCTATGTGATATGGGTGACTTTTAGATGTTTTTTCTTTTTGGATATTCTTGATGTCTCAACTTATGCTATTACTATTTTTAGTTGCCTTGATTAGTAATCTAAGGAAACTTGGTAACGAATCTCGTACATAAATATGCAATTCTTGAGCTAAATCATGCAAAATTTATATATTCTTAAAGTAGGAATATATTCAATTCTCTACATTATTAAATATGATTCGTGATCGACATTGGATGGATCGTAAACATTTGCTCGAGTAAATTCTCTCCTATACACATTTTCACCATCAATCGATGAGTGTGTAAATTAATTTTCATGTCAAGGGATCTAGTAACAACATGTGATTATGCATTTTTTTTTTAAATGGAGAAATGATAAATTATAAGTTTATTGTTGTCTTCTCATCATTCGCCTCTTTTAAGCAATGTATGAAACTACACACTTCGATTATCGAGAGCGGGGAAATTGTGACATTAAAGGTTGGTAAGCTCCAATTTTCTTATCGATAAAGGATTTTGTTTACAAGTATCCTATGAAAAGTAATTTCAATTGAAAAAAAGAAAGAAAGTACTAACCATTCTTGTGTTATACCGAATTGAATGCTCTAAAAATTGAAATCGCTCCAAATCAAATAAATTTGTAATAAGCATCCTTAGGGCACTCTAAATTAGTCACTTTTATGAAAAATACTTTCTTAAAATTGACCAAAGAAAAAAAAAGGAGAAGAATAGAAAAACATAAGGGAGCGTGAGTTGCAAGCGCCCTAGAAGCGCGTCGCCATTGTGAAATCTAAATAGCGGGCCGCCCTATTGAACCAATCGCAGGAGGCCCAATTAAGAAACGGTCGATCTCTCTCTCTCTCTCTCTCACCTTTTTTTCCCACTTCTATCGCCGGAAAGGAAAAGGGAGTGGAAACAAATAATGGGGAAACAAATAAAGTGGAAAAGAGGGATAGCGATAGAAAACGCTTCGCTTAAAAAAAAGAAGAAGAGTTTGAAAAATTAATAAAATAAAAATGATTAATGGGTTTGTTTCATGTAAAACAAATTATTTGAAGAATATTTTTCTTAAATTGATCGCTTATATTTCTTGAAATAATCATTTAATGGAACTGTTTAAAATATTTTTAGAGATTATGGAAATACTTATGATTGTTCACTTTTATAAGCGATATGAGCGATCTATTTTAGAAAATTATTTTTTAGGTTATTCATTTTTCGTGAAACAAACTGAGTATAAGTTCATCGCTCATGTAGAAGCGTTCTTATCCATTTGTTGTCGGATGAGTGACATATGTGTTTTGAGCTAGTTTTGCAATTGCAATTTTTCATTCGTCGATCGTCCAACGTTGAATGTATAATTTATTCTGTAGACTCGACTGTGAATTTAATAAAAAGATATTCCAAACATAAAAGAAGATGGGGCCAACATTTGGGCGTTCCCAATTTCATTAATCCTAGTTGGCCAAGGGAAAGAGCTCATCAATTCTTTATGTCTGTTCACCATTAAGAACTGGCACGCCATCATTATTGACTAGAAGTAGAATTGTTCCTTTTTCCAGAAGTATGGTAAAACAGCACATTAGTATAGGGAAGCCCTGATTGCTTGTTAGGTCATGTTAATAATTATAACTACAAGAACATTATTAAAAATGTAGGAAGCAGGGAATAATTTGGTTTTTAGCATATTCATTACGTATCATGAGAGGTATCAATGCTTTTTAATTTTTTGGGTATCAATGCTTTGAGATTAATCACTTAAACAAACATTATTGAGAATCATTCTCTTGGTAAACTCCTCCTTTATTAGGTGAAGCAAAAGGGATATACTCAACCTAATGTCGACTATTTTTGACCTGCTGGCTCCCAGCTGAATAAAATTTGAAATTAATTAAGGAAAAAAAGAAAGAAAAAGAGACGGACCAGTTTCAAACTTACCAAAGATTTGAAGGACCGGCTTCACCGTCCACAAACACCAACATAATCACTTGACTAAATTTCGTATTTAAAAGAATGAAAATTTCTATATGGTTTTAATCTTAGCCAAAAAAAAAAAAAAAAAAACTGGGGCCTGTTTTGGAACCTGACTTGTCGGAAAGTGATCACCGTTTTATGTATAATTGATGCTTTGAAAAATAAATAAATAAAAATCCCTCCGTATGTGTGCTTTGCAAGATTTATGGCTCATGAAAAGCCGAGTTTTACCACATATGGTCATTCAGTAAAAATATTAAGGGCCTCTTGAATGAGTGCCCTAAGGTAATTATGCAGTTCAGGTGGGACAAATGGATAGATATCGTCGTTTTCCTTAAAAGCACGTCAAAAAAGTCGGTGTTACGGAATCATAAAATGATGTTACTATGATTTTACATTAATTGTGTTACAAATAAGAAAATCTTATAATTGGACTATTTGAATTACAAGATTTTTAAAGGGAATTTAAATCAAATAATATTATTTGTTCTTAAGCTGTGCGTGCCATCTGATGAGAATCACGAGGATATTAGATTTATTTATGTAAATATGAAGTAGAATAATTTTTTTTAGCACATATAGGATTCTTGACATGTTAAATCATTAATTGGATAGAGAAAGGACATGAAATAAGTTCATAATTGATGTATTTTTATCAAAGTAAAATACATCACATGTTTAGTAAGTTTATACTTATTTTCACCGCAAAAGAATGAGTATTTTTTCTGTAAGTTCAACCAACCTTTCTAGCAACGGTTTTTACACAAATTACGTTCAATCTATCTTTAAATCCTGTAAGATCGTCTCAATTTTCTGCCAAAAGAATGGTCACCTAAATACATATTTTTTATTTTTTTATAAATTAAAATATCATATTTAGGTTCAACAAAATTACTTTTTTTTTTTTTTCATAATTCAGTTGTGTGAATGCATATTCCAGCTGCTTGGAATATGCTAACCCCATTAACCCTTTAAGCCCATATGCCTTTGGTTCTTTGACCAAGAGCAATTTGCACAAATTTAACAAGATTTGAGTATGTGACCCACTTCTTGAATGGGAAATTCTCCGACGTCCCAATTAATGATTGTGACCTAAGGGAGTTAAAATATAGATATTTTAGTTTGTTAGAAAACTTAATTTAGTGACTTTTGTGCCATCCCAACCCAACACTATACAAATTGAGCATTTGACTTCTACCAATGAGAGAGACTGAGGAAACGAGCTCACCAAATTCAAAGTTTTAGGTTGAGGTGATGTGAAATAATTATGCTCAAATTGAATATTTGTTAGTATAAATAATATATATATGATAACACTCGAAATGGATTGTTACTGCTGGTCATCCCTTCCTAGCCTTTTTATATATGTAGAAAACTTACAGTTAAATTTTGGAAAACGACTTATTTTAAAAAATCATAAATTTGTACAATTGACCTCATGCGCTTTGACCCAATGCTTAGGCTAAGGGCTTGTGAGTTCAACCCCAGATCCCCAGTGCCTATGTCTTGGACCTCAATGGCCAAGGCTAGGAACCTGGTGCCTAGCCTTAAAACCCCCTTGTTGGAATAGGATCGAGAGTTTATATTCGAGACTTTTTATTCAATGTGTGCTTCATAATTTTTCCGAAACAAGCATCCAAAAGCGGCTTCCATACTATTTGCAAAATAGAGACAAACATTAAAAAAAAACGAAATTATTTTCCTTAAAAGTAAGTTCTTCGAAAAAAAAAAAAACAAAGCGGAAACTTTCTCTCTCTTTTTTTTTTTTTTTTTTTTTGTCCTTTGTCATTTGACTCCAAACTCCAAAGAGAGAAAGAAAAAAAGGGGCCGTGGCGCCGATGGTCAAAATTTGGAACGGCGCGCACCTAACATGCAAGCGCCTTTTTGACTTACCGCGACGGCTCGAGCCAAGCCGAAAGAGACACGGGGGGCCGTACGCCGCAGAGCCGAGCCGAGCCCCCAGCGCGAGCGGCTTCCCCTAGCCGCGCACGCTCGAAAAGCGCCGAAAGAAAAGAGAAAAGAAAGACACGCGCGCACGATGGGAAAAAGCTCATCATCTTCTTCTTCCCCCACAAGCGAGCATCCCACGCCGTTGGTGCGAAGATCGCCCTCCAGATCCGACGGCTTTGATTAGGTCCGCCACCCAAGCGTCGCCCCGTGGGGCCCCACCTCCCCTCCACTCCCCAATTATAATAACAAACGATTTATCTCTTTTTCCCTTTCTTTTCCTTTTTTTGGCCTTGTTTTTTCCATTCCTTTCTCTCCTTTATTTTTTCCTTCCTTTTCCACTCCTTTCCCTTTCACATCCATCACCCCCGTGCGTCATACAATATAGCCAAAAAAAAAAAAAAAGTTGAGAGAAATTAAAACTGGGATTTTGTTCTCTAGCCATCTTCTAGTATTATCATATTTAATGCAATAAAATGAAAAAAATATTTTATTTAAGTCCTACGTTTTATATTCAAGACTTTGACGGTTGATTTCTAGTCTAGTGGCTTGCATAGACCGTGCATCATACGATAGCCCAAAAAAATTGAGAGAAATTAAAACATGGATTTTATTTTCCAGCCATCTTCTAGTATCATATACAATGCAATCCAATGATAAAAACATTTTATTAAAGTCCTAACTTTTATAGTCTAAAATTAGACAGTCAATTTCTAGTCTTTGGTATAAGGTAGGGTGTGTTTGTTTATTTCTGTTTTTGTTCCTTGGAACATAAAATTTTTATCTTTTGTTTCGAGGAACAAAAGAAGAAAAGAAACACGTTTGTTTACACTTTTTTTTTCGGGAACAAAAAATTTATTTTTTTGTTCTCGGAAATAGATTTGGAACAGAAACAAGAAGTAAAAAAAACTTGTTTATTGTTCCCAAGAACACTTCCGATAAATACTTTTTTTTTTTTTTTCTCTTTCTATTCTTCTTCTTAGTCGATGAGTGTCGTCGGCCCCCGAAGAGGTCGAGCCATGGCGAGGCTCGGCCCGAGAAAAATAAAAAGGAAAAAGAAAAAATAAAAAGGAAAAAAAAAAGAAAAAAAGGAAAAATATAATAAAATATTAAAAAATCAAAAGAAACAAAAAAAAATTATACAAGTTTACCAAACGTGTTTCTATTCTTGAAGTAAATTTTTTTTGCAATTATCAAATGCGTTCTTATACTCAGAAATTGTTCTCTGAAACAAAACAAAAAAATTATTTCTGTTCAAAATTGTTCCTCGAAATAGAAGCGTTACTAAACGTGCCCGTAACTTGTACAAATACACTATAAAAAGAGTGGGAATAATTCAGTCAAATTTTAGGCATCTAATCTGATTATACAACTTAAAAAAAAGCTCGATTGAATCTACTTGCTCGGACCATAAAATTTCATGAAACACGTTCTATTTAATGACTGCAATATTGTGATCTGCCGGGAAAAAAAATAAGGAGAGGGAGAGCGTGGTCTTGAATTATAATTCTATGGAATTGTGATAAAAATTCTTTTGCATCGGCAAAAAGTACAAAAAACAAATGAATTAAAGTAATGTGGCATTATCCCATTGAATTCTCCCTCAGAAATAGCATGATTGAAAAAGTTAAAGTTAGGGCCACGCAAGAAGAAAAAAAAGGCCAGAAATCCGCCGCCGACATCCATTGCACTTCAAATTAAAGCCAAAGTTTGAAAGAAAAATAAAGACAAGTGAAAGTTCCACCTCGTGACATGCATGGAATATATGTACGTCCGATGAGACCTAGGTGGACTTCATTTTCACATTACAGTCAAAAAACAACGAACCGATTGCTCCCACTAAAACTAGTGGTGGTGGCGGCGGCGGCAGTGGCGGTAGCCACCGTTACGGGGTGGTGAAGGTGGTGGAGCCACGGTGGTCGGAGGCCAAAATTATTAAAAAAAGAAGAAGAAAAAGCAAGGAAGGAGGAAAAAGCATCTAGAAAGGAAAGACATGTTACTCGTGCCCCTCGCAAAACCCTCGCCTTGGCCCCGTGCAAACGGGATTTGTCGGCTCCACACGCGCGCACAAACTTTCCATTCCCACCTCTATCTCTTCTTCACTTTAGAATTCGTCAAAATAAAACGAAAAAGTAGAGGAAGAAAAGAATAAAACTTATTGAAATTGCCTTGAGGATAATTATCATCATAGCCTTATGTCGGAAATCACCATATTGAAGGCCAGCACTACCCACTTTTTTGTCTCCATGAAAGCCAATCGGCTCGACAAAAGGGTTTTTACTAAAAGGAGTGTCAGCATAAATTACGAGAAAAATTACCAATTCAAACCGGAATCTAATCACATTATCAACGTAACTTTAAATATTTTCGTTTTGTTGTAAAAATCTAAATATAACTCTTTTGGATAATTTTCACCTAAAAATGTCTGGTCATTGTCGGCAGTCCTATTCGATAAACTTTAAGGAGTTTTCAAGTTATCTGTTCGTGTATACCTTCTCAGAGTTTTCAGATTCCATAATTGTGGATGGAACAAATTTGTGATATATGCGTGACTATCGATAGGAGTCCTACTTGACAAATTTTGAGGATTTTTTAAGTTATCTATTTGTGTAAGGCTTCTCAGAGTTATCAGGTTCCATAATTTTGGACGGAACGAATACGTGATATCTTTTTTAACTTTGTTTCTGGATAAATCCCGCAAAATAAAAATCTTTCGAGAGAGGAAAAAGGGGCGAAAAGAAGATCTCTTTTTATCAACCTTAGACGATCCTTTTGTGGGGGGAAGTGACTAGACACTTTGACCATCAATAGAGGGGTGAAGAGAGCCGTTCGGATTTTGTCAAACCACATGAAGAATAAAGAAAAGAGAGAAAAGATCATGTTTTGCTATGCTCTCTCTTTTCTTTCTAGGGTAAAGTTAGTGGGAGAAGTAATGATTAGTGAATGGATTTCGACGCCACTTAGCTCCATTTCACACCTCGTCACGAGGACCAAGCTTTGGGAATATGTTCCCATTACGTGCTTCCCCTCACATGGATCTCGACCCCCTACTTGTTTGCCAATTCCATGCATGTGAAATTGGGAAAAAAAAACGGAATTTTTTAACGAAGATGACCTAGTTTTCAAGACCCCTTTGGATTTCCAATTTGAGGACCATCGATTGGGAAAATAAACACAAATTTTCGTGCCGTCTTTCGAGCACGAGCTTCACTTGCACACATAGATAATCGAATAAGAAAAAAAATTGCATTTTCACACTATGGGTTTTCTCGTGAAGCATGTTTAGTAACTTCTCTCCACATATTTAGAGAGGTGAGAAGATTGAATCCGGTAGAAAGGTCGGAGAGTTTAAGGAATGTTAAGCGAAGAATGCTTCTCTAGTTATGTACTGGCCAGTACAAAGGCGACGAAATCTTTCTTGCCAAACTCCTCTTTTTCCACGAAGAAAAAGAAATAAAATTCATTTGGCATCGTCCCTTCTTTTGGACTTTGCCTAGAGTAGGAGGTCAAAAGTCTACGCGAGGTCATTATATTGTGTGTATTATCATTCTTTAGTCGCTAATCAATGAGCTTATAACGAGCAAAGAAGCAAAGCAAAGTGTAGCTGAACTCTCAAGCAAGCCTTTTTGTATCTCTCAGAGGTTGACCCGAGGTAGAGCCACGTAGCCTCTAATTTAGATGCGGTTCCACGTAAAGAAGACCAAATAATGATGTAGTGAGTAACAAGTATTATTCAATGTCCAAATGCGTGCTGCAAGTCCAAATTATGGGTAACGGTAAAATTGGATTTAATCATTTTTCTTTAGGAAAGGGCCACCAAAAACCCCGAACTATGTTCAACGTGATACATTTATGTAAAACTTTTTCTTGTGATATCCAAAACCCTTAACTTATATCTATATGATACATTTATTCTACGATAGAACTTCATTGTATGATATTCCATAAAAAGATGTCATTTTTATTTCATTTAAGTCAACTAGGTGCCATGTCGACATTGCTTGCCTTCCTTTGTCCATACAGATAGATTTTTAATAGTGCTTATTGACAGAATTTTGATGAGAGAGTAAATATACCACATAGGTACAAATTTGGAAGTTGTGGTGTTAAAAAAAAAAAAAAGTTTAAAGTAAATGTGTCAAATTTGTATAATTTTGGGTTTTTTTCCCCTCTTTTTCCTTTAGTTTTGGACTCAAGAAAAAAACACACACACAGAGTCCATGCTACAAGTCCTAACAATTGTATAATACTAATCATGGGTAACCCTAAGATTAGATTTTATTTTGTAAATATGGAAAATGACGGGCAATTTATTTGCTTTAAGGGAACCTACTCAGTGATAATTAAGTACGGAAGGAGGGGGGCAAGAAACGTGACGCAAGAGGATTGCTTTAAGGAAGAAAGGAGTTGGATTCCTTCCTATCGATACTTGGTCAAACGGGAGATTTCATGGGTCAATCCAATTGAATCAATTTATTGTTAGATGACGACCTTTGGATGCTGATCAGCTCGAATATATATTAGATCATTACTAAAATAACATGGCCGCATCTTGTGGTCGAATCCCTTATATATATTTATCTACATCTACATCGAGATTGATGTCTTACATATATATCAAAGCGGCATCTGATCGAATACAATTATAACCAAAGCAGACCTGGAGTCATTTTTTTAATTAGATGAAATCTCCGGGATTAATAGGTGACAACAAGCCATTAAATGCTCATGATTGCATCGGCGATTCAGTTAAAGTTCAATCTTAGTGATTAGATAGCTACGACTTGATAGGCTTAGGGGTGGCGAGGGGAGGGTACTGCTCGAAGTGCGTCGATGATTCGATTTGGACAATCAATTAGTTGACATCAAGGTCAATCTTGAAGTGCAGTTTTTTCCAAATTGATAGGTTACCATGATCGAATTGTCTCATCTAACATAACATGACACAATGTCGTTACCTCTCTTTCATTGATTTGATGCTTTTGCAACTAGCCTTGGGCACGCAATTGGATAGCTGCCCATTTAAATATCACACCCCTTAACATCCCTTATTCTTTTAGGGAGATTTGAGTTTCTAATTGATGAAAGATTTGGTGGTGATCCAAACATAAATAGGTTCAAGGGAGTTACTGGACAGTGAATATTCTAACTTTAGAGATTTATTCATTATGTGCCATGAGCTTCAACAAGTATTTTACTAGTACACATCAACCTTGCACCTGAGAGTAATCTGTGTTGGAGTTGGTTTTCGTGTGAGGAGGTAGAGAGTTAGACATATATGCTGTATTTCGTATTTTATTGTAATAACTTAGATGGTTACAAAGTCAATTTCAAGTCATTAAACTGACATAGTTCCATATTTCTCTATGGAGCATGGAGGATTAGTAGCTTTAGAGTCGGGGAAGTCTTATAGTCCTTTAGAGCTCAATTGGACTCCAAAGATTAAGATGCAATAATTGGAGATGGCCGGCGATAAATGATTTTATTTTACCTAGATAAAGCTAAATTCAATAAGCCGGATGTTTAGTGGCATGGACCCTAGAGAAATTGATGTCTCTAGAGGCCCAGCATATATTATACGCAGCAAATTATCATGTTTGGGACCTCCTATTGCCCCACAATTCGACATCATGTTAAATTGCATGACAATGGCTTATGACCGTATTATATTTATTGTTCTCGTAAATATAGCGCCTAATAATGAGTTTCATGTGGCACTCACATGATCTTTCGATTTATATGAAGTGGCGTCACATAGACTGGGAGCACTAGATAAAAGCCTTGCTCCACTAACCAAACTTGAACTCTCGACTTCTCTTGTTTTTGAAAAGAGCTTGTCATCAAATCAAAATTTTAGGATGATGATAGTATATTGGAGCTATACCAAATTTGAGAGACAAGTATGGTTAAGAGTTTCAACAAGTAAGAAACTGCGGCTGTCCCAACATTTGTTAAAGGATCCGACCATATTCGATAAATCTCGTAGACAAAACAATGTGAGATCTACTCTAAAACTTTCCATCATGTTGAACAAGATTAAGGAACACATTCATAAGGTTGAAGGACTATAAATATTCCGAAGAAAATCCCGCATTCAAAATAAATAAAAATTAATAACTGATCAATCAAAATTAAATCAACTTCAATGAATCCCACTCAAAAGCTTAGATCATTGAAAGTAAAAAGGAAAAAGAAGAAGAAGAGGAAGATAACACAAAGTGGTTGATCTCACGAAGAAAAAAATGGGTTTGGCATCAGAGCCTATTGCCAAGCTTGGGAAGGGTTCCTTCTTGGACTTGGGTTCGTTTGACAAAACTGAAAAATAATTGCTAAAAGTGTTTAAGTGCTGAAAATGATTACAAAAATTGTTCCGTAACATATGAAAAATAACAAAATTTTATTGTTCTCTTACCAAACATGGAATAGTAAGCATTACTTGTCATTGTACATTTTATCACTTAATTAATTAAGTCATTCTTATTTGGCACATCAAGGGATTTGACTTAAACCATTCAATTAAATTGTAAGTAGTTAGTGGTTATCAAAAGCACAGCACTTAATGTGGTTATCAAACAAAGGATAAGGTTTTGTCTTGTTATTGTAAAAGTGTATGCTGGTTTTCATGAGGGTTGAGCCAGTCATTATTCATCTTTCCACCTAGTTTCCTCTTATGATTTCCCCAAATTCTTTTTGCCATGGTCGTTTATCAATAGGACAACTTGATGCTTCGCATCATTATGTGTCCATGGTAGACTACTATTTCCTGATCCATGGGTTCCATCTCCCCAAGATGCATCAATAAGGAAAATTGTCCAAAAAATCTAAATCTATTATATGGAGCCGATTCATTTCTAAATTTTTTTAATTGTGTCAATTCAATACTAAACCTTGCAATGATTTGACAATTTAGTCTTAAATCTTTCAATTGTATCAATGTAATAATAAACCTTTTGATAATTTGTCAATTTAGTCCTAAATATTCTCATAATTTGCCAATGTAGTCATTCCAATCAAATATCCAAATAATTGGATTAGAATTGAATTGGCATAATTGAAAGATCTAGGACAAAATTGGCAAATTATCACAACGTTTATAATTGAATTGGTATAATTAAAAGATTTAGAATTGAATGACTACCGTACAATAGATTTAGGTTTTTTGTTTTTGTCTTTTTGGGGACAATTATCCCTTTTCAAATTATTGAAATTGAGCTTACAACTATTTATTCTAAACATATAAGCCGTTAGAGGATGGTCGATGTTGTACTATTTTGTTTTCAACTCTGTTCTCACATGAAAATCGATTTGATGAACAAGCTTTTAAGTTTGTGTACTCTATACATGTGGGCGAAAGAATTTGTTGGAAAACCAGGCACGCAATGAAAGGAAATCGATATATGGGCAAAAGGAAGCATGTGGTTATTGACTCCTATACCAACTTATAGTGGAGTAGTGCACAACCGTTTATTTCTTTTTCTCCTAAAAGTTTCAACTGTTAGATGACGATACACATCACAATCTCTAGCTCGACCCAATCTACGTCGTGCATCTCCAAGTCAATCGATCGTGGCCTCCTGAAGGGGCCCCAGAATTGTCGAGAGTTCATCAAAACAAGGCCATGTGATCGTCCACAGCTATCCACTTCCAAAGCAAAAGCCCCCTCAAAACTCCTTCCCCAAATTGTACGCACGCATCAGCATGACGATGCCCCAACGTCGGACCATGCTTTGCTCCATAAGCGCAGCACATCGCGATTCGCAATTAGCTGCGAAAAATGTCATGATTGCAAGAGCAAGCGAAACCCTAATTTTTATGCTGCCACCGAGAAGATAACACGGCTGGCTCGGTGGGATGGGAGATAAAGTTAAAGAAAGCAGAAACCCTTGTGGCTTTCCAAAGTGCGTAAAAGTTGGCGGAGTGTTTTTGTTTAAGGAACGATTCGGCCTTCGATCCGTATGATGATACTTCCGGATAAGTAAAGAAATCGAAGGAGTGCGTCCCTTGCTCATTTCTTTTATCACGGCTCCTCTTTTGGCTCTTCGGAATCTCTTCGGTTGGTTGGGTGATGAGGAGAAAACCCTATTGACATTATTTTGTCGAGGAGAGAGAGCAAATATTAAAAGTCTAAAGATCTCGTCGATGCCACTCGATTATGCCAAACATTACATGCACCTCTTGATGTGTAAAGTGGATGTGGCATGGGATTTTAATGATTCATACCTTGAATTTAGTTTAAAGGGTAAGGTGATCGATTCCAAGGAGGAAAAAACGCCCATCGTTTCCGAGTACAGAAGGGACATTTTTACTATACATATCTCTCGGTTGCGACCGGATGGCATACGTGGCAGCTCGTGCTTGTGGATGGAGGGGCATCATGGTGAATTTCTATTGCCTCAGTTGTGAGGTGCAAGATTTGAAGCCAAATCGAAGGTACAGGACTTGGAGATCAAATATGAAGTATCAAACATTTTATATTGAATTACATCCATAGGCTTAGATCATCAACTCTGATTTTTTCCTAGGTTGATGCTGCATATGTTAGCAACACCTCAAATTGAATCGTTTGGGAATCAAATCCGACACAAAATAAAATATGAGGACACAAAAAATAAATATGAGCAACACTATAAAGGCCATTTTTGTACTTTTTTTCCAAAAGAAATAGTAATGATCTTTTTTTCGTCAAATTCTTTTTGTCGGTTCTAGAGAATGTGATATGTATCGACTTGAACTATTCTAGTACCTTTGAACCGTGTTGCACGATGCTTGGGATGGCGTTTCAAGGTCTGTAACTAGTTTAACTGGTTTTGCGGGCTTAATGGCCACTTAGTTATCCATAAGAAACTAAATTAATTCACGGATATAAATGAAATATTCGGACAATAATTGGCCAATTCATCTTTAGAAGTGGGGGCTAGCATCCATAATTTGCTGTTAACAAAGGTTTCTTTTGAATAGGAGAAATTATTCAAAGTTCTCCCAAAAAGACCAAATTTGAAAAGATCCCCAACCATATAGGGTTTTCATAATCCTAATTGCAACAATTCATATTTCAAAAATCAGATGGTCACGATTGAGGCTTCATCCCCGTTCGCACTGGCAAACCAACCTTGGCCTATTCTCTTGAATGGCATTGTTGCTGTTATTCAATCTCAGCAATTTAAACGGAAGGATTAATAGCACACTTAAAAATGCTTTCGTTAAAAGATACATTGAAGGTTTCATTTTAAATAAATTATATAAAGACAACTAGTGATACCTTAAAAAATAGCTGGAAACATTGAATTTGAACCGCTAATTACCATACCGAATAAAGAAGAATACTAGACATAAAAAAATAATTCATTATATAAAATTGATTTATTAATCATATGATTGTCTTTATAATGGGTTCTTTAAAAAAAAAAAAAAATCTCATCCAACCACTTATGACCATGATGCTCTTGCTTTGTCCCCAGACCATTTGCGGCGGCAATGGCACCGGTTTTGTCACCACGGCGACGCTCCCCATGCAAAATTAGCCGACACTGAAAATTAAAAATTAGAAAATTAGAAAATTAAGCCGACAAAAACTGTGTTTTCGATATATATATATTCTGGGCAATGTCGTAACTATTTTTGCAGCTTTTGACTTAGCAGCTTGCTTGTAACTTAATGTCTTGTCTCGATGTTCTAACCCGTCACGGATTGCTTGCGTCGTTGGTTTCGATTTCAGGATTTGGCAGTCAGAGTCCCACGTCTTGGTCTCTGGAATCTAAATCTCAAGCTTTCAGATTTTCTTTTTTTCTTTCCGTTTCAATTATTTATTTCCCCAAGAAATATTTTTGATGTTCCCCATCGGTGCTTTTACTAGCCATTTTGGTCAAACTTTCCAGCCATTTCAGTCCAAATTCATATCATTTCCTTCATGTTTTCATTTACTATTATTTCTAATTAAGTTTTTTGCGATTTCAATTTGTTTAGTTAAAGTATCGTACTTTCATATATTTTCTAATCTGGTCTCTCTTCAATATCATATGGATGTTCTCGTGGTTGACGCTCATATTGACTAAATTTTATCCACACAATATTTCGATGTTATCAATACCGGCTATAATCATTTTCATGTGTGCATTCATGTGTTGGCTAAATATGATCCATGCTATACTCTACTAGTCAGATCTAGTGTTGAAAGGCACTTAGATTAGAAAATAAGTTAAAGCAGATAAACTTAATTAGAGAAATTATAAATAGAGAATTTTGATAGAAAAACCATGCAAATACATAAACAAAAGGCACGCTTTTTAGAATAATTTAAGCATAAGTTTTTTTTTTTTAATTTCTCTGCGTTGGGCTCCATATATGTTTCTAATTCCACATTGCTCGTGTCTAGACTATTATGCAAGTAGATAACTATCATGATGCATCTACAAAACAGATACTATCATGCTAGCAGTACACCTATCAGACGAGTGAGGCAAGGCGAAATGGGTCAAAAATAGTTAAACTCAAATTGATCCATTTAACTCGTTTGGACCAATTTCTATACAATACAAATTTAGTGATCCAAATCTGACCCGACTCATGCAAATATAAGAAAATTTATAACCAAATTGAGGTGAGAGTGTGGAATGAGCGAGCACGAGATCGAGTTAGGGCGAAAGGGAGCTATAGAGGTGGGTCAAATGTAAGTAAATTGTTAACCCAGTTAACACCTATATTATTTTAGGAATTACTATTCTAAACCCAATAACTGAATATAACTAATTCATACGATAATTTTTCTCATTAAATATGGGATGAGAAATGAATTTATGACTCATTTTGATAGGTCTAGCTGGCAGTGCCTCAAGATGGGTTGTTGATGGTGGTATTAAAGTCGAAGTAAAGTATCAAATACGTCTCTAATTTCACATCTCTTGTATCCGTGTATTGCAGTGATAAATATATTATAATGTGATCTCGAATGACTACGGTCCATTTAAAAAGCCATGCAACGAAAATGATGCCGATGAAAACGGGATTTGTTCCGGCGGCGGTCCCAAAGAGGGTGTTCTGCTAGCACTTTTATGTTGCTGGAAATTAGCTTTCGTTTACACTTCAAAACAGCTTTTAGTTTTCCCATTGTTTCGAATCTGGATTTCACATTATGAACTAATCAGAAGACAACTTATCCACAGTTTTATATCTTTTTTGTTGCTTAATAATTGCATTAATTTGGGAGAAAATCTCAAATAAGGACCCAAAGTGAGCTTATTTTCTTAAATAAGGATCCGAAGTGGCTGTTGTTCCAATAATAATCCAAAGTGGCTAACAAGTCTCAAATAAGGACCTGAACTTGTCGGCCAACCGAAATGTTCACCGGCCGGCGAGAGTGTGACATTTCCGGTGGCAATTTTGTCCAAAAAGAATATAGATAGAAATTACCAAACCTTAAAAACCAGCCCCCCAATACTCTTTATGTTCTTTTGACCTAAAAAGAAAAACTCTTCATGTTTTCACGTTTTTCTTCTTCTGCTCTTCATCTTCTTCGTTCTTTGTCCTCTATCACTTGGAGCACGGAAATTTTCTGTTAATGGAACACGAATTGAAACACAACAAGAAACCCCTACCTTCGTTTCTTCACATCTTCTTCTTTTGTTTTCTGTCTTTGTTTCTTTTCAACGAAGAAGACAAATCTTGAGTAGAGTGCACTCTTGATTCTTCATTATATTTTCCTAGATTTGCCATACACTTTGATTCACATTCTTGTTCAACCGAGGTTACTTTCGTTCAAATTGAGAGAGAGAGAGAGAGAGAGAGAGAGAGGGAGGGAGGGAGGGAGGGAGGGAGGGAGGGCATGTACCTTTGGAACTCACGAAGATAGGGATCTTGTTCCATCAACAGAGAAGTTGGGTTTTCCAAACGAGAGGGGACAAAGAATGTAAAAGATGAAAAGCAGAAGAAAAAGAACGTGAAGAGGTTGGGGGTTTTGTTTTTAGGGTTTGTTAATTTATATCTATAATTTTTTATGACAACATTGCCCATATTCCAGCCACCGAAAATGTCACACGCTCGCCGATTGGTGAACATTTTGGTCGGCTAGCAGGTTCAGGTCCTTATTAGAGACTTGTTAGCCATTTCGGGTCCTTATTTGGACCAACGGTCACTTCGAGTCCTTATTTGAGAAAGTAAGTTTACTTTGGGTCTTTATTTGAGATTTTCCCTTAATTTGGTTAAATTTCATATTCTAACTTACTTCGTATATTTTAGGATTTTTTTTTTTCAAACATTACGTTAACTTTTCACTTTGACCATTTCCTGTAATTTTGATGAGTAATAAAATAGTATAATTTGTGTCATCGAAATGTATTATCAAACAATTGTCATTACTAGTAAATATGTTTGTATTTTTATCAATATCAAAGAAACCTTTTTTTTTTCAATTTTTAATTTGGTTAAATATTATAGTGGAATCCTTACCAAAAAAATAATAATATTATAGTGGGATCTTTGGTTGTGAGATTTAGCAATTTTTATTATTCCCACCTTGTTCCATTGGCATTCTTGTGCGTCATTTTTTTTTCCTCTAAAAAGTCTGTACGTTTTGACCTCCCTTGCATAGAATTACCGCAAGTCTAATTCAAAATAATAATTATAAAAAGCTCAAAAATTTCTTATTATCATATGCTAAGGCATTAAAATTTTGCCCTTAACACTAAGGCTGCGTTTGGCAGTCAAGATAAAATTCGGGATATACTATGATTTATCATATCCTACGATTGATGCTTACTCTAGATATAATAAAGTCGAATATAAATATGATATAGGCCGGATAAAATTATCCTATGGGGGTGTGATAAAGGTGGATAAAATTTATAATGTCTGTAATAGGGAAGTTATTTTTCTAGAATAACAAACTTATTAAATTAAAAAAAAATTAAAATTATATTTCAATATAAATAATATTTCGATTCTAATTTAAGAAATAAGAAATAAAAAAATTATTTTTTCAATTTAATTTAATTTTAATTTATTTATTCAACTTTAATTCTATCTTATAATAAACATTCACTATAAATTATATATTCATATTTATTATATATAGTTTAGGTATTTTTGTATTATGGGTATGCTAGTACAATTTACTATTTGATAAAATTTTATTAAAGAATGATGAAAAGGGAAAAAAGAAATAATAAATAAAATAATTTTAAAAAGAGTAAAAATAAAATAAAAATAAATTAAAGAATAATGTCACGAGAGATTTTCACCATCTTCGTTTATGAACTTTTAGATTTATTTACAGTGATATGCGTTTTATATTGAAAAAATGTATATGATATGATATGAATATATCCGACTTTAATACTGTGATTTACCAAACAATTTATAGGATATAGAAAAATATCAGGATTTCATATCCTATCATATTCAATCCTATCCTGATTAAAAATCCGAACGACCAAACGTAGCCTAAGAATTCAATTCCATAGGATAGGGTTTTTATAGGAAGGAGTACACATTCACTGGTAAACAAGAAAAAAGAGCCCTTCAAGAGTCTCATCTTTTTATGTGGTTCGATACAAACCGTCTTCTGCGTACCTATCGTCACTTACTTGTATGCGTATACGTCTGTAATAATGACAATTGAGGTTCAGTGACAATTGAGTCAACTCAGCAAAAAACTCATGAGGCCATTCTCTCAAACTTACTCTACATTCAATGTGATCATATCTTATATGAGAAGATACTTAAGTCCAATAAAAAGACTGATCACCTATCACACTGTTTCCTTTAACAACTTAATATATTAAATTATAAATAAGAATCATTGCAGTTAGTTCAATTTGTATGACTGTAGAAACAATTAAGACTCGGTTTATTTAATGGATTTATATCAAAATGCATTGTCTATGTAAAATACATCATTGGTCCACTAATGCAATGAATATAATTATCGAGAAATAAATAAATATAAATATGTGTTAGCACTTACTCTCTATTATGTAATGATTTATTTACATGATGTGTATACCAAATAAAGTTATTTATCTTATATGGGTCTTCGTTGTTAAACCAGTAGAAACAATAATTTTAACCTATTGATGAAGGATGAGAATCATGACATGACCACCATCTGATTTTTCACTTTTCTATTCTGGATAGGAGCTGATCAATATGATTAGATGCCTCTTTGCTCAATATCTTGTTTTTATATGATAAGGAACTTTGGTGATTAAGATAGGAGTTCACCCTTTGATTGTAGCAACCCATTTTGACCGGTTGATATAGGATGATCATCTTACAAAAGTCACCATGCAATGATTAACTCTCTCATTTTGGAAGCCTGCTCTCAGGTGGGAGTATGACTTACACTAGGTGGTTGGCAAATAAGAAATATAACTCAAAAAAAATTATTTAAGCAAGTGAACGTCAACAACATATGTTAAGCTTCAAAGTTAATTATTTAATTTCCCACATATCGTTATATTAGGAACCGATTGAAGTTCGTAAAATAATATGATAAATAATTTTTCACGAATTTTCTTTATGAATTTGGGATTTTTCTTCGACAAAAGGATTCTGAAATGGAGAAATTGGAAGAAAAATTCAGCGAAAAGAAGAGTCGGCTGAGTCATATCAAAGGTCGCAGCTAATCATAAGGGGACAAAGCAGCTGGAAAGATGAGTAGCGTGTGGCTCTCACCTTATGAAAACAATCATTCTCCTTAATCATTAAAAGACAAAACCATAAGTTAGGCAAAGCTAGCGAGGGATAAGTCTTCCCGCGGTGGGGACAGGTGACTCACTTCCCTACCCAAAATTCTTAATTTCTCCTTTAATCACTATCACTATATGTCTCGTCCTATCCCATCTCAATTTTCAATTGATTAACCTCATCGGATGTGGTAATTCCTTAAACCCATACATCAAATGATTTGTAGAGTGTATATAATCTTATATTCTTAGAATGGCCTCAAAAGAATGTGCAAATATAATGAGTCAAAAATCTAGATGTTGAGTTAGAAAGTGCAACATACTCACCACATAATGACATGGACAACCATTGGATTGCTGTCTATCTGGTTTTTGTCTTTTATATTTAATCATACTATTGTTTTTAGCGAGAATTACCTATATATAATTTTTCTAATAATCTCCCCATTTATTAGAATTTTTACTTTTTTAATTCAAGAGTATGAAACTATTTAGAGACAATACTTGCTTCCTCCTGAACTTTCGACTATCCCTCTGAACTCTATTTATTTGCAGTCACTAAACTCTTTGTCCATTATTTTTTCTTAGAATCATGAGTTCAATGCACGTGCCTTTTTAAAACTAAAATACAATTCCTTCAACTTGTGTAAAAAGAAAAAAAATGCGATTCTTCATGAATTTTGGAAGGAGTACTAATTGATCGGGAGAGTATCAAATTCTTCACACCCCTTTTGGTTTTTGGTTTAAAGTGTGGAATTTTTTTTTTTAACATTTTTTTTTCTGTTGGCACAACGAGTACAGTAAGGAAAGGAATGCATATTACTTCCGAAAGTTTAGGAGGATTTTTTTTTTTTCATTTCGTTTAATTTGACCTAAAAGGATGTGAGAATTTACAGAAACTCAAAGTATATGATGATAATGGTAGCATGGAAACTAGAATCATATCACTTTTCTGCTCCATCCATTCAGGAGACAACAATGGAATGCATCATGAGTTCAGATCATTCCTCGTGTCTGCGTTCGGACAAATCTGTCTTCCGTTAGTTGATCCAATGTTCGTTGGGAAGCAACAATCTCACGCTTTGATGATCATGCTGATACACATGCTGACTTTGACTTTGACTTTGGTTCGGAAAAATTCTAAGTGATACAAGTAATGATTTTTAGAAGAATATTTTCAAATCATTTATTTATTTTTTTCGCAAAATAAACTAAGCCTAAGAGTGTGTTTGTTTCAGTTTGTTTCGGGGAAAACTTTACGGTAAAGGAAAAATGCTTTCGAGAATCCATTTTTCAAGAAAATGTTTTTCCTTTTTTTTATCATGGTATTTTATTTTCCAAACTTTAAGTATTTATATTTTCTTTGACTCTAAATAGTTATATGTTGACTGTTGACTGATAATTTTCAGCAAATCAAAAGTGTAAAAGTTCAGAAGATTAATTTGTGAAAAATTCTTTTACTCAAACAAATATCCTTTTTTTTAAGACTAACTTTCTATTGTACTTGATAAAGCATTATTTTTGTTTCATCTAATCCTTCATTATTTGGCATTCAAGTTGTTTTGGTGAGTAAATGTATTGGCCAGTTTTGCGAGTAAGAGGGGGTGTTAGAGATATATACGATGGGATTTAACTGGTTTAAATTGCTTCTCTACATCGATCTTGGATATATTACTTTATGAATTTGTTTTGAGAAAGTTTGAGATTGAAGTACTAGTCAGGTTTGCTTAATTAATGGCATATCTAATAATAATAATTATTATTAGGATGCAACAATAAGTTAGCTATGTTAAAGAAATTCTACACCGAGAAATTTGATATAGTGTAGAGTAGTTAATATATATTAGTTGATTTATAACTTATTGATTTAAATTTTTGAGTGAAGGTAAATTCAACTGGATATATTGACAGACTCGAATTTGGATTCTATCTTAGTGATTTTCCTAAATGAAGGTATTGAACTCATATTGCACGCTCCCAACATTTATATTACATGATAAAAAAAAAAAAAGTCTATTCATTGCTCTTCTTATAAATTTCCAAGTTAAAATTCATTATGTCGCTGATTTGTTTTATACCGTGCTAAGATGTCTTGTCAAACCTGCTAGGATCAATGTCTGTTATAATTTCCGCAAACTTCTGTGCTTGACTGTTTTCAATCATGTTGGCCCCGCGATACAATTCTCTAGATCCGCATGCTTCCACATTCTGTGACCCGTTAGGCCGACAAAAACATCAAATAAACTTATTCTTCTTCTTATTATTATTTTTCTGTGATTCCAAGACAAAGATTATTTCACAAAGATTAATCTTGTCCCCTGCTTAACCAACGGAAGGCCAAAATTAAGTAAACGATAATCATAAAGATGTATGCCGCGACAAGTTAAGTTTAGTGCAATGTCTCAGTTAAATTTCTGACAAGCAATAATTTCACAAACTCATCATATTTTATACTGTTGAATGGGGGACATTGGTTTTTCTTGTTTTCAGCATCCTATGATGAGATGTGAGAGCCTTTTGCCCAGACGAAGCTAACGTTCATGGTCCTAGTAAATATTGTCTAAAATCATAGTTTGACACCATCACATATGACATGATTTCGAAGGGTGTTTCACGACTCGAGTATTGAATATGCGGCCTGAAACTAGTAAACTCACATAGTAATATTTTGTATTGAGCGACGAGTTAATTGAGTCAAGCATTTTGAAAAGCAGAAAAAGCTCAAGTGTTTCACCATAGAATTGCCCCGATTCGATGAATCACACCTTAAAGTTTTTTTATGAATGTAAAAACTGGTTTGAGACTAAACCATGCTTGCCTTTATAATCAAACCTAAAGGAAAATAATTGTCAAGAAGGAGCATTTAAGAAATAATTTTCAAGAAGGAGCATTTCCTTAAATGCATATTTGCTATCTAGTGTGGAATCTCATTATATATTACAATTGGTCCTAAGCAAGACCTTAAAAGGCTTTGACCATCAGAAATAAGTTGGGTAGAGGCCGGGATCCGGGCCTCGAAAAAGATTCCGGTCCGCTTGGCTGACCCGCCACAGCCCTCCTTTGGAGGGTTTGGGCAGCCACCCTAGATCCTCCCGATGCCAATCCCCAGGTAACCAACCCTGGGGCAGGTACAAGGAAATGAAGGGGCTCGGCCAGGAAATTGGCTGGCCATGTTTTCATGTAGTTCGACGTAACAAGTGAGATAATATTTTCAATTACAACGTTGTTAAAAGTAAATGGGGATATGTGCAACAGAAGTCCTAAAACTTACAATGAAAATGCAATTGAGTTCTAAAATTTATAAAAAGTACAATCAAGTACTAAAATTTGTTAAATTGGTTTAATTGAGTCCTAAATTTAACACCGTCAGATTTACTAATGGAAAAATGGCGTTGACGTCATATTTTAAATGAATTTCTATTTTCCATATGGCTTTTTAAAATTATCTTTTATTCAAAATCTTTAAAATTAAATTTAAAAACTAAAAAGGAAAAACTAAAATTTATTTAAAAAACAAAAATGTTGAAAAAATAAAAAGAAAATGGCATCAACGGGCATTTCCACTATATTTGCTGCCCATTGCCGTTGCCACCCCCCCATTAAGGACGCTCGCCTAGATTTGGGCACAAGGGGCCGGCGACCATCGCCTCCCTATGGGTGGCCTCGCTAGCCCTCACGAGGGGTCCATGACCATCGCCCACCCTCGGTGAGGCCTCATCGGCCCTTCGCTTGGGATCGGCGAGGCTCGCCAAATCGGGGTGAGCTTGCCAGCCCCCCGCGAGGGCCAGCGTGCCCAAATCTGGGTGGGTGTCCTTGCTCGACCTGGTGGGGGTGGCCGGCCCTCACCTGGGGCCGATGAGGCCTTGCTTGGGCAAGGGCTGGCCACCCCGCCTAGGGTTGGCGATCGTCGCCAACGCCTCCAGCAATGGGCGGCGACGAAAGCTCCACTAGTGCCTTTTTTTTTTTTTGAACAATTTTGTTTTTTAAATAAATTTAGCTTTTCCATTTTAGTTTTTAAATATAATTTAAACAAGAATAAAAATAATGTTAAAAGCCACGTGGAAAATAACAATTAATTTATAATGCCATATCAATCAACAATTTCTATTAGTAAGTTTGATGATATTAAATTTATGACTAAATTTAATCAATTTGACAAGTTTTAGGACTTGATTGCATGTTTTATAAATTTTAGAATTTAGTTGCACTTTCTTTATAAGTTTTAGGACTTCACATATCCCAAATAAGTGGAGCTAATATGGGTATTTCCTAACTTCTCAACAATATAGACGAGTGAAATTCGATTGGCATTGAACTTGCTCGCCTAGTTTGCTCCACCTTCTCAAACATTTGAATAGGTTTGGAGGAAAATGAAGATTTGGTCCATCGGAATTGTTATGGAGGAACCCACATGCCAATTGACATTGGTGATTGGGAAGTCATGATCCTCCAGAGGGACGAAGCAAGTAGAGATGGGGAGCTAGAAAAGAGATGAAAATGGTGCCTGGATTTCAGTACCCATCAATCCATCAATCACATCAATCACATCAATGAGCCAGTTGTCCATTTGTTAACGTGAAACCATAGCCAACTGTCGATTTTTCATTTTCTCTTCGATTCACCATTTCTTTCTCTCTCTCAGAGAGTACGTTTGTGGCTGTAGAGAATAGACCTGCGGCATGTATAGTAGAATGATGACTGGGATTTCTGATCTTATAGGGATTTCTGATCTTATAGAAGACATCAAATTTGGCGTGGGATCCACTCAGATTTTGGAGGGTTTGATGGGGAGTTATTCCAAACAATTCCAATTTTCTTTTGGAGCCAACTTCTCCTTGGCGACGCAGGAACGTTTCAATTCTCGAAAGATCATCAAGAAACGGTTCAAATTTAAGCCCATCAGTACATTTGATTAGATTTATATTCTACAACTTTCCATGTGAAATCACAATACTTGCGCCTAAAGAAATCGATCGTGCCTGTGGTGATGTTTGAGCGTACTCTGCTCTTCCTAACTCAAGTTCTGCAATGTTGAACCAGAGCGTTGGTGCTTGCTAGTGATCATCTCTCAGACTTTATTCCTAACAAATCAGAAGAACTTAATCGGACCTCTTTCTCCTAATAAAGGAGTTTGCCACACATATTTCCAGTGAATTTTCCCCTTAAAGTTATGATTATTCAGTTGGTACTTGTAACAAAGAGAGGGCTCATGAGATGAGTCTTTTTCTAGGAGTAGCATCTACGAGAATAGCATGCTTATGGACGTAACTATATAATACTGTAATGTTCTTGTATGTAATGAGTTGCCTTTGCGAAATGGAGTATATTCAGTTTTCAAAATTACAATATCTAGATACAAGTGTAAATATGGTATATAAATATTTATTAAGAACCCCTATCTAAACGGCAAGGGCGTGCAAGAAGACCTATGGAATCTGTGCAACTGGCATGGCCAGGTTAGTGCTAGAGTAGGTGTTAGAGGTTAGGGTAAGTTCTATGATGGGAAATGGCACAAAAAGTAATGAATTTCGGTCTAATATACAATTTAATGAATTTTTAATTAATTTAATATGATTCTTGGATTTTAGTCTAATGCATAATATGATCATGAATTTTAACCTAATATGCAATATGATTTTGAACTTTTAATTTGTTCAATATAGTTCCTAAACATTTAGTACATGTTTTAATATAGTCTTTAATTTGTATGAAAATGTTCAATGTAATCCTTCCATTGATTCAAGATCAGAGATTAGATTAAACATTTTCATATAATTCATGAATTGTATTGAACATATACTAAAACTTCATAGGTTACATCGAACAAATTAAAAGTTCATGGATCACATTGCATATTGGGCTAATATTCATGGATTACATTGAACAAAGTTTACGAATCAAATTGCATATTGAGCCAAAGTTCATGAACTATTTGTGTCATTTCAAATTACATGGTATGTTCTAGTGTTCAAGGTCATACCCATCTTGTGCCCTATGCCTTGCGTGGGTTGCCTTGCACCATATTTAAAGTATAGATGTCCGGACAATATATGATTTTCTATTTTCTTTACAAATTCTCATGTTAAAAAGGTGTCAAATCAAGGGAAAAAGGCGTAACATCTTGGAATTTACTCGCCATGTTATTGTCTTGTTAAATTATGTTACCGTTAACCTTATTATTAGGAATGCGTTGGTGCTTTCCTATCCACTTTTTTCATGAGTTACTAATTAGAATAGTGGCATTTTTTATTTGATAAAAATCAAAGCACGCACAAGTTTGCACATTAAGGATCTATTTGATAACATGTCAAATAGTGCCAATTTTTATTCTTTTGTTTCCAATGTAAAAAAAGAACAGAAATCCATTTAATAACGTTTTTTGTTTCTAGGAACAATTCTAACATCAAGCCTTTTGTCTTCTTCTTTTTTTGTCTTTTCTTTTCTTCTTTTCATTTTTCTTCTTCTTCTTCCTCTAGTTGGTGGCTGGCCTTGGCGACAACTGGCAATCGGTTAGATGAGGGCTCGCGACCTTGTTGGCCCCTGACAAGGCTCCCTCGTTGATCCCCAATGAGGCTCCCTCGCCAACCCTCGTTTGGCCAGTTGTTGGTCATGGTCAGGGCTGGTGACTAACTAGAGGCAGAAGAAGAAGAAAAAGAAAAAAGAAAAGAGAAAAATGTAATAAAATTATTTAAAATATTAAAGAAATTTTAAGTCACAAAAAAAATTGAGGTTGTACTAAATGCATTTTTATTTTGGAAATAAATTTTTTGTACAATTATCAAATGCCTTCGAATATTTAGAAACTCATCCAAGAAACAGGAAAAAAAATCATTTTTGAGCAAAATTTATCCCCGAGAATAGAATGGTTATCAAACTCATTCTAAAACCCGTTATATTCATTCTAGATTCCATGGTTCAAAGACTTTTTACAAAGTAACTTCTAGATTCCAAAAGCTTGGAGCCAATGTCGTAAAGTGGGTTCCATAATAGGGCAAACACCTTGCCCACCTGGGAACCTGCGCACTCCTACAAACCCGCGTCGGGAGATTTGCCTAAATCGCCACATTCGATTTCCATCAATCGATTTCACATTGCTTCTTTCAACACATTGCAAAGTAGGGAAATGCTCATACTTTGCGGTAGTGGTGGACAAAGTAGCGAGATGGTCCACTCATCCGACACCAAAAATAAATGAGAGGCAGGGGGGATATGAAATTCAATCAGCACATCGATCATTCACCAGCTTGTTGTCAAGCATTTATGGGGCATGGGAGGAGAAAAAGAAGGACTAATTAATTGATGACAGAAATGGTGATAGAACGAGGATTTAATATGTCGAAAGCTATCGAAAGACAGACATTCGAGAGGGCGCCCGTCGTGCTCTTCACGTGCTTACGCTCATCTGCGCCTATGACAGAAGCTCTTCTCTTGCAAATGTTCTTTCTTTCACTCTCTGCTTCTTCGTCCTGTCAAAATTGATCCCCTTTTCCACGCGACTTTATCACTCGTTCGTTTGTTCTTTCTTTTTTTGTTTTTAATTGATTAACTAGACATGAAACCTAGAGGACCCACGAGACATAGTCGAGAGATAGAGGTGAAGAAGTATATAGAGCCCGGCACATGAGTTTGTCATAAAAAAATTCAACTGATTCTTTTGACTGTGACCGCAAAATATAAGGAACAAGCCTGGATGAGACGACGATGCTGATAAATTTATAATTATTTATGTGACTTTGGAATATCCCTTGTGGTTTGCACTCACTGTCGATGTCATGAGAGATGGGGATGGAGAAATGAAATTCAAGAGTGTGAGATTTGGCATTATATGCATGGGGTATATTCTTCACAAGTTTTTCTCCCACTGATCAAAGCTTGTGGCCGTATAGTTCTGCAAGCTCATCAGTGTCCTTAGAAATTTAATGTTTAGGACACCTTCCATGGACTTTATAGCTCCACCCAACAGAGAGAGAGAGAGAGAGGGGGGGGTCAGCAATACACCTTTGATATCCTAAATATTCCTACCAAACATGAATACATATGGCCTACTTGCAACATCAAGTCTCTTCTCATATGGTGCGCGCTCTCTCTCTCTGTATGACGTAGTTTGATCGGATTGCGATTTTATTCGCAATCTGTCCACGGATAGCATTAAGGGATTGAAATGACATCTATGAATGCCAAAGGCAGCAATACAAATTTGACTAGCAAATCTTACATCTTGAATCGAATATCATTAACATATTGCCACATTCCAAACTCCACTTAGGTAGAGCATATGAGGTATCCAATCCAGTCAATTATCTGATGAACTCGTCACATACAAATCCTTTTTCACTGCGTTAAGAGTCTAAAATTTATTGTCACCATTGAAAACCCTTGAGTTCTAACCTTTTAGGTGGAAATCACAACCATATGTTGAGCCTCGTTAAACACACTTGAAGCTGCCTAAATTTCCATGAAAACGATCGATACCAATGCTTTGAGACTTCGTTGGAGCTTATTTGAATGGGAATAATACACTTGGATTGTTGACATCTTAATTTTCAGAAAAATTTCAAACTTATCAACTAACGATACCCCAATGATCCCATCAATAGAGCTAAAATCTTACACAATAAGTGAGTAAATTTGAGCATCAAACAAATCGAGAGAGTCAAAACTGCTGATTAACATGCTGAAAATTCATAACGATTGTGAATTCGACTCCGGAAGCAGCTAGAAACCCTAAAGAGATATCCGTTCGCACTTTATCAAATGGAATAGCAACACCCCTTTATGTTATATGTAAGAATAGCAAAACATTCATACATATGTTTGAAATTTTGTCGAGCACCTGATGGCCGAGTGGGGCGACAGATATTTAAAAAAGAAACCTCCTGTTTGGTCAATATGTATGGTAAACTCCTTGGACTCTAGCGAATTCTTTTATTCCATGTTGTGCTGTGAATACTCGCTGAATTTAAGGATGAAAAGCAAGCTATAGACCCACAGGAAACAGCATTCAAGAAAATCACGATCCACCCACGATTTGGCATCTTCCTCTCTCCTGGCGCAATCCCACTTTTGATTCTTGACTTTTTTTTTTTCCCTTTGGGCACTTGCACGAACGTAAGATGATGAAGGGGTTGTGGCAGACAAAGAGGGGCAAAACCATGCCCTCCCGGGCGAAGCTCGACTAAAAGAATTTTGGGCAAGAAGAAAGAAAAGATTCCCATCAAAATCCCGAGAGAGAGAGAGAGAGAGAGAGAGAGAGAGAGAGATGGGATTGCTTTGGTGGATTCCTCAAACCACTACCTTCTCTTTGCTTTTGACATTATTATGTGTACAAGGGTGAAATCATTAATGGCGATTCTTGTACCGCTGCAATTTGCTGGTCAAAAAGCTCCTCATGGAGATCTGGCTTGTGAAAGGAACAAACCAACTTGGAAAAAGTGGGACGTGTATCCTCTACTACAAGCACATGATCACGCTTTACACTGTGGTGTCTCGAAATTTTGCACCTCGTGATGTCTAATCACCTTTCAAATTTCATGTTGTTAACATTTGAAGACATCCCTCGTGGCCAAAAAAGATAAAGTAAAAATCGATTTCAAGGCACTGCGAGTAAATCGGTTCATTTCACCTTGACAATCTTCTATTCGTATGACAATTGTTGGTTTGGGAAATCAAAACATGGTTGGGCATAGCCATATGAAGTTCTTGCGAATAACTAACGTGTCTTAGAATTGCTACAAATCTATTTTGAATGCAAGATTAGAAGTGTCACTTAGTGCTAATTGTAAAATGAACAGTGCAGTCTTTGAAAGGGAAAATGATACAAATTGTCCCTAAATTTTTAATTTGTTCAATGTGGTCTTGGAGTTTTAGCCCAATATGCAATTTTGTTTCTGAAATTTTAAATTATTTAATGGGGTACTTGGACTTTTAGTACAAGTCAATTTAGTTCTTAGATTGTATGAAATTATTTAATATTGTTCTTGAACTTGAATTAATAAAATGATAATATTGAACATTTTCATATGGTTCATATATCACATTAAACAAATTAAAAGTTCATGATCATATTGTACATTATTAGGTCAAAGTTTAGGGACTTATGTCATTATTCCCTTTTGAAAACACAATGCAGAAGAGGTGATTTATGCCTATGGACATTTAGGGCGAGGCTGTTTGGGTATGTCCAAGCCCATCCTGTGAAAGTCACAACTGGAGAGACTCTTAGCAAAGTGGATTTTCTTTTCCCTTTTGGGCTGAATCAAATCGACCAGATCAGAGAAAGTCTAAAATCTTCAATCGAATATCTTGTTGGGCTAGAAGTTACCAGGGATCATTTGTATGGGCTGAATTAGGTTGCAAGTCCAAAGCATTGGATGCCCAATATCTCTTAGAGAAAAGCGAGCATAGCGGCACCAGTCCATTTGCAATCAAATGACGGGTCATCTTTCACCACACAATTTCGACCACGTATCCCACAAATTTGAGGAAAATTATTCGATCCATCCTAAATCCCAATTCGATCCTAAACTTTCCTAATTTTCCCAATTCAGCCTTAATTCTTGGAGGATTAGAAACCCAATTGCTAGGGAGAGAGTTTCGCCAATGGGCTTTATAGACCCACAGACTTTTTCTTTTGGTCAGAAAAAAAAAAGGGACAAAAAGATATTTTCGACTAAAGTTTTGAGGTCATTTTCGCAAATGCCAATAGTACGTTAATTGCGGGACATGACAGGAATTTGCCAGACAATCTTTTTATATCTCAAGTCTCATAATTTCTAAGAAATCTACATGAAGGAAAATGCATTAAGTTGGGTCTTAAAGGGCCGGCATAGTTAGAGAAATATGTATATGCTCGCGCGTGACATGACATTTCACTCAATTAAAATGGAAGCACATAGTGCTTTAAATATTTTTTAAAAGAGCACATAAGTTAATTGTGCAAGCAACGATGGATCCAATGGAGGCTGGCGAGAACCGTTACCTCCTAATTATCTGTTTGCTAGTGTAATTTTAATTAATTAAATATTGTAAACTATGGAATTTCATATAATATTTCTATATCATAACTCTTTTTCAGCAATTCTTTGAAATAAATGACTTGGGTTGCCAATTCCATCATTTGTGGTATAAAAAAAAAGGTACAGCAGTACTTTATTAAATAAATGTATAATTTTGTAATGCCACAATAAAAAGAAAATAAAAACAATACCAACATATAAGGTCACATTGTGACCGCCACACCAAAGACATTGGATCTTATAAGACAACTCATCAAAAAAGAACTATAAAGGGCAAGTACATAAATATCACTTGATAACGTTTCTAGGTAAGAAGCACCGACACTCCATCGATACTCTTTGGAAGCTTTTGTGTCGTGTCCGACACTCCAACAATGTCCAACACACTTCAACACGCTCCAACATGTTTTGAGATGCGGTTAATGAGTGTTGGGAAATTTGACATATGGTCAACTCTTCAGACGGTGCGAGAGGGAGCCAATGAGGGAGGGACGCAAGTGAGGATAAGGAACGACGAAGGAGGAGTGCGTGCGTGTTTGAGAGAGCCAAGAAGAAAAACGTTGTGTGATTGCGGAAGTAAGAATAGATATAAATGGAAAAAAAATGGGGTTTTGGACCTATACTTACAAAATCGGTTCCAAAACCGGTCTAAAAACCGGTTCTTGGGTGGGTAATCAACCAAACCCGGTTTAAACCAGTTCTGAATTTTGGGAACTGGTTTTCGGACCGGTTTTAATGGGAATTGGTTCCCGACTCTATTTTCCGGGTGGGCCGATCCGGTTCTCGGGTATATCCGGTCCAGTTGCACACCCCTAACTCCTTGAAATCCATGGAGCAGCCAGTAATCCGCAAGAACCACTTTGGATTTCAGCCTCCAGCCCCGTGCATGTGGCTAACTCAAAACAATTGTATGCAATTTGGAGTTTGAACATGTGACATCCACTTCTCGAGTAGAAAAATCTCAAAAGCCCAACAAACACTCTGCTAACCCTAGAGAGTTTACTTCTCTCTATTTTTTTAAAACTAATTATCAAGTCAAGGCTTAAAACGATATTTTGATGCTTTAACCAAGAAGAGGTAAAATAGAAATGTACAATGACTCCTTGTTGGTAACCCCATTAAATGGTATCCACCGTATAAAAAAAGAAAAAATGTTTCGAGGTGGCAAGCTAGAAACCCCACTAGTGGAGGTGGAATTTAGTGGGCCAATGATATTTCCCTCAATGGTTTAGGCCTTCTTTTCCAAATCAAAACTCCCGTTCCACATTTGAGGATGCTTTGGCATTTGAGGTTTGATTATCTAGAAGGCCCTTTACTTTGTAAGATAATGTGAACAATAGCCGTGTCAGAGCTGGCTGAGTGGGCTCATGTGGTAAGTAATTTGTATCATACACATAAGATGTGAACAAATGTCTGGAGTTCATAAGCTCAATCCGATCACAGACAAATCATTCATCGCAAGGTCGGCGAAACAGCAGGAACTATTCCTCTCAATTCTAGTCTTATGGCTTCTAACCGACGAGATCAAACTGCCAACCCCACATCTATTGCAGGAATCTCACTTGACTCGTCGACAATACTAGCCTCTTGAAGTTCTATTTCCATTGATAGAATTATGTCTATGTACCTCTACATGTAGCTGGACGATCACATGGACTAACTTTGAAACCGAGTTCGATCATACTTCTTTGGATAGAAATATTTTTCGAGAGTTAGGTGCCAATCATGCACAACTTCAATTTTTGTTCCTTAAGCATAATAATTGACTTTGATTTTCAGTCAGGCGTTAAAGCTGATTGTTAGCATCCTCTGCCATTTCTACCATATGGGGAATAATACAATGATATCCGAAATTAAATGCAAAGATAATTTGAGTAATCATAGGTGTAGATCAACTATTTTCCTTGTTATACTTGGAGCGTAAACTCGAGTTAGAAAGAATGCTTACTTTATTTTGACTCGACTAAACCGTACGGTATAAAATGGTCCAGTCAAGTCTTGTTTTATCCTTTTTCTTCACTGAGTTTAATATCCATTTGACTTAATTGATATCGATTTGGTTAGGTCACTAGGCCGAAATGTTATTGTACGGTTGTTAAAAACAATCTCTTCCTTATGCCAACAATATGATGTAATGTTTCAAAAGCTTGCTACGTGTTGCATGATTCGACTATATATTCTCTCATCCACGCATAGAAGCATTAGGTACCCGCAAGATTAAATGTAACATTATCGTACATGTGTAATAATTTAGCAAGAAAAATTGAAGTGGGAGTCAAAAACCATGTCCAATAAAACGGTGGGAGTTATTGGAAAACCGACGAATTAGTTGGGAAGAGATGAGCAAGCGAGGACCATGTGCATTCCCCACCAAAAAAAACACACACACACAAATTATTATAAAATATCATGCAATGTGCCCCTTTTTGTAGTGAGACTGGACACCAAACCACAACGAATCAAAGGCTCGTTTGAATTGATCGAGAACTTGCATGACGAAACCCACCCCACGAATTTGGGGCATAGTTTAATTTAAGAAAACTTGGAAACAGGACCACGCCATCGATTTCTTTGCACGACACGAGATCCAAATGGTCGTTGATATATTCCGCGGTCTCCTTTTACTTATAAACTTAAGCTGTTGGGTTCGAATTTTTAACTGTTATCCTACATTGCCTGTGGATGCCGAAACTCGGGTCTGGAGTCTTCTTTTGTTCCCCGCTTGACGTTAGCCTTTCTCTCTCTCTCTCTCACACAGTTACCCTAACTACCAAATCAGTTTGCTGGACCTAACTGATAATTAGTGGTGCAGTAGCTCGGAAAAGACATCGAAAAGGTTTGTAAAAAACGGGCATGAACAAACGGACCGCCGACGGCATTCTTGACATCCAAGAATAAGATCTCGGGTTTCTAAAGACATTATGTTATTACATTATTTTTGGAGGTTCAATTCATTGTCAAGTCCCACTTGCGCTTTTCTTTCGGCTTGGACTATGCGACTTGTGCACAGTGATTCTCTTCGTGGTCATTTCTTTATATATCGACGTAGAATTATTTGGAAATACATTGTTTAAAGTCGCTACTTCTAGACAGTTCAATTACAAGAAATTTTTTTCTTCTGTGCTGATAAACTTTAATGAGTGTTGGTAATGGGCCCATTTTTAAGGTCGTAAATGTTATTGACAAAAGCAAAATAACCGGAGAAAGGCACTTGATTTATAGTAACGAATGTCACATTCTATAATGTCGATTGCATAGCAATTTTTGTTTGGTGATTACAATCAATGTCAATTGGAAACATTAGAAGGTCACAAAATTTAATGTTCATTTATCAGAAGATAGATACGAGTTATGAGAGGTTTTCCCATGAAACTTTAAAATTCAAACAGTGCTTATACCAAAATATAACCATTATTAAATAATAAAAAATTCAATCGTCTAAAAATGTTACTTTTCATGACCGCTTAGAATGCATCGGTGCATAGTTGACTGTAATATCGTGTCATATTATGCTAGGGTGGGCACATTGGGTTAGGGTATTGTAGAATTTTTTCAGCACCGGAGATCATTCGTTTAAATTCTATCAACTGCATTAGGACCACTATTTTGAGCCATTTAATTCGAGAGCGTAAGGCCCAATATTGTTCCTCCCTTTGCCAGACTTGTCGTATTTCGTCTTTTAAAAGCAAGACCTGTTTCTTATCAATCGGAGAAGTCTGATTAATGAGATGTTTTAATTTGTCTTGCAGGGTAAGTAGATGTTGGTGACCATTGGAGAAATTCCGACGGCTCCATCTTTGAAGTGCTATTGTCACATTGCCGACATTCCGGGTAAAATCAGTATATTGTAAGTCAGCTGATTTCCATACTTCTGAAATAAGTTTGCTACATTCAGGGTCATCAGTCCAAAAGGCCTAAAAAACAAAGGACCTACTCACTTTAGGGCGAATTGGTGATGTGTCAAGCACCAGGGGGCAATGGTCAGAACCCACTGGCGGCAGAGCAATAAATACTATCAATACCTATCAGACCACTATTTTCTGAAGATAGACTTATATGGTCAGCTACAACAACCGGTACATACTCGGTTAAAAGCAACTATTATGCAATGGTAAAATCAGACAACCAATTACAAGCATCACAGGGTTCAAATTCTTACCAGAATAATCAGACTCTCTGGCGGAAAATATGGTCGATGAAGACTCTTCCAAAGATCCGAAGCTTCCTCTGGTCTGTTTGCCAGAATGCCCTTGCAACCCGAGCTAATCTTTTCAACCGTCGGATTGTTGAGGACCCCTTCTGTCCAATTTGCTGCACCTCTATTCCTGAAACAATTGAACATTTGCTTCTTCAATGTTCATGGACAAATTCTATTTGGTCCCACTCACAGCTAGCTTTATCCTACTCTACAGCGACCGTTCCCAATGTGGTTCAATGGCTAATTAACAATGTACTGTTACCTGATTCCTCTCCCGACCTTGCGGTAGTTGCCACCATCTTTTGGCAGATCTGGAAGAAAATAAATCATTTTATTTTTCGGAATCAACGTCCGAATCCCTCCATGGTAGTGGAATCGGCTCTGGCTCAACTCTCAGCATATCAGTCTTCCGCTGCAGGTACCCATCGATCGAGCATCAGATCTGGCCTTGACTCTGTTCCACCCGATCAGCTTTGGCGACCTCCATCAAAGGGCGTCCTCAGATGTAATATCGACGGGAGTTATCAACAAAACAAGTTAGAAGGATCTATGGCCAGTATTTGTCGTGATGATCAGGGCAAACTTACAGACATTTACTCAAGATGTTTTCCAGCGACTTCACCTTTTGAATCGGAGCTTCAGGCGTTGAATTTGTCTCTCCAACATCTCTATCATCGAGGATTCCACAACATCCCCATCGATCTTCATACAGACTACCTTCAACTAGTTGAGATCATGAAGGGTCTTCGTCTACCGCCATGGGAGCAGAGGCCAGTCATTGACGAAACCCTATTTTGGCTTTCCCAATTTCCTCTCCTCTCTTTGCGACATTGCCGTCGCTCGGCTAACCTAGTGGCTGACTGGGCCGCCAAAGCCCAGTTAGCTCATCCGGCCCAAAACTTCAATCTTTCTCTTCCACCGGACCTGCTGGATTTGTTATTTTGGATGCTTCAGCTGCAGGATGTAATTTTTCATCTCTAATTAATATATAAGCGTCTTTTCTGTCAAAAAAAAAAAACAGAACATTATATATGATATTTAAATACTACCCAAATCTATGATACTGTACTCAATTATTTTACATGTTAGATTGATGTGATCGAGTCACATTAATTCCACAAAGTAAAGAAAAAGAGAAAATAAAAAATGATCATCAGAAGACTTCTGAAAAAGCGAACTCCACCTGTATTTTTATTTGGGAGTAAAATAAAGAAGTCGATTTAAACATTCAAACCAAAGGCCTCTTAAAGCTTAGTAAGCCGCTGGCTCTCGTGCCTCAGCTTGCTTGCTACTGGCGAAGCTTCTAGTACTAGATAATTCGACAGTAAAAAAAAAAAAAAAAAAAAAAAATTTAAGCCGACCACTGCATGGGATCGATGAAATATCCATATATGTTTTAGCATGATCATCAGCATTTGGATACTTATTTCAATAGATTAACAAAAGGAACACGTAAACTAAAATAAGTCTATGATTGTGAAAATATCAAGTAGCTATGAAATCTGTAAAGGTTTATTTCCAAGAACAGTAGAACCTTCTCAAATTCTCCGATATCACGAATTTCCAAAATTTCCAAAATCGAGATTTCTAAATATCCGCGCACCATATTTAAAAGTGACCCGTCAACCGATTAGACCTATTAATTGCGGGATATAACTTATGCTCGGTGTCATTATCATCTTTTCACTGTTTTCAATTCAAAAGTAGAATAATGGTAGATCATCGACCAAGAAGAAGAACCAAACATCTAAAGGAAAAACTCCGCAAACGCCTAGAAACGTGAAGATTTGGCTCGTGTTATTTTCAGGTAGTTAGGTAATAACATGACCACAATTATTATTATTATTATTATCTTTATTCCTCACGTGAATGAACTCTTGTGTGTTCATAAGATGATACGTGTGGAGATTAGCCCTGATAACTTCTGCTTTGCATAGTTCACTGCCACAAAACTAAACCGAAAAGGACTCGTCACAAGCACGTGGTTAAATCTCGGACGATAAATAATCCAAGATAGACATTTGAAAGTCCTATTCAGAACCTTAGACTTATAAGCAAAGAGAGATGGCGAATGTGGGAAAAATCAAATTCTCATACCATATTAGAATGTTCGATTGGAGGGAGAACGTATGTATATAACAACGAATATATCAATTTCGTAAACATGCGATGTGGGACACGTTAGTTACAGAAAATATTATAAAGCTGACTAATGGAGGGTTGTTATTATTATTATTATTATTATTATTTGGTAATTGAGGACTCCACCATGGGCCCTTGTGCTTGGATAGTACCGGGCCCCTATACTTCGGAGGAAACTAGCACAAGACCCCACCATCATGACCTACCACTTAAGATGCTAGCACCTGAAGATTTGAACTTGCGACCTCGGCGATGAGGAGCAAGCCCCGAACCATCACAGATGAGGGTTATTTTGTTAAGCGAGAAAAGAGCTTAACACGTGCATGAAGAAGTCGTTGGAGGCAGCACGTGTATTCAATACGAAGCCTCGAGAGAGGCAAAGGGAAGGGGAAAACAACAAAAATCCACAACCGCCCCCTCATTTAATTTAATTCCCAAATGCCTTCAATATTTTGCGGCTTTGGTTGCTTTCAAGTTAAATGTTTCTTGAGAGAGAGAGAGAGAGAGAGAGAGAAAGGGGGGTTGGTTTGACGTTGAGATCTACCGGTATGGAAACTTTTGGAACAAGAGATTCTATGCGTTTTTCCTTCTGGGGTTTCACCATTAATTAACCAAGGAGCTAAGGTTGAATTGTGCGGACAAGGGAGGAAGGAAATCTTCCGTTGTGTTTTGAGAAAGTTGGTGGAGAGAAGAGCTTGCCAATAAAGAAAAGGAAAATACTCAGCTCTAGACTTGATAAGTCTTCTCCCAATACTTTCTATTCATTTATTCTTTGAGTCAAGCAAGTTGTACGGGTTCACTAGCTCGGCTTTAGCCGTCTGCATCTTCATATGAAGCCGTATAGGGTGACAAGCTAGCTCAATCTTCATTGCAATTTACACTAGAAGTGAGCAACCGGGGTGGGCCAATCCAAGAGTTTCTTTGTAATGAGAGAGAATTGAACCACAATCTCCAACTTGAGGGTAGGCATACGAGACCATTCAAAAAACGACAAAAGTTATAAGCCAAAGCAAATAATATAATATATTAATTATGTAATTTATACAAAAAATGAAACCTAGTTGTTAGATAGAACAGGGAATTGGCCTGAAACAGATTCGTTTCAAGTTAGTTCTAACTATAATCAGATTGGTTCCCAATTCCGATTTTTCAGATTCCGAACTTATAGAGTAAGTTCCAGATTTTGGTGACCCACCTTGAAATGGATTACCCTTGATTTCCACCAATATTAATTTCATGATAAGACACTTAAATTTTCATAAGGACCTGAGGGCCTCCATGAATCTTATCCAGTATACTAACTTTCAAAACAATTAATTGTTCGTGTCATGAAAAATAGTGCATTTGAAAGCGCAATGAATGCCTTCATGGTTCTTATTAAGCATATACTAAAGTATTAATATTTTTTTAACAAAATTAAATATCCGGAGCACTAGAAATCATTTTCTTGTGAGTTTTTAGCATAAAGCATAAAGCATTCGCATGCTAGTCCTATATATTATATAAATAACACTTACAAACTTGTATGATATCATTAAATAAGGTGCATTTATTACAAGTATTTACCGACCTTTGAAAAAAATTAAAATCTACAAAAAAAAATGCCCATTAAATGAAATAATTCATTATAGAATTGTGGATTAATAGAAAAGCAAAATAGAATAATACGTAAATATGTGTTTCTACTCGTTTTGGACGACGGTAATACATAAGTTTCTTCTTAGAAATCCACATAAAAATTATAGAATTCTTCATATTCACCTTTGTTGACACAAAAAAAAAAAAAAAAAGTCCAAGGCTAAGACTATCAATTTGGGCTGAGAAAGACTGAGCAAAATGCGACAAAAATAAAACTCGCCAAGTATTGACGTTTTTTAGTCAATAATGATGTGTTTGATAACATTTCTATTTAAAAATTGTTCAAGAGAACAGAAATAGAAAAAAATGTTTCTGTTTTAGGGAACAATTTTTTAATAAAAAAAATGCGTTTGGTAAACTTGTTCGGGAATAAAAAATGAACAGAAACACGTTTGGTAAATTTGTGTTATTTTTTGTTTCTTTTAATTTTTTTAAATATTTTTATTTTTTTTTCTTTTTTTTTTATTTTTTTCTTCTTTTGGCTGGTTGGCGGCCTCGGCCATGGCGGGCGACCGGCCGATGAGGGCCGTAGCCTCGCCCGGCCACGGTGATAAATTTACTTATAGAGTAAATTCCAGATTTTGGTCTCAAAACTGACCCACCTTGAAATGGAATACCCTTAATTTCCACTAATATTAGTTTCATGATAAGCCACTTAAATTTTCATAAGGACTTGAGGGCCTCCATGAATCTTATCCAGTATACTAACTTTCAAAACATTTAATTGTTTGTGTCATGAAAAATAGTGCATTTGAAAGCGCAACGAATGCCTTCATGGTTCTTATTAAGCATACTAAAGTATTATATTTATTTTTTTAACAAAATTAAATATCCGGAGCACCAGAAATCATTTTCTTGTGAGTTTTTAGCATAAAGCATTAGCATGCTAGTCATATATATTTTATAAATAACACTTACAAACTTGTCTGATATCATTAAATAAGGTGCAATAATTACAAGTATTTACCGACCGTTGAAAAAAATTAAAATCTACAAAAAAATTCCCATTAAATGAAATAATCCATTATAGAATTGTGGATTAATATAAGAGCAAAACAGAATAATATGTTATATGTGTTTCTACTGGTTTTGGATGACGGTAATACATAAATTTCTTCTTAGAAATCCACATAAAAATGATAGAATTCTTCATATTCACCTTTGTTGACACAAAAAAGAAAAAGAAAAAAAGTCCAAGTCTAAGACCATCAATTCGGGCTAAGAAAGACTGAGCAAAATGCGACAGATATAAAACTTGCCAAGTATTGACGGCTTTCGGTCAGTAAGTGTAATTAGTTGACAAAGTGATTGGCATTAGCTAACTAAAGATGTAATGTGGGAAAACTAAGAGTGTGTTTAGTTTAACATTTTGAAAGCCCATTGAGAGAATGTAAAGTAGTTTAACTTAAAAGAAATTTGGATAAATGCAAAGGCCGTTTGCTAAACTATATTTTGATAAGTAACTTTGAGAGAAATGTTGTTTGGTAAAAAACACATTTAAAATACTTTTTGAACGAACAATATAAGTTTTTTAATTTTAAACTAAAAAATTAATATATGCGACTTTTTGAATATAAATTTTGACAATAATGCTAAAAAAATCAAATATATATATATATATATAATATATATAAATGCTAAGAAAGTCAAGTATATATAATTTAAAAAAAAAAAAGGATCAAACTCTTCACTAGTCCAACGAAGGACTACGATTGCCAACGAGCCGATTTGGCACCACTAGCCGTCGGTTGAGGTTGGTTGGGCAACGACCCTTGCTAAGGCCGTGTAACCCCCCTGTTGGACCTCGGGCAACCTCAATCGATGATTGCCAATGTTAGATCTAGCTCATCAGCGGCCGTAGTCCTTCGTCAGACTAACGAAGGGTTATTTATTTTTTAAATATTATATATTTTTTGCATTTATATATAATTGATTTTTTTTACCATTTTTTAGCATTTAAAAAAATAATAACAAGGGCAAAATCGAAAATTTGAAGAATGGGTGAGGATAGTTTTGAAAGAAAAAATGAGTTTTGGCATTTGATTAAATACTGAAAGCTCAATGTTAGTCCCTATTAGCATTGAACTTTTAACTTTCTCAATACTGACTTTTACTTAAAAGTTATTTTAAAATGATTGTCAAATGGTTCGGTATTTTCCCAATGGACTCTAGAGGCCGAAAGTCCTTGGAAATACTGAAGCAAATGCATCCTAAGTCATGGAGCATAGGTGTCGGTAAATGAAGCTCAATCTAGTCAACAGAAGCCACAACCATCGGAGTCTATTATAAACGGTTATTTAGGTTATGAAGCCGAAAATCTCAGGCAGAATTTGCCAAGGCACGGCGAAATGGCTGTGAAGAAGTGGCACGGATATGATCATCGGGAGGTGGGCGCCATGGATCTTGGAAGCCACCAATGGTAGGGGCGAGAAATATGGGTTGTTGCCACTACCAAATATTGGAACGTGGGACTTCGAAAGTGACCCGTGATGCTAGGCAAGGAGAGTGGAGAGAGAATAACCTTCGAGTAGTGGGTATTAATCACTCATTTGTGAAATTTGTTGAACTCTAAGGGTCTACATGATAACATTTCTGTTTCTCCCAATTTTTGTTCTTTTGTTTTTAGAAAAAAAAAAAAAACAGAAATTCGTTTGGTAAAACTTTTGTTCCCGGGAACAATTTCTCTATTTTTTTGTTCCCGAGAACAGTTTTGGAATAGAAGCAAGAAACAAAAAAAAGTAACTTTTTGTTCCCGGGAATAATTTCTAAAAATAAGCCAATTTTATTATTTATTTTTCTTTTGTTCCTTTCTCTTGTTGCGGCCACCTCCAACTGCTCGGAGCCACCGTCAATCGCCATCGACTGCCGGCCGTTGTCGACCGCCGCCATTGACTGCTATCGCCGTCGCTGGACGACTGTTAACCATCGACTGTCACTGTTGACCGCCGTCGCTGCGTGTGCCGCCGGCCGCCGACCGTCATTGCCAACCGCCACCACATTGTCCATCGGCCACTGCCGGTCACCGGCAGTTGGCAGTGACGGTCAATGGCCAGCGGTTGTGCGGCGGCGGCGACGGCGGGTTGGCGACGGGTGGCAGTGGTCGGCGGTTAGCAATCGGCAATCCGTGAGTAAGAATAAAAAAATGAATAAATATAAAAAAGAAACCGTTTTGTATCAAACACATTTTTATTCTTTTTCTATTTTTGGAGTAGAAATTTTGTGTAGTTACAAAATATCTTATTTTATTCAGAAAGTGTTCCTTGGAATAGAAATAGAAAAGAACTATTTATGAAAAAAAAAAAAAAAAAAACTCTTCTCTAGCCAAAAACATTGTCATGCGCAGCCTAAAAGTCCAGTAGGATGCAATAGTTTTTTTTTTTTTTTCTTTTTGGTAATAGCTATCAATAGTAGCTATAAATACTAGAATTGTAATTCATGCAAAGAACTACCAATGAACCAATGAATACTAATTGCACTTTCAATTTTTTCGTTAATTTCGTTTCATATCCAAAAATGATAAAGGACCCTTCGCATCTATTGTGGCTTTCCATATCGATCTATATCCCAAAAAGGTTTTCCATTGGCACTTTTCAGCAAAACAGCTTTATAACATGAAAATGCGTGAAGATCAAAAAACTACATTTATCTCCCACTTTTAATGAGATATATCTGTTGCAAAACAAATGAAGTAAATAGAGTTACTGAAAGATTTAACCCCTAAAATTAGTCACGGATTTTACCACACGTGGCGACTGACTTCTCGCATAACCCGTGCATAATTATTCATAGTTATTCATTGCATCTCAACCGTCGCTAGTTGAATCACTCGTAAATGTCGCACGTGCGTTTATTCATGATATGTCACCTTTCCGGTAGGTGCTTGGGATTTGACATCATTGAGTTTGATCATTTTCACGATAATTAAAGCAAATCATGATGTGATAATGTACATTATTAATGGGTTTAATGGCTCTCTCACCAACTCATTCAAGATGTATTTCAATAGGCTGCCTCTCTTCCTTGATATCCATAACACATAATGTAGGAGAGACTTTTAAGCATGTCAAAGATTTATGGGAAAATTTCAATAAAGATATGAAATATCCTCATTTTCTCAATTAAGAGCATGAAGTAGATCTTATGTTAAACAAGAGCCTGAAGTAACAATATTAATCTCAGATAAGGGCCTTAAAGAGTCATGATAGTTTCAAATAAGGGCAAGACCTTGCCGGTCTCGCATAACACGTGCATACTTATTCATAGTTATTCATTGCATCTCAACCGTCGTTAGTTGAATCACTCGTAAATGTCGCACGTGCGTTTATTCATGATATGTCACCTTTCCGGTAGGTGCTTGGGGATTTGACATCATTGAGTTTGATTATTTTCACGATAATTAAAGCAAATCATGATGTGATAATGTACATTATCAATGGGTTTAATGGCTCTCTCACCAACTCATTCAAGATGTATTTCAATAGGTTGCCTCTCTTCCTTGATATCCATAACACATAATGTAGGATAGACTTTTAAGCATGTCAAAGATTTATGGGAAAATTTCAATAAAGATATGAAATATCCTCATTTTCTCAATTAAGAGCATGAAGTAGAACTTATGTTAAACAAGAGCCTGAATCACAGATAAGGGCCTTAAAGAGTCATGATGGTTTCAAATAAGGGCAAGACCTTGCTGGTCTCGCATAACACGTGCATACTTATTCATAGTTATTCATTGTATCTCAACCGTCGAGAGTTCAATCACTTGTAAATGTTGCACGTGCGTTTATTCATGATATGTCACCTTTCCGGTAGGTGCTTGGGGATTTGACATCATTGAGTTTGATCATTTTCACGATAATTAAAGCAAATCATGATGTGATAATGTACATTATCAATGGGTTTAATGGCTCTCTCACCAACTCATTCAAGATGTATTTCAATAGGTTGCCTCTCTTCCTTGATATCCATAACACATAATGTAGGAGAGACTTTTAAGCATGTCAAAGATTTATGGGAAAATTTCAATAAAGATATGAAATATCCTCATTTTCTCAATTAAGAGGCTGAAGTAGACCTTATGCTAAACAATATTAATCTCAGATAAGGGCCTTAAAGAGCCATGATAGTTTCAAATAAGGGCAAGACCTTGCCAGTCACCGGTCGGCTAAATATTTTGGCCAATCAAGGGTGTTTTTGTCCAAATACAATTTGAATATTAAATTTTTATTCTTTTCCTTTATTTATTTTTTCTCTTTTTGGCGAGTGTCGACAATTTTTGGCAAGGGCTAATGAGGGCTTGTAAGCCATTGCACGTTGCAAATGAGGTCGTCCCTCACCGGCCATTGGTGAGGCAACCCTTGTTTAGATTTGGCGAGGGTTGACCTCACCAATGGCAGTGAGGGTGGCCTCCCCTAGGGTGAGGACCACGCCTAGGTGAGGCCATTCCTCATTGGCTATTGGTGAGGTCACCCATGCTTGTAGCCATAAGGGCGGTCTCACCCTAGGTGAGGGTTGCCTTGCCTAGTCTTCTTTGGGCATTGCGATGGTCGATCGACCACTAATGAAGAAGAAAGGAAAAAAGAAAGAAGGAAGGGAAAAATTATATATCTATATATATAAAAATATATATATATATATATATAAAAATATTAAAAAAAGATAAAGGAAGAAAATGCCCCTAATTAGCCAAAAAATTAGGCATTTATTTGAAACAGACATAGCCACTTCGGGCCCTTATTTGAAACAAGATTCACTTCAAACCCTTATTTGAAAAAAATGATGACACCTTAAGCCATTATTTGAAACAATACTTTAGGTCTTTAGTTGAAACAATATCCACACCATACCCTTATTTGAAAAAATGAAGGCACTGCAATCCCTTATTTGGAATTTTCTCCAAGTTTATTAATATTAGCAAAAATTAGTCAAAAATAGTTTATACTAATCAAATTAACCTTACATATTTGAGAATGGGCTTCTGCAAGTCAAGCTTCCTTTGATAAGTGTGTGGCTTTTGGAAGGGCTAGATTCATGCCCGATCCAATGAGGGTGGGTATAAATAGCCAAGTTGAGAGGGTTAAAAGGAAAAGAAGTGGTTCATGAGAGGCTTTAGAATGTGAAAGAGGCACGAATAGATTAGAAGACAAATTGAATAGGGGGAGTATTGCTTGGCGGTATGGGTCCACATCAATAAGAACGTTGGTTCTATAAGTTGGGAAGTTTGTGATATCTCAAATTCCACGTCAATTGAAAGAGACTTTGTTGAGTGATTTATAAGTCAGAGCTCCAAATGGTCATCACCTTATATGGTTATTTTTAATACTCTTTTTGGATGTTTGTGTTGAGATGTATGTGTGAGTTGTGTTAGAAAGATCTCACATTAGAGATCTGGTGTGGGATTAATTAGATATTGTATAAGTTGGCTCGTAACTCATGATTTAATCCTTTGAGTGGAAGTGAGTCTATCTGGATATGCTGATGGACTTGGAAATTAACTCTCTCTTGGCAATCTTCACAGGTGAAAGAGTATTGAGGTTCTATTGAGCATTTGGCCAACAAAAAGTATTGGAGTTGATGATTGATTGGTAACCTACTCTTAATATTTATCAATGTTGGTGAATAGCTAAAAGAAGGAATCTCTTGACCATGGTGGTTTCTAGGCAGCCTTCATGTGAGTTAGAGATTTGGGATGAAGGTGGGTATTGTTAGAATATGGCTCCGCTTACAGCCTTTATGATTGGGTCTAGGAAAAGAGACTAAGGATGAATATAGACATTATTGTTCTTGTAGTTCTTACAAGGGTATTGTTAACAACATGGCCCCGATTACAACCTTTACGGTTTGGTCTAGGCAAAGAGACTAAGGATCATAGACATTATTGTTGTTGTGCTTCTTACAAGGCAACAAAGTGAATACTCAACTTGAGACATGTTGATGGAGCAAGTTACCCAAATAAAGTGGGAGTAGTTTTAACACTAAGCTCTCACATGATAGGGAGATTGTTGAAATATATATGTGAGTTGTATTATAAAAGAATGTGCACAAATGAAACTCGACCAAAAGCTTTTAGCTGCGAGTGATTCATCTTCTTTCTTATCCATTCTTCTTATGGTAGCTTGAAATCAAGTGGAATTGAAGGTCCTTTGTTGATTTGGTATGTTGCTGTAATAATTGCATATGCCAAAATGTCTTAGGTAATCATGCATGCATCTTCATACTTTTTGCATGCTCATTCAGAATTTTGTTCATCCTCTTAACAACTTTGTTTTTTCGTGGTTTGTTAGGAAATGTTCTTATTATTCTGATTTCATTATCTTCACAAAACTCCTTGCTATCATACTCACCACCATTTGGTTGAGCTTTTGAAAGAATGTGTGTTTGATTGGATATATAAATGGGCTCGAACATGGGCTCCTTGTTGATGATCTTGCTCGGTGAAATTATAGGGTTTTCATTGCACAATCCCAATAGATAGTATCAGAGTCAATGACTGATTGATGGACCACTAAAAATATGCATCAGTGTTTGGTTAATGTTTCAAGGAAAAAAAAAACTTATAACCTACGCAATTTATAGGCATCTTTTATGATTCAATTTGATTGAAAAAAGACTTGGGGGTGAAAGTGCGCGTTGTGGTGTAGCAACGCCATCTAAATTGATTTGGTCTAGAAAAGGAGACCATGAATAAGGGTGGATATTATTGTTGTTGTGGTCCTAATAGAGCAACAAAGTGGAGATTAAAGTTGAAATATATTGGTGCATAAGGATACTTGAATTAAAGGAGAGCAGACCTAACATGGAGTCCAATTGAATATATTGACAGATTTAGATTTGAATTCTCTCTTGATAGTCTTCCCGAACGAAGGTGTTGGGCTTCCTAATAGTTTGGCCCTAGTGAAACGGACATGATCGTGAAATTAACTTCTTCTTTTTTGGGTCGAAATTGTGAAATTAACTTTATGCGGTCACTTGTGCGGGTGTGACCTTTATTACTCCATGTCACTTGGTTGACTGAACTTGCTTTGCATACTAAACTTGGGGGAAAGCCTCACCTCCCAAATAAAAGTGAAAACCTACTTTCTTCGTTTTTAGTAAGCAAACTTTGGCAAAGGACAAGCGAAAACTCAAAAAGGTGGAGGAAAAACACACGGCCGCCCGGGGCCCAGCTCGAGCAAGAGAAGCCAGGCTCAACTAGCCGAGCCGAGTCGAGCAGTCGGGCCATGTGGCTGGCGCCTAGAAACTGAAAAGGGAGGCCAATTGAATGAAAGTGTTATAAGGGCGTTGCCATAGCCCTCTCAACCACTAGCGGACCACACACCTTTAATTAAAATAATTTTCCTCATATCTCCCTAAGTCTTTTGCATATTCTTCCCTATGCTCAACGGCATTCCCCCTCCCTCCTTCCATCCCTTTTAAACCCCCTCACCATTCAATTGCACAATTTGTGTCTCTCTCTCTCTCTCTCTCTCTCTAAGCCCACATAGAGAGAGATAGGATTGAGTGATCATTAGTGAGATTAGCTGCATTGAGAGACAAAGCTTTGAGAATGGTGATGGGGGCTCATTGGGACCGGCGGTTTGAGCTGGTCGCGAAATGCAGCTCTGAGGGGCGGTCGGGCCAGGCGGTGGTGTCCGGCCTAGATGGCACTCTGCTCGTGTCACGCAGCGCTTTCCCGTACTACCTGCTCGTGGCCCTCGAGGCCGGGAGCCTCGCAAGGGCACTCGTCCTCCTGCTGTCCGTCCCGCTTGTGTACCTCGCTGACACCTTCATCTCCGAGGCGCTGGCGATCAAGGCCCTGATCTTCATCTCGGTGGCAGGGCTGAAAATCCAGGACGTCGAGCTCGTGTCCCGGTCGGTGCTGCCCAAGTTCTACGCGGACGACGTCCACCCCGAGGCTTGGCAGGTGTTCAATTCCTTTGGGAGGCGTTATATCGTCACGGCGAGCCCCAGGGTGTTGGTGGAGCATTTCGTGAAGACGTTCCTAGGGGCCGATAAGGTTCTAGGAACGGAGTTAGAAGTCTCCAAGTCGGGCCGCGCGACCGGGTTTGTCAAGGAACCTGGGATCCTCGTTGGCGACCGCAAGAGGGAAGCTGTGGCGAAGGAGTTCGGGATGAACGTGCCGGATTTAGGCCTCGGAAACAGCAAGAGTGACCACGAGTTCATGTCCATTTGCAAGGTACAAATCATTCAATCATTCAAGCTTTGCAATTTCGGTTCTTCTTCCTTTCTATTTATTGCGTGTTTGGTGAGTGCTTGTACAGCGTCCTTAAATTGCAAGCTGCGACAGATAGGAACCTCGCATGCGTTACACAGTAAATTGCAATCTCGAAAGATAAAGCTCCCAACCTCTTATTTTACCTAATATTCAATGACTATTCAAGCACGTACCTTTCCATCTGTGAAGCTAAATCACATGATCTATCACGCACGATGAACTGTACCACGAAAAGCGGATGGTACATAAAAGTACGGAAGAAGAAGTAGAGCATTCGATGATTTTGTTCGAGCTCTTTTGCCACTTTCGACTCCATGCCAATGGAAGATGTTCATCGACTTCTTAGCATGTTGTCTCCTCGGCATGTTGTCTAATTGATGAATTACGAATATTGACATCATCCACGTTTAAGACGAGGGGAGATTTTCTCTAATGAGGATCCCAAGAGGTTTCTTCCAAGCAAGAATAAAGAGATATGCAACCCCAATTATAGAACGAGTTTAAGACATAATAATTTATTGTGCACAGGGTAAGCTCGGTCAATTTCAAATAAGAAAGTCACGGGGATAAAAAATACTTTGCAAGGGCAGACTCTCTGAGAAAATTTGCTTACGTCACTTTTTCAAATTATGGTTAGCTCAATCTACTCAATACGGTTGCAGCTTTAAATATCATGCACCAAAAAGGGAAAATGAAGTGACTAGGATTTATGACTCTCACTTCTCAACAAAAGCATTCCAGCAAGGGTCATTTCTTAGGCGACGTAGTTAGGCACATCCCATGCAAATTTAGGAAACTAAAGACGTGTGGTCCATGGATATTTAATATCTTAATTTTCTTCGGCGTTTAGGCTTCAGTTATTGCAACATAATTAGATGATTTGACAATATCTTTGTAATCATAATTTGCATGCACTACAGGAAGCATACTTGGTGCCAAGAACCAAGTGCGACCCACTCCCACGGACCAAGCTCTTGAGCCCCGTCATCTTCCACGATGGCCGCCTCGTCCAGCGGCCAACGCCGGTAATCGCCCTCCTCACCTTCTTGTGGCTTCCGATCGGCATCCTCCTTGCCATCCTCCGTGTCTACACCAACATCCCCTTGCCCGAGCGCATCGCCCGCTACAACTACTACCTCCTCGGCATCAAGCTTGTTGTCAAGGGCACCCCGCCCCCGGCCCCCAAGCCGGGCCACCCTGGCGTCCTCTTCATCTGCAACCACCGCACGGTCCTTGACCCTGTCGTCACTGCCGTCGCCCTTGGCCGCAAGATCAGCTGTGTCACCTACAGCATCAGCAAGTTCACCGAGATCATCTCGCCAATCAAGGCCGTCGCGCTCTCCCGTGAGAGGGACAAGGACGCCGAGAACATCCGGCACCTTCTGGAGGAGGGGGACCTCATCATCTGCCCCGAGGGGACCACGTGCCGTGAGCCCTTCCTGCTCCGGTTCAGCGCGCTCTTCGCCGAGCTCACCGACCGGATCGTCCCCATCGCAATCAACACGAAGCAGACCGTGTTCCACGGGACCACAGTGAGGGGACACAAGTTCTTCGACCCATACTTCGTGTTCATGAACCCGATGCCGACATACGAGATCACGTTCCTGAACCAACTGCCACAGGAACTGACGTGCACGGGTGGAAAGTCGGCGATCGAGGTGGCGAACTATATACAGAGGGTCTTGGCGGGGACATTAGGGTTTGAGTGCACCAACTTCACTAGGAAGGACAAGTACGCTGTGCTCGCCGGGACCGACGGCCGTGTCCCATCGAAGGAGAAGAAGAAGGAGAAGGAGGAGAAGCAGCCGGGCAATCAATGAGTAAATTTGAAGATGGATTTGGGATAAAAGAATCCCATGATTTGCACCTTAATTTCTCCGTGCGTTTGGATGATTTAAGTTCATGGAAAGAGGCAAATAATGGTAATTGTAGTGATCATTTCACAGTTGTCATTAAAGTCCCTACACCCTCGTGTATATTACTTCACCTATTTTATATCGAGGTCACTTTATTCTGATTATATGCCTATTTCGTGGAGAAAAATACTTTATGTACATTTTGTACCAATTCTACGGCTGACATAAAATAACGGACCAACTTTTAAGCGTACAAATTGGGTTGGAATGCGAACAAAGCTGAAATTTGTTAAAGGTCTTTCATAATTTCTTGATTTTAAGCGTACTAAGAACACGGGTCACACAAACCATCGAAAAAACAATGAAGGGCATATTTTATTACGATGTAATAAGTTGGCCAGGAAAATATAAGATTGTTTGATTTTATTTTTTATTAATGTTTTCCTTCACATTTTTGGGAAAGGCATTACATTTGCCTTGACTAGTAGCTACTAGCTCCACCAACCAAGACCAGCTTTCGTGATTGCTCTTGCACGGCAATGACTTACTAATTATTTGGTGGGAAGTGAGGTAATTAAATTGCAGTGTATGTGGACACAATATCTAACAATATCTTGGTCAAATTGAGATTGGACCTCATCACACACTTCTACTTACTGCAATATTCCCTATTAAATTTGGTGAGACTACAAAGTCAACAGGCCAATCTTTCCTAGTTTATATTTTCATGGGCACTTTACTTGTCAAGATAGGAGACGGTTGAATGCAAAGTCTATCTTCGTCCTAACCTAATTGACCTATACGAGCCCCCTTTTCTTGCTAGAGACTATTCTAATACATAGAAAGGAACTGCTAGATTATTTAAATGTTAAAAATCACTCCAATCATCTAACAATCTAAACGTTTTAAAATAGTTAGTAGTGATACCAATATTTTCACACGGTATTAGAGTAAAAGATCCCGAATTTAAATCTTTCTAAACTTCTTATTTGTCTCTCTAGGTATATTTTCATGCTTTAATTTTATGCTAAAATTCAGTCTACACGGGAGAGAGAGATACTTATAAAGATGATACACATTCATTTCACAATTTAAACTCTTTGAATACTTGGTAACAGTCTCAAAATTCATTTTCGTTTCCTTTTAATGGCAAGATGGGGTCACAATGTGGTCCTATTCCTCATCCAGGACAAATGGACCATGACCAGCTCAGATCTTGGATCTAGCATTAAATGGACATAACCGAAGGGCCTCCATTTTCTCTAGTAAGCACATGGAGTGATGATGACTTGACCCTAAATGCAAGGCCCCTTCAAGTTGATTCCATTTCTTGTGCACCGGGCTCTAGATGTACATAATCAGTCAGTGGACCTACCATAGGAACTAAGGGGGTTTAAGAATAACCAGGGATGCAAATACACTCGATTATGCAAGGCATAATTGTTAAAAAAATATAAATAAATTTGGCTGTGTTTGCCTCAGTCATTTGGGAGTTCTTAAGCTGTTCGTAAGCCAAGTAAAGTCGGGTTTTACGCAAAAAGGACCAAGTGATTCTAAGGGATATTTTGAAGGCAATGTCTGTAAGTTTTGAAAAATTGTTCAGAAGGCCCTAAACTTATTGTACAGCAACCAATTCAGTCTTAAACCTTTCAATTGTACTAATTTAGTCTTAAACATATTATACGGCAACTAATTTAGTCATAAACCTTTTAATCATGGTAATTTAATCTTAAACCTTTTGACGATTTGTTGATTTAATCCTAAAATTTTTTAATGATTTGCGAATGTAGTCCTTTGACAATTTCCAACCAAACTTACCCAGAAGAACTACGTTGGCAAATTGTTAGAACGTTTATGACTAAATTGGCAAATTATTAAAAGGTTTAAGATTAAATTACACAATTGAAAGGTTTTGGACTAAACTGGTCATCATACAATTGGTTTATGACTAAATTGACGTAATTAAAAAAGTTTAGAACCGAATTAGCTGACGTATAATAATTTTAGGACTTTTTGGATAATTATTCCTGTAAGTTTGGATTGGTAGAAAGGTTAAAGGGAAATTGTGACAAGAAATGGGGGAAATTCGACTTGGAAAAAACGAAAAAGTACATATTCAGATATCCCAAAATTCTACACAGATTAGATATTTTATTTAAATTTTAAAAGGACATTATGAATAGTGATGTTTTGGACAACCTTCTTATCTGGCATAAGGGGCCCAAAATCAAAGGCAACTCTCCCACATCGTAGCTCTCGAACTGGACATTTTTTGTATATTCTAGTCTAGAATTCTTCTCGATTTTATTATTGGACAGTGGATGTCGCCTGAAGATATCTTCCAGTGATTGCCAGTCTACCAAAGCGTTCATTCAAGCTTACATCTAGGGGTGTGCATGGTCCGGGCGGGCGGTTCCCGACCTAGAACCAGGAACCGCCCGCTAAGGACCGGTTTCGAAAAATCGGAACCGGGATCCACCCGTTTGTTGGGTGGATCCATGGAACCGATTTTGACGCCAAAAATTCTGATTTTGAAGAGCGAAACAATTTTGGGGCGACCGGCGCGAGGGGGCGGACAGTGGCGGAGGAGCAGCGGCGGTTTGGTGGTGAGGAAAGCAAGAGCTCTGTAGGGTTTATGGCGAGGGTGGCGGACAGCAAAGGCGGAGGAGCAGCGGGCGTGGCGAGTGGCGATCGGCGCGAGGGGGCGGACGGTGGCGGAGGAGGAGGAGCGGCGGCGGCGTGAATGCTTGGTGAGGAATCGAAGACGAGGAGAAGAGATTGAGGAAGAAACAGAGAGATAATCAAAAACGAGGAAGAAATCGGAAGAGAATCAAGAGATGAGAAGCAAATTAGGGCTTCTTACCTTGTTGAGTGACGGAAAAGGGGCTCGCCGCTCGGTCAAGTGTTCTTGCAGAGGCGGAGGAGCGTGTTGGCCGGGCGAGTGGTGACCGGCGCGGGGGGGCGGGACGGTGGTGGAGGAGGAGCGGCGGCGGCGGCGTGGATACTCGGGGTGGACCGTGGAACCGTGGAATCGAAGACGAAGAGAAGGAAAGGAACAGAGAGAGAGTCGGAGGTTGAAGAAGAAGAAACGCGACTAGGGCTTCGCGAATTAGGGGCAGGGGGCTTCGTTCGCGACTTTTTTTTTTTTTTTTTTTAATTATAAATAGTACCGGTCCGGTCGGGTGGGCGGGCGGGCGGATCCGCCCACGTAACCGGGAACCGGACCGGTTCTCACCGGTTCTCAACAATTGGACCGGGAACCGGACCGGTTCCTCAAGAACCGTCGGTTCGGGCGGTTCCGGTCCGGTTCCGGGCGGTCCGGGCGGTTCCCGGGTCCAATGCACACCCCTACTTACATCCAGCGTAAAGCGCTCTGGAAATTTGCAGAGCCTTGTGATCTAGAGAGAGTGGACCCATCGTGAGTGTACAAATTGAATGAGTAGGTGAGACGCATCGTTCAATTTGTGACCCATTTTCCCGGCCCGCCACGACTCGTTTCTTTTCACGAATGAAAAAGGCCCATGATGAGCGATCAGTACCGGCAACGTCCTCCGAGCGATATCATAAAGGTCCTGCACCCGCTAAGAAATGTTCGGTTTGAACCGTAATTAATCCGCACCACCCTCGACGGTTCGAGGTCAGCGAATCCGTCACAGCAGCCCCACTAAAACATCAGCAGCCGGGAATTCTCTCCACCCGAGACATGTAGTAGCTAGATGATGCAACACGAGCCGTTCAGAGATTTGCTCACGACATGGAATAACTTATTGGGACAGATAAGCCCTCCCTTTATTATGGTGGGGATCCACCATAACCCCTATTGCTAGGAGATGTGTCTGCTTTTCCTTTTCTCGTCCCTCTCTCTAGTTGAGCTCACGAGACAGATGAGTGGTCCTTTTGCCTCTCTTAGTTCCTTTGTGCACATGTGAATACGTTAACATTTAGAAGGAGCCCATCTCAGCGAGTTTTCGCAAGAAAAATTGTTAAGCAACTAGCTAAGGAAACTACCGTTACAATCACTATTCAATCGATATTTTCAAAATTGAAATTTTTCTTACATTATGATTAAAAGTTCACTAGAAAGGATCACAAAAACTTGATAATTCAATCTGATTGTGACTCTTGTTTCCATTCACATGATGACATATTATTGTAAGTGGAGAAGAAGTTGTCATCAAACATGTGTTTGCCACTTTCGAGTCTAAATCATTTTCTCATTAGATTAAGTTCTTAGTACAAAGGACCAACATTGCATATATAGAATATTATTAACACTCTGCCTCGATTATAAGCCAATTCTTTGCGCGTAATGTACTATACATCAATGATATAGTTTGGCAATTGCCTTTTAAATTAGATTTTTTTTCCATAGATACTAATTGAAAAATTCAATTGATTACTTCTTGCCCTGCTTCTTATCGTACACACCTGATCTACACGGTGGTGATTTGATGTCCTTTCGGGAGTTATTGAATGAGGGAGTGTCAAAATCCAGCGACTATCTTTAATTCCCGCCAGACCTCTGGTCAAGCAAACCCTAAAGAGTCTCCTCAAGCCGAAAATTGCAGAGAAGATTTGTGATGAGCAATGACAAGTTACTTCATGGTCACAATACTAGAGACTTCCGAAATGGTGAGATCAAACTTAAATGGAAGAATAGTGCTAGAGATACTAAAATCTATATACCAAATGAGTTATTATATAATGTGGCGGAGAACAATTTGCCAAATCATTTAATACATGAGTCTTAGTATCTCTAGCATTATCTGATACCCATATCATTGTATTTTAATATGTGGAATTTTTAGAAGATGGCGTACTTGAGGAAAAGGGGCGCAACTCTATGAATTACTAATAATGAGTTTTTGTTCCAAAGAAAAAATCGAGGATAATTATGAATCTAATTCAATAACAAAGATAATTTTGTTTTTGTAGGAAAAGTGCAGTTATTGTTATTTTCCCTTTTTCTTTACCCAAAACCCAATAATGGATTTTTGTAGTTGTTACATATTCCAAATAAACGAATCCATATATATATATATATATATATATATATATATATATAATACATTTAATCATTGATTTCTTGATAACATGGAAAATGGTCAAGAATGCCATAAAACGATGTGCGCCTTATCGAATTGGAGTATGCACACTTTTGAACTTCCGTATCACTAGTTAAAATTCAAGCAACTTGTGTAGTGCTTTCAAGTTCTTTGTATTAATGTGCAATTTATATGTATTATGAGGTTTTCTATTATTATATTTCTGTTTGTATCCTTACCATGATTAATCACTCTCATAAATACATATTATACAATTCTATTTGAGGTCAAGCCACCATAACCATTTTATCATTATTTTTTCTCTTACTCTAAACAACAAAACGTTGGTCCTAGCAACTTGACCTTGTTTTAACACAAATCAAGTGATGCCTCGATCATTTTTGGCGATGGATCGATAAATGTTTTGCTAAGCTCAATGAAATCCAATTGGGTCATTTATTGATGGGCTGCACATTACAAATTGGGCTTCTGGGCACTCATTTTGAGCAATCTTGCAGGACCATGCGAGCCTTATCTTGAGCCATCTTGTACAAGATTTGGGCTTAAATGTCACACAATCCTTCTGCAAATTCGTAGTTTCTTTGGCTGGTTAGCTACATTAACTGGTTTGGCTTTTGGGACTGCTTACTGGCTAGAAACAAGAAAAAGTTGCAAGAGCTAGAACGATTTGGTCTTATGTCGTTGGGATGTTTTCTCCGAAATTCACTGCGATGTACTATTTAGGCTTTAGTTCTATCGATATTGGAAGAAATCCTCGTTCCTCGCAACTGCTAGAGGTGTTAAAAATGGAGACTACCATGAAAGTGTTCCGTAGAAGACTTGTTCTCCATGTGTTTACGTGGGAAGAAACCATCTTTTCCAGCAAAAAGATGAAGCTGCGCATCCTGACCTACATCCTCAATTGGAATTTATACCTAAATATGATCCTGACGTGGCGGGAGAACCAACGCTTTTGTCGCCTTTTGGCTAAAGTAAGAGGAATCGATTCGTACGTGACAGTCTGCTAAAGTCGATCGGGTTTTCCACGCGTTTCTCTCCATCTTCCGCGCAAAGACATCTGCAGACATCCTTTATGCCTTGTCAAAACTGATGATAAGGCCATTTGATTTTGGAAGCCCTTTGAATATGTTTAGATTAGACGTACAATCACAAAAAAAAGGTAAAAGAAAGAAAGAGAAATTGAGACACAATATTTTATCTTAATTTATTTTTAAATTAGGGCTACATTCAACGGAAGATTTTATTATAATTAGCATCTTGCATCTCTCTATTATATCCCTTAATAATAAAAAAAATAGATAATATATACCTAGTAGCTATTCATGGGCTCAAACCCAAACTACTAATAAATTATGGGTTTAAGTTATAAAAGCCCTCTAGCTCCAGGGCGTTGCGTCCGTGACCCTCATACCATATTGTCGATATAGAGTATAAACCATATCCCAATAAAATACAGCTAGGATTTTTCATCTTTTAAGGTATGAGTTTGAGAATAAGATATTGAATGAAGCTGGTGTTCTGGTCCAGTGAATGACAACCTTTGACACTTGCCTTTTTCAAGGATATTAAAGAAATTCATGGACCATATTCTACTGCATCTGAGTTTTGACACCAATTGACTTCGACCATATGAAAGCAATCAGTGCCGTGGTGCTGAATACTCAAACATTAGCTTAGGGCATTTTCTCTACTCCTTCTTACCTTTAAAAAAGTAGGAGTACATTACATTATTAATACCAATAATCATACTTGAGATTTTTGCTTCTGCTCAATACATAATGATTGATTAGTTGGCGTTGTTATTGGCATAACCTATACGCCATGAGTTGGCCAAGCCCGAGTACTATTATACTTTAGTCAAGGAACGACAGAACATACTTGATATTGTTTTGGACGCATTATTGATACATGGGGTTTGTTGGGTCGTTGTATAGAAGTTAGTAAAGAATATCCACCAGAATATATTGTGGTTCCAATACATATATTTTCCTCTTGTCTTCCCACTCCAAACTGAGTAATAAAGAATTCGAAAGTATCCATCTTATTAATAATGCTCAAATTAGCCAACTATCACCACCAAAAGAGAAGTTAGACTTCAACTTGTATTATTGAAAAAAAAAAGAGTTCTTTAATTATCTTCAACGACGATATTTTATTAAAGAAATCAGATAAATTGTCGGGCGTGGGACCCCATTAATAAAATAAATCATACTCTAAAAATGGAATAATATCATATTGGGCCTACCATAGATTGATTTCCTTTTTTTTTCCTTCCTTTTTTGTCGTAAAGGATAATTGGTGAAAATGTTAGGGTAGGTGACGCACGCTCGCAAGATCTTATGTTCCGATTAAAGGAAAAAAAAATTGTTTGAGAATGCAGGAATATATTCCTAAGGAACCTCTTTTCGACCTTTTCTTATGTGGGCGACTTTTAGTTATCCTTTCCATATCTACAAAAAGCTGCGTAGCAAGGTGTGGGGAGAAAAAATGGGGGACAGCAATAATGCGTTTTGCAATAGATTCTTATTCGAACAATCACTAATGATTTCAGGCATATATCAAAGAGGAAGTACGCAAACCTGTTAGGCTGTCTTATCGACCGAAAGGCAAGACATATGTGTATGAATCGAACGCGTGCTACCTACCGTACTTTACATTGTCAAATGCAAAAAGTTCAAAAAATAGAAAAAATTGATGTTAGGATCACACACATTTGATTCATAAGATTTATACAAAAAAAAAAAAAAAAAAGGCTTTTAAAAATTCATAAACCCATTATATGATAGCCAAATCTATCACCAACTTTTCAATTTGACAAATTTAGGATTAATTTATTTTTACAGAAAATGTCATTTTATGTAAAATGTTTTCCAAAAAGTCATTTTTCTTGGAAAATGACTATTTTCAAGTGTTTGATTGAAACTTGAAAATGAATTAAAAAAATGGTTTTTGTTGTTTATTCTAGAAAAATATGATTTGTTTTCCTAAATAAATATACATTATTTGAATGCTAGTAGTTTGTGCATGGGTAGCTAGAGAATCAGGTATGAGCACTAGAGTCCCAAGTCTGGCCAACCCCGATTCAAGCTTTGAGGATCGAGGCATGAGTATATAGATGACTTGTGCATGGACACATGGTTTCAAGCAAGCTTGGCCTTGATAGACCCAAACTTGGGCCCAGCCACTCAAGACCAAATCCTAGATGCTAAGGACTCCAAAACCAGCGTTAGGATTTCTATGCCAAGCATGCAAATTTGGGTGCAAGTGTTGATTGATGTAGTCATATTTTTAGAAAATGATTTTTTTTTTTAAATAGCAATTATCTTCCTAAATTTAAATATAGGTTTTTCATTGACTCATTTTTCTAAACAAACAAAATGCTCAAAAATAAGGAAAATGTCTTCAACCAAAAAAAGGTACCTTAGTCCTAAACGTTCGATGATTTGCTAGCATCCTTTGCTAATGTTGTGGCCTAATCAGTACTAACCATCCTATATGACGTCGATTATTTTTGCAATTTCTGCTTTAAATATTGGCATTGAGCTCTTGATGATGGCCGACATATGTCGCATCTCATAATGTTGGCATCGAGTCATATCTAATCCACAAGATTAGTAGGGTATCTTATTAGGTTCAATATTTACCTATGTTAGAAGCATCTCTTTATTGTAAAGAAAAGGAGATACTCATGATGAGGAAAATTATCTAAAAAATCATAAACCTAATGCACTTTTGCTAATTTAGTTTGAAACATTTTAATTTTATCAATTGAATCATAAACCTTTTCATTTTTTTGGCCAATCGAGTCCATTTAGTCAATTTTGACTGAAATTAGTTAATGTGGACAACTTTCAATAAGTTTTTCAAATTTTTTTATTTTTCAAATTTTGTATTTTTATTTCCTTTGTTTTTTATTTGTGTCGGCAAGGTTCATCCCTCGCCTATGTTTAGTGAGGCCATGATAGCCCAGAGCAAGGGCTTCATAGCTCCACCAATCGCATGCAAGGCGGTTCACGTCTAGTCTAGGCAAGCCTTTTGTGATGAGTGGGGTCATCGGTGACTCTTGTTGGCATTAAAAGAAAAAAAAACAAAGGAAAAAGGGAATTAACAATTAAAATTAACAAAAACTAGATAAAATATGAAAATGTCATTAAAATTGTCCATGTTAGCACTATTTGAGTTAAGTAAAATGATTGGTATCTAGGTTAGTGAATTTAGGCTAATATTGATCGGATGGACTCAATTAACAAAAAGTGAAAAGATTTATGACTCAATTTTAGAATTGGAAAGGTTTAGGATTAAATTGTCAAAATTGAAATGGTTTAGGATTAAATAGGTTTAGGAGTTTTTTTGACAATTTTCCTCTCACAATTATTGGCTATCAAACTTATGAAGAAACTAAGGGAAAGAGACGCAAAATGAACCGGTATGCCAAAATATGAAAAATGTAAAATGAGCTTTCTTGTTTCAAAAAAAAAAAAAAAAAAAAAAAAAAAAGAAAGAAAAGAGAGAGAATAAAATGATAAGTGTATTGGAAATCCTAAAATTTATCACAAAAGTGCAATTAAGTCTTAAAACTTACAAAAAGTGCAATCATATCTTAAAACTTATTAAATTGACTCAACCAAATCCTTATGTTAACTCTGTCCAAATTGATTAATGGAAAATGTTTGCATGGCATTTTTTTCCCTCTTAGATGTGGTGTTGATGTGGCTTAAGCATGACTAATAAAGCTAAAATGACATCATTTTGGTCTAAACATGATTTTTTTTTAATTTAAATATCATTTAAATAATATTTAAAAATAAATTAAATTCAAAAAAGGCAAACTGGCAACTGCAAAGACTCTGCAGGCCCTCCTTGCTACCACCTTCCAATGTTGGCTCTCAGAGAAGGTTGAGGATGGCTAGCAATCCTCGCCTAAATCTCGCTGAGGGCGACCAGTGGCAGCTGCGACCCTCACCTAATCTAGGGGAGGGCCTGATGCCCTTGCCTACGATCGCCACTAGTTGAGCTAAATGGCCTTGTCGACTCTTGGCCGGCCATATTGGGGCTAACAATGGTGGGGGCGATGGCGAGGGCCCTCTCGCCAATTAGTCACATCAGCACCATGTAGGAAAGAGGAAATAATAATTAAAAAAAAAACATGTCAACATTTATAATTTGGACAGAGTTAACATAATGATTTTGTTTGGCCACTTTTGACAAGTTTTTAGATATGATTGTATTTTTTTTGAGTTTTATGATTTAATTGTACTTTACCGACAGATTTTAAAACTTCAATAATCGCATCCTTCAACCGAATATGTTCTTAAACAGCATCTTCTCCTTTACCTTTGTCTATGAGGCCTTTTTTTGATTCTCTATCCATGAGATGCCGATTACTAGATGACACATCGCTACCGTCGATTTATTCGGGTGGTGAGAAACGGACGCGAATATCAAGGTGAATGGATCTGGAGATCTTTTGCCTTTTATTTTGGCACGAGTCATATCTCTCTCTCTCTCTCCTAATCACCAATGCTACTCAGCTCTTATTATACCGGGCCAAGCGAAAGTTCATCCTACCAGTTTTCCATCTATAGAGATATTTAACATGGTGGGGTCAATGTGTGTAGATATGGTGATATAGTTTATATACATAAAGTTCATCTTATAGTCTTTTTTACTTCCAATGTAATACCTTTCACTCAATTTTGGCTAAAAAAATCATTGACGTGATAATCCAATTAGTATCAGCTATCTAATGTTGTACAATTAATTTTTTTTTTGCAATTACTTTTAAATTTTCTGAATCTTTTTCTTTTCTTTTTTTCCTATTTCAGTCCATTGGTCATTGAGGCTTCAATAGTGGCTACTGCAAGTTGCCAACCACAAGCGAGGGCCATGATGCCCTTGCCTTGCCTAGATCTATTGGGCCTTGCTTGTGGTTAGCAGCCATCATTGGCCATTGCTAAGGCCTTGACAACTAGTGGAGAAAATAGGAAAAACAATATAAAGGTAAAACAAAAAAGAAAAAAAGAAAAAGAAAATCTTGCAAAACTCATTCACATTAGTGTTGGTAGAGGACGATCAATGTTGATATTGGTGATTTTTAGTTAAAATTTGTTAGAATAATTATATTGAAAAATCATCAAAAGTTTTAAAATTAAATTGACCGAATTAAAAAGTTAATTTGTCGTATAATAGATTTATGACTTTTTAGGTGCATTTATCATAAGCTGTTTTTTTTGAAAAGTTTTATTTTTTATCAAAAAAATTTCTGACATAATTTTTGAAGATAATGCTATCATTTCAAGGACATTGCTTGTATAAACAACTTCATAAAAAAAGACCTGACTTTCGTCGGTTCCTTTCGAACCTGGAGAACCCTTTGACCTTGCATCGAACATTATTAAACCAATCATGTGAAGGAAAGAAAAGAAAGAAAAGCTTCTTTGGAAATGCATTGAAATTACATCTAATCGCGTGTTTTATTGGACAAAACATAGGTGAGTCAAACGTGCGGGACAAGATCACCTATGTCAACGTGACCATTTTCAGCGACATAAGTTTCGATTTCTTAATTTCTTATGGATTGTCTCATTTGGAAGTACTATTCAAAGTTGATTTTTGCAACCATTTGCTCCGGAAATTGCATATCTAGAGTTAGTGAAGAGCGCTAAATTCATATTTCAAAAAGATTTCAAAAATTGTCGGCATCTTTTCTTGAAATCTTCCTTTTGATATTGTGGCGGTGTCCATGCCAACTTGTCATGCTTCGACTAATCCACCATGAGCGATGTTAAGGATGCATTTTCTAATATCAATTTAGTACATTTAGGATTTTACTCATGAAATGCTTTTCAACAAGGCTTGTTAGACCCAAAACCACAAGAAGATAAGTAAACCCTTTTGACATCTAAATGAATGCCTTCTGGTTCATAATTTAATTTTATTTTCTTCATTGGGTTTTTAGTCCTCTAAAAGAAATATAAAACCTAAAAGAAATATTTTAAATTCCAAAAATTAAGAAAATAAAAATAAATTTGTACGTCTGGAGCTTCAGACATTGATTAAAACTCAAATTGGACGTGCCGTAGAATTTAGAAGAATACTTTAAAAGGTCTCATTAAACAACTTGAAAGGGAAGTGGACAAATTATGTCTCTTGGGCAACTACAATTACCAACATCGAGTGTGGTAACGTAGTGATAAAACATCCTGCCGTTTTTCATGAGGCGATAAAGTTCAAGTCAATGATTGTAGTAATAGGCTCGTCAATATTGAGCCATTCTTATTGCAATTGAAAGAGAATCACTAACTTTTATAAAGAGACCTCGACTTCCGAATTATTTAATTGCAAAATTGAACTTGAAGTAACAATGTCTTTTGCAAAGTTAGATTCTTAGTCCCGTTCGTTTCTTAAAAAATTGAATGATTAAACAATTACTTATATCGTTTAAAATTATTAGTCAAATGAGACATGTTTTCATTATAAATAACAATTTATACCTAAATATTTATCATGTGCGATGAAAAAATTTTTTTATATATTCATTTTAGAAAGAGATATAAATGATTTTTTTAAGAAAATATTTTTCAAATCATTGTAAAACAAATGCATTCTAGACAAATTCTTCAACTCCCTTTTACTTTTTCACTTTTAATAATCTAAGGACGCGTATGATAAAATTTCTACTTTTTATTTTCTGTTTCTACATTTCCGAAATAGATTTTGAACGTAAACCGTTTAGTAACGCAATTTGATTTTTTTTATTTAAGAAACATATTTCTATTCCATAAATAGATTTGAAGAAAAATCGAAGTTAAAATTTTTAACTTCCTAATTTATATTATCAATTTATGGCCATAAATCAATTTTCGTTTAAGAAATTTTGTCATACGCATCCTAAGAACGTGGGAACAGGACTTTTTTCTTTTCTTATCTCCCATTTTCTCCTCCTTTTATTTTTCTCCATTAAAAAAATCCATTTAAACATAAAATTAAAGGAATGAAGAAATGAAAGTTACTTCACCCCGACAGGTTTAGCAGTGCGGTCAACGCTTTTGATGAGCGCGACGGAAATATTTCGAACGTATAAATATTTTTCTAATGAAAAAAATGAAAAAAAATGAAAATGAAAAAACGTATAAAGATTTTTCTTGCTCGAGTTAAGTATCCGTAACCAAACGAGTTAGGCATCCGTAAGCAAACGCTACATTAGAAAAGGAAAAAAAATAACGAAAAACTGAAAATATAATAAAATATAATAAAGCAATCGTACGGTCTAAAATAACGCCAACTGTCATTTTGGAGGGGCGTGGAGAATCGGGGGGGTTTAATAATGACCGGTTGGGCCCCACACGAGCGGAAATTGTGAAGGACCGGACCAGATAATGTTGAGGGAGTGCACGTGCATGTCCTGGCGGGAAACAAAGGCAATTGGACAGTGACTTTACACGTGGGGTACGACCCCGCCCGACATAATTTTACCCACGAGGGCAAACCTGTCATCCCACGCACCCCAATGTTTTTTTTAGGTGGTCCTAAAATTGTTGAATTTGCCTATTAAAATGATTGGGATAATATCTTAAATTAGTATATTTATGATAAATTAATTTTAAATTAAAATTTTGATCACTAAAAATTTAAATTAATATATTTATAATAATTTTATTTTCTGTTAAATTTGATTAATACAAAAAAATTTATAAGTTGATACATCTATGATAAACATATAATAATCTCAAATTGGTAAATTGATCAATTTAAATAATCTCAATTTAACTCTTTTTCTATAAAATTAAATAAAAATAATAAATGATAAATTTATTTTCAGGATTAAATGTAATTTTGGGTAAATTTTCACAGGCGTACCACTTTAATTTTTTTTTGTGTGATATTAACCATAAATTAATAAAAGGTGATATTACCGAATATCACATTACACATTTGGTTAACGTTTAGGAACCATGTGTTCCTCATTTTTTCTTTCTGTTTTGGCTGAGAATTCTTTCACTCCAACTTCTCTTCTTCAATTAGGATGAAAATATCTAATATTTCGAAATTATAAATTTAAATTCGTCGTGCTATCGGACAAAATAGAGAACGTAAACGTAAATGCGGCAAGTGGTCTAAATCAACACACAAAAAGAGATATGACAATAGCAGTATTAAATTAATTAATTTAAGAAGGAGAAGGGCCGCTCCCGTTGGCATGTGGGTTTGGGATATTCTCATGCACGGAATCAAGACCCACACGGTAAACGTTGATGTGTACGTCTCCCATTAATTTAATCACTTATTGACCTAAAAAACTATGACAAAGTCATGTGACTGGGTTAAATATACTTTTTTTTTTTCATTTTTATAATAAGAAATATCTATGTTATTTCAGAGATTGGATCCATAAAACCCATCCCAATTTCATATAGTTTGGAAGTGCAAAGTTTCTAGTTCATCGTAATCCTTTTTTGACCAAATCCTTAAAAGTTGTAATTCTTTGAAGACGCAATTTGGATATGGATGATTGATCTTTCATCATACGACACAAATGATTTTTCATAACATGTCCTTTTTTATTGTAGCACTTCATATTAACGAAAGAAAAGTTCTTATTTGATTAAAGACAAGCAATCCAAACATTGGGTTAAGAGACTCAAGGATAATCATCTTCTCTCCACCACACACCACAGACCCAATCCAATACGGGATTGCAACTATGCTTTTATGCCACCAAACAAAAACAAAAAAAAAAGACACGACCCATGTCGGCGAGGTTAAGCTTTTGGGATGAATGTGGCGACCTTTATCGTTGGATTCATCATCTCAAGGGACACCTTCCCTATCTCGTCTTATCTAGTGGGCAGATTGCTCATCGAATGCATGTTGGGCAAGATGATACCTTGTGCATTATTGGGATCGATCAAATTGAAAATCCAAGATACCGTTTCATCTCATTAAAAAAAAAGGGTTTTTCACCCTTAAAAAAAGGAGACAGTCAAACCTTTGTTGTAATCACATTCCCCAAAAAAAAATAATTAACCAGAGAAAGATGATTATGACGTCACAAACCTCCCCAGGAGCAATTTAAAAAAGCCAACCAAAAAAAAGGGAGAGAAAATAAGGAAAAAATACAGGGGAGCAGCCCCTAACAGCATATGCTCACACAGCTTCCGAATCGATACCTTCTGGCGAGGGGGGAATATCCATTTGTCCAATGGCCAGGAGAGAGGGGAGAGAGAGAGACATGGTGGAATCTCTCTTCCTCTCTCTCTTTCTTCTAAACACAGCCACTGGTGACTTTACCCTTCCCAAATTTAATCATACCCCTCCCCCCAAAGCTAGCCCCCCCGCTTCTCTCTCTCTCTCTCTCTCTCTCTCTCTCTCTCCACATTATATAACCACCCCCACCTCACCATGTCCTCTTCTCTCTCCATACCCCGCACTCTCTCTCCTCACCCGTCGTCCTTCCCTCCCCACATCATCGCCCGCCCCCGCCCCGCTCCTGCCCTTCTTCTTCTTCTTCTTCTTCTTCTTCTTCTTCTTCTTCTTTGTCAGTCCGCGCCGCGAGATCCGGGCCACCCATTTGCCTGCTCCCCCGGCCCGCCGCTATAAAGGGTCCGTGGAGCAGCAGCAGCGGCGGCAGCAGCGGAGGGGTAGTAGTAGTAGTAGGAGGAGGAGGAGGAGGAGGAGGAGGGAGGTTCGCGTTGAGATGACCATCAGCGAGCTTAGGAAGGAGGAGGAGGAGGAGGAGGAGAGGCAGCGGCAGCGGCGGGAGGAGGAGGTGGAGGAGGAGGAGGAGGGCCCCCCTCCGTTGCTCGATCCGGAGAGCTACTCCAGGCCCCGTCGGATTGCGCTCTTCGTCGAGCCTTCTCCTTTCGCGTGAGTCTTTCCTGGGTTCTTGTCGGTTTCTTGACTCTTTTTTTGTTTTTTTGTTTGTTTTTTTTTTTTTACCTGGGTTCTGACCCACTAGGCGTTTGATGAAATGACGGGGCGATGGGGGGGTGCTTGTGGAAGCGTGGGTGGAAAGTGGTTTGCTCTGGTCGAGCTGGGTCGATCTTAGATTCGATTTCTCTCCGCCCTGCGATGATGGGTTCCTCTTGATTTTTTCTGTGCTTTTTATATTGGGACACGTCTGGTGCTTCGGCGATTTCAGGTGTTCTTAAGGACTGGAGAGTGCTTTTGCTCGTCCTGTTACCAGCATTGTCAGAGTATTTTATGTCGTAGTGTTCCGGCTGCTGTCTGATGTGATGTTTTGTTTAGCTTGGCGGTTTCTCTGAGATTGGCTGATTTTAAAGATGTAATTTTTTTTTTTTTTTTTTTTTTTGTCTTGAAAAGGTTTCTTTTGCAATTTTGTGGGCTAAGATCATCTTTCCTTTCTGTGTAATTGTGATTAGTACAGTGTCCCTAATCCACCCCCCCCCCAAAAAAAAAAAAAAATAAAAAAAAAATTGGACTGGATTGGCCTTGCAAGCATTTGAGTGTTCTACCCTGAATTTTAGAATTTCACTATCTTTTCACACTTTGGATTGCGATTGATGGTTGTGGATGCGCAACCTAGGAGCCATACTTACAGGTCCTTGAAAGTGATATGTGACTGATGATTATGCATTTTCTTTGTGTTAAGTCCTTGTTTCCATGAGCTTTTGGTCAGGGATATGTATGCCTCAATGTATGCAGGCTCATGTCATGCTTATCATGATATCATTTGCTTCAATTGGTCGAGCCATTGAGGTGCTAATTGACATAATCTATTGGATGAAACTTATGCTTCGTGTTTTCTGATAGTGCATTGTGGAAATCCATCTTTCCAAGTCTAAGAAGTGATCTTTGCGTCAATTGTAACTTCCAAGATTTTGGGTTCATTTCCCTTCACAGTAAAGCATAACTATGGTTTTTTGAGTATTACTCTGGAATGGACTCATTAGTTGATGGAGAAATAGATGCCTCTTTCTCTTCACATATATTTGCTGTGGCATGGGTTGCATATATGAGGTGCAAATAGAATGACACTCATGAGGATGCTTCTCTTGTTTTTGCATTCACAGATATGTATCAGGATACAAAAATCGGTTTCAGAATTTTATCAAGTATTTGCGTGAAATGGGAGATGAGGTAAGTTCATGTGCTTCTAAATTCCAAATGTGTTTAATGGGATTGCAAGTGGCAGCAAAACTACAGTCACATTACATTAAAGGAATAACTGATGCTAATCTGGATTGCTAGCTGAAAAGAGATGGCATCACTAGATGGTGCTTCAGCTGGGTTGGGGTTTAGTAATTATCATCAGTTATTTACATGTGTGCGTAAATTTGGAAGTGTAGGAAAACTACTTATTACTGTAGTTATCACTTTTCCCTCAAATTTTGAAGATGGAAAAACTCATTTCCAGTTTGAGAAAATTATGAAAAAAATTTATATGTTTGAATATTTTGAAAGGTTTAAGGTGTTCTGAGTTAGATAGAAGTAAAAATATGAGAGCCACAAGAAATACGAATGTAAGAAGTTGAATGTAGAATCCTCTTCAAAGAGACCTCTTTCACACGAAAAACTTGTCACTTCTTTAAACATGCGATTTGCAGTATTCGTGAAGGTTTAATTTGTCTCTGGCCATTTCTTCAGTTTCCTATCTGATAGATATTTCTTAAATTTGCAGGTGATGGTTGTGACTACACATGAAGGAGTACCTGATGAATTTTATGGAGCTAAGTTGATTGGATCACGGAGGTTGTTAAAGTTTTCTAACTTAACATGATTTTCTACCATTAAAATACCTTGTCATCATCTGTAACCTTTACTGAAATGCATTGTCTAGGTTTTTCTCTACCTCTGAGTTATTCACCTCACCAATCAAATAGAAGGCTCAAAGTGCTAAAATTGATAGCACTCTAGACTCTTTAATTGTATGTTGTCTCATAATCCTGAGGAGGAACATTTAAGAAATTTTTAGGAATTTGGAACATCTCTAATTAATAGAGGATAAATTGGATAAAGGAACTTCAGTGCTGTAACACATACCATTTCCATCAGTGCTTCTTTGTTGCTTTAGTTTTGGTTCTTGCAAATCTAAAAAGAAGGCTACAGCAGCAAATCTCTATCTATTGCCAAATTTAGTTTGATAACTGCTCAACACCAACATCTCCACTTTACAAGTTCTCAACACCATCCAATGTGGAGAACCTGTGAATTGGAGATGTTGGTGAGCAGGCTTTTGTGCAAAAGTCCCTTTGGCTACTCTATAGTATTACTGTTACTTGGAAAAAGTGCATCAAATAGAATTCTTTTATTTTGCCATCCTGCTTTGAAGAATTTGATATACTATCTTGTTCTCTTTTATCCATTTCCAGTCTCTTCTCCAACTAAGTATCTTGTGTGTCTGTTCTTTTCTTTACAGCTTTCCTTGTCCGTGGTATCAGAAGGTTCCTCTTTCCCTGGCCCTCAGTCCTAGAATAATTTCGGAGGTTGCGAAATTCAAGCCTGACATAATCCATGCATCCTCACCTGGTATAATGGTAAGTGATTGGCCCTTGTTGATTTGTTGGCACATAGATTGAAGGACCTCAAGATATAACTCGTGCACGATGTTGCAGGTTTTTGGTGCGCTTGCCATTGCAAAAATGTTGTGTGTTCCCATAGTTATGTCTTACCATACTCATGTCCCAGTGTAAGTTAAACTTCCCTTTGATTTTCCCCTATTTCCTGAGGTTTGCACTATAATAGCATTTATTTTTAACTTCTAAGTATGTTCCAGTATATCTTGATTAATGTTTCAAGAGTGAACTTGAAATGATCAGGCGTCTTAGTTCTTTTATTCTTCACTGGAAAAGACCAGAGTTTGATTCTTTTCTTGTTTTCACCGTGCAGTTACATACCAAGGTACACGTTCAGTTGGCTGGTGCACCCCATGTGGCTGATAATAAGTAAGTGAGATTCCAAGGATGCCTGTTAAAACGAATCTCTAGGTGCTTTTCTTTTCCCTAATTGTGTGTGTGACATTCTTGCTTTCCTTTTTTCTTGGTAGAATTTCTTCACAGAGCAGCTGATCTGACTTTGGTGCCATCGGCTGCATTAGGGAAGGAACTCCAAGCCTATAGAGTCACAACAGGTGGGTAAAGTAAATTAATGCTTTGCGAGGGCTTGAAAAATCCTAGAGACAAGGCCTGCTTGTTGATAGGCACTGAGTTAATATCTTTTGTTAAAATAAAGTAATCAAATGTTGCAATGCAATGGCATGATAGACTGACTATGCTATTATGCAGCAAACAAGATCCGCCTTTGGAATAAGGGTGTTGATTCCGAAAGCTTTAACCCTCGTTTCCGTTCTCAAGAAATGCGATATAGACTGAGGTAGGCTTTCGAACTTGTTTTCCCCCCTTGCCTTTCAGTGATTTGGTTTGGTGCGTATCTCATTCTGGCCTGTCTGTGATCAGCAATGGTGAACCTGAGAAACCATTGATAGTTCATGTTGGAAGACTTGGGGTTGAGAAGAGCTTGGATTTTCTAAAAAGGTACCTCATTGTTTTACTCCATTTGCAGGAAAAAAATTACCTCAGCAAATCATGCTGGATATTAACCTGTAAACCTAGTCCTTAGGGTTCTCTTGTTCTATTTAACATTGATGTCAAAAGATAGAATTTTGCGAGATATTTAAGGACCATCTTTAACATCTTTCCTTAGAAGAGTAGATTTGTGAAATTTATTTGGCATTTTTTCTTGTCGAAACTAGCTCTGTTCCTGCTCTTCCTTTTTCATGTAGTTTTTGAATCCTTAGATTTCTTTACCGTGATCTGGCAGGGTGATGGACAGGCTCCCCAATGCACGGATTGCTTTCATTGGTGATGGACCCTACAGGTAACTGAATTTCAAGAGTGATACTCTTGCCATTATTGTTATTCCTTCTTTGAGAGAGAGTTCCTTGGATATGGTTGCGGCTTATCCAAGCCATTGCATTGATGGGGGAAATGGCCATTTTCGAGACTTGATGTAGTAGTTATAGCAAGTTGTCCTGCGATGTCACCTAATTGTAGGTGGAAATAAGTTGCTCGATTCCTTTAACTGACATATTGGCTACTTTTTGACAGGGAGGAACTGGAAAGGATGTTCACCGGCATGCCTGCAGTATTCACCGGGATGCTACAAGGCGAAGAGCTATCCCAGGCATATGCAAGTGGGGATGTATTCATGATGCCTTCGGAATCCGAGACACTTGGCCTTGTCGTTCTGGAGGCCATGTCCTCGGGTATTCCTGTGGTGGCGGCTCGTGCTGGGGGGGTCCCGGACATCATCCCTCCGGAACAGGATGGGAAAACCAGTTTCCTCTTCAGTCCTGGGGACCTAGATGACTGCATGAGCAAACTCGAGCCTCTTCTGCAGAACTCCGAGTTGAGAGAAACCATCGGTAAGGCTGCTCGAGAGGAGATGGAGAAGTATGACTGGAGGGCGGCCACACGCAAAATCCGTAATGAGCAATACAATGCAGCCATCTGGTTCTGGCGCAAGAAGAGGGCACAGCTGCTCAGGCCAATCCAGTGGCTAGCGAAACGGTTCTTCCCATCGCCGGAAGCGACGTACAGGTGATGATGACGACGCTGCTGCCGCCTCAATTGTAATGTTTGCATTTGTGACACTCTGAAGAAGGCATTTGATCCGTCTGTTGATGTATCTGTAGTGTCCTCTTGTTTGGGATATGTTCATTTGTTGTATAATTGGGGGACCATAAAGTCGTGGTCATTTGTGACATCAAAATTTATCAACAATGATGTCATCTCAGTCTGCAATTCCTTTTCTTTTTTCTTTTTGCCCCTTTACGTCTCTTTGACATTGCTCAAGATGGCAGGCTCCAGCAAAGTTAATATAGGAGAGCGCTCATCTCGGGTGAGCGCTCATTGTACTGCGGCCCAAGGTGTGGCTGAAAGTGTTACAATGCAAAAGAGGCCCGAATGTGCCTGGAAACCATGGATATAGCTCGTATGACTCATTTACTTTGCTAATCAGATGATGCAACTTCATCGCAGACTCTTACTGATATACGTTGTTTGCTAAGATGACAAGCTCCACAGTCGCATTCCGCAAGAATCATGTGAAACCGATGTAAGATGTTATCATCCGTTCATTGAGCCAATTACATCGTGAGATCGCATGAGAATCTCCAGGCACGAACTAAGGATGGTAACTTAAAACGGCAATTAGCTTGAGGAAAAATAGAGGTTATTCCTGATTAAACTAAGAAAAAACAGAGGGCTCCACAAGTGGCCTTCAATCCATTATAGATCTCAAAGGGCTTGGGGGGAGAAACCTAGTTTCGTGATAAGTTTTTTCTCCTTTAGGTTTTTGCAATTTGATCAGTGACAATGTTGGCCTTTTTAAAGCAATGAGCTACCCGAATGTCTAAATATTAGAGTAAGAGATCATTTCATTCAGTGATAAGCACGTGCTGCTACCATGACAACCAATCTGCGCTCTTCAATACCCTTATCAATTCAAACTGTGTAAACCCAATTAAGATGGGTTCGTGCTTTGTAGATATGTAGTGCTCTATTTTTTTTGAAGGAGGGCTAGGATTTCTGCTTGTGCTGTCAAGGAAGCTCCCTGAGGAATCACTACAAATGTTCACGTCCCTTATCTAAAAGAAGGAAACAACGATCCTTTCTAGGAGTCTACTAAAAAAAGAGAAAAAACAAAAAATCAAAGATCTGAATTGGTTCTAGTATAAACAAGAACAACCCCATTCAAGAAATACCTGTATAATAAGTAATTTGAAATCAGCAACTCAAATTCAATATCAGCCCAAGTCGGAAGTAAACCAAACTAAAAATAATTGAAACGTAATGCAATCCATAGGGGGAAAAGACTAAAATAGTCTTGAACCCATTGCAGTAAATTGATACCAATTTACCATAAAATTTTCAATTAAACAATTTCATTTAAAAATTTTTTCACATTGAGATCAATTCAATTCATCTAACCAAATTTAGGTAGGAAATTGATGACAAGTTGTCCTATGTTGCCTGACCAGTGTTAACGTAGGCATTTTAATAATTTTTCATTTATTTTCTTTCCCTTTACTTTTAGCTTGTGGTCGGTGGCCAGGCCATGGCCGATGAGGCCCCTTTCACCATTTATGGTGAGGCTGACCCTCGCTTGTGGCCAATGAGGGCTGGCCTTGCCTGGGCAGGGGTTGCCCCCATCGGCCATGGTCGGTAAAAAGAAAGGGGAAAGAAAAAAAAGAAAGAAAAAAAGTGTCAAAAAAAAAAAAAATATAAAAGATATAAAAAAATTGTTTATATTAATGCTAGTCGTGTCACGTAAGATGATAAGCATTTACATAAGTAATTTTTAGTATAAGTTGACTGGATGGAATATTTAGGATTCAATTGGATCGATTAAAAGATTTATGATTGAATTAGTATCACTATAATAGATTTATTACTTTGATACTTTTGCCACCAATAGATTTGACCAGATCGACTTTGAAAACAAATAAAAATAAGCCAACCACGCAAAATAAGCAACCCGGTCAAAGCTACAATTGGAGACTATTCAAATAGGACCCGACCTTTATTATAAGATAATGAAACTCGAGATAAACTGAGTCCCCTCGTTGCAATCTTGATGAAAACAATCAGTACCTAAGAAGGCGCCAATGTAAGATGCCCTTTATTTTGTAAAAATTATTGCGGCTTACATGGTTTTATTAATTAATGATTTAATATTATTTGAATGCTATAAATAAATATTGGTTATGACAAGATGCAACTCTTATGAAAAGGTGTAATTTTTATGAGAATGTGCAATGCTTATGAAAATGTGTGACTCTTATGAAGATAGAATATATTTTGATAGAAGACACCTATTGAAAGCACTTATTTAAAGCATCAATTGATAATCTGTATTAAAAGAGTTTGGTCTTTTCTCCACCCAAAACAACACAATATTGTATTCTATCATCCATCGTATAAAGTACATTAAGACCAAAGTGGGTTAAGGGAGAGAATTAGATTTCTTCATTTTCTTCTATTTTTGCAATAACTATTTTCTCGAAGTTAGTTATCTGGATAAATGTATGTTATCATCCATTCATTGTGAAAAATCATGAAAATTTAAGATTGTTTGATTGTTTTATGCATTATTGGATTACATTTACGCTAACATATTTTGCTTCTATCTCTCTCTTGGAATGTTAGATGAGATTCATGCCCGATATGAGCTTGAAAGGCCAAGTGGCCTCATCGCCGTTGTCACACCCCCAACTCATACAAAAATAGGGGCAATGACAAGTCGTCCTTTTCACTCAGAGGATCCGGCCTTAATGTAATCATAACTCAATCTGATATTGAAATACACACATCTCTTTATATATTTAATAAAAAGTAACCTAGTTACGATATCAGAGTATTCATAATCCATCAAAATGCTAACTCATAAGTTAACAACTATGTACAACCATACTCAAAAGTTCCCACTATCTAAAAGTCCTCAGGATAATGCTCACGACCCACCTACTTGCAGCTCATTGGAAAACCTGAAAAGCAAGTAAATGAAAAGAATGAGCAACTAGAGCCTAGTAAGTAACACATTTTTCTAAGTGGATTAAACAATTAATAAGCACATTTAAAACATAAACATTACTCATTTCAATAAATCATATCCAAACAAATCAATGGTCCAGCTCATTTATCAATCTCATCAAAACACATGCTAATATTCCATTTTATTAACAAATCTTGGGCTCAAATCTAACCATTATCACGCATAATGCCTCATGACAAGGCAATTGGAATTCCCCTTTAAATAAGTCTCCACCTATATAGTTGATAACTTGGCTCATAAGGATATCCTAAATTAGCATGTGCGTACCCATAGACTCTTAATAGGGTTCATAGCAATATTGGATACCAATTGTCATCCTCCTAAATCGACAAACTAAATTCACAATCAATATTGCAAATTGATTTACAAAAAAAAGCATACAACTTTCATAGCTGAACTCATCCATCAGAATACCTTTGGCAATTCATTTCTTAAATATTTCTTAAACCATTTCAAATGATGATAATGGTAGTAATTAATTGCTCGATTTGAAGTTATGTAACAATAATGCTACAAACATCACTTTTCGTCTTCAAAGATATATGAAACATGTCCCGCCTCATTAACTTATAATGATATTGGGCACCAACCGTCATCCTCCAAAATCAAAACGCCAAATCCATAATCAATATCACAAAATCGATTTACAAAACAAAGCATACAGTTGTCACAGCTCAACTCATCCACCAAAATATCTTTAGCAATTCATTTCGTGAACATTTCTTAAATCATTTCAAATGGCAATTATAGTAGTAAATACTCAATCCAAAATTATGTAATGATAAAGCTATAAACCTCACTTTTCCTCTTCAAAGAAATATGAAACATGTCATGACTCTTTAACTCATAAAACATATATCTTTCTATTATTTCAAAATATGAGTTTTACAAAACCAAAGAAGAGAAGTTCCACTGGCTTGGGAAAGCCGATGACCAACCTATAGTGGTTATTTAAGTCGACGCATTTGAATTCCTAATAATTAATTGAAAAATGATATAAAAAATTGAGTAACCAATATTCTAATGAGTGAATCGATTACACTACACTTATTTATTGATAAAACAACACTTACACGTTAACGAAAAGCTCACCCATAGCGGAAACCCAATTTTGTTTGCTATGCACAACTCACATGCTGAATTTGTTTACGTCATAACTTTCTATGCAAACTCTATTTCAAGTGAATTTATAGTTAATAGAAAGCCCTTTTGACATACTACAAGATCCTTGGTTTGACTAACCCAAAATTTACCCAGAACTCGAAAGTTACCATTCACTATTGTTCAACATGCACACCCACCCCGCGGTGGACGAGTTGGTTCGCGCCTTGCCCCCTCATTTGGGAGGGGAGAGGTTCGAAACTTCTTGCCCCCATTGCGCGACTTAAGTGGGGGTGCTGTGGGAGGTGGGTCCCCGCGCTAGTGCCCTCCCGGGTTTACGTCGCCGGCCGCCGACTGTACGGCGGTTCCCGGGTCATCCAAAAAAATTAAAAAAACATGCACAACTAACTTAAAAACTTTGTTCTAGGCAAACTGTAAGTTCAAATCAAGTTCTATAAAATGCTATAACTTCACAATGTCCTAAATTTCATTTCCATATATATACACATCCCAACAATTCCTCAATTAAACAATGTAACACAAAATTGACATATATCCAAATTTGAGCCCTAACTTCAACAATTTCTCCAATTTAGCGAATAGAGGCTTCAATTATTTACTCGGCCTTGCAATTGGGAGTTCAATCAGCTTCGGATCGTGAATATGCGAAGACTTTTCCCGTTTTCCTTCGATTTTCTCTCCTTTCTTTCTTCACGGACGAATTATTCTATTTCTTCTTGTTTTTGTCGACCTCGAATTCTTTCTTTTCCCACTTGCACGATCAGCTGAAGAAGGAAAAAATGGGCCGGGCTGGAGGCTTTGGACTTTGGGTTTGGCTAACAAAATATGGGTTGAATTAATGGGCCATAATTACAGCCGTGGCCTCCTTTTCCTTGAGTGACTGAACTATTTGCGTGAATTTTTAAAGTAATAGGCGGTGCCTTGGAGGCTATCGGTTATAGTTTCAGCATAGCTCTTTTAGAGTAATCCCTCAAGCTTTTGCGTTGGGCACATAATGAAATCATACTGTGTGCTCTTTTGGCCTGTGTCGTGGTCTCATGGGGATAAAATGACGATACATACCTTGCATAGAGTTAGTGACTACGGACAGATTTTGAAGATCTTGGATGGATAACCTAGAAATTAGCCCAGTACCCATCTAGCCGAACTAGCTCCACATATTTTGTGGAATCCCTCTCTTACCTAATGCATATCTGAATTTTTCTTGGGCGAAACGGGTGCATGCACTTGATTCCTAGCCGTTAACTGGATCATGCGAGATTCAATATGTAACCCATTTTGTCTGGTGACCGGCATGTAATGGGAAGTATTGAGTGAATGAAAAACTATGTTGGTGGAGGCGGCGGCGGCAACAGCGTGGCGAGGCCAGACTTGGTAGCTATATATATATATAGCCGAGATGGTGGTTGCTGTGGCCTGCGAGAGAAAGTGATGAGATTGCTTCTTAGTGTGATTGTAACCTAGTGTTTCGAACTTTTAGCGACATCAAGCAATCAAAATTCGGGAGGGAGAAAAGATCGAGAAGATGCAGCCAATGTACTATGAGCAAATTAACAAAGCGAGTCATTTGTGAATATATGTCTTTTCTGATGGAATCCTCAATTTTGACCATAATTGGAAAGAGGCATAGATTTCAATTAAAATGATGTCATATGTCAAGTTGACCTAGAATTACAATGTCATTAACTTACCACCTAATACATCCCATTCCCCCGTTCTGTCCAAAATCGCACAAAATGTGGCATCAAAAGGACTGTAATCCGGTTAAGCAAAAAAGACAAGACCCACATCTATTTCTTTGCCCTCTAATGTCCCAAAAACAACGATTGTACGCCCAGAGTTTGAGTCTGGTTGACTTGACTCAGGTCGAAAACGTGTGACCGACGGTGCTTGTGCTCGATCATATCCTTGGACACGTCAAGTCTCCTAGGTATTCTCGCGACTCATGAGGGGTGGCACCCGAAATATCTTGGACTCTCGACGGATATAGAATTTTGGGTTTCGACGAGACATTTCACGGCATCTTCGCCTACCAAAACTTCCCTTGGTTACCATCGCCATTTAATCATTTCTGTCTCCAACCTGTCCATCTATTCCTGTCTTGTTCCATGTTTCCTCCATCTCTATAACCTCCCCTTCAAATCTTGCATTCGATTAGACCCATCCTAAAGCTCATGCAATAACCTACATTCTTTGGCCGGCCTTCTTTCCTTTGCGTGTTCCGACATGGGCTTGAGCCGTGGTTCGCATGGGTCGGGGAAGGAGAGGTTGCGCTGGACCCAAGAGTTGCACGACCGGTTTGTGGCGGCCGTGGAGCAGCTCGGTGGCGCCGACAGTAAGTCTCTAGCTTTGACTTATGTTGAGTTATATACTTTGCTTTTCATTGGAAAATCATTCTCATATACAAGTCAAAATCGTCGGGGGGGCTTTTGTTAAACTCAGATGAGGCAGAGTCGATGTCTATCGTTGGTCGACAATCATCGCGAGTCGTTCATTTTTGTTGGATTTTATGGTGTTTGATGGAATTCTTTTGCTTCTTGGAGGGGCTACGCCTAAGGGAATCTTGAAGGCTATGGATTATGATAGACTCACCATCTACCATATCAAAAGCCACTTGCAGGTCCGCCATCTTGCCCTCTCTATTCATATCGTTTTACATTACATCTCATCGATCATGTATCAAGAAAGTGTAATTTGTATCAACTCGTTCGAAAACTCATCCTAGTTGTATTTTCCTCACGTGGTTATTTTTCCTACGTCCGACGCTTCGTCTATTTCTTGTCCTTTGATATTTCACACTTGTACGTTTTGCATAGAGCACATGGACATATGCGTTTGGCTTTCTGCACACGAGGGTACATTGATGTATATGCAAAGTATGGAGTGCACCTTTTCTTTTATATCTATATTAATGGATGGGAGCAATGTAATTTGTGTACTGATGAAATATTTTCGATTTCAGAAGAGCAATAAGGCTATTCAAAATAAAAAACAAAACTTATTCGTTCAATCTTGCGATGTTATTACAGAATAGAGATCCTTTAAATTTAGTGGTACATTTATCCGGTGATCCGATTGATAGATTTTGTAGGGTTTCGATTTATATTTGAACTTAAGGAGTGAAAGAGCAATACTCATTGTTACAAGGGTGGTGAAACATAGGTGTGTCTCTTCTAATTCTGTATGTAATATCTTAACTTCCTCGACAATATCACCAATGATTTTCCTTCTTCTTTTTTTTTCTTGCTATTATATTGCAGAAGTACAGGATGTCAACGCTCATTTCGGAGAAACCTCCTAGTAAGTGGGCAACAATTTCTGCTTAGAAAATTTTTGGAAACTTACCCACTTTGTAAAAATCGAAAGCTTATTACTATGATCTCTCTCTCTCTCTCTCTCTCTCTCTCTCAGAGAAGTCTGACAGGCGAAGCATTTCCGAAATATTTCCTAATTTTAGTGCTACATGGTAAGTAAATTCTGCAGCACTTGTATCACTTCAATAATCGCAAGAAATGTTTTTTTCTTTAATTCGTCGTTAATTGTTGCAGTGGTGCTCAACTTAAAGAAGTCATCAGACGAGCTCAAATGAACCATCAAGCTCTATTAAGTGACCAAGACGAGGTATGTAGACAAGTTAATATGAACAATTCAGTGTCCAAAAGTGACTTTGATCTAGGTCAACAATCCTTATTTGAGCACCACGAGCGTCGCTCGGCCCCGGTCTTTGTTGAGTCCCTCTCTCCTCTCTTTCTTTAGGATTCTTTCTTGTCACAAAAGGACTTAATTGCATAGAGATGGAGAAAACAAGTGCCTTGACCGAATGAGAAAAACAAGATGGAGGATCAAATCACAGAGATAGCAACACACTCGACCCAATTTAGCATGAAATATAATAGTTTCTCTTCTATAACGATCCAAAAGAGAGAATTTTTAGGTCCACAGTTAGTGTAAAAAGATCCCCACACTTTAAGCACTTTTATTCGCATAATTTGATGTCAAGGATCAAAATTTCATATTGGTTAATAATTTTTACGTCCCATCCTTACAGGTTCAGAAGAACTTGAGGCTCAAAATAGAAGCACAAGAGAGATATTTCCAGAGAGTGATGGACGAACACCAGAACGTCCGGCCATTGACTGTCGGCACGAGGCCAAACAAGCCAAGCGTCCCCTCCGTGTCATTGCCCTCGCTCTCGGAGGAGTCTGAGTCACATGTCAAGGAAGCCGACTCCGACTCGGAAGGTCCCGAGGAAATACTAACCAGAGTTCCAAAGAGGCCTAGGACATCCCTAGACTGTGACTCTCCTCCAAACATTTGCAACTACTCAGCGATAGTCGCGAGAGACGCGAACAGTGATCCGCCGTATGATCTGGGTGACATCAGCTTTCTGTGGAATCTTGCATCATGCCCATCTCCTGTATTGGTGCCAAGCTTCATGTAAAATTATGGAGAGACGAGTATGAAGTCTGCTAAATAAGAAGTATACTTATATGAAAAAATTAGAGCATACATAGCCATTGTAAAAAAAAAAAAAAAAACACATGTAGTATTGTTCACCCCTGATATAAGGGTTAGTGAGGGAGTGTTCTGGTAAAACTCTCAATTCAAGGGTGAACAACACCACCCGGGTAAAACCGGAGTAAATAAAGCTTCACCTTGGAAGTGTTCTGTCGTCATGATTTGTGTAATTTAGGAGAAGTTTATTTGTTTTGATCTTGGATGGGGAAACATTGTGTGCTTGTCATATATATGGAATCTGATATTTCCTATTCAGTATTTTTTTTTTTTTTTTGTTTTGATAAAGGTAAGAAATATATTGACTAGAAACCAGAAAGCTATATAGAGCTATACAGCAAGAACTCGGAGCCAAAAACTTGCACTCACAAAGACAAGTCAGAGTGAGTGGAAGGGGGCCAAGGTAAAAGGAAACAAGCCAAGCGGCGAAATGAGAGGGCCAAACAACAGCCAAAGAGAACTAGCTAGCCTTTCCTGAAGCCCAGAGAGGGAATAGCAAAACAAAAGAGAAACCCAAAAGCCTGCTCTAGGATAAGAAGGTAAGAAAGCGATGGTTGCCATAGTGAGGAGCAAAGACCTCCATTCCAAGCTTCCAATGCAACATCTAGGAATTCGAAAGAACCTCCGAAAAAAGAAAGGTTGGAGGAGAAACCCCTATACAAAAGCTAGATGTCCAAAGTAGAAGATTAGTCTACTAAAATGGAAGGATTGAGCGTCCAACTTTGTAGTAGTCTTCTATTTGCAATAGTGGGAGGAATATGATGGAAGGATAAGGCTTTGTCCTTTAAAACTCTTTCAAGACGTCCTTTCATGGCTGAGAGGGAAGGAGGTCTACCCCAGAAAAGTATGTTATTCCACTCCATCCATATGATATTGCAAGTAGTGGCAAACCCGAACCGAGCAAGAGAGGAGCAAAAAGAAGCACCGGATAAGTACTTTATCGCCTAGAGCAGATTATCCACCGAAGATTTATTCCGCCAAGCGAAATTAAATCTAGTAGCCCAAAAAATGATTAAGGCAGCAGGAATAGGGCAACCAAAAAATAAGTGGTCGACCAAATCAGGTCAAGAAGAGCAAAACCGCAATTCACAGCCGGGATATGGCCATATGTGAGTAGGAGAACTTGAGTTGGTAGTCTGTTTTTTGTGATCAACCAAAGCAAAAATTGGTAACGGGGAACTAGTGAAGAGTTCCAAATGAAGGGAGCCCACTGATTCAGTTGGCCTCTCGGTTGAATAGCGTCCCACGTTGAGGATGTAGAGAAGTTGCTAGAAGGGTTGCCGAACCAGGAGAAGCGATCAGGATCATCAATAAGATAAGGAAGGGGGTCAGCCTAGGAGTTAATCACTTCCAAAACACCCAAAGAAGGGTTGGAAAAGCCATGAAATCAGCAACATAGCTCCTTTGGGAAGCCTAGTTCAATATATATCTGCATTCGAGAATAATAAGTTAAACGACCCTTTGGGATGCCAGTTGTCAAACCAAAAGGAAACCGAGCATCCGTGCCCCACATGCCAAGAAAAGGATTTGCGGAATTCAACACGGAGGTCTAGGATTTTCTTCTAGGACCAAGAACAAGTTGTAGGTTTAGAGGCGAACCAGAAATTAACATTCTTCAAAAAGACCGAATGGATCCATATGCACCAAAGGGATTCCTTGTTTGTGAATAAAAACCAAATGTGCTTTAGCATGGCAACCGTATTGCTTTTCCTTAGTCTTTGGATACTCGGGCCTCTTTCAGACTTTGGGAGGCAAATGTCAGACCAAGCAACTTTGGCTCCACCCTTGCCTAAGTTTGGACCCTTCCATAAGAATTGTCTCAAAATACGCTCAATATTATCCAAGAACGATCTCGGTAGGATGAATACACTTGCCCAATAAACTTGAACATAGTGGAGCACCAATTGAATGAGTTGTAATCGGCATGCATAAGAGAGAAATCGTTGTGTCCATGATTGTACCCTTGAAGTGATGATGTTTACTAGAGCGATGCAATCAACTTTTGAAGCCTGGACAAGATGACTGGAATCCCAAGATACCGGAAAGGTAAGGATCCCTCCTCGAAGCCAAATAGAGAGATGAAGGCATTGTGGTAATCAGGGGTAACCCCTGAGAAGTAGATCTCGCTTTTGAGGAGGTTTGGTTGAAGCCCAAACCAATGGGAGAACTTGTCCAAGACAACTTTGAGGAGAGATAGGGCTGGCATAGACGCCTTTGAAAACAGTAGTACATTGTCGACAAAAAATAGATGAGAAAGTCTAGACGGTTTACATCTCCAAAAACGTTGAAACGAAGGGTGGTCAGTTTGCATATTCAAGATGCCAGTGAAAACTTCCATGACAAACGTAAAGAGATATGGTGACATGGGGTCACCTTGTCTAATGTCTCTACCACTAGGAAAAAAACCATGCGGTTCACCATTCAGAGAGATAGAAAAGTGCGGTGATCGGACACAGCTCATAATGAGATTAATGAGGTGGAGGGGAAATTGGAAAGCTTGAAGAGTTACCTCTAGAAAATCCCAATTTAGCATGTCATAGGCCTTGCGAAAATCAACTTTGATGGCGCATTTAGGCTTACATGGCTTGAGGTGGAATCCCGCAAACAGCTCCTGAGCTAGAAGAATGTTGTCACTAATCCGTCTTCTCTTATTGAAGGCATTTTGAGCATGGCTAATTACCAAAGGCATAACAACAGCCATCCGGTTTGCAATGATCTTTGTAATGCATTTATACATCGTGTTGCAGCAAGCAATGGATCTAAAGTCATTTATCGTCATGGCATTAGGGCATTTGGGCACAAGGGTAAGGATAATGTTGTTGGATTCCTTTAGAAGCTTCCCAAAAGAGAAGAAATCCTTTACCACACAAGTAAATGAAGGACCAACAATGTCCCAGCAGTGCTTAAAAAAATCCACACCAAAGCCATCGGGGCCGGAGCTTTGCCAGTAGCTAGGGAGAATAAAGATTCCTAGACTTCAATGTTTGAAACTAGTTTTGATAGGTGGAGAACCCGGTTGTCATTGAACAAGTGAGGAATAACTGAGCAAATATCCTGTACAGACGACATGGTGGATAGAGGAGAAGAGGCCAACAACTTGAAAATGAGAAACAACAAGTTGCTGGATTTGGGAAGGGTCTCGGATCGTGTTCCCTGCATCATCTCTAAGAGATAGGATTCTATTGAGAAGATGCTTCCTATTCACCGAAACCCTCTTCAAGCCACTTGACTCGTGATTTTTGTTTATAGAAGCTTTCTTCCTACAAGTGAAGGTTCGAGAAAATGTTTAAGCACTCTCTTTCACGAGCCACAAGGTCAAGATTGAATGGATCTAGATGAAGAGTTTCCTGAATAGTAGACAAAGCATTATGAGCCTCAATAGTTCTTCCCGAGATGTCCGAAAAGGACTCTTTGTTAAGACTCTTAAGCTTAGCCTTGATTAGCTTCAACTTTACGTAAAAGGTAAACATGGAAGTGCCCTCAATTGGAGAATCCCAAGCTTGGCGAACTAACTGATTGAACGAGGGGTGTTGCATCCAAAAATTGAAGAATTTGAACGGCTTCTTAGTCTTTGGAGTTGGGAAAATTCTAACCACCATTGGAGAGTGGTCTAAGATGCCAGCCAAAAGAAAAGTCACCTCAGAGAAAGAGAATACACTACTCCAGCATGGATTAATGAGAACTCTATCAATTTTCCTTTGTTTGCGGCTTTCACCAGAGGAGGTAGACCAGGTAAATCTACGACCTGTATAACAGAGATCCTTTAATCCCGCTTGAGTTAAGCAAGTTCCAAACTCATCATAAGAAGGTAGCTAGGTAGAGAGGCTGCCAACTCTATCAGAGGGAAACTTTATAGCATTGAAATTGCCAGCAACCAACCAAGGAATAGCAGCACGAGCACCACTAGTTTGTACAATATCTTGCCAAAGAGATGCCTACACACAAAAGTGTGCTTAGCATATACAACTAAGAGATAGAAGGCTTCACTTGTAGACAAACATCTTAAATGTCCATGGATGACTTGGAGGGATGAAGAGTAGAGGGTGAACTCAACAAGCTTTGGGTTCCAACCAATCCATATTCTTCCTTTATCGGAGTGCTCATAGTTAGCAATCCAAGTCCAACCGGGTATGAGCCCGTTAGATAAAGACGGAAACTAGATGGGAGAAGCCTTTGTTTCCACAATGCCAATACAAGAAAGGCTATTAACTCTAATAAGATTCTTGATCTCAGCTTGCTTGACAGGACCAACCAATCCTCTAATATTCCAGATAGCTATATACATATATACAAGATGGAGAAAATAGTCACTTTTTACCTTGTTTCTTCTTCGAGGTAGTCTTTGGTTTAGGGCTTCCAAGGGGGCTTTCACCAGGGGAGGGGGGGGGGGAAGCCTGCTCAAGGGGGGTATCGGATATGGGGAAATAGAGGAAGAAGCCAGCAATGTGTCTTCATCATTTTCCCATCCAGCAACATAAGGCTTTATGTAAGAATCGTCCTCAGAAACAGAGGAAGTGATTGTCCGCATACGAGGGACATTTAGATTTATCGACGAAGGACTAGCATCATGCTGAAAGGGTAAAACACCCTTGGTAGGAGCAATCGCAATTTGAGGAGGGGCTATATCAGCATGAGGAGCTTGAATCACCCTATTGGAATCAATAGCATTAATTTGTGTCAACAATAGGACCATTTGAACGAATGCTCTGTTTTCCTCGCACTAACTTCCATCCTTCATCAAGCTAAGGATGCTGTGGATGAATAACAGGACAAGTACCACCTTTTGTAGGGGCTGCTGGAGGAGAAGAGGTACGCAAGGGGGGAGAGGGATCTCGGGGGACCACACACATGACCAAAGGTGCAGCAGGAGGGGCAACCCGAAGGCTCTGTTTTCCTATTCAATATTCATGACAGTTTTATTATTATTATTCTTATAGCGTAAGAGCTACTATTTTTTCTGTTTGGTCATAATAGATGTAATTACAAAAATAAAGATATGATAATGGATATTTGGTTATTAGAAAGTAATAAAGAAAACATAGTTGCTAGCATTGCCTTCAGAAATTGGACGAGGATATAGATTCTACTATTTCATTAAGAAATCAAAATTTTTCCCGTGTTTATAGATTTTTGGAGAGGTTCAAAAATTTAAAAAGTTATTTGTAAAATGACCAACCTTTTTAATAGTTTAAAAATTTCAAATTTTCTTATGTTACATTAACTTTTATTTGTCTTTCTTGCCAACCCTTCAATTTACTAATTCTTATATGAACTTATTGCTCTTTATCTAAGTGATCTAAGAACTTATGATTACATTTTCATTAATTTGAGTTGGTCATTAGAGTTACTACAAACATTTATTATTATTATTATTATTATTATTATTATTACAAACATTTATTATTAATTTTTTAAAATTATCAACTTTTGTTACCTTTTACTAATTTTTATTTGTCTCCCCTACAAGTGCCGCAATTTTATAAACTCTTATATGAATTTCCGATAATTATTTTCTTGATTGACTAGTTTTCGCCTAATAGATTACAAACTAGTTTTGGTCTACTAACTTTCATTTGAGTTGCTAACCAACGTGTAATTTTTTTTTTTTTTTTTTTGGGTTATTGACTTATATTTGCCTTATTTACCAACCCATCAATTTGATGATTTCTTTCTAAAAATTACCAACCTTAATTTAAGTGATCAACAACTTTTCTTATATTAAGTTTTTTTTTTTAATAAAAAATTGTATTATACTCTTACTCTAATTGTCATTCTCAGAATTTTACTTTGTTTTTTTGTAGGGCATGAGAGTTGAAACTCACATCTAAAACTAAATTGTCCCTATTTCAATCCTCCATGAGACGGTGGGGATTCGAACTCCCACCTCTCCCTTCCCATGTGGGAATAGTTGCAAACTCCAATGGTTTCTTAGATTAAGTTACAAACTCATTTTTTTTAGCATTGGCAATTGTTATTTGAGTTAATTACCCATTATATTATTAACTTCTTTTATATGTGAACAAAAATCTCCGTTTATAGTTTATTTTTTATTTATCTTTCCTAGCCGTGCTTTAAATTTACTAACTCTTAGATGAAATTACCAACAATTGTTCGAGTGACCTACCAATTTTTCTCTGATGAAACTACCCACTAAAATTAGGTTGTCCACTCTCACTTGAGTTGTCTATATGTTTTCTTAAGTTTATCATATTTTCTATCGAGTCACACCTTTTTTTTTTATTGGTCTTGCTTACCTTTTCTTGGGATCAATTCTTATAAAAAGGTGACCCTCGAGCCCTTGACACTTGTTAATTTTGTGACTCTTGAATGGCTAAAGGAAAGATAATGGATTACTAAGCAACACTTATCGCCGACTCTCTCAAGCTCATACCAATCGCAACTTTGGGTTTTGATTCAATCAATTTAACATGCAATTTAATACAATCAGGAGTCACCAATAATCTATTATTGGTCGGTTAGAAACCCAACTAAAATCTTGGAGAACATCAAACCAGAGATATCATAGATACAAGGACTTTGTTATGCTAAATAAATATAACGCCTTTTAGCTAACTTTTTTGTTTATTTTGCTGGCAATCTTGTCCAATTTTAATTCTAAACCATTAACATGTGAGTGTAATCATATGGGTGCTAAGATAGTGACTCAACACTAAATAAATCAAAGCAATAAATAAATTGCTCTAAGGAATGAGAGAACCTCGATGTGCTAAGCACATTGAGAGTAGAGCTCCATTATGTCAAATGCAACAAGTGCTCTATAAATTTTTAACTTGAAACCAAGGAATGCATGCATCACTTAAACATGATTTCTAAATGCAATATCTATTACTTCTTTTTGGGTTTTTCTTGTTTAACTTGAACATGAATTAATTTAGGGAAAATTACCAAAATAGTTTAAACTTATTGCAATCTTTCCAATTCAGTCATAAATATATATATATATTTTGGGACCAATCCAGTCTTAAAATTCTTGCATTTGTACTAATTCAATTCATTCAACCAATTTTGGTAGGCCGGTACTGACGTGAACATTGGTCGGCATCGATCATTGGCTGATGATGATGTGTTAATTTTTTGATATATATTTTATTTTTTAGATTTTATTTTTTTTAGTTTTTCTTTCCTTCTTCCTCTAGTGATCCAGCGATTAGCCAAAGGAAGAAGGAAAGAAAAAAAAAAAAAGAGAAAGAAAAAAATGGAATAAGAAAATATTAAAAATTTGACACATTAGCGTTGGCTAGCATCCACGTCAGTGCTAGCCGGTCAAAATTGACAAGATGGATTGAATTGGCACAAATGCAAAATGTTTATGACTAACTTGGAAAAATTGCAATAGGTTTAGGACTATTTTGGTAATTTTCCCAATTAATTTAAATAACTTCACTATATGAATTCTTATCGAAGCATATTTTAATGAATTAACATGAAATCTAAATGACACGTGTGCTTTGCAACCTATATACGATTCTAACGACAAGAAGTAGGATTAATTATGAAGTAAACCCTATTATTTAAACATGACTGAGTCTATTCTTTGTGCTTTTCTTTTTAATAAATAAGGGACTATATGTAACGGAGGAAAGGCAATTATTAGTCCTATGACATGACCCTAAACATATGATTACTAAATGATAGGGATATTATAAAACTATTAACGCTTTATAAGACTAATTCTAATGACGAGCAAAAGAAATATGACCTAATCTAATAGACATGCAATACTAATTCTATCCATATGGTATTTTTGAGATTTTCTTTTTAAGTTAAGATAGGAAACTCACTTAAAGTGTATGACGACTTCACTTAAATTTGGAAATAATATATATTAAATCCTAATCTAAGTTAGGTCATTTCCTAATTACTACATGGTTCCCACAATAAGCAATTCTATATTAGGAAATTAAATAATTGAATGCAATTATATTATTATTATTATTATTATTATTATTATTATTATTATTATTATTATTATTATTATTATTATTATTATTATTATTATTATTATTATTATTATTATTATTATTATTATTATTATTATTATTATTATTATTATTATTATTATTATTATTATTATTATTATTATTTTCACAATATAATTGTTTCTTAAATAATGAAATGCAATACTCACCTAGTACAACATTTACAATAACCTTGAATAGGAAACAAAGGTAATTAGGGATTCAATTTTAGATTTTAAAGATCAAAAACCCAATTTATGCACGGCTTGATATGGGAAATTTCCTACTTAGGGATCACCTAAAATTGGGAAAAGTACTTAAAAGGTTTTATACATATTTTATTTGTATTAATTTAGTTTTAAACTTTTTAATTTGGCCAATTTAGTTATAAATTTTTTGTATTTGTGTCAATTCAAATTATTCGGCCATTTTTAATCAAAAAAGTTTGACGTGGATTCCAAGTAGACTAGTCGATGTTGACATAAACAATCATATTACAGGTAAAACAACCATAATATAGGTAATAAGGTTCTATTACATTCCTATAATTTGATGACTAGAAGAATGAGAGTGCAAACATTTAAATCAAGCGGTGTAATTCCTAATGAGATCGAGTCGGAGCCAACATACTATTGTTGTCTTCAATCACCAATTCTTATGGCGAAAACAAAGAAAAATGTAGGAAGAAGGTTCCATGGATGTGCTAAGTTTGATGGTTTAGGATGCTGTGATTTCTTCATGTGGGTTGACTTGAAGATACCATATAAAGCAAGGGACATTATAGTTGACTTCCTTGAAAGAAATCAAGCATTATGTAAATCTAGCCAATAGAAGCATGATGAGGTCGATGTGAGCTCAATGCTAGTTGAAATCAAGATTCAAAGAACAAAGCATATACATTTAAAGGAGGAGCTCGCATGAGTGAAGAAAGAATAGATGCTACATCAATTGTGTCACGCCCCAATCCTTGGGCACGCACACATCCTTCTCTCGGTCGATTTTAATAAGCGATATCCCAAGACTATATATCGCCGACCCTTTTATTTATTAAGCACATGCGGAAGCAATTATAAATCCACAGACAATAAAACAATGGGATAGAAAAGCAGGCTATATTGTTCATATTGAAATTTACAACCAAACCTTTATACATGGCATTAGACAGAGCACTTCACAAACTATTCGCAACTTCAGAGTCTCACTCTATCTACATATATACAAAAGGGTTCACAAAGAGATGGGATTTCAATCCTCGTCTAAGTCATACTCAGGATCATCCTGATCCTCCTCTGATTCCTCTTCACTCAGATCATTTTCTTCCTCAATTTCACCTCAGAGTTCTCCTTCACAAATTCCTCCTCCTCAACTCCTCGTTGGGATCCTGAAATGTTTTCCCCAAACTGGGATGAGACTACGTCTCAGCGAGTTCTACCCCACTAAGCCCGATTAGTAAACTATTATACTATAGGCTGCCTAAACACGCATAGGGCAGATGACTTATCTTGGCCTCAGATTCCACCTGCATATTAGCACAGTTCACAATAGGCACTTAAGTAATCACATCACAGATCGAAGCATCGATCAAATCGATCTAGTCACAAGACCACTCATGGTCATTTCCAATCAGTCAATCAATTCACAATATCAAATCAAAGCAATGATCAATCGACCTAGTCAATTACATGTCAGTCGGACCATTTCCAGGTCAAATCACTTCTCATTATAAAACCTCCATTTGCATTCTTGGTCACAAAGCTACAGTAATGCTTTCGGGCATTTATTCACCAAGGTGATGCACAATAAACACTTTATGTGCATGCTCTTAGGCATCCCAATTAGCCTTAGCCACACGGGCACGATACTCGACACATGGAAATACGGCCACGCAGGCACGATCTACGCCATACAGGCATGATCTACACCACACAGGCATGATTGCCACACAGGAATGATCAACTATCGCCATACAGCATGATCAACTATTGCCACACATCATGATCAATTATCGCCACACAAGCATGATCAACTATTGCCACACAGCATGATCAACTATCGTCACACAGGCATGATCAATATTCAACAATTTACGTTCATTCTCTAAGGCATCCTACATGCCAAAGCGATGTAATAATCGCCGAGCCACATCACACATCATTTCTTTTCATCTTTTATCATCATTGATAAAATATCGTGCATTAGTACACGATTGGCCTTAGCCAAAATATAATGATTTCGATTCCACAATTCCCACCATTATTAGCGTCCACCAAAACGCTTTTGGTGCTATCAACCGACACCCGGTTATTTTCCAATTAATTATCCAAATTAATTAACCCATGAAAATAATCTTGTAATCACAATTAATTCACTTCAGCACAAAATAAAGCTCAATTAAATAAATGGACTGCACCCCGACGATCAACACGAAAGTTTGGTCGTTGGCCATCAAATTCTTAATTTCCGAAAAATAATTAATTAATTAATTAATTTCGAAAATTAATTAATAATTATTAAAAATTCCATTTAGCTCAAAATAAAGCCAATTTAAATAAATAGGCTGCACCACGATCATCAGCATAATATTCCCATCACTGACCATCTCAACCTTAATTTCCGAAAAATAAATAATTAAATAATTAATTCCGAAAATTAAACAATTAACATTAAAAATTCAATTTAGCTCAAAATAAAGCCCGATTAAATAAACAGAATTCACCACGATCATCAGCATAATATTCTGGTCACTGGCCACCCCACTTGAATTTTCAGAAAATAAATAATTATTTAATTTAATTCCGAAAATTAATATTTAAATACTAAAAATTCCACTTAGGCCCAAATTGCCAAATTGAAGCCTGATTAGGGGTTGGAAAAATTCCAAGACACTTCCAATAATTAGTAGACCTTGTCTACTAACTAATTGCGTAATCAATTTATCTAATTCGCATCACAATTGACTAATAATTACTAATTTATTCTAATCTAACAACCTAATTATAATTAATTAAAACTAAACCAACCTTAAGCATAATTAGTCAACAAATCCGGGATTAGTGAGATTACTCACCAAATCGCGCGCAAATCGGATCAATCCGACGGGGGCGACGCGAGGAACAACAAACTCCCAAGCGGGCCTCAGGTTCAGGGCCCGGAAACGGCCCAAAATGGCCTTGAACAGGGCTGGAAACCCACTTTTCTAGCCATTGTTCTTGGCTGGATGAAGCTCGTCCGGCGGCTAGGGCGGCAAGAGGAGGCCGGCGGAGAGCAAGGGGGATGCCAGGGAAGTTCGGCGGGGTTGAACGGCGGCCGGAGGTGGCCGAACAAGGCTGGACGGAGGTTGGGCAATGGCTGGGTCGCGCGGGGAATGCCTGGAGCGAGGGACGGGGCTGGCGGCGCACGGCGGCGAGCGGCGTGCGCACGGGCGCGGGCGCGGGCGCGGGCGTTGTCGCGACCTAAATTTTCAGGGCAATCCTAAAGTTTAGGTTAATGGATTACTAAGTCCAAAAACTTGGCATGGACCCTCCTAAGTCCTACCAATCGCGACTTGATAGAAATTAACTCATTTAAACATGCAATTTCAATTCAATTTGGAGTCGCCACTAACAATTAGGGTTGATTAGAAACCCAAATAAAGTATGGGAGAATACTTTATTTTTACGAACCAGAGATTCAATAAGTCCGGGGACATGATTACGCTAGATTAGTCTAACGCCATTTTGGTACCTTTTATTTTAATTTCAAAAATATTTAGCAGACAATGTTAATTAATTTTAACCTAAACTACTAACATGCAAATGGTGGTCATGTAGGTGCACAATCAATAAAATAACATTCAAATAAATATATAAATAAATGCTAATAAAATGCATGTCCTAAGCATGATTTCTAAGTGACAAGGACACCTACTTTTCTTTTTCTTTTAAAAAAATATTAATTATGTGCAATCTTAATTTAAATTTGATATGCATGAGTTTTACTTTAATTACACATGAGATGCAATTCATGTGACATAATTTAAATCATTACAATATGTATGATATGAGATGTATGACGTCGTAATTCTATATGCATGTTCTTTTTTATGATTTTTTAATGAATTTTTTTATTACACATATGCAACCTACACTAACAATGATGACATGAAATGAGATTGATTATGAGCTAACCTATTAACTAACCAAATAAAAGACTTTTGTGTTTTCTTTTTCAAATGACTTAGTAATTTTTATTAAAAAGAAAGTAACGTAATGATACAATATTAATTTTTTTGGCATATATATATATATATATTAAAAAAACTACATAATGAGAATGTTAAAACATTAACTTATAACCCACTAATTAAAACGCAATATGTAATGTGCACATTATGAAATCTATATAACTTAAATAACATTTTTTTTTTTGTTTTGGTTTTATTAAAGGAAAATCATCCTAATTCTACATGAATCTTAGAAAAAACATAGAATGCGAAGTTTTAAATATGAAATGCATATGGACCTAAATATCTAAATTCTAGATATAACATTTGATGCATGATATGTGATGAGCAATTAATAATAACACGCTAAAATAAAAATCCATCCATGTAAATCAATGACATTGGAATATGAATCAATGATGCAAAGTAATTCATGAATTTCGCCATAAAAAGTCGAAATAATAAAAAATCTAACCCGACGTCTTGCAGGTCAAAATTTTTGATTATCATAACTTAATATGACAAATTTCCTAATGATCAAAGCAAATCAATGTTAGAGTAAAAAACTATGAGCCCGAACACTCGAACCAAATTTAGCCTAAAAATTTTACCTAGCTCGGAAAAATTATCTCCAAGATGGAAACCGGCGAGGAATGATGCCAAGTTCACCCTTCTCAAGCCTCAAGTGACCTGCACAAAGAAAATGATACCAACAGTACTAAACTTGCTGGACAACTTCGGATGAAGGTTGGTTGGCGTCGGAGCGGGCCAAAATCGGAGCTCCGGTGAGGGCGAGCGGCAGCAGCAGCAGCAGGGAGGTGCGGCGTCGATGACCGGTGAATAGCAGGGTCGCAGGTCGCAGCAATGGTGGCTCGGGCTAAGGCGCAATGTCAGCGTCGCGAGGGGAGGACACGAGCGGCGGACGGCGTCGGGATGCACGGATTGGGAGCAGGAGCTCCGGTGTTGGGGACTCGGGCGGCGCGGCTGTCGGTTGCTGCTGGCCGGGGCAGCAAGCGGCGTGGGTCGGGAGCGGGTGGCGGACGGAATTGGAGGAGCGGCGGTGGTTGACGGCTCGCCTGGGCCAAGACTCGGGTGGAGGTGCGGTAGGCGCGACCGACTCTCGGAGAGATGCTGGTGTTGCGATCTGCAGCGGTAGGGAGTGTTGTGGGTTAGCTTTGTTCGCAACGTCAGGTCACTGGTCGGGGATCACGCTGGCCGGATCTAGCTGCAGGAGGCGTCGGCTTCTGGCGAGATGTGCGGACGAGTGGCAAGGCAATGCAGGAGCCGCTCCAGCGTCGGACTTCTCGGTCAGCGATCGGTGGACGTTTACTCGGCAGCGGGGGTCGTCGAGTGGTGGGGAAGAGAGTTGGCGAGCGGGGCAATCGGCAATAGGGGTTCGGCGAGGGGAAGGCTCACCGAAGAAGAGGAACAGTCCTTTTTTTTTTTTTTTTCTCTCTCCCACTCTCACATGTCACTCTCACGTCTCCTTTCCCTCTGCCCCTTTTTGACTTTCTTCCACTTTTTCACTTCTTTTTCTCTTTCGTCCACTGCACTCTTCTCTCTCTCTCTCTCTCTCTCTCTCTCTCTCTACAGAAGCAAGACTTCTCTTGACTTTTTTTTTTCGACCCCCACGAAAGGTGAAGAGCAGCCCCCTATTTATAAAGCGAAAACTTGAGTTCGTTTCGCCCGTGGAGATTTTCGCTCAACCTCTCGCTGGTGGAGATTTTCGCTCAACCTCTCAACAACAAAGTGGCTCCAAAATCACACGGTTGAGTTTTTGAATTCAATTTTTCAAATTTTTTTTTATAAAAATTTTCCTCTAATCAAAGATTATTTTCTATTTCTATTTTTTTTAATTAGGTGTCAACAGCTGCCCCTCTTTGAAGGGAAGCTCATAGAGGTTTCCTTCAAAGATAAATGACACCTAAATTTAAACCATGCAAAATGAATATACAAATGCTAATTGTAATTACCTTTTTTTTTTTTATAAAGAAATTGACTCAAATAAATGCAATGTCATGCAATAAAGAATGCCATGTAAATGCAATGATTTGGTCAAGACATATATTTCAATGTGTCTATGCTCAATGAAATACAAATGCAAAATGAATGCAAAATGAATATGGAATGTATATGCAAATGTTAATGACCTCTTTTTCAAATAAATTTAATTCTTTTTGAAATGCAAGGTCATGCAATAATGCAATGTAAATGCAATGATTTTATCGAGAGCATATATTTCTATGTCTCCATGCTTAATGAAATGCAAATGCAAAGAAAAACACGTACCTGTCATACTTATCTGGAGATTCAGAAAAGTATTATTAGGCGTGAAATGATTCCTATAAGACCTGACCAACATCTGGAAATCTCTTCAGATAATTGAAAGGCTCAAAGTCTTTAGAGATCTAGAACTCTCATTAGATCCTAAGCACTTGGAAATCACATTCAGATGTTTGAAAATACAAATACTTGGAAGTCACATCAAGCATTTAAAGATTCTAATTCTGGAATTCATGCTGGACATTTGAAAACATTTACTAAACATTTGGAAATCACATTAGACGTTTGGAAAGACAAACACTTGGTATCACATCAAGCGTTTAAGGGTTCAAATATCTGGGGTTTTTACTAAACATCTGGAAGTCACATCAGACGTTTGGAAAGACAAACACTTGGTATCACATCAAGTGTTTAAAGATTCAAACATCTGGAACTCAAACTAGACATTTGAAAACATTTTATAAATGGGTACTTGGAATTCTCATCAAGCACCAAGATGACTGAACAAACTCAGGGTTTCAAAGATAATTTTTTGGTCTTTGAGGAAAAATTCAATGAAGGTCCATGCATGATGGCTTTATCAAGCTTCTACTGGAAAAATTATCACAAGGACAATTTTAAGTTATAGTGTGAATCTCTTGAACATGCTAAATGACACTTTTGGTGTGAAAAAGGCTTTTTCACTCGCTCTCATTTAGAAGGGGTTATTTGTCCCGACCATTGATGCGGGAATATATCACTCAATGTTATCATCATCTTGTCGACAAGAGTTCGAATCTTCTTGCAAGCAGTACGACCTTACCAATCTGAGAGGTCTTTGACAAGGATTGTAACGTGGGTTTGGTCAATGGCTTAGCAAAAGGGACTCTTTGAGTCAAGGCTATTGAAAGAAACATTCTGTAATCATCTCCGGGTTTACAAGTCAAGAACCCTGCAAAATGAGAAAGAAATAATCTTGCTCGCACTTCTTCGAGCAATGCTTAAAACATATGAATTCCTATGTTAATTCAAGTGCCATAATCTGAAGAGACTTTGTAAGGGACATAACATAGGCTGGGTTCATGGGTTGAGAAACGAAATGATCGTTAGGCTCAAAGATGTTTGTAATGGGTAAGAGTTAGTGATCATCTTAACATTACCACCAGTTTTCTTCGCCACGGATCGTTTTCTTGACAAATTTCTTTATTGGCTCAAGAGTTTATCGCTGATGCCAATGATTATTCAACTGGAGATCTTTTCTCAACATCATTTTCTTTTAAAACCATTTTCTTTGATGATGGGCATTGATCAGGCACACTGCTTTTTTTTATGCCCCCTAATTCATCAGTCATTTCTCTCTTCTTTTCACGGGCATTGGCCTTGCTTTTACCAGGCACACTACTTTTTCATGCCCTTTAGTTCTATTTTGATTTCAGATCTTGCGCACAATGCATGTGTCAAGTATATTTTAAATGACACTCGAACCTTCAAAGGTCTTCATCTGTCTCTTGCCTTGCCCCAGTGTGGGGGATGATCACCAACTGGGTTTAAAGAAATGAAATTGCAGGTTCAAGTGGGCTATGCAAAGGATATAAGTGTGTAGGATAGTGAAAGAAACGCTCTTCGTCATCCTAAGGCACTTAAATTACCACATGAATTTAATGTAATAGCATGACTTGAAGATTGATGCAAGTGAGAGCAAGAAAATTTCCATTCATTTCACTCTCCTTCAATGTCAACTTACCTCCATTTGCCCCGATGTGGGGTGGTTCTTGACAGGGGTAGTATGAAAGAAATTCTTCAAGTATTTGGGATCAAAGAGGAGTTAAACAAGGGTTCACTGGTAGAGAAATGAACTGCCCCTCGTCATTTTAGTTGTCGTACTTCTTGCAAGAAAACCCTTCACCTTGAAACACAAAATGTTTTCATACTCACCTCACAATGTATAGACAGGGGACTGTGTATGGGATTTAGGCTTGCCTTTCACACCTCATTTAGCATCATTTAACATGTTCAAGTAATTCAACATCCTTCACTGAATTATCCATTTTGATAAATTTCAAGTGGAATTGGTGAATTGCTCAATATAATGTGAAAGCATTCTATAATGATAGAAATGCCATGCTCTATTCTAGCACATCAAATCATAAAGTCAAAACTGTTAAATGTTTGTGTCTTGCCCCTCTTTGCAAGAGAGCTCATAGAGGTTCCTTAAATGTGCGTAGGGCTGCACCTGAAACATAAAGCAAATAATTAAAAGAAACAAATAGAGTAAATTGGATGCATGCTGGAAAATTATTTTATTTTGAAAAAAAAATTTCAAGGGAACATGAAGAAGCCCAACCTTCAGAATTAGCTCATTGCTATTTTCTTTTTGGTAGGATTTCATCACAGGGCTAGTTTGGTATACTTCAACATGCCCTTAAAACATGAAAAATCTCCATGTATTTTATTGGATGAAAAACAAATTACATTATTGAAATAAGGGAAATCCTAGAATTGAAAATGCAAATATGCAAATATGGAAAGCAATAAAGACTCCTACGTAGAGGAGTGTGCAAATAATTAAAATTCTTCTACTCTCGAGCTTTGTCGATGAACAATTCAGTCAATCCTTCAAGTGTGTCATCTAAGCTCTCAATCTTTGGAAGTGCGGGATCATCTATGCCACCCCATCCATCTGGGATGATATCCCGTGGGTCGAAGTAGGAGCTGGAAGAAGCTGAATACTTTACATAGTAATCGAATTTGCCACTTGGTTGCCCTAGGGTGTCCATCACTTCTGCTTCCTCATGCATCATCTGAAACATGGTGGGCTCAGTATCAAAATTGAAAATGGCATTCACAGCTTCTGGGTGGTCAGGGAGTGGGTTATTCTAGATGTTCGGCTGTGCATCGCGGAATGAGACCACCTTGGCATCCAAAAGATTTTGGATTTTATGTTGCAGCGTATAGCAATCGTCAACAGAATGCCCTACCTCCCCCATATGGTAAGCACATGTCTTGGAAGAATCATAGTTGGGGAAATGCTCGGGATTAGGTCGCTTAGGCTCCTTAGCGAGTAATCCTTTCTTATGAAGGGTTGGCAAGATCTTTGACAATGGCTTAGGAAGAGGCGTAAATTGACGCTTGGAAGAGTTCTTCTGCTGGCCAAAGAATGGTCGTGCTCCTCCCTGATGGGTGTTTGGGGTAGGGCGAGGTGGTTGCACATAAGCTGCATTAACCTCCGTTACAAGTTCTTTATCCTTCTTGGTTGAGATTCTCCCATATGAGCTGGTTTGATCAGACACCCATCCATTACACAATGCTACTTCAATTCGCTCGCCAACAGGGATTAGCTGATTGAATGACTTGGCAGTCGATCCCAACATTCGATTTCGATACTCAGGTGGGAGTGTCTTCATGAATAAATCCATAAGCTCTTTTTCTGTCGGCTCTGGAGTAATTTGAGCGGCTACAGTCCTCCATCTCGTGATGTATGCCTTGAAAGATTCTGTCCTCTTCTTCTCGGTGCGAAGTAAATCCTCTCGAGATGGAGTGACATCAATATTATACTTATATTGCTTGAAGAAGGCATCTGTCAAATCCTCCCAAGTCTTCAGCAGATTAATCTTTTTCATGATGTACCATTGCAGCGACGGTCTTGTCAGGCTTGCTTGAAATTGTTGGATCATCAAGGGGATGTTATCAACATATTGGGTCATCCTGACCACATAAGTCTGCAGATGGATCTTTGGGCAAGAGGTGCCATCATACTTTTCAAAATATGGCATTTTGAACTTCTTTGGCATCTTCATCTTTGCATAATGAGACAGATCAGTTGGGTCTTGGGTAAACGAACCCTGCAGCTGCTTAAGTTTCTCCTCGATTTTTATCAAGCGTTTTTCCTGCTCAGTTTTTGGTACAGCTGAAGGTATTACTTGTACCTCATCATCAACAACAATTTGAGGCTCGTCAGTAATTTTAACCCTGGAGGCATCATCAGAGGATGATGGATCAACTGTGGATGTGTTCTTGCCTTTATCCCTCGAATCAGCCATGGGAGCATGTTGTGGTAACACCACTTCAACTTGCGGAGCTGGTGGGACAGTGTTTGCTTGGAGAGAGTCGATTTGCTTAGAGAGCCGCTCAAGAACATTCAGGACTTGCTTCATCTCCGATTCAAGGGTAGCAACGCGAGCTTGTTCAGCAACACGTGTTTGTTCAGTGTTATCGGCCATTGTTGCTCTAGAACGAGTACGAATTGGCGATCTTAAGTGAGCCGTGTTGTCACCTGTCAATATAAAATAATACAGTAAGTATCATAACAAATGAGATTGGTCCATGACAACGGTCAATCGCTTATTTTATTAAGTGAAATCAAATTCCAAAGACATCAACTTAAAATGTTAAAATAACTCCCTAGGAAATTAAATTCCTAAAACATCAATCTAAGAAATTGAAATAACATCATAAAGCCAGAATTAAACTCCTAAATCTAGCGACTCTTTTCTATATACAATTGGGAGATCACAGTCTTTCGAAGCTTCTTGTTATGTCGAACCAACTCAGAAATACGAGCTTCTTTCCTTTCCACCGTTTCTTCAAGATTTTCAATTTGTGCTTTACGAGTGGGCTTCATGGTCACTTCAGGTATCATGGGAAGTAGAACTTGAGGGATCTCGTGATGATGGATATAATAATCCGAGGCATGAAAAATCCTCTCATTTCCTTTCAATCTTCTAGGCACCATTATCTTTTCCGGATGGCATTCCTTCCATGCATTTTCAAGATGCTCGATCTCATTGACGTATTTGTGATCCTTGCGCACAAAGAGGGCTTGAAATAGATCCATTCGGAGAGGAGGTGGGATATCTTGGAGCATTCGATACTAGCGGGCCACTCTATAAGGATAGTAAGATGTTGCACCAGTAATTCCCATCAGTGGAATTGGATTATCTGTCTTGTGAGAGAAACGAGCCACGCTAACATGGAACCATTTAGCATACCATAGGAAGCCCTTGAGATCTGGATCTTTAAGAAAAGTCACCCAATCGGAAAATGATTTTCCGGTATATTTTTTTTCTAAGATTGAAAATCTTTTTATTCGGTGATCAATTTCACCTCGACGCATAAAATGACCAAACTCCTTCATGTGAGAAAGAAACCAAATCTGTAAATGCTCAGGAGAGGCATTAATAATTTTTTCTCCATTTTGTTTAAAACGGTTGAGGGATAAAAATGTCTCAGCTAAGATCATGTTTATAAAATTCATGCCAGCACATGCTTGTCTGACCACCCATGCAATTGAAGGATCAATAGCATTTCTTCGATGAGGAAATATTATAAGTCTAAAGAATGCTAAGATGAATATCCTACCCTTTTGGCGCATTGAAGATTGATTTAAAAAATGATTAGCCAAAAAGGAGAAAGGGCATGCATTACAATTAGCTTTCAAAACTTTCTTAACCTCATTAGTTTTAATTCTTAGAAATTGAGATAAAATTGATGTGGGTTGCATACCAAGAGGTGGCCTAACAAGCTCAGTCTCAAGGGGCATTCCTATGATGACGCTATACTCTTCCAGTGTTAGAGTTAGCTCATTCTTTCCAAAAATAAATGTAGCCGTCTCGGGACACCAAAAGTGCGATATAGCTTGCAAAACACCACTATGGACTTCGATATCCAAAAGGGGGATGAGCCGTCCCAGTATCGACTCCACATAATCTTGACCTTCTTTACTTAAATTGTTCCACCACCCTCTGAGCTCAATCTTGGGAGTTGGAATGAATTGAACATCAGATCTCCCCATTGCATATAAAATAAGACCGATGATGAAACCTATTGTCATGGACCAACGAAATTGCAATAAATAAATTGCGATGAATTTAAATAACTTACTTTCACTGGAAATAGATGACAATCAAATAGACACACGCATGAAAAGTGAGGCTCGATTTCTGTCTAGACGGCTTAACAAAGTGGAGCTAAGAGGATGATCGACCGTTGCGGTCTCGCATTAACGTGTCAAGTCCTCCTAACCCCGGCTCAGTCGAATGGAATGTCTAATATCACGCAGTCTCGCGGATATGGACAAACACATTCGACACCATGAAGAACTTTCGGGGAAGAGAAGGTCAACCTCTATATAGCAGTCTCGCTTTAGAGGAAGTATCATTCTCAACACCATCCTAAGAATCCTATCACAACTCAGGTCCGGCAGCAGGTTGTGTGTGCAATAGTGTAGTGCTAAAAACAATAAAACATACACAATAGTTTAATTGCAAACAACACTTCTATAGTTCAACCATTCATCCTTAACTCCAACCTGCAAAACAAGGGTTAGCAAAGACTACTCCCCTTATACCTCCCATCTGCAAAAACATTTAACACTTCATGTTAGGAGTGTACCTTGTTTCCATGCTGCCAAACAAAATAATTTTCTTAAAATAAAACAGGCCTATGTCCACTATGAGTTTTAACTCTGTCTCCAGCGGAGTCGCCAAGCTGTTGCTACCTAAATTTTCAGGGCAATCATAAACTTTAGGTTAATGGATTACTAAGTCCGAAAACTTGGCACGGACCCTCCTAAGTCCTACCAATCGCGACTTGATAGAAATTAACTCATTTAAACATGCAATTTCAATTCAATTTGGAGTCGCCACTAACCAATTAGGGTTGATTAGAAACCCAAATAAAGTATGGGAGAATACTTTATTTTTACGAACCAGAAATTCAATAAGTCCGAGGACATGATTACGCTAGATTAGTCTAACGCCCACAACATGCTTTCATGGAGTTATTCTCGAATAAATCGATTGAGGCTGAGAACTCGCTTAGGGTTTTGATGGTGGCTTAGGTTTTATAGCAACATGTTTTCAAAGGGCTGTAAGAGCATGAGATGACTGAGGTTGAAAATTGGCGTGGGGTTGTGATGGTGGCTTTGGCTTTATAATAATATGCTTTTGAGAAACTATTTTAGAGCAAGATGACTAAGGTTGGGAACTCGCCTAGGGTTGTCATGGTGCTTTCGCTTTATAGCAACATGCTTTTGAGGCCAATCCTACCAACTATTCCGGTCTAATTTCCGGAAAATAATAATTAATTAAATAATTACGAAAATTAATTATTAAATACCAATAAATAACAAAGATGCACACTTGAGCTGGAAAAGCCTCATTAAAAGCCGAGATGGGCCCAAAAATTTTTCGAACCTGTCTAATTAAATACTATAACCTATCTACTTGCTAAGAGCATTAATCTAATCACCTAACATGCATCAAGGATTAACTAAATCACTAATCTATTCTAACTAACCACCTAAAATATACTTAACTTAAACTAATCAACCCATAAGCATCATTAGCTTACTAAGTAGGGATTAATGAGTTAAACTCACTTGATTGACGAGCTAGTTGAATCAAAATGATGGTGAGGCGGACAAGGTTGATAAACTTCAAAGTGGGTGCGCTTTTTGAGGTTCGGAAGGGCACCAAGACGAGCCAAACAGTACTAGAAATACCCACGGGCTTCGGTTCTATTCGATGGTCGAAGGAGCTGCTCCGGTGACTGGTTAAGCTGGAAACGGGTAGGGTGAGGCGGACAGGGTTGTTGCGGGCTTCCGGCGGCTTGACGGGCGACTAGGCGGCTTCGACAATAGCGTATGGCAGCTGATGAAGCTGGACGAGGCCTTTGGATGCGTGAACAAGTAGGGATGACGGCCAGAGTTGGGCGAGCAAGCAGGAGGCACAGCTGGCAAGCGAGCAACGTGATGGCAATTGTTCGGGCTCCGGTGGGCTTTGACGGTGGAGGGGAGCTTGGCTGCTCAGTTTCCTGGGTTTTTTAGAGGCTTCAAGAAGCTAGAATGGGGGTGGTCGACAAGTGAGGGAAGGAAGAAGGCGGGGGGGACCGGCTGCCTCTTGGAGGGGGCCACTTGGTCTCCTCTCTATCCTTTGTCTCCTTAGAAGGCCCCACCAATGTCCAGCTGGTTTCCTCTGCAATTTCCAGCTCCAAATCTTCCTTTAGAAGCTTTGGAAGTGGTCCACAAGTTGTGTCCAAGAGGGGCTACGAGTTTGCACAATATTTCCCTTAATTGGAATTCAATTCCTTTTTGAATAAACTCAAATCGGCTCCCATAAATTCCATTATTGAACTCACAATCAAATTGACATTTTTATTGCCAATAAATCCTAATTGCATCCCAATTTTGCGATAAAAAACGGTCCTCTGAATTTCCTGGTCGAAAATGGCCTTATATTGACTTTTCACCAAAAATCTCGATTTGAAGAAAAATCTTCGGAGGATGAGTCAACGTTCCTAAAATGACTTGTGACATGATAGAACTTTCAATATCTGAAATCGGATTCAAATTCACGGTTAATTTCAATTTGGCGTGATTTTAGTGTAACTTAGGCTACCGGGTAGTTTTCAGAAATTTTTAATGCAAATGACCCGTGGTCGATTTTTTCAAGCCACTATGAACCTCTTTGACACATTGGTGACTCTCGGTGGTTATGAAAATCTCGAGATTTCAAATACGAACACAGGGTATCAAAACAACAGAAAAATTAGTTTAGTGCCGATCAACGAGAATTTTGCAATTTGGTGAAATTACCTACGTTTAGTCACACATCTCAATCGAACCAACCTATCTTTGATCTCTAATCGATTTTTAACTGTGCTGTAATAATCTCTGCAGATGAGCACAATCGAGTAGTCGATTTTTGGTCGAATTCTTAAGTCTATTGCATTAAAATTTCTTATCTAGATAGTCTAGTTATCTCATGAGTGATTATATATGAGAATAATACTATATGTGCGTTGATGAAATGCCCAATTTATTAAATTGAAAACAGGACTGAAATTCAAGATGTTACAACTCTTCCCTCTTATAAAAATTTCGTCCTCGAAATTTAAACCATAACAATACTTTAAGCAAAAAGGTGGGGGTACAATTGTCTCACCGACTCTTCATTCTCCTAGGTTGCTCCTTCAGTACAATGGTGTTGCTAGACCACTTTGATCAACGGGATGATTTTGGTGCGTAGAACTTGCTCTTTTTGATCCACAATTTGAACCAGGCTTTTAACGTATGACACTTTGTTCATCCACGTTCAATTTTTCAAAATTAAGCACGTGGGTCACGTCAGGCTCATACTTCCTCAACATCGACACGTGAAAGATGTCATGCACTTGCGCTAGTCTCGGCGGTAATGTAAGACGATATGCTAGGATCTTAATTCTCTTTAGAATTTCAAATGGACCTACGTATCTCGAACTCAGTTTTCCTTTCTTGCCGAAGTGCGAAGTACCCCTCATAGGTGACACCTTCAGAAAAATGTGATCACCAACTTGGAATTCCAATGGTCTTTGGTGCTTATTTGCGTAGCTCTTCTAGCGACTCTAAGCGGTCTTTAGTCTACCTCTAATAACTGCAACTGCATCCATTGACTGTCGAATCAATTATGGGCTTGTAATATTTCTTTCCCTTACTTCATCCCAACACATTGGCGTTCTGCACGCCCTGCCATAAAATGCTTCGAAAGGAGCCATCTGAATGATGTATTGGTAGTTGTTATTGTAGGCAAACTCGACCAGATGAAGTTGTTCCTCTCAACTTCCCTTGAAATCCAGTACGCAAACTCGCAGCATGTCTTCGAGGGTTTGGATCGTCCTCTCAGACTGGCCATCCGTCTAAGGATGATATGCCGTACTATACTGTAGCTTCGTTCCTAATGCGGCTTGCAAACTCTTCTAGAAAGCAGCTGTGAACCTCGGGTCTTGGTATGAGGTAATCGTTACTGGCACTTCATGTAGACGGACGATCTGACATATGTACAACTTTGCATGCCTATCTAAGTCTAGATCCTTTTGTACTGCAATGAAGTGAGCCAACTTTATTAGTTTGTTGACCACTATCCAAATGGAATCATTACCTCTCTGACTCCTCGGTAAGCCTGTCACAAAATCTATCATGATATGCTCCCATTTCCACTCTGGGATCTTGAGAGGTTGCAGAAATCCTCCCGGCTTACAATGTTGTGCCTTCACTTGCTAACACGTCAGACACTTGGCAACATGCTTGGTGATATCCGCCTTCATACCAGTTGTGACCTTCTCTCGGGGGGAGGGAACAGGTTTAAGGGTATTGCCTAAAGGACGAGCTTAAGATCCATGATTAGGCGAAAGCTCTCACAAGCCCATACCCTGCGTGACGTTGGAATATTCTTGAAAATTTTGCAAAAAAGAGTCGCCACTAGCCTATTAGGGTCAGCTAGAAACCAAGTGAGGTATAAGAGTGTACCTCACTTCTTACACAACCAGAGAATCTAGGGTCGGGGACTTGATTACACTAATTGACCAATTCATGCCATTTCGGTACCCAAGCTTATTCATTTTAGAAAAATGATTTTTGTTAGACAGTTTGGATTGATTTTATACCTATACACTAACATGTGAGGTGATTATGCGGGTGTGAAGTCATTAAAGTAATAATTATAACTACCAACATCTTAATTGCAGTAAAATTAAACACGTGCAATTAAATATTCGCAAACGTAATTAAATATGCAATATAATCAAAATATGAGCAAATAAAGGCTTAATTACACTTAAAAGACAAGATATGACAATTCCTAATCAAACCCTATTTTTTTTTTAATTTTCAAAATTTTTTAATTTTTAATTTTTTTAAATTTAATTATTTTTAAAAAAATTTAAATAATAATTTACAAAAATGGGCGTACTTGGGTCGGGTTTGATCGGTTTCGGCCCGATCGATGCGGGCTTGGCCCAATCGGCTATGACAGGCTCGAGCGGGCCCAAAGTTCCCTTTTATTTTTTATTTTTTATTTTTTTGTTCTTCAATTAGGGCCCAAAGAAAATAAAAAGACTCACCTACTTTTTAAGCCCGCATGAGATCAGCCCATGGAGTTTTCAAGACCCCATACGCGCCATGCCCAAGAAAAATAGGAGCCCGGCTCGATTGACCCACTCGCATGACTTGGTTTCTGCCGAAACCCTACCCGGCCGTGACCCGATGGATGTCCTCATCTTTGTTTGCGGTTGAGGCGGTTGGTGGCGGAACGACAGCGGTGGGCAACGGCGAAGTTACGATGGTGAGTAGCCGTAGAGACAAGTGGAGGTGCAGCAACACGGGTTGAAGATGTTGGGCATAGGTGCAATGATGCCCGCGGCAACGGCTTGGACAGCATTGGGGGCGAGGATGGCGGCTTAGACGCTTCTCAGATGGGAAGCAGGGAGGTAGTGAGCAACCAGAGTCGTGAGTGTTGCAGGGGGTGGGGAGACTGAGAGTGCTAGTATGAACAAAATAAAAGAGTTAGGGAAGAGAATAAGAACACAAGATTTATAGTGGTTCGGCTTAATCCAAACCTACGTCCACTCTCCCACGCTAACAGCCTTCTTGGCTGGATTCCACTATGCAATCAACAAGAGATTACAACTTCGAGTGCAAACACTTAGTAGTAGATCACACTATCTCACAAAGTCATTCTTTTGGTATTTCTCTCACGATTACAAACGTTTAAGCTCTCAAGAGACAAGTATATGATCAAAAGTCGCTCAGACTTTGGAATTATAAATTCTACGCTCCGTCTCTTACTTGCTCATCGGTCCATGATCTCCTTAAATACTCCTCCACTTCCAAACTACCCGTTGGACAGTATCCCGGAGAATCGTCTTCCAATATACCCATTGGACAGCTCTGTATCTAGAAGATTTGGTAGCCGTTGAGTGACAAAGGTAGAATCCCAAATTGATTCCGATCGCCCATACAAACGAAATCTTGGTTTCCATAAGTAAAGCTTCTTCGTATAGAAAGTTCTTGTCTTCAATCAAATCAATCTTGATGTGGAATCCAAACCAGATCACTAGCCGTTATATGATTGGGCTTGAGTTACGATTCATCGTAACTGGATGTAAAGTCGAGTCGTAGACTTTACAACTGGGTCTCTGTAGACTTTACAATATGAGTCTCGTAGACTTTACAATGGGTCCGTAGACTTTATAATCGGGTCTCGAGTCCGGCAATCTTCGGACTTTGAGTCTTGAGTCGGCAGTCTTTAGACTTTGACACGAAGTCCGGAAATCTTCAGAATATACTTTGGTCATACGTTCGGTCTTACGGTCATCTTCGACTTTGATAATATCCTTTACATGTTCTATCATCTGCATGGTCTATTACTCAACCATCAAACATGTTAGTAGCCTTTGATTTATTTTGTCATCTTCAAAACATCATAAGGGATTTCCCTAACAGAGACAACGACTGGCAGAGGGATTAAGCTGCTGGTGCGGTGGTGCTCGCGACGGCTGGAGGGCGTTGCAAGTTGGCGATGGAGGGTGGAAACGGCGATGGTAGGCGAGGTGTCGGCGTTCGGAGTGGCATCAAGTAGGAGGATGGCGGCTCGGGTATTGCAAGTTGTGTAGCGAGGGGGCTTGGCGACCAACTCGGGCTATTAGCGTCGGGTTGCAACAACGAGGTGAGGCAGACAAGGTCACAAGCAATAGGCTCGAGGTAGGCGTTTCGACATGGCAGAACGGGTAGTGGTGGAGGCGGTTTGGCCAAGATGGGGGCAATGAGTGCAGGGGTTTGGCCCCCTAGTGGTGGAGGGGCTCCTCCTCTCAAGCTCCCCCCCTTTTTTTCTCTGTTTCTCTTTTCTCGTTTTTCTACTTCCTCCCCCGCTCCCTTTGTGCTGCTTCTCTCTCTTCCTCTCTCTTCTGCTCTCCCTAGGGTTTCATATGTGAAGATGGGCCCAGGAGGAAGGGCTGGGCTGGGCCGAGCGAGAGGGAGAGAAGAAGAGAAAGAGGGGTGGGTCGGGCCAAAGCCAAATCAAGCCCAACTCGACCCCCTCAAGCATATTATGACAATTTTTTGTTGTTTTTTCTTTTTATGACAATTTTTTTGGATTTCTTTTTTTTTCTTTTTTTAGCGACTAATTTTGTACTTTTAATACTATTAAGTTTTAAGTAAAATGGTAAAATTTAGGTGTCAATAGCTGCCTCTCTTTGAATGGGAGCTCGAACAAGTTGCATTCAAAGACAAAAGGCACCTCAATTATTTTGGCGATAGAGAGACCTTAGGTGCATAGGCGCATGTCAGGTTGATGGAGAAAACTTAGAGTTGTGAAAGCATGTCTTTTCATAAGAAGGAGAAAGAAATGAGGTCTCATCGTGTAACAACGAATTTTGACTAGGTCGAAAATGCATGATTTGAGGAAAACCAACGAACCTTTGTAGATGACATGGTTTAAGGTTGACCATAAACCTTTTGAAAAATCGCAGTTTAAAGATAGACTCATGAACTTTTTAAAGCGTGGTTTAAGGATAAATCCACAAACCGTGTGGTTTAAAGATAAACTCACCAACCTTGTGATTTAAGGATGACCCACTAACCGTGTGGTTTAAGGATGACCCACCAACCATGTGGTTTAAGGATAAATCGACCAACCTTATGGTTTAAGGATGTCCCACTACTCATGTGGTTTAAGGATAGACCCATGAATCATGTGGTTTAAGGATAGACCCACTAATCATGTGGTTTAAGGATAGATCCCATGAACCGTATGGTTTAAGGAATGACTCACGAACCGTGTGGTTTAAGGATAGACCCATAAACCGTGTGATTTAAGGATAGGCCCACAACCTTGTGGTTTAGACCGGAAAAAGAGTTTCATCGTGTAAAAACGGATTTCGACTGGATAAAGGTCTCACCATGTAAAAACGGATTTCAACTGGATGTGATAGTCTCACCGTGTAAAAACAATTTTCAATCGGATAATAGTCTCATCATGTGCAAATTGATTTCGATTGGGAGGAAGGTCTCATCGTGTACAAATGGGTTTTGATTGGGAGGAAGGTCTCACCATGTACAAACGAGTTTTGACCGGATGATAGTTTCACCATGTACAAACGGGTTTCGACTGGAAGGAAGATCTCACCATGTACAAATGGGTTTCGACTGGAAGGAAGATCTCACCATGTACAAATGGGTTTCGACCGGATGATAGTTTCACCGTGTACAAACGGGTTTTGATTGGAAGGAATGTCTCACTATGTACAAACGGGTTTCAACCGGATGATAGTCTCACCGTGTACAAATGAGTTTTGACTAGAAGGAAGATCTTACCGCGTACAAACGGGTTTCAATCAGATGATAGTCTCACCATGTATAGATGAGTTTCAACCGGATGATAGTCTCACGTGTACAAATGGGTTTCGACCGAATGATAGTCTCACCGTGTACAAACGGGTTTCGACTGGGAGGAAGGTCTCACCATGTGCAAACGGATTCCGACCAGATGATAGTCTCATCGTGTACAAACGGGTTTCGATTGGGAGAAAGGTCTCACCATGTACAAACGGGTTTTGAACGGATCATAGTCTCACCGTGTACAAATGAGTTTCGAACGAATGATAGTCTCATCGTGTACAAACAGGTTTCAACTAGGAGGAAGGTCTCATTGTGTACAAACAAGTTTTGACCGGATGATAGTCTCACTGTGTACAAACGGGTTTCGATTGGAAGGAAGGTCTCACAGTGTATAAACGGGTTTCAATGGGATGATAGTCTCACCGTGTACAAATGGGTTTTGACCGAATGATATTCTCATCATGTACAAACGGTTTTGACTGGAAGGAATGTCTCACCGTGTACAAACGGGTTTCGACTGGAAGGAAGGTCTCACCGTGTATGAACGGGTTTTGACTGTGCGGTTTAGGAAAAACCACCAACCCCGTGGTTTTAAGCATAGATCCACCAACCTCATGGTTTAAGGATGACCTACGAACCGTGCGGTTTAAGAAAAGCCACTAACCTCGTGATTTAAGGATAAACCCACCAACCTTGGAAATAACGTGGTTTAAGGCTAACCATGAACCTTGTAAATGATATGATTTGAGGCTAACCATGAACCTTTGGAAATGGCATGGTTTAAGGCTGACCATGAACCTTTGGTTTTTAGGGAAGCACACGTTAACTCCTTGAAACTGCATGGCTTCACTGAGGAATTATGTCTAACTCAACTTGAGCAAATGCCATTAGAGACATCATCAAGAGACATATTGGCAATATTATAGCATTAATTGAACAAGCTAATCAAGCTAAGTTCGCCTGCTTTTAAAGAAATATTCGATGTTAATCATGTAGCGCAAAATTGTCATCTTGCTTAGGGATGTATCATTAATCATCAAATTCTCTAGGAGTCAAGTTCTTATCAGAACGGCTACAACTTGTGAAAAAGGCTAATTAAGCATGCCAAACTAGAGCTTCTTAGTCAGAAAGGGTTTCTCACACACTTTTGATAAAAGGGTTGCTTGATCCTATCTATTCGCGTGAAAGCAACTGATTGTTGAGGGTATGTCACATAACCTATATCAAAGGTTTTCAGAAACATTCGCGATGAGTACAATCTAATCGATCAAAAAGGTGTTTTGAAAGGACCGCAATATAGGCTTTGTTAGGGCTTACACAAAAGAATTATTGCTTTGAAGTCAATAAATGAACATCTGTCGCTATCTTCATCGGGTTTACAAGCCAAGAACTTGGAAGATGAGACAAGATAGAATTATCTCAACTCCTTCAAGCAGTAGCTTCTATGTGGCATTCTTATTTTCAATTGAACCATAATCAAAAGAGATTTTAGAAGAGGGTTGTAATGTTGGCTCGGGAAAAGCTCGAAAAGCTTAAAATTTTCAAGGGGGTTTTTAAGAGTCAGTGATCATCATGGCATCGTGACCAGGTCACTCGATCTTTTGAAATCAATTGGCTTTTGGAACACAGCACATCTCGAAAGTTCCTTCATTAATCATTTCTGCAATGGAGCTTTACTCATTTTTCTAATTTCCTTTGCACTTGCGATGATTTTTTTTACGTAGGAACTTGGACTTTGATAATTTCTTTTACATAAAATGAAGCCTTTTGGCTCTTTTTCTTGATGGGCATTGGCCTTACTTTTACCAGGCATACTGCTTTTTTATGCCCCATAATTTGTTAGACTTTTCGCTCTTTGAATTTTTGGAGCTCTTATGACTTTCGAGATGCTTTTCATGTTTTCTCGTAAATGCCAATTGTATGTGGTCAATCCTTATACCTTGCACTAGTGAAGGGAGATGATCACCGCTCAGGGTTCAAACATGAATAATCAGGCCAAAATTGGTTAAAGTAATGGGTATCGGTGTTTGAGTAAAGAAGGAAGTGCTCTTCTTCACCTTGGGATGAGTCAAGCTTTGATGAAAATTCCTCTGAAGCTATCACCAGAAGATTGACGCAAGTGAAAGTAGTAGAATCTTTTTCAATCTTTCACTATACAACACGATTGTAATCTCCTATGCTGCCCTAATGTAGGGTCGTTCTCGATAGGGATACTTTGAAGGCTCATCTTTATTTGGCCTAAAGGGGTAGCAAGAGATTAATGCAATGATTGGAATTGATGAAGGAAACGTCTTTATCACTTTGATCTTTACACTCAATTCGAATGAATCCCTTGTCCTAAGAAAATTTTTCTACTTAACTCTCAAAAGTGTTTGAATGACGTGTTTGAAAATTGCTTAGCTTTCTTCGTCCTAAGCACTTCTAGTTTGGCATGATTAACATTCCCTTCTCACTCTATCGAGATCATCTGAGTATATCAATCTCCATAGGGAAATTTGATTCAAAATGAATAATCCACAAAACGAAAAACAATTTTGAGATCAAAAGAATGCTCAAAAAGTTTGTAGAAATTTTTTATTTTCTCAATTATTCCTTTTTTTTGTCTCTAGGAAAGTGCCAAAGGTTCTCTTTTGTAATGGAAATTCTCTCTCTTTTTTTTTTTTTTTTTTTACTTTAACAAAAATTGAGAAGAGGGGTACATACCTGCGGCATGGCGACTCGGTAACTCTATAAAGAATGTAAAAGAATATGTTAGTGCAAAAATCCTTTAGGATTGAAATATTGGAAATGATACATTATTACCCTTCACTTGCTTTTATCCTTTGAGGGCTAACATCTCTTGGATTCACCCTCATGGATATTTGGTAACTTGGCATAACCCTTCACTTGCATTTGTCATTAAGCGTTTGATGTCTTCCTATCAAAGGAAAGAAAGAATCATGTCAGAGACGCTATCAAAATGAGCAATTGGAATTAACACTATTTACCCTTTGCGTGTTTCCATTCTTCAAGTATGAACTTTGTCTGAAGTCATTAGAATTGATTAAAAATGGCTATGTGGCCCTGATTTTATCCATGAAAATCACTTCTTTATTGTATACAATAATTTACAAAATTCAAGCTTTTATCAAATGCTCTTTTGGAAGAAACATTTAATTGACAAACAGCTTGAAAATTTTTATATACAAATCATGAGATGTGTTTTTCAAGATCTTGCTTTGAAAGGAGAGTAGGTGCTCCATGTTTCCACACTTGGGGACATTGTTCTTTAGATGCTTTGCCCCATTTATTGCCCTTATAAGAATGCTCATTCACTTTTGTTGGAACAGTATATAACTTGGCGCCCACAATGTGTCCTTGACAATGGAAAAGAAAATCATGTCAGAATCGGTATCAAAACTTGATAATTGGAATCGATACAATTTACTCTTCCTTTGAATTCACCTCTTTGGATGCTTGGCAACTCCCTTCATTTGTCTCATCATGGAAAGTGAATGAGATCGATGGGCTATATTGGCACCTAAGGCATTTGTGAATAACGAAACTTCCTAGAACGGAATTCAACTTCGTTCCGCCTCTATTGAAAATTGGCGCTGACGAAGCCTCAATGCATGCTTGCTCCTCGAGTTCCATGAGCCCACACTTTTATCATTTAGAAGGGGCCGATGTCGATCTCAAATAAACTCCTCATTCTACCTAAGAAAGCGACCATGCGAAGAGAGGGCCTTAAGCAAAGCTTTCTCGAAATTTATTTTTAAAACATTTTGAAGGTATATGTAAATGTTTGTTTGAAACACTTATGAGTTTTTTTTTTGTTTTTTTTTTTTTTTTTAGAAGGATGATTTTCACAAAATTTGAATTTCCATCATTAAAAAAGTGAGTCGCATAATTTACAAAAGTATCCATTGGGTTCACAATTAAGGCTAAATATGGAAAACATGATTCTTAATGAGAATAAGAACAATGATAAAATACAAGAAACTCTTATATAAATGAGTAACAATCAACTCTTGTCCTAGCTCTAGAATTCATTTCTTTATGTGGTCAAACACAAGAATCTTCAAGAGCATCATGCCTAACCTGCAAAATGACAATGATGTCAGTACATGAATGAGAGAAAATGATCTCTCAATGAGATCACTTCTTACAGCAAAATCGAGGCGACGGTACATGCCCCATTGTTCTTATTATGGGGTTTTAGTATTTCATCAAGATTTTATCATAAGAGAAGACATCATTAAAAAAAAAAAAATGATCCACGACCATCAATCAAATGCCTACTCTTATTCAAAAAGTTTCATGCAAAAGGGGCATTGATTTTTGAAAGATTGATTTTTGATTTCACTCCTGCAAAAATGAAGTGACTTTTGTTTTGAGAAATCTATACACAAAATGAAGAGAATTTGATTGAAAATGCAATTTCAATTTTTGTACCCCAATATATATTGCAACTTAATTTTTTTTTTTTATAAATATGATTTTGAACCCATAATTAGAAATTTAAACACAACCATGTGTTCAACAAAGCCAAATCAAAGTGTTTAGAACTTGCATTCAATGTTCACTTGTTAAAAATGATTGCCAATTTTTTCAATTATAAGCTAATAGCATCAAGGGCAATCGGTTGATGTTCACAAATTTCAAGATGGAGGTTCGATACAAAATGAGAAAATAAAAAGGAAAATGATACTTACAAATAGGTGCCGATCTTTGTCTTTGTTTTTTTAATTACATAGACATACACATGGAAAGTAGTTCGATTTCTACTCTATACGGCTCAAAATGGAGTCATAGGATCACTGGACCGAACTAGCAAGATCGCGGCTAGATCGTGTTACCCATAACTCCGGCTTTGTTAAAGAACTGACCCGTGTCGCACGATTGCAAACCGGGGTGGGTGACTTCAACATGAAGAAAGAAATTTCGAGATAGAGATGGGTGACTCATACTACATGGTTGTAGGAGTGGTATCCACCTCAACATTATCCTAAGTGATCCTATGCAACCCAGGTTCGGCAGCAGGTAGTGTATGTTATGGTGTAGTGCAATATAGGGGACACAAACATGACAATTTATAAGCACTTAGCACTTCATAGATAAAAAATAAACCATACATTCCTACACTTCCCTACAAGACAAAGGTAAGCAAACACTTCTCCTTATACCTTCCATTCTTTAAAAAAATTTAACACATTTAATGTTAGGGATGAACCTGGAATTTTCGCTGCCAAACAAAAATATTTTTGAACAAGATTAATTTAGGCCAAAGTCATCTAAGGTCTAAAACCAAGTCTCCAATGAAGTCACCAAGCTGTCGCGACCTACATTCAGGGGGAGGGAACAAGTTTAGGGGTATTTCCTAAAGGATGGGCTTAAGACCCATGATTAGATGCAAGCTCTCCCAAGCCCATACCGCGTGACATTGGAATATTCTTGAAAATTTCGCAAAAATGAGTCATCACTAACCTATTGGGGTCGGCTAGAAACCAAGTGGGGTATGAAAGTGTACCTTACTTCCTACGCAACTAGAGAATCTAGGGTCGGGGACTTGATTACACTAATTGACCAATTAGTGTATTTTCGGTACCTAATCTTATTTATTTTAGAAAAAAAATGATTTTTGTCAGATAGTTTGAATTGATTTTATACCTATACACTAACATGTGAGGTGATCATATGAGTGCGAAGTCATTAAAGTAATAATCATAACTAGTAACATCTTAACTGCAGTAAAATTAAACATGTGTAATTAAACATTCGTAAATGTAATTAAATATGCAAATTCAACATGCAATATAATCAAAATACAAGCAAATAAAGGTCTAGTTACATTAAGAAGGAAAGATATGACAATTCCTAACCAAACTCTACATTTTTTTTTTTTAAAATTTTTGAATTTTTAATTTTTTTTTAAATTTTAAAATTAATTATTATTTTTATAATTTTTGTAAAATAATAATTAAAAAATAATTTACAAAAATCGGCGAACCGGGTCGGGTCGGTTTGATTGGACCCGGTTTTGGCCTAGTCGATGCTGGCTCGGCCAAATTGGCTTCAACGAGCCCAAGTGGGCCTAAAGCTCCCCCTTTTTTTTTGTTCTTCAATCAGGGCCTAAATAAAATAAAAAGTCTCACCTATTTCCAAAGCCCGCATGAGATCAGCCCATGGAGTGTTCAAGGCCCCATATGCGCTAGGTCTAAGAAAAATAGGAGCCCGGCCCGACTGATCCGCTTGCCTAACCCCATTTCGGCCGAAACCCTACCCGGCCGCAACCCAATGGATTTCCTCCTCTTTATTCGTGGCTAATACGGCTGGTGGTGGAACGGTAGTGGCGGGCAATGGTGAAGGTACGGCGGTGAGCAACTACAAAGACGGGCAGAGGTGCGGCGACGCAGGTTGCAAGGTTTTAGGTAAAGGCGTGATGATAGGCGCGGTGATGGCTTGGACGGCATCGGGTAGGAGGGCGGCGGCTCAGATGGTGTTGGGGTGAGGGCAGCGGCTGGGACGCTCCTTAGATGGGTAGCAGGGAGGCAATGAGTAGCCAAAGTCACAAGTGTCGTAGGGGGCACGGAGACAACGATTGGCGTAGAGGGATCGGGCGCCTCGGTGCTCACGACGGTTGGAGGGCGTTGCAAGTTGACGACGGAGGGTGGAAACGGCGATGGTAGGCAAAGGCGTTGGCGTTCGCAGTGGTGTCGGGCAGGAGTATGGTAGCTTGGGTGTTGTAGTTTGTGCGGTGAGGGGGGCTCGATGACCAACTCAGGCTATTGGCGTTGGGTTGCAATAATGGCGAGGCGGATGAGGTCGCGAGCAGCAGGCTCGGGGTAGGCGTTTCGGCGTGGCAAAGCGGGTAGTGGTGGAGGCGGTCTGGCTAGGAGGAAGGCAACGAGTGCAGGGGTTCGACCCTCCCAACGACTGGCAAAGGGATCTTGAGCTCCTTTTTTTTTTTTTTTTTTTTTTTACTTTGTTTCTCTTTTCTCGTTTTTCTGCTTCTTCCCCCACTCCCTCTATGCTGCTTCTCTCTCCTCCTCTCTCTTTGCTCTCCTTAGGGTTTCATATGCGAAGATGGGCTCAAGAGGAAGGGCTGGGGTGGGCCGAGCGAGAGGGAGAGAATAAGAGAAAGAGGGGTGGGTCGGGCCAAGGCTAGATTAGGCCCAACTCAACCCCCCTCAAGCATTTTGTTGTTTTTTCTTTTTATGAAATTTTTTGGATTCCTTTTCTTTTTTTTTTCTTTTTTATAGTGTCTAATTCCGTACTTTTAATGCTATTAAGTCCTAAGTAAAATGGTAAAATTTAGGTGTCAACAATACCATACCACTAGTAGTGTTGACGCAGATTTTGATATATCTTCGTATTACCAGGATGAATACTGTTACGGTTACGATGAGCTTTTGATAAGATCTTCTCTCTAAGCTTCGCATCATCAGGTACAACCAATCTTCCTTAGAACCTAGTGTTCCATCCTCATAAGTCTAAAAGTCAGCCTTTCTCTTATCAGTATCCTCTTGTAGAATCCTCTGCTTAAGCTCTTGGAAACTACGTTGCACTTGTCTATCCACACAAATTTCTCTTCTTTCTTCAAGAGTTGAGTCAATGGTGATGCTAAAGCTAAAAATCCTTCCACGAACCATCTGTAATAACCTGTCAATCCTAGAAAACTTATAATCTTTGTCACTGTAGTAGGTCTTGGCTAGTTGATCACTGCTTCAATCTTGGTTGGGTCCACAAAGATTCCTTCGCCATAAATCACGTGACCTAAGAAAGCAACACGAGTTAACCAAAACTCGCACTTACTAAACTTGGTGTACAATCCATGAATCGTCAGGGTTTGAGGTACCGATCTTCGATGACTCCTGTGCTTCTTAACACTCCTCAAATACACCAAAATATCATCGATGAACACAATCACGAACTGATCTAAATATTCTTTAAACACTCGGTTCGTCAAATCCATGAAAGCAGCTGGAGTATTCGTTAACCCAAACAGCATTACAATGAACTCGTAATGGCCGTATCAAGTATGGAATGCTGACTTTGGAATGTCCTCCTTCCTAATCCTCTACTTATGATATTTTGTCCTTAAGTCAATATTGGAAAATATTGATGCTCCTTGTAATTGATCAAACAAGTCATCAATCCTCGGGAGTGGATACTTATTCTTGATTGTCACTTGATTGAGTTGATGTAGTCGATGCACAAGCGTAATGAACCGTCTTTCTTCTTCATGAACAGAACTGGTGCTCCCCAAGGTGATGCACTGGGATGTATGAATCCCTTATCTAATAATTCTTGCATCTACACCTTTAGTTCCTTCAATTTAGATAATGCCATTCGGTAAGGAGCCTTAGAGATTGGCTTTGTCCCGAGTGCTAACTCAATCATGAACTTGATCTCTCTCTCTCTCTCTCTCTCTCTCTGGCGGTAGACCTGGCAGTTCCTTTGGAAATACATCTAAAAATTCTTGTACCACTAAGATATCTTCGATCTTTAGCTCCTCAACTATCGTATCCACAACAGTTGCTAGGTAACTCTGACAACCCTCGTTCAACAAACGGGTTACTTCAAGCTACGAGATCAATGTAATCGAGGGTCTTCCTTGACTTCCAACAAACTCGAAACCCTCACCCACTAATGGGTTAAACTGAATTGCTTTACGATAATAGTCCATCTTAGCTCATTGCTTAGTGAGCCAATCAATGCCAATGATCAAATCAATGTCATACATGGCTAGGACTAATAGGTCTATCTTCCCTTCTAGCTCACGAATCTCTAACTTGTAACCAAAACATCCTAATGCAAACACCACCTTATCCTTTAACGGTGTAGATATACTAACCACTGACTCTAGTAACTCAGGACTTAATCTTACCAGCTTAACATATTGCTCGACAATAAAAGAATGAGTTGTTCCAAGCACGAATAAATCATAAGCAGCATGGTTGTTTAGCTAAACCGTACCTATAATCACATCAAACGCGTCCTCTGCCTAACCTCTGATGATGGTGTACACTGTCCCTTGAGTTGAGGGTTTGATTTATCCACCCTGTGGTGTGTTCTACGATGCGTACCCCCTGATCTGACCCATTTGTGGTGGTAGAGGTAATTGATGTTATCCTCTCAGTCTCTTAGGACAATCTTTGGCCATGTGACTCTACTGGCCACATTCAAAATAGGTGCTCGTTCTTCTAAGGCACAGGGTCGTACCATGTTGTCTTCCACAGAGGCAACATATGCCATTCTGATTTGGTGCTAGCTTTCCAATTTCACCATTCCTATTGGGCGAAACATGGAGCCTTCCTCCAGTCATGGGCCTTTTCCCATGTTGAATCCCTTCTCTACCTTGATTAAACCTTAATCCAAACAGGGTGGCTTGCTCACTCAGACTCCTCTCCAGTAGCTGAGCTTGGTTGTAAACCTCACGATAGTCCTTAGATCCAATGGTATAAGTGGTTGTTTCGGCTCAAGTCGAAGGCCATTCTTGAACCTTCGGGCCTTGTCTTCTAGATCCTCTATCAACCTTGGAGCATGCTGAGAAAGTTCCACAAACTTGACCTTGTATCGGTCAATAGTCATCATTCCTTGGTGGAGGTGCTGAAATTCCTCTATCTTCTGTTCTCGGGCGCTACATGAAAAGTACTTGTTGTTGAATTCTCTAAGGAAAGCATCCCACTTGGGGATTACTCCTCCCGAGAATACAGTATCTTCGGCGGCTCTCCACTAGGTGTTGCATTACCCTACAGTTGATACCAAGACAACTCTTTCCTCCTCATTGCACCTCAGAAGTGCAAAAGCCTTCTCCAAATCTTGAATCCAAAGTGAGGCAGTCTCTGAATTGCTCCACCAATTTGTGAATCGATCTCTCCCTTTCCAAAATTATGTTCCCATCTGGAACTTTAGTAGGTGCAACAACAGGTGCGGCCTCAACAAGCGGCAACAATAGTAGCAGTAGCGGCAGCTTGAGCAGTATCGGCTTGATTTTGGGCCTGCTGCCCTATCAGATCTCTCATTGCTTTAAGCGCTTGCATGATCCCTTCGATTATGGGATCACTAGGGGCTTCTACCCTAGCACCAACTGGAGGTGTCGCTACTCCATTGGTGCTAGCTTGAGCTGGTGCTCTACCATGGCCTCCTTGAGTACCAACCTTGTCGGTGTTCTACCCCGAGTCATGGGCCCTATAGTACACTTCCTAGGAGTTCTCTCCTCCTCATCACTCATCACTCAATTTTCTATTGAAACTACCTTCCAATTCCACACCGAATTAGAAGTTGAGCAATCCACACAACAAATAATTCTACCAATTAGCTATCATAGACATGCACCGGCATGCAATAAAGGCCAATCCTACCAACTATCCCATAAACCATCGTACCTTATCACTCCATCCACTAACAATGCCCTGATATCACTTAAACGGGGATGTAACGCCCCGATCTTCTGAGCACTCACCTATCTCTCTTTAGTCGATTAAATAGCAACATCCCAGGATGCATTGCCAACCCATTTGTTTTAGTGCACATGCGGAAGCAAATAAATAATCCCTAGACAACACTCAAATGTGATAGAAAAGCAAGGCCATAAATTTTTCAAACTTTAACACGCTTATATATACATATATCAAGCCATGTCATTTACAATACCAGCTTATAAAACAAGGTATGCAAAATAGGGGGGTTTCATAAAACTACAGATCCTCATCCTCCTCCTTATCCTCATTGGAGCCTTTAGCTAAATACACCGGGGTCCCTAGATCCGACAAATATGGGTCCACCATCGAACCATCGGGAGGATCTGCGGTGCCTTTCCCAAAAGCAACCTCCAGCACATACACAATTATTTCATATTCTAGTATGGAACCTTCTCTTTGTCCATCCCGTGCACGTCGGTACCATGATTTGAATTGATGGGGTACCTTGTGGGGGTAAAGCCTCATCAACCCAGACCACGGACCTTATGAGCTCATAGACCCATCCTCTAGGGTTACCATGAAGCTGAATGTAAGATACCTGCTCTATGACCTTTTTCGGCTGTCCAAAATGCTCAAGAGGAGTAACCATCCAAGGACCTGAAAATGTTATCCCATAACGGGGTGAGACACATCTCGACAAGTTCACTCCCTAAGGCCCGATTAGGAAGAAAATACGCCCCAAGGGTTGCTTAAGCACAAACACAAATTAGAGGACTTACCTTTGCCTCCATTTCCTTCCTGCAAGTTAGTAAAATTCACCAATGCATCGAATCACATCAATTAATCAAATCATCACACCAGATCGAGTCATCGATCAATCGACTCAGTCGATTCCATGTTATCACGACCTTCTCTCAATTGGCCTATTTGATACTATCTATACATTCCGATCATATCAAGGACTGTTCGCTCTAAGCTAAAAATAAATAGTATAACTCGCACTAAGTTGATAAATAATATATTACTCTCGCTAAGCCGACATATCGAGGCCTTCAAGCTGATATAGTATACTGCCACTGCTCATTCTAAGTTGATAAATAATATAGCTCACTCTAAACTGATAAGGTATACTGCTTGCGCTAAGTTGACATATTAGAGCCCTCTGATTGATATAGCATACTGATATACTGCTCTTACTAAGTTGACATATCATAGCCCTCTCGCTAATATTATAGCATACCATCCTGACCATCTATCATTTTCACCATTTTTATCATACCCGATAAAAATAATCATGTGTGGGTACAAGATCGGCCTTAGCCAAAATACAATATTTTCCCTTTTGACAATCCCACTAATTTTCACAATCCACAAACACATTTTTGGCATTGTAAGCTGACGCTTGGTAATTTCTAATTAATTACCAAAAATATAAAATTTTGGGATAAATACCAAAAAATCACAATCAACACTCAAATTGCACAAAATAGCAATCAAATAAATAAACCAATCACATCACTGCAATCAACATAAAATTCTAGTCACCGACTATCCCGATCTAATTTTCGGAAATAATAATTAGTCAAATAATTATGAAAATTAATTATTAAATGCCAATAAATACCAAAAATGCACACTAATCTATTCTAACTAATCACATAAATCATATTTAAACTAATCAACCCTTAAGCATCATTAACTTACTAAGAAAGGATTAGTGAGTTAAACTCACTTGATTAATGAGCCGATTGAATCAAAACGACGACGAGGCAAAGGGGGTTGATAAACTTTAAAGTAGGTACGCCTTTCGAGGTTCGAAATGGCACCAAAATGGGCCAAATAGTGCTGAAAATACCCATGGGCTTCGGTTCTATTCGATGGCCAAAGGAGCTGCTTCAGTGACCGATTAAGCTAGAAACGGGTAAGATGAGGTAGACGAGGCTGTTGCGATCTTTCGATGGCTCGACGGGCGACCAGGCGGCTCCGACGATGTCATACGGTAGCTAGTGAAGCTAGACAAGGCCTCTAGACGTGCGAACAAGCAGGAATGACGGCCAAAGTCGGACGAGCAAGAAGGAGGTGTGGCTGGTGAGCGGGCGGTGCGACGGCAGCTACTCGGGCTTCGGCGAGCTTCGACGGTGTAGGGAAGATTGGCTACTCAGTTTCCTGGGTTTTTCAGAGGCTTTAAGGAGCTAGAATGGGGGTGGTCGACGAGTGAGGAAAGGAAGGAGGGGGGGATCAGCTGCCTTTTGGAGGGGGCCACTGGGTCTCCTCTCTATCCCTTTGTCTCCTTGGAAGGCCCCACCAATGCCCAGCTGGTTTCCTTTGCATTTTCCAGCTCTAAATCTTCCTCTAAAAGCTTTGGAAGTAGTCCACAAGTTATGTCCAAGGGGGGCTACGAATTTGCTAAATAGTATTGGAAATACCCATAGGCTTTAGTTCTGTTCAATGGCTGAAAAAGTTGCTTTAGCGATTGGTTAAGCTAGAAATGGGTAGGATGATGTGGATAGGGTTGTTGTGGGCTTTCGGTGGCTCAACGGGTGACTAGGCGACTTCGGCACCGGTGTATGGTGGCTGGTGAAGCTGGACGAGGCCTTTGGACACATGAACAAGTAGGAATGATGGCCAAAGTTGGGCGAGCAAGCATGAGGTGCAGCTGGCGAGCGAGCGGCGTGACAACAGCTGTTCGGGCTCTGGTGGGCTTCGACAGTGGAGGGGAGCTTGGCTGCTCGGTTTCCTAGGTTTTTCAGAGGCTTCAAGGAGCTGGAATGGGGGTGGTCGACAGTTGAGGGAAGGAAGAAGGAGGGGGGCATTGGCTACCTCTTAGAGGGAGCCACTTGGTCTCCTCTCTATCCCTTTGTCTCCTTGGAAAGCCCCATTAATGCCCAGCTAGTTTCCTCTGCATTTTCCAGCTCCAAATCTTCCTTTAGAAGCTTTGGAAGTGGTCCACAAGTTGTATCGAAGAGGGGCTATGAATTTGCACAAGATTTCCCTCAATTTGAATTCAATTCCTTTTTGAATCAACTCAAATCGTCTCCCATAAATTCCATTATTGAACTCACGATCAAATTGACATTATTCCTCGCCAATAAATCCTACTTGCATCCCAATTTCGCGATAAAAAACAGTCATTTGAATTTCCCGGTCGAAAACGGCCCTATATTGACTTTTCGCCAAAAATCTCGGTTTGTAGAAAAATCTTCGGAGGATGAGTCAACTATCACTTAGAGCGGGGTGAATAGGTGATTGTGTGGAAACTGAAAAGTTAACCCAAAAATTTAGCGTCACAACTTCGATGAAGTGGTCAGATCTTACTAGTGCACAATTGTATTACAACAAATTAAAAGTATAAGGGATAGAGAATTGCACACTTAAGCTTATAGTGGTTCGGTTTTTGTAAGCCTATGTCTATCCTCCCGTGCTACAACCAATTGGCTAAAAACAATTGATGAGAACCGATAAGAGGTTACGAGATCTGAGCTCCGACACTCAAGCTCGTGTTTATAGCTTTCTCACACACTTTCAACCTATAAAATGTCATACAATTTTTCTCACCGAATCAAATGCAAAATGATCACAAACACCCTTCAAACTTTTAGAATTGAGAGCTTCTATACTCGTAAAGCAAATTGATTTCCTTCTACTATGAGAGCTTCTATAATCCAACCAATCCACCCGTTGGTCCTGGATTTGGTCAAGAAGGTATGATGGTATGAGGATTGTTGAGGTTGAAGCTTCATGTAAGATTTGCTGCCTATACAGCAAGTTGCGTTTCCAAAAGTCGAGTGTTTTATGTTTATAAAGAATAGCTCATTGTCGAAGATAGAGGAAAGATTGGAATCATGATGATTTATTTATTTATTTATTTATGAAAACCTTCCTTTTCAAGTTCCTCTAAAAAGATGGCAAGTTTTCTAGTCAATTTAGCCATTGCTCGAGAAATATATTCCTTCAAACCCGGTTGATTGAATGTCCGAATAGGAAAGTATTATTAGCGACTTTGATTTTGATCGTAGTCATTAGAATTTCCTTCCTGAAAAATACTTTATAATCAAATTTCAAAGTCAGTAAGTTTAGTCAATCATCAAAACCAATAAGAGAATGTTTTCACAAGAGATAAGTTGTCACAAAAAGTGCAATCAAGTCCTAAAATTTGTCAAATTGTTTCAATCGAGTCCTAAAGTTTACTGATGTCAAACAAAGTCATAATATCAATGTCAAACATAGTATGAAATAACCAACAACAATCCACAATCAAAGCAGACCACAAAACAAACCAAACTATGAAGAAATAACGAAAACAAAGTTATTTAGAAGGGGATGGTTGGGTGGGTCCAAGTGTTGGAGAAGGAGCTAGAGATGGCATGAAGAGGATGGTTGGGTGGATGCAGGGTCTGGTCCAGGTGCTTGAGAAGGAGCTGGAGGTGGCATCCTATGTTCTAGAGGTAGTTGAACGAGCACATAGTATTGCATATTTTCAAGAGTTCTCTCCATGGAAGTCATTCTGTTGTTCAGTGTAGTCATAGTATTCTCCAGTGTTTCAACCTGAGTATAGAGAAAAACGGATAATTTCTTCAACTTTGCTTGCATCTAATCCTTGTGTTCCATCATCTTGAGCAAAGTTCGAAGAAAAGTCCTATCTTTAGTGCTGTCAATGATGGAAATTTTTTAAGGATCTATTTCTAACCCAAGCTTCATCTCCATGTCAATGTCCTCCTACCTCTTTTTAATAGCTTTAAACTCCCCCTCAACCTTTGCAATTCCTTTACCTTTATCTTGCACAACTAGGTCAGGAGTTAAAGTAGGAGCAATAAGTGGCTCACTAGATACATTTACAATTGCAGTAGGGATAGAATGAGTTGTAGCAGTAGGTATATCAGTGACGTGATCTCTTGAGATTAAAGGATTGTTAAGGGCTTTGTGAGAATCTGGTAAATTAGAAACGGTCTCTTCAGTCACCACATTGGGAATTTCTTGACATTCTTAGACTTTTTCAACACCAGTAGTATCTTTTGGATCAACATAATTCCTTTGTAAGGATCAACAGGGATCTCCAAGGGAATGTTTTGAGAAAAAGTTTCCTTAACATCTTCAACAAGAGAGAGCTCCCCCTGTTTTTCATGAGTGTATGTTGCAACTTTGGAAGAATCATCATCATCAGTGGTGTAAGGATGACTCATATTCTTCAGGAATGACTTGTTGTGGGGTTGGTTCCTTAAGCTCGGGAGAAGTTTGCTCCAATGCACGTTCTTGATGTTCGGTATCATCATCGGTAGTCTCTATATTAGTGGGAAGATCAACATCCACCATGCTACAATAGTTGATATTGGTTGATCTTCGGAAACTTTTTTCTTTTGTTCTTCAACAATGGTATTCTTTGTCTGATTTGCAATCTCATCTATTCCTATTCCTCCTTTAGCCTCAATCTCCTCTTCATCATCATCAATGTCAGGTTGATATGCATCAATGATGTTGTCCAAATCAACTGTCCCTTCATCAGATTCAACCTACATCTCCTAAGTAAGCTTTTATAGAAAGGCTCAAGATTGTTGTTGTGATTTAGTAATGCTTCTTTGCTTTGTCGGGGCAAGGAATTGATTTTGAAACAATTTCTTTTGCATCAATTTGCAGAATCCTTCCCTTTGTGTTTTTCCATCCTTTAGAGGTAAACCTAAAACTCATCTTCCACATCATTTGCTCATCTATCTTCAATGAAGGTAACTGATGTTTCCTTAACTTCCTTGGAATCTCAATTCCTAATTCACTAAAGATTTTGGTTATTACAGAATCATAAGGCAATCGCCTCTTGTTCTTCAAAACAGTTTGATACATATGTAGCATTATAAGATGAGCAATAGAAAAGGTTTTACAATTTAAGATAGCCCATATCAGCTTCACTTCATACCGAGAAACATCAGTTGTAGAAGAACCTTTTGGCCTAAGGCAATTAATAATAATCTTGTGAAGCATGATTGGTTTTAAGGGAAACAACTGATGATAAACATGAGAGCGATCATCTCTGGTAAAATCAACAATACCAGACCGTTGTTGATATGCAACATCAGGATCAATGTCAATCAATTCAAACTCTAAGAACCTAACACTCGGCAATTTAGCAAGATCCCAAGCCTGAAGCAAATATGACTTGTTGAAAACTTTGAATTCAATAGTATCCATTGGGTAAAAAGAGAGTATCGAATAAAAATAAGCAGTAGGAACAGGATAACTAGGATATTCAGTTGTGCACAATGTTGTGAGAAGATGATCATCAAAGAATTGTTCGACATGAATACTAGTGGATTTGAAAAATTTGAAATCAACTGTCCTCTGTTTGATAACTCCTATGTTCATCAGGGCTCTAAAACATTGTTGATGTTCTTTAGATTTAATCAGTTTATCACCCCGATCAGCATCTACTTCATACTTAGTAACTCTCCTTCGGAAACTAGCAAAGAACTTTTCATCATTATCCCCTCTTCTGCCATCATCTTAAGTTCTTTTCTTAGTACCAGAAGTTTCTTCCACCTTCTCCTTTCTTGTGGAGGACCGAAGCCCCAGAGCCTATGGAGGTGGAGTCGAAGGATCGATGAACATGTTCGACTAGTGGGTTGTGGACAGTTTCCTTTTTAAGGGCTGATCTTTTTGGTTGTAAACCTTTTGTATATAAAGTGGGGTGTTTATAAAAGTGTTTTGAATGCGATTGTTCTGCTTTCCTATCACATGTTGTTTGTTTTTATGGGTGTTTAATTCACTTCCGCATGTACATTAAAATGAATGGGTAGGTGAAGTGTTCTAGGACGTCGCAATTTTATCGACCACCAAGGGATAGGCATGCGCTCGAGGATTGGGGTGTAACATCCTTGCCATTTAGTGGTATCGGAGCTGGTCAGTATTTGGAGTGATAAGGTGCGATGGTTTATGGGATAGTTAGTAGGAAATGCCATTCTTTATGCCGATGTATTTGATTGATAGCTGATTGGTAGATTGTTTGGTGTGGATCACTCAAATTTTAATATGGTATTGGAATTGGAAAACAGGTTTCTATAAAGATCCTATAGTATGAGTGATCAGGAGCAAATGACTCCTAGAAAGAGGACCATTGGACCTAGTGACTCGGGTAGGACGTCAACCAGGGTTGGTACCCGAGGTGGTCGTGGTAGAGTGCAATTTGAGGCCAGTGCTAGTGGAGTAGCACCCCCTCTAGTTAGTGATGGGGTAACAGCCCTTGGTGATCTAAAATTTAATGGGATCATGCAGCTGCTAGAAACAATGGGATGGCAGGCCCAAAATCAAGCTACTAGTGTTGCCGCTTCAGTCACCACTACCGTAGCCGCCACTAATGCCACCAATGCTGCTGTTGCTACCACACTTGCTACCACACCTGTCGTCGCACCTACTAAAGTTCCACCTGGGAACGTGGTTGCTGTGAGATCGATGCACAAGCTAGTGGAGTAATTTTTGAAGTTGAACCCACCAAGGTTCATTGGTGCAAGAGATCCTGAGGCTGCAGCCCTCTGGATCCAAAACTTGAAGAATGCCTTTGCATTGCTAATGTGCATCCAGGCAGAGAAGGTAGTCCTTGTAGCCTATCAACTGTCAAGAATTGCAAGCACATGATGGAGGGCCACCAAAGAAATAGTGTTCCCGGAGTGGAACGCTTTTGTCAAAGTCTTCAACGGCAAGTACTTCTCTAATAATGCTAGAGAACTAAAGATGACAGAATTTTAGTTCTTTCACCAAGGTACAATGACAGTAGATAAATATAAAGTGAAGTCCGCTGAGTTGTCGTAGTATGCCTCTAGGCTGATGAGGATCCGGTGGATCGAGCTAGAAGGTTTAGAGATGGGTTTAGAAAAAAATTGAGGATTTTGTTAGTGTCATTTAATTTGAAGGACTACAACGACCTATATGAATGGGCCCAATTGATAGAGAGAGACCAGAACGAACAAGCCGCTGCATTTGGGTCATGGTTTGGTTTGAATAGAGATGGAAACCGGTTTGGGAAAAGCCCATGATTGGAGGAATGTATCTTATTCCGTCCAATAGGAAGGGTGGGATAGGAAAGTCAGCGCTAAGATATAATGGCACGTGCCACTTTTGCGAAAGGTGACATGGATCAACCCTATGTCATTTTAGGCGGGTGCTTCTTATGAGTGTGGCTAGTAAGGTCACATAGCTAGAAATTGTCCTAAAAGACCGGTGGGATTGCCACAATAGTTGCCGCCACCACCACCGATGGGTCAGAACCGAGGATTTGCGCCATAGAATGCATAGCAGGGTGGATTGATCAGACCTCCAGCTCAAGGAAGGACATATGCTATCACTAAAGGACAGGTTAAAGACTCCTGATGTGATTACAAGTACTGTCTCGTTGAACAACCACGCTACTTATGCTTTATTTGACCTTAATGCAACTCATTTGTTTATAATTGAGTGATTTGTTAAGCTAGTAGGATTGATTCCTGAGTTGTTGGAGTTAGTGGTTAGCATATCGACACCATTAAATGATAAGGTGTTAAATATAGTGGGTTGTCTTGGTTGCAAGTTTGTGATTGGTGAGCGAGAGGGGAAGATAGATTTGATAGTCCTAGCCATGTATGATTTTGATGTGATAATTGGTATAAATTGGCTCACCAAGCAACAAGCTAAGATGGACTGCTATCACAAAGCGATTTAATTTAACTTGTTAGTGGGTGAGAGCTTCGAGTTTATTAGGAGTTGAGGAAGGACCCTCAATTACTTTAATCTCGTCGCTTGATGCAACCCATTTGTTAGACGGGGGTTGTCAAGGTTACCTAGTGACTGTTGTGGATACAACAGTTGAGGAGTTGAAGATGGAAGATATCCCTATAGTGCAAGATTTTCCAGATGTGTTTCGAAGAAATTACTAGGTTTGCCACCAGAGAGGGAGATCAAGTTTGTGATCGAGTTAGCACCTGGGATGGAGCCTCCTTATCGAATGGCATTGTCAGAGTTGAAAGAACTAAAGGTGCAGATGTAGGAATTGTTGGATAAGGGATTTATACATCTCAGTGCATCACATTGGGGAGCACCATTTCTATTGTGAAGAAGAAAAATGGTTTGTTGTTTCTGTGCATCGACTATCGTCAACTCAATCAAGTGACAATCAAGAACAAGTATCCATTGCCGATGATCGACGACTTGTTTGACCAGTTGCAAGGAGCATCGATATTTTCTAAGATCGACTTGAGGACGGGATATCATTAGTTGAGGATTAGAAAGGAAGACATACCGAAGTCAGTGTTTCGTACTCGATACATCCATCATAAGTTTACTATAATATTATTTGGTTTGACGAACGCCCCAGCTGCTTTCATGGATTTGATGAACAAATTTTTCAAGAAGTACCAGATCGGTTTATGATTGTTTTCATCAACGACATCCAGGTGTACTCAAGTAGTCATGAGGAGCACGAAAGACACTTAAGAATAGTGCTCCGGACTTTGAGGAATCATAAACTGTACGTTAAGTTCAATAAATGCAAGTTTTGGTTAACTCGTGTGGTGTTCCTAGGTCACGTGATTTTAGGTGAAGGAATCTCCGTGGACCCATCCAAGATTGAAGCCGTGATCAACTGGCCAAGACCGATGATAGTGATAGAGATAAGAAGTTTCTTGAGTTTGGTAGGTTATTATAGAAGGTTCGTGGAAGGATTTTCAACATTAGTTTCACCATTGACTCGACTGCTGAAGAAGGAAGAGAAGTTCGTTTGGACTAACAAGTGCGAGTGTAGTTTTCAAGAACTTAAATAGAAGCTGATTATTGCACCTGTGTTGACCATACCATTTGGTCCTAAAGGATATGAAATCTATAGTGATGCGTTGTTTAGAGGATTAGGTTGCATGCTAATGCAACATGGTAGGGTTGTTGGTTACGCATCCCGTCAGTTGAGACCTCATAAGCTGAATTACCCTACACATGATTTAAAACTTGCAACAATTATCTTCGCTTTAAAGATTTGGAAACATTATTTGTGTGGAGAAAGATTCAGATCTTCACTGATTATTAAAGTCTCAAATACCTATTCTCTTAGAAGGAGTTGAATATAAGACAATGTTGCTGGATGGAACTTTTGAAAGACTATGATTGTGATATTCTGTATTACCCTAGAAAGGCAAACAAGGTCACAAATGCGTTGGGTCAAAAGTCTTCAGTTGCTTAGATGGTACTTAAGGAATGGGTTTTACTCAAGAGAGCTCGAGATTCGGTTTTCAAGTTTGACATAGGCCACATTTTGAATCTTATGGCCACCCTCAAAAATGAATCGGAAGTGCATATTAGAATCAAGACGTTTCAGCCAATAGACCCAGATGTTCAGAAAATCCTACAAGAGGATACCAAAAAGAGGAAGGCTGATTTTCAGTTTCTGAAGATCGAACATTAATGTTTCAAGGACAATTGTGTGTACCTAACGATGCATCACTTAAGGAGGAGATCTTGTTAGAAGCTCATCATAGTAGTTATAGCATTCATCCTAGTAGTATGAAAATATATTAGAATCTATGTCAACACAATTGGTTGACCGGTATGAAGCGGATATCACCAAGCATGTCGCAAAGTGTTTGACAGGCGTGCATCACTATAAAGCTGGGAGGACTTCTACAACCTCTCGAGATTCCCAAGTGGAAATGGAACACATCACAATGGATTTTGTGACAAGCTTACCAATGAGTCATAGGGGTAATGATTCCATTTGGGTAGTGGTTGACAGACTAACGAAGTCAGCTCACTTCATCGCAGTACGGAAAAACATTGATTTAGATAGACACGCAGAGTTGTACGTGCGTCAGATGGTTCATCTGCATGGATTGCCGGTGACGATTACATCAGACAAAGACCCGAGATTTATAGCTACTTTTTGGAAGAGTTTGCAGACTGCCTTTGGAACAAAGCTGCAGTATAGTACAACCTATCATCTTCAAACGAATGGCTAGTTTGAGAGGAGGATTCAAACTCTTGAAGACATGCTACGAGCTTGCATGTTGGATTTCAAGGAAAGTTGGGAGGAACAGCTTCATCTTGTCGAGTTTACCTACAACAATAGCTATCAGCAAAGTATTCAAATGGCTTCTTTTGAAGTGTTGTATAGCAGAATGTGCAGAACACCAATGTGTTGGGATGAGGTCGGAGAATGAAAGATCATAGGCTTAGAGTTAGTTCAGCAATCCGTGGATGCGGTTATGGTCATTAGGGATAGATTAAAGATCACTCAGAACCACCAGAAAAGTTATGCTGATAAGCGTTGAAGACCATTGGAATTCTAGGTTGGTGAGCATGTCTTTCTGAAGGTGTCACCAATAAGGGGAACTTTGCGCTTTGGCAAGAAGGGAAAACTGAGCCCGAGGTACATAGGTTCTTTGAGATTCTGGAAAGAATAGGCACTCTAGTGTATCGTCTTGCATTGCCGTCGAGGTTGGCGCAAGTGCACAACATCTTTCACATGTTGGTGTTGAGGAAGTATGAGCCTAACCCGACCCACGTTTTGAATTTTGAGGAATTAGACGTAGACAACAGGATGTCGTACGTGGAAATATTGGTTCAAATTGTAGATCACAAAGAGTAGATTCTGCGCACTAAGACAATCTCGTTAGTCAAAGTGATCTAGCAACACCATGACATAGAATGAGCAACATGGGAAAGTGAAGATTCGATGAAACAACTGTACCCCTACCTTTTTATTTAAAGATTTGTAATGGTTAAAATTTCGAGAACGAAATTTTTATAAAAGGATAACAGTTGTGATATCTTGCATTTTAGGTTTTGTTTTCAATTTAAATGAGTCGGGCTTTTCATCGATGCACCTATAGCCTTTTTCTCTGAGTTGGCCATTCACGAGATAACTAGTCTATCTAGTGAAGCCATTAAGGGATTTTAATGCAATAAACTTGAGAGTTCGAATAGAAAATGACTGCTCAACCGTCCTAATCAATAAGGGTCATTCGGCATTGTCAAAATTGATCAAAGACCTAAGACGGGTTGATTCGACAAAGGTATGTAATTAAGTGTGGGTGATTTCACCTAATTGCAAAATTCTCATCGGATGGTACTAGATCGATTTTTTTGTTTTTCTGTACCCTGTGTCCGTATTTGAAATCTCAATATTTTCACGACAACCGAGAGTGGCCAATGTGTCAAAGATGTACCATGTGGCTCGAAAATAACCGACCACAGGTCAAATGCACATAAAAATTCCTAAAAGCTACCCGATAGGTTAGATCCCGCTAAAATTGTACTAGATTGAAATTAACCGTGAATTTAAACCCGATTTCAAAATTAAAAGTTTTGTCATGTCACGATTCATTTTAGGAATGTCGCCTCATCCTTTGAAGATTTTTCTGCAAACAAAGGTTTTTAGCAAAAAATCAAAGTAAAGTTATTTTGGACCGGGAAATTCGTAGGCCCATTTTTTGTCGCGTTTTTGGGACTCAAATTGGTTCAATTGAAAAGGAAAAATGTGGAATTAAAGGTGGACACCTTGGCTGAATTTATAGGCTTTGATTTAAGCTCAATTGAGTAAGAATTGAATGAATTGAAGAGGCAATTGTACAAAATTCGTAGCCATGGGGGAGCAACATTTTGGACACTTTAGGAAGCTTGTTGGGGAAGCTTAGGAGTGGATAATGGCTAAGGTTGAAGGCTGATGGCTGGTGGGGGCAAGCAAGGTGAGAATTGGACAAGTGTTGGAGCTTGGGAGCCTTTGGGGACCCCTCTCTTCAGCAGCCCCTTCTTCCTCCTTGAGACATACTTTCCCCATTGTTGTGGCTGTGATTGAGCTCCAAGAACCAAAGAAGTTGAGCAGAGCAGTCCCTCCACTATCGCATACCTGCTCGAAGCCACAAAGCACCATCACTTGCCATCGCGTGACCAAAGCAACGCCGGCCTCCCCTACTTGTGTATGCACCCTACTCGCCATCGTCTAGTGTCATCTAGCCCCATCCCAAGCTGGTCAAGCCACGTTCGCAGCTCCGCCAGACCTCTTCCATCTCCGTCCAGCCAATTGGAGCACCACCTAGACTTGTCGTTGCCCTTGCCATCCCTTCGTGCCCCTTTCCCCAAGCTGAGCCGCCCTTTGACTAGTTCTTCCAGCAAGAAGCAGAAGTCAAAGAGGTTAGCCTATTGAGACTTTAGGAGGCTTTTCCGAGCCTTTCTTGGCCTTGTTTGGTGTCACCGCTAGGAGGTTTGTCACCCGCCTTCATGTTGCCGTCGCCGTGAACTCATCTAAATGCTAAATCGGTGAGTTTATTTGCTAAATCTTACTTATGAGGTTAATTATGGTTAAGAGTTGATTAGATTAGGTTAAGTATGGTTTAGGTGGTTAGATTAGTTTAGTAGAAGCTAAATAGATTATGTAATTTAATTAGTTTAGTAGATAATTATTTAAAACTAATTAAGCAATTAGATTATTGTAAGCTTAATTAGGCAATTAATTAATTATTTCGAATTATTTAATTATTTTAAAATTAATGAATTAATATTTAATTATTTAGTATTATTTAATTAACTTTTGGAATTTATTTAATTATTTAATATTTTCCACCGGGATAGCTAGTCGTTAGAATTTTGTACTAACTGTTATGGTGTGATCAGTTTGTGCAATTGAGTGATAATTGTGAAATTTATGGTATTTAATCAGAAAATACCTAGTGTCGGGTTTTGACACCAAAAATAATTTTAAAGACTATATTGAATAGTGGGATTTGATAAGGAAAGGTATTCGTTTCTGGTTCAAATTGACAGTGTATCCACACACGACTATTTTACCGTGTGTTTTTAATACAGAGAAAATAAACCGAGATCACTATTTTAATTGAGGCATTTGAGTGCAATACATAGTGCCATGGGCCAAGATTGAATGATCATGTGTTGGTTAAGAGAACCCATCCCAAGCTATTGAGCTAGACGTGCCCTTATATGGGATGCCCTACCAATGGATGCCAGTCACAGTAGAGGTTGGGTTGATGTTCCTTTATGGAATACCATCGACGTAGTGACATTGACGTGCTCGATGGGGGTGAGATGATGCCTGGCTATGCCAATAAACTGCCAAACTTCAAGTAGGTCATGCCCATGTGTGGCTGTGATTAACAATTGAAACGCATGCTGAGTGAAACTGATGCACCGGATTATGGGACAAAATTGTGTGGCATAAAATGGGACGTGTCATAACGATTTGTCCTATAATTGGGACCCTTATATTTATTGAGGTTAAAGTGATGGCATTCCAATCATCTGAGTCTTGTTACTGCATATGATTGAGTGATATGAATTGTATTGATGTGTAGGAGGAAACTGAGGCGAGATAAGTCCTCTATATTGTGTGGCTAGGCCACCCCAGAGTGTATTTCCTTCCTAATGAGGGTTTATGGGGTGAACTTGCTGAGACATTGTCTCACCCCATCATGAGCTTAACATTTTCAGGTCCTTAGATGTTCTGATGGGGTTATGGAGGACCCGAAGCCCCAGAGCCTATGGAGGTGGAGTTCAAAGGATCGGTGAACGTGTCCAACTAATGGGTTGTGAACAGTTTCCTTTTTTAGGGCCAATTTTTTGGTTGTAAACCTTTTGTATATAAACCGGGTGTTTATAAAAGTGTTTTGGATGTGATTGTCCTGCGTTTTCTTATCTCATGTTGCTTATGTCAAGGGTGTTTAATTCGCTTCCGCATGTGCATTAAAATGAATGGGTTGGCAACGCATCCTAGGACGTCACAATTTTATCGACCACCGAGAGATGGGCACGCGCTCGAGGATTGGGGCATGACAAGTGGTGATTCTTCTATGTCATCTAGGTTGTCTTAAATAACTAATAGATAATAAATGAACTTGACATAAGGGGTATGAACCTTTTGAAAATGTTCAAGGTCATGATTTAGTATACTCATGTGGTTGATCCCAAAAGATGAGGTGATGACATCTTTTAGAGTAGTGTATGGTGAGAGGGCTATCATGATTGGCATGCCCTTAAATTCACATTAAAGTTCGATTTCCTTTTGACCTTAAAGATCTCGATCAAGATGTGTGGTAGCATCGAAGTAGAGTCACAACAAATTCTACTGTCATGCAAGGTGTGAGTTTAGGAGAGCTCATGGCCATGATCAAGAGACATCATGGCATCGATCTCAAAGGATAAGGTGATGACATTCTTGGAGTTACATGCTATGAGGACACTCTCATGGTTAACCACCTCTAAACCCCATATTTACACCCGTTAGCTCATTGATTTGTGGATGGAGGTTAGGTCACAACATCCATGCCACTAGATATATTTAGTTGTTGGCATTCCTCTCTATGGCACACAACAACTTACCATTGATCAAACCTCTTAGGAGACATCAATCTAATCCAATGATCTTCCTACGTCCAGCTAAAAAACCTTTTTTTACAGGCATCAAAGCTAATGTAAGCCTTTTCATATAATGATGAGAAATTTGGCAGTGACTTTTTAACTTTCGTTTTGAAATTACTTACAAGGCTTATATTGTAAAGCTCCCCCATGTAGTCATACATATGAGCATATTTCTTATAATTGCTTTATTACTCCCTCAATACTTTTAGCTTTGTCCTCTTGCACTAACTCAAAGTAACATTTATTACTAGTTGTTGTCCAACTAATTTCAACTTAGGTGTATTGATTTTAGGAATTGCAAAAATGAGAAGCATGAGATGTTATTGCATATATACCCATCCACATATTTTTCAAATGAAATGACTCAGGCTTGCTATCAAGAGCACCACAAATCATCCAATTACAATTTGTTTGGACACACTTGGCTCTTACAAATCTATTTGTGTTCCAAGTGTATATGATTGCTCTTTGTTTATCCACATAGTACCTCAAAAATGTGTATCTAAACCCAATGTCATCCTCAAATATCATGCTGACAATTAATATTGAATTTGTACCATTTTGTTCATATGATGGGAACCTACCTTTCCTCTTTGAAATAACAATATCAACCTCCTCGTTATCATATTCATTTAAACCTGAATAAAGACTGTTTTTCTCATCTTAATGATGATACTCTACTTCATATCTAATAGCAACTACCAACTAACCCTCATCACAATGAGTGCTTGGGAGTACCAACTGCCTCATTATTAAACCCCAATTGTGAGCCTATGTCTTGTTGAATTTCTTTCAATTTTCTCCTTACATCAACCTGTTCAAAATTATCATTATTATTTGACTATTCTACATCCACCAAATGTCATGCATCATCATCCTCACCCATCCAGATCCCTATTAGCAACTCCAATATGATTCATCATCATTAATATTCACAATTATATTTTCAAATACATTCTCGCCACATAATCAACTCTTTCCATATTCATATTACACAACCCTCGAGTTTCCATCTTGACACCCCCACTCTCAACATGTGGCACCCCGAAGCGCCCAAGGTCACCACATGTTACCAAAGAAGTACCTTAGATCCTAGGCATTTTTTTAAACGTTCCCAACGCATCTCATTTGCGAAAGCATAATCAAGTCTTACTAATTCTCCCTCCAACAACCATGATACAATTGCACACCACTAAACATCATAAGAAAAGATAAAGCCACGGCACTTTTATTTACATATTTTCATGATAGATTTTTCTCGGGTTAGTACATTAAAAGAAAGGCCAAGACTTTTAGCCACGCTCGGCCATAACCCAAAAAAGAGATAACTTGACCCTCTATGACAATCGTGCAAATCCCTCCATCATCTAGTATTGGCTATTGTTCAAAAAGTTGTAGCTCCTACTTCTCACGCATGGGCTCTCACACCCATCCCGGCGCATCAGGCGGTGGCAGCGGCAACATCCCCCGCATCACTCTGTCTTGACGAACGTGAATGGGTATGAACTCCTGAATGACAGGACCCTCAGCCAGGCCCACGTCATACATCACTAAGGCACGAACCCGAATGAATGTCAGACCAGGGATGGTGGGACAGTCGATCTCCACACATTTAACCTCCACATCTGAAGAAAGGCCGTAAAAGACGCCTCGCGTGACAACAGGGAGCGGTATCCTTCTAATCTGAAATGTTGGTCCCCGAAGGGGTGAGTACAACCACTTAGCAAGTAAAGAACCAATAAACCACTCAATGCATCACACAACACAATCATAGCATAACACATGTCATTCAAGCATCCATGCATAATTTACCTTAATACATGTATATGTCATCATACCGCATGTACATACATCCTCATTTAATCATCGCCATCATGTCATACACTTACCTTTATCATGTCACATATACCATCATGTCAAAGATGCACATACATCCATGCACTTACCATCATCATATCACATGTACCATCATGCCATAGGTGCATATACATCCATGCACTCATCATCATCATGCCACATGTACCATCATGCCATAGGTGCACATGCATCCATGCACTCATCATCATCATGCCACATGTACCATCATGCCATAGGTGCACATGCATCCATGCACTCATCATCATCATGTCATATGTACCATCATGCCATAGGTGCACATGCATCCATGCACTCATCATCATCATGTCACATGTACCATATCATGCATATTTCAATTTCAATTTCCCAATTTTATTCTTTCATTTTAGGCCGCCACTTTTTTCTTTCCTGGGACCAATGTTTGCATCCCACATTTATTGCTCGCATCCCACCTGGCATCGCGAGGAACCCTCCAGCACAAACCTCCGAGCATCCGACACGATACCTGCTAGGCGTCTTGTACCCCAACTGGCATCATGAGGCATCCCTCGGCACAATACCTGCCGGGCTTCCGGCTCCCCACACTTCGGGCATCTCGAAACTCCCGAGGACCCTCCGGGCATGCATCATGATACAACCGGGCATCCGACACAAACCTCTGGGTATGTATCATGACACAACCGGGCATCCGGCCTTTACCCTTCTAGCCAGGCATCCCGACACTCTCGGGGCATCATCGGCTCACACCTCCGACGGCCTTCTCACTTATCTTAGTTCTCACTTTCAGTTATAGTTCAATTTGAACATGGCATATGATGTGATGGCAAACAAGATCATTTTCATCATTTGATTCTTATATGCATTTCCAATCATCATCATACATGCAACAAGATACAATCCATGGGGTCCATGTAACTTAAAATGATCCATACATCATGACTTTTGAGATTTAGCAAATTTCAGCTTGCACAGTTTTGGAAAACATGTAAATTAAATATCCATATGATCTTCAAAAATCATAAAAATCAGAGCATGTGATAGAAAAGACATAAAGCTAGAAATTTCATGAAGAACACGTACCCAAAAGAGTTTCACACAATAAGATATGGCTCACACAATATAACATGCAATATTCGGATAAAGTCAGATTGTGCAGTTCTTGAAATATTTCGATTAAAATACCCGAATGACCTCCAAAAATTATGAAATTTTACCAGGTTATATTCAAGACCCTAAGGTAGATTTTTATTGAAGACATCTAGGCCAAATTCTTCCTAGATAATTTACTATGGCCGGACGAAACTACTGTTCCTAGTACTGAACAGTCCAGTATAACGGTCTCCAAAATATCGAGGTTTCGTCTACTTATATTTCTTCATTTATTCTGAAATTTTGATATTTTTTGTTTCAAGAGGTCCACTACAACTTTCATTAAGGTATCTAGGTAATATTCCCAAAGGATAGTCACCATATGGTCCACGAAGTCTTGGGAGTCCAGTACCATACTTCCAGATCTACTGTCTTCAAAAGAACATCATTTCACTAGGCCAAACTTACTCGTTTTACCTAAAATATGAGTATGTTAATCATTAGAATATTATCTACAACTTTTATGAAGAAGTCGAAGTGAAATTCTTAGTAAAACGTGACATGCAACACACAAAATCACCAAGAGGTCGACGAAACAGTTTCAGATCTAGCCTTTTCGTAGAGGGAGGGTTTCACCCCTCAAAAATCAACCATTTTATCTCAAATTTTAGTATGTTATACTTTGAGATATTTTCTACAACTTCCATGAAGAAGTCGAAGTCAAAATCCAACTCAAACCACGCATGCAAGCCTCTACAGCGTTCGAGGTCAAGCGGCACATTCGAAAACAGAATACATTTTCAAGAACAACACACTCTAGCTTCGGTTTCTCATACCTTAAACACCCGAGATCTACTACCATTTCAAACACACATGCAAGACACACATGCAAAAGCAGAATATGGATCACAACTTGCCTCCAAAATCGAGCAAACAAAGGCACACGGACGGCGACGGACGAGCGAACGGGCAGGCTACGGGCGGGCGAGCGGCTCCTTCCTCCTCTCTCTCGGTTCCTCACTCTCTCTCACAACTCTCTCTCTCTCTCTCTCTCTCTCTCTCTCTCTCTCTCTCTCTCGGCTTGGGCGACAGCCCCCTCAACTTGCCACTCTCTCCCTTTTATTTCCCTTAAACCCCATCATTAGTCATGATTAGAAGCCACCCACAATGGCCAATGCATGGAGTCTCCTTTTTGCCACTTGGTAAGACTCATGCAAAATGGGCTTGGAAGAATTGGGCCGGCCTCTCCCCCTCTCCTTGGTCGATGGCAGCCCTCTCCATGGGCTTCATGGGCCGGCCTTTTGGCCCATTAAAGGTCCATACTCTTGGCCCTAAGGCCAAAGCCTAATTAAACCCACAATTTCGCTTTCAATTATTCATCTTTAATTCTCTATTTTATAGATTTCAAATTTTAAATTTCATATGGCCATATCTTGCAACATTTAATCTATAGGGATTAAATCTATGAGGTGCACAGTCAAGAATAAATCCTTCTCATTAATTTATTCTATAATACTAATTTTAATAACTCATGAACACAAATATATAACACTTGGTCTTAAAAGAAAACCAATGGCTAAAGCATAAACCATAGGAAATTTCATTACCTAATCATAGGCTTTAATACATCTAGAGGTTGTCTTGAATTTTGGGATGCCACACAACACCCATCTCTTCATCATCAAAATGCTCAACATAGTAGCTAATATTTTCATAATGCAAAGATGATAAAATAGTTCTATTATATTATATTTATCCCATAAATACCTAAGAGTTAGCATATCTTCAAGAGTATTATTCCAATAACTCTGTAAAAGAGTTTCTCTATTTCAAGCACACCCATAACCTTAATAGCTATATATATATATAAGTTAGTGAACCCTTCCTTAAGCCTATTTCAACAACATCGACCCTTCCACCTACGTATTTCAAGAGCAGTCCAACCTAAAATTTGCCTTCAAAGAAAATAGTGACATAAATTTTGTTCTTAGCCATTAGACTAATGAGGAAACAAAAATAAACAGCACTTTTAATCGTTAAATTATGAGGGCTTGTTTAAATTCCGAATTGAAGATATTTTAAAAGAAGGCCAACAATCAACATAGGAAAAGCAAATTAAGCATATGGCGGTAAAGCTGGAACCACATAAATCCTCACTCAACACCAAGTCAGCCACGAAACAAATGCTTCAAAGGAAAAAAGGACCACCACTTCACATGTAAGAAAATTATATGTATATTGAAAAATTTTAAAAAAGGTGTATCACGTAGTGACCTCTATTGAAAGATCGGAACAAATGCCTTTCTCTTACTTGAGAAATTCAAATAATAGATCAAACTTAAAGTATCAAGGTGCATAGTATGAGCTAAAGTCAAGGAATAGATTATCATTCAAAAGATGTTATTAAACAACTATAAAGTATCCATACAAATTGCCTGAGTAGATGTTCTCTCCTTTTTTTCTTTGTCAAGCTTCCTTCACGTAAGTAAGGGAGTTTCTCATTTCAACATTACTTATCAGTAGATCACTGAATTTGGAAAAATCTTCAGAACTACCGATCACTCTTTATATCAACAAAATTTCTCCTTGAATATGTCAAACAGCTTTGGTACTTGACTTAGCACATCCATTTATCATGAAAGTCTTAAATTATTAAAACATGCAAAGTTCGTAGTTACAAATTACATGATAAGATGCCAAAATGCTATTATTAATGGCTTCTTACTTGTAATAAGAAGACAACCATAATAAACTATAGTCAAGCTCAAACTGAGATGACAATACGTGTTTGACCTGTGAGGATGAGAGATCAATAGGGTTGTGTTAAACAAATTAAAAAAAAAAAAAAAAAAAAATCAAAGTCACACCTTCTAGTAGCATTAAGTAGTTCAAAAAGCTACGGTGGAACATAGCGTTACCTACATGAGAAGGGGAGAGAGAGAAAGAGGCTTGGAGATAGTCATTGTTGCCGTTGCCATCGTCGACGTTGCTCGATCCGCCACCAAGACTCCTGTGACACGCTTTGCATGAACTCACAATCAATGAAGAAGAGAACTCGAACTCGTGATGGGTGTCAAAGTTAAACTCTATGAACTCTAGGTCATGATTAGCAGTGAACTCCAGCTCGCAAAGGGACCCAAATCGCAAGGGAATTCCATATCATCGAACTTGATTTGGGGCTTAGGGTCAAAGGGAGATGAGTTTGGGGCTTAGGGTTTAGAGGACTTTGATTTGGAGAGAAGAAAAGATATTTCACAGGCTAAAGGCACGAATGATAATCATTTTGTTCCAGAAATCAATTTTTGGGTTAGAAATAGAATATATTTCTATTCCATGAATGATTTTCTGACAAAAAAAAATTATGTTTGATAACAAAACAATTTCTCCCTCTCAGTGGCCTATGGGTAGCAATGACAAGTGATGGCGGCAATGGCGATGGGGATGATGGGTCAACGGTGACTAGTAGTGAGGGCAAGCGATGTGAGTAGTTTTTATTTCTCATTTTTTTCTAGAAAAAAATAGAAAATTTTACTTCTTATTTCTATTTCAAATTTTTTTTTTTTTTACTAAAAATTTGATCTAGAAATAGAAAAATGAAATTGCATTAGCAAATGAAAGTTATGTTCCAAACCCGTTCCTAGAAACAAAATAACTTAATGGTTATCATGTACACCCTAAGTTTGGGGATTAGGGTTCAAACATATTCTTAGCTAGGGAATGAAGGAGATGATGTTCAACTATGAAGAGGCATAGATGTCCAACATGATGTCGTTTTGTAGACATAGACATCTTTTCATAGACTATCTACCATGTAGGATAGAGAAATGATTAAAATAAGCCACATTAGCATCTCGTCATCATTTTACGTTAGTAAGTTCGATGGTATTAATAAAGAACTCGATTAAATCAATTTGACAAATTTTAAAACTTGATTGCACCTTTGTAATAAATTTAAGGACTTCTAGTGCCCTAAAGTGTTTGTCACTAATTATGACCCAACCGGTCTATATGTGTTCAAATGTTGAGATCATACATCAAAATTATTAAGAATCACATCCAGGTATCATTACTCTCAACTCTGACAACCACCCAAGCAATTAGGAACATTTAATCATTCACATCTCTTCTAACGGCACATGAGATCTAAACTTGTTAAATTCCTTTTAAGAAACGATTAGCTAACCTACAATACCACTTTTGTACATCAGAAAATGCGTTGCGACCTACCAAATCATGTGGGCTTAGTTTTGAAAATTTAATGAAGTTAAGGGCCTCCTATTTAAATTAATCCAATTATAACGCAATTTATGTAGACTTATTACTACTAAATGCTCCTAATATGGATATAATAATTTCATTATAGAGTTTGGGATCAAATTTTAATTTTCTCATGCAATAAGAATGACTATATGAGTTGTCAAAAATTTAGGTATTAACTAAAAAAAAAATATCGGGAAAAATTGTCCAAAAGGTCATAACATCTTATATTTTTGCCAATTCAGTCCTTTTTTTTTTTTTTTAATTATGCCAATTGAGTCCTAAGCCTTTTTCACATTTTTCTTATGTCAAAAATTTTAAATTGAATTTCAACATTATTTCAAAATTTTCTATTAATTTTTTTTCCTTTCTTTTCTTCTCTTTTCCCTACTTTACTTTTATATTTTTCTTTTTTTCCCCTCTTCGGCCATCACTGAGCCTCACCCACCTCAAGCAAGGGATGTTCTCACTAGATTGAGTGAGGGCAACACTTCACAAGATCGAATGAGGGTAGCCTTTGCCTGAGGCCGAAGACCTCCACCAGCCTACAATGCCCAACAAAGGAAAAGGAGAAAAAGAAAAAAAAAAAAAAAGGGAAAAAAAGAAGAAGAAGAAATATTTGTAAAGAAGGAAAATAGATGAAAAGAAAAAAAAAGTTAAATAAAAAATTCAAAAATATTGATATAATATTAGAAATTGTCCACATTAGCATCAATCGTGCCACGTAAAATAATCGATATCCATGTCTATGATTTTTTGCCAAAATTGACTAGATTGACTTAATTGATAAAACGTAAAAATATTGATGACCTAATTATTGCACTTAAAAATTTTTAAGACTAAATTGATAAAAGTGCAATAAGTTTTAACTTTTTGGACTATTTTCCCAAAATATTGCAAATTCCAAAGCATTGAGTTTCATGGTGATTTGCACAATAAATGCTTATAAAATTGAATGTTTTCTCATCGAGTATGGTTAGTAAGTGCTTAGGAAGCACTCATTAACATGGCTCTTTAAAAATTACTAACCCAATAAGAGTGTTTACTAACTTTTCCTTGATTGAGTTAGCAAGTAATTTTACCTTCTCAACTTTTATTTGAATTAATTACCAATGTTTTATTTTATTTTTTTAATATACCAACTTTCTTATACGGTGAGTTTGTGGCCAAAGAGAGCCCTCTACTTCACAGTTTCAGTGTCAAAGTTGGTTCTCCCGAAAATAGCACCATTTGCCAGGAAGGTCACGAAACATTCTGTCACTATGTAGAGTTCTCTCTACCGTTTGGTAGTTTTCTAGACCCTAAATCCCTGTTTCATTCCCCATCTCTTCCACCGTTACTTCTTTGTCCACTTGCATTTTATGGCTTTCCTTTCATTGACTTCCGATATTAGGTGGAAACCTTTAACTCTTCACTGATATCCCTGTTTCATCCACCATTTCTTACACCTTCGGCTCAAACTTGGGTGGCTTTCACTCTATCGGCCTTTGATGCCAGGTGGGAACACTCAATTCTTCACCGATTCTCCCTAGTTAGTTCTGCATGTCTCTGATTGCCTTCTATATTCAACGAAGATGTGGAATTGTTGTTAGTTGAGAGTTCATGATTATAGTATTTCATCGTCTCCGCCTCTGGCTTCGGACAAACAAGTCGATTCCTCGCGTCTAGCCGCTCTTTGTACTAGATTGGGTCACCTCACCATAGAATAGATAATCGAAGACTGGGATGATGATCCTTCGCCTGAAACATTAGAGGAAAGCAGGTTAACCCTTATTGGCAAAATCATTTCCAATCCATCCATTAATTTTCAAGCCTTCCAAAACACACTGAAAAAAACCTAGCGGACTGACTTAGTGGATATATCACAGCATGAGGCAGATATATATGTTGCAAAATTCCAATCCCAAGTCGACAAACAGCGAATTCTTGAAGGGGGCCCTTGGCTATTTTCGGACCATTTAGTTATATTCAAACCCTGGACTCCGAACACACCATTACATTGTTACGACTTTTCTACTTGTGCCTTTTGGGTACAAGTGTTTGGGTTACCTTTAGAATGGTGTTTTGAGCGTATGCTTATGAAGGCAGTACAACATATAGGTAAGGTAATAGAAGTGAAGGTTGACTCAAAGAAAGGAGCATTGTCAAGAGCAGGTCGAGTACGAGTTGACGTAAACTTGCATGAACCTCTTATAATAGGGAAGTTGATTCAAATAAATGGCAAACCTCTTTGTCTTGATTTATGCTATGAACGACTTTCGCATTTTTGCTATTCCTATGGCAAACTTGGGCACTATGCGATGTACTGCAAAGACATTCCATATGATGAGGCCAAGCATGAGGGTAGAGAGAAGATGGCATATGGGTAGTGGCTCCGAGCGGAAGTCAAGGAAAATAGTCCATATTGAAACATCTTTTATAACCCACAAGACAAGTCAAAGCAAGTTGAAGAAGTCGTACCTGAAACTTTGCCTGCACGAATACCGACTGTCCCCTTATTGCCCCCACCATCTACACTTCCAGCAGCAAATAAATCTAGTGTTGTTAACAGTTCCAGAGAACCAACAGAAGCACCTAATCAGCTGCTCTAGCAACCCTAAGCTACGCACCATACATCACTTATCTCTGCAGACACAAAGCTGAAAGGAGTTCAGCCTGAAACTGTGGAGATAAATGTACCAACGAAGATGAAGAATACCAGGTCGAAACCTACTCTGGGTTTGACCAAGAAACAACGCAGATATAACCCGTATGACACAAGGAGTCTAATCATTGTGGAACATACTAATTCAAATCTTATGGAAACTCCTATTTTTCTAGCAGACAAAGCTGGTGTTCGGGCTTTGGTGGCTGGCCCAAAACAGCCACCCGCAAACAAATGAAGATGTTGTCTTTGGGGCCATCGGGGTTTGGGCAATCCCCTGACAGTTCAAGCTCTCAAGGCCATGATGGCCAAAGAAAAGCCCGATGTTGTGTTCTTAATGGAAACAAAGCAACTTGAAGTTAGGCTTCATCAAATTCAATGCAGTTTAAAGTTCCAAAATTCACATCTTATAAATCCAATTGGTTTTGCTGGTGGTTTAGCTCTATTCTGGAATGATATAGTTTATCTACAGGTCCTTAGATCAACACCACACCTTTTTCACATCAATGGTCATGAGGGGCAGAGAGGTCAGCTTATATGTATTACTTTTGTTTATGCGCCAACTAATTATCAATAGCGGCAACTTGTATGGGATGAGCTCTAACAGATACATTCGCACAACAACTTCCCTTGGATATGTGATGGAGATTTTAATGAGATTATTTATCCTTGGGAAAAGATGGGCAAATGCCCCGCTAATCAGTCTAGAATGCTGTCCTTTAGAGCTATTCATAATGATTGTGAGTTTTCTGAGTTAGAAAGTAATGGAGTAAGTTTACATGGATGAACAATAGATAGGGGGAGGAGCTTGTTAAGGAAAAATTAGATCGGGCGGTGTGCACTATGGAATGGCGTTTCTTATTTCCTAGGGTAGAAGTTTATGCACTTCCAGCTATGGGATCTAACCACAACCTTATACTAATCAACACTTCAGCAACTTATCAAAAAACAAGGAAACCATTTCTTTTTGAAAGTTACTGGAATGAGGATAAGGAATGCCATGAAGTTATATCTCAAGCTTGGACTTCAACTGATGGTTTTCTTACTAAAGTGAGGTGAGTAACAATAGCTCTAACTGCATGGAGTAGGAAGAAGTTTTCCAATGGACATAAAAAGGTGCTGAGTTTACAAAATCAATTACAGAATATGATGAATCAGCCAAATCTCAATTATGACAGGGTGGAGGCATCCAAACTAAGAGAGGAACTCCGTCGAACTTGGACACAAGAAGAACAATATTGGGCTTTATGATCCAAAATTCAATGGATGAAATGGGGTGACAAAAACACACGTTTTTTCCATGCATCTACAATTCAGCGAAGGCAGCGCAACCGAATTATGATGTTGCGAATTGATGATCAGCAATGGACTCGTGATCAACCTACTCATCAAGACATGACAACTACTTATTTTTCACGATTATATACAACTGCTGGTTATCGGCACTATTCACCTCTACTTAAACGATGTAACCAAATGGTAACCCGTGAAATGAATGACCAGCTGATTGCTTCTCTTACGATGGAAGAGGTTCGGCAAGCAACCTTTCGAATGGGTACTACCAAAGCACCCAGGCCTGATGGTTTGAACGGCTTATTTTATCAAACACACTGGAAAATTGTTAAAGAATATCTTTTCCTTCTCGTTCAAAATTTCTTGATGTCGGGGGTAATGCCTACTGGGATTAATCAGACTATCATTATGCTTATTCCTAAGACACCTCAACCTGAAAAGCTTGAGCAATATTGCCCCATCAACTATGCAATTTTGCATACAAAATCATCTCTAAGGTACTTGCTAACCGGCTCAAACCTTAGTTGAATATTCTAAACTCTAAAGAGCAGTCAACTTTTGTGAAGGGATGATAGATACAGGATAATATTCTTATCGTCCAAGAGGTTCTTCATCATTTTAGATCAAGAAAGAGGCAATGCAAATTCAATGCAATTCTAAAAACGGATATCACAAAGGCATACAACAAAGTGGAATGGTATTTCCTCCATGATTACCTCCTGAAATTGGGTTTTATCAACGATGGGTTTGCTGGATTATGCAGTGTATCACCACAGTAGCTTACAGTGTGAAGTTTAATGGTGAGCAGTTACCTTATTTTTATCCATCTCGTGGCCTCTGTCAAGATGACCCTTTATCGCCATATATTTTTTGAGATAGCTAGTATAATCACCTAGAGGGGGGTGAATAGGTGTAAAATACAATTTCTCAAAATACGACAGCGATACTAGGCAGAGGATAGAAAGGAAATTCTCTTTTGATTAACAAAATGAATTACGATTAAAGTAAAGTAAAGAGTAGGGAAGAGAAAATTGAACACAAGGTTTATAGTGGTTCGGCTTATTCCAAGCTTACGTCCATTCTTTCGCACTGACAGCCCACCAGCTGGATTTCACTATGAACAAAAGAGATGTTACAGCACAGCTTTCCCTTGATTCCACAGTACAGATATTCTACCACACTTCCTCAAGGTATCTCAAAATATAGACTGCTTTTGCGTACAAGATTTCGCTCAGTAAAAGAATTTGCTACGAATCAAAGAGCTTCAGACTTTGGAATTCTTCTATCATGCACTCACTCGAACAACTAGAACTTCTTCCTTTTATACTCATTTATGACATCATACCCGTTGGCATTTACCAAAGGAATTCTTCCAATCTTCCCGTTGGACAGAATCAATTAAGAAGATCATTCGAGCTATTAAAAGAACATGTCGATAGCCCATCAATCATGTTCACCCATACAATCAGGATCTTGGTTTCCATAAGTAGAACCTTCCAAGAATACTTCGCCAATCATCGGATCATTAATCAATCTTGATTCAGATAAAGGAATCCGTTATGTCACATCCAGCCGAGAGATCTTCTCCAGTCGATAAGGTCACATCCTTAATGAAACATCCAGTTCTGGATAGCCTTTCTTCAACGGATTAGAAACTGTCAATGAGAATAGACTTTGAATCTTGAGTCGACTGTCCAGGAGGTCTTCGGACTTTAAATAGCGAGTATGCAAATCTTCAAACTAGATTGATGGAAACGTTTTGTCAACTTCAAAACACTTCAAGAAGATTTCTCCAACAATCTCCCCATTTTTTATGGTGATAAAACTTTTCTGCAAATTTGAATAACTTTGACCTGCAAAACATTACTCAAGCAATATGGATATCTCATAAAGATTAATAGCTTAATGATAACACTAGAATCTGCAACCACAGAAAATAGGTTAGTCTTTGCATGAGAGTAAAGTCATTCATAAAATATTAATAATACTTAATATAAAAGCAGCAATCAAATCCAAATCCACATTCAGTTCATATTCAGACACAAAAGTAAAGTCGAACATCAAAACAATCCAAGTCAAACAATTCAAACGATTAAAAAGTCAAAGTTTCAAATCTTGCATCTCTCCCCCTTTTTGTCGGCATAAAAAAAAAATGTTGAGATGAAAATGGAATAGAGTCAAGATTGCTTGGGAACACGAACAAGCTGGAAATCTCCCATTGACTTAACAATGCCTTCCAGCCTTTTCAAGTCTTTCTTCAGTTGTGCAACCTCCTCACCCTTAGCAGTAGCCTGAATCTAAAGAGAAAGGGCTTGGATCTGATCATTCAAGGAACCTGAAGAAGCTTGACTTGCATTTTGTAAATTCTAAATGTTGCATCCCAGAGCATATATCTGACCTCACATTTCCAAGAGAACATCAAGAATTCTGCGAAAATCTGCTGAATTATCGGTCTGTGTACTGGCTTCGGCACGATCTAATGGAGTAAAGGCAGACAATGGTATATCAGCATAATCACGCAGATTTGGCGATGAAGCATCATGTCCCTCCTCAAGAAATTGAGAGGCATGAATGTCCTCTGGATCTGCTGGAGAGCGGCTGACTCCTTCACTAGTAGCAAGATATGAGTACATTCCTCTGTTCTCATGATCTTCCCTTTGTTTCCATGCCTTCAGGTGGAGAATAGTGTTTTTCATGCTCTCTTTCCTCTTGATTTTCTCTCTCTTCTTCTTCTTCTTCTTCAAACCTTTCCTCTTCTACTTCTTTTTCTCCAGCTTCTCTTTCTTCTCCTTCTTTCTCTTCTTCTTTCTCCTGTCCTTCTCTCTCCTCTACTTCTTTCTCCTGTCATTTCATTGATTCTAGAACAGGATGACTTAGCTTTTTCAATGCTATAGCAAAAATGGTGAGGTCATCCTCATCATCTTCATCCTCTAAGAGGAGAGCTCTTCTTTTTCTTGGATGGAGCAACCATGGGCTCATTCCCTCTTCTTTTCGCTGCAGAAGAGACTTGATGAGTTTTGACATGTGTTTTTCCTTAAATTTCTCTAATGCCTTGCTTAGTTCCTTTAGACGCATTTTAGTCACCATTTTCAGTCCTACCACCATATGATCACATGATCGAACACAGAGAATTTGTGGAGGCTGAATATTCAGATGTTTGAATAACTTCGTCACAAGACCTGGATAAGGAAGTTGACATCTGTCCTTCACCACTGCTCTATACATGTGGAACATAACAGTGTGAGGAAGAGAAAAAATTTTCCCAATGATGACGGCATACATAAGCTTTGCCTCTGAACTTGAAACATCAGTCTTGGAAGTTGATTTCGGTTTGAGACAATTGATCACAATCTTGTGAAGCAGAATATTAAACGCACTCATCCTCAAGTAGGAAATCTTTTCTTCTATTCTTCTATCCTTAACAAGTTCCAATGTAGCACGAGCAATAGAAACATTGATCGATTGATACCTTCCTCTCTCAACCCCAATCACATCCGCCAGCATATCCACATCAACCATAAAATCCTGATCTCGGACACTAAAAGATATTCTATTCGCATCCAAGAAACTAAGATTTGAATAGAAATATGCAGTTAGTTGAGCATAGGCCTCTGTGGTGTCAGAACAGAACTGTTCTAGTTGAAGAAAGCTGAACTTTTCCCTCAAGTTCACATTCACAGCATCCATGAAATCAAAATCCACACTCCTAGGGTTTATAACCCCACATTTCAACAATTTAGAGTATAGATCCTTATGTTCCTTCGATCTAAACAACTCTGCCATTTTTCCTCGAATTTTCGCTGCAACACCCATTCTCGGTTGAAATTGGTTGTATAATTTGTCATCATCATTTCCATCTATCAGATTAAGTCCCCTAACACGCGGATCACTTGGGATATTTGCAAGGGCTTCTTCTGCCAACCCCTTAGGAGCAATTCCCAAACGTTCCATTTTTCGCAAAAAGATGTACTCATTCCCATATCCCTTGTCCTTAAAGAAACTCATCGACGTAGTTCAATGGAGTACCAGTCCTCTTTAAAGCACGGTAAAGTTTATAAATAAAATAGGGCCTTTGAATTCTTACAGGATTTGCGTCTTCAACGATTTCTTCCTCTTGTTGATGACCCACACCCTGTGGACTAGTTGGTGGAGAATGACGTTGTTGAGAATGTTACGGGCTCTACTACTGACTTGGTGACTCCTCTTCCTCGGTGAGATCAAAGTGAGTAGGCCCCTCACTCATTCGCCGTGGTCCCCTACTTGCGATCCTCGAAGACTTTCTTAAAGACGACATCTTTCTTAGACTTTGAAATATTCCTTGCTTGACTTTCCCAAGAAAAATGACAACTTTTTTTTTAAGATTAAACAAGGGAGGAAGACAGGAATGGAAAATCGATGCTTTTTAGGGTTTTGGAGTTAAGCGGAGAGGAATCGATTGTATATAGCCCAGTCGAAAGGGAAAATACCAAACGTCATAAAGGAAAGTGTAAAGATGCCTCTTTTAACAATAACTGCCTTTTTCTAATAAAAAAAATAATGTCATTTTCGAGAAAATAGTCATTTCAAAATAATTTCTTTTTCAAAAAGGAAACGATGCAATAATCACGTCAATTAAAGATAGTAATAATCAAACACGGTTGATAATCATACCTTTTCAAGATGAGATTTGAGAGAGAATGACTTACAGTCAAAGTCTTGTTTGTCTGAGTCTAAGAGTCTATAGACTTTAACTTCTTCAAACCTCAAAATGTTGATTCTGGAATTGATAATTTCAAATTGATTTTTCTCCAAAGGGTTTGTGAGTATATCCGCCAATTGGTTCTTTGAGTCAACAAACTGAATCGAAACTTCTCCATTTTGAACATGATCTCTAATGAAGTGATGTCGAATCTCTATATGCTTTGCTCTTGAGTGAAGAATTGGATTTTTAGTAAGATTGATTGCACTGGTGTTGTCGCAGTTAATCTCTGTGCATGAATCTTCAATTTCAAAGTCTCTTAGTTGTTGTTTTATCCACAGAATTTGTGAACAACAACTTCCGAGAGCTACATACTCTGCTTCTGCTGTAAAAAGAGTTACTGTATTTTGCTTCCTTGAAAACCAAGACACTGTCATGCTTCCAAGTAACTGACAGGCACCCGAGGTGCTCTTTCTGTCAACTCTACATCCGACTAGGTCTGCATCTGAGTATCCAAGAAGAGTAAAGTCTCCCTTTTTGGGATATCAAAGGCCGATACTTGAAGTTGAAGTAGTGTATTTGATAATATGCTTTGCAGCACTTAGATGAGATTCTCTAGAGTCTGCTTGAAATCTAGCACAAATGCAAACACTAAACAAAATGTCAGGTCTAGAAGCAGTAAGATAAAGAAGTGAACCGATGATACTCCTATATAGCTTTTGGTCAACTTTGTTTCCTCCTTCATTTTTTCTATCTTCAAGGAACTTGACATAGGTACATCAGTCTTTTTGCAATTTTCCAGTCCAAACTTTTTTGACAAGATCTTTAGCATACTTTTCTTGATGAAAAAAAGTTCATTCCTTCAGTTGTTTTACTTGAAGCCCGAGAAAGAAGGTTAACTCACCCATCATGCTTATTTCAAATTCATCATGCATAGTCTTAGAGAATTTCTTATACAGATTTTCATTAGGGGATCCAAAAATAATATCATCGACATATATTTGAACTAGCATAAAACTTTTGCTTTCTCTTTTGATAAACAGAGTAGTGTCTACTTTACCTTTTACAAAACCGTTTTGAATTAAAAACTTACTCAGCCTGTCGTATCAACCTCGAGGTGCTTGCTTTAGACAATACAAGGCATTTTTCAGTCTGAATACTGAATTTGGTTTCCTTGGGTCTTCAAACCTAGGTGGTTGTTCCACATAGACTTCCTCACGGATAAATCCATTTAGGAAAGCACTTTTGACGTCCATTTGGAATAACCTGAAATTTTTGTAACAAGCAAAAGCAAGTAATAATCGAATTGCTTATAACCTTGCTACTGGTGCGTAAGTCTCGTCATAGTCTATCCCTTCTTCTTGCGTATATCTTTTGGCCACGAGTCTTGCTTTGTTTCTTACGACTTTTCCTTTCTCGTTCATCTTGTTCCTGAAAACCCATTTAGCTCCAATAACATATTTACTTTTTGGTTTAGGAGTCAATTCCCAGACATCATTAATGCTGAATTATCTGAGTTCTTCTTGCATAGCTTTAATCCAACTTTCATCAGATAAAGCTTCTTTTATGCTTTTTGGTTATATTTCAGAAATAAGAGCCACGACACTAGACTCTTCGCGCCTTTTGAATCTTGTGCGAATTCCTTCATTAATGTCGCCAATAATAAAATCTTTGGGATGATTGGACTTATGCTTCCAGTTGCTGGTTAATTTGTCAGGTTGATGGTCACTTCCTTCACTTGAATCTTCAGCAATCATTTGTTTCTGGTCCATCAAAGTCTGAGCTGCTTCCTGAGATTTAAACTTTGTAGAGTCTGGAGCAGGTTCAGGCTCTTCAAAATGAGTCTGAATAGATTCATTTTGCATAGAATCTTGGAATTTGACATTCATTAATTCCTCCACAGATTAACTCTTCTTGTTATAGACTCTGTAGGCTTTGCTTGAGGTTGAATATCCAAGGAAGATGCCTTCATCTGACTTTTCTTCAAACTTGCTAACTCGATCATTTGCATTTTTCAATATAAAACATTTGCATCCGAACACATGAAAATATGAAACAATAGGCTTCTTTTCTTTGAATAATTCATAGGGTTTTTTTCTAGAATAGGCCTTAGAAAAACTCTATTGATAATATAACAAGCTGTAGAAACTACTTCAGCCCAAAATCGTAAAGAGATGTTGCTTTCAATTAAAAGAGTTCTAGCCATTTCTTGAAGCGATCTATTCTTTCTTTCCACAACTCCATTTTGCTCTAGAGTATATGAAGAGGAGAACACATGCTGAAAACCAGATTCATCACAAAATTTTGTAAAATCTTGATTTTCAAATTCACCTCCATGGTCTGTTCTTATACTTGAAATAACATACCCTTTTTCATTTTGAACCTTTTTAGCAAATTTTTCAAAATAAGAGAAGGTTTCAAACTTACTTGTCAGAAAAATACCCAAGTAAATCGTGAGTAGTCATCCACAATTACTAGGCAATATTTCTTACCTCCAATGCTCTGTGTTCTGGTTGGTCCAAAGAGATCCATATGCAGAAGCTGTAGTACACGGTTGGTGGAAACTTGATTTATTGGTTTAAAAGAATTTCTTACTTGTTTTCCCAATATGCATGGTGTACATAGATCAGACTTTTGGTATGATAAATTGGGTAGACCACGAACAAGCTTCTTTGCTGAGATTTTGGCTATCTACTTCATATTAATGTGCCCAAGCTTTCTATGCCATAAGCTTGCTTCGTCTTGGATTGAGATTAGACATTACGATTCATCTGGTTTCACATCCAAGAGGTAGATATTTCCATGTCTTCAACCCATGAATACTGAGTAGATTCTTTACTGGTTCCTGAACATATTCCCTCTTGAAAGTAGATTTTGAAACCGGTATCACATAGCTGACTAACAATGAGCATATTGTAGTTGAGTCCTTCAACTAAAGAAACATTCCTTATTGTGAGGTTTCTAATCTTTACAGTTCCAAATCCCACTATTCTTCATTTGTTGTTTCCTCCAAAAGAGACTTTTCCACCATTCACTTGAACAAGCTTTATGAAGCAATTTGAATCTCCTGTCATATGTCTTGAGCATCCACTATCCAGATACCATTTTACCTTTTTCTTGATAGTGACCTGCATTTAAAAAGGAAACTCAAATTTTTTTTGGTATCCATATTTTCTTGGGTCCATTGGTGTTAGTATGATATGTGATTTTTGCCCATACTTTCTTAACATGTTTCCAAACTATAGGACATTTTTTTTCAAAATGATCTGCACTATTGCACTTTGAACATCTGAGAGCATTGCAACCTACTGGTTTTACAAAGATCTTTTTAAAATGATTTTTGTAAGTATCTCTTGTGGGTCTTTGCTTAATTCTTTCTTTCACCTTTGGAAAATCAATTAAAGGAATGGTTTCAGCAGTCATTCCCAAACTAGATTTGTTGAAATAAGGTCTTTGAACAGAAAGAATTTTTTTCAGTTTCTCAAATCCTATAGAAATTTTTTTAGAAATATTTGAGATATCATTTTTCAATAATGCATTTCTTTTAAAAGATTATCTTCGCTTTCTTTAAGAGAAGAAACATTCATGTCTAAACATTTCACCTTTTCTTTCAAAATATTTTCCTATTGTTTTAGAGCATAATTTTCTCTTTTGAGTTCGGAAATCTTTTTAAGAGAAGTCTTAAGACTAAAACACAACTCATCAATGTATTTAGAGACTTTAATAGGGATTTTGAAGTTACTTACCTCAAATTCATTGTTTGAATCTGATTCTGTCTTGGAGTTTGAATCTGAATCCGATTATGCCATTAGACATATATTGGCATAATCATCATCACTTGCTTCACACTCTGTATCACTCCAGGTTTTTGCTTTAAGAGCTTTTCGATAATTTTTAGTTTTTCCTTTCTTCTTCCTCAGAAGAGGACAGTTGGGTCTGATGTGTCCTTTTTTCTTGCATTCAAAGTAGACTACATCTTTGTTTGATTCAGCATCCTCAATAGACTTAATCTGTTGCTTTTGAAAACTCTGTTTCTTTGGATTGAATCTTCTTCCTTTTCTGTTCAGCTTTCTGAATCTTCTTATCATGAGAACAAGCTCCTCATCATCCATATCGTCTTCAGAATCTATAACATTAGAATCATCATTGGATTTTAATGCAATGGATTTCTTACCTTTAGGGTATTCGTCTTCATTGATTCGTTCCACTTCATAAGACTGAAGAGTCCCAGCCAACTCATCAAGAGATAGTGGCATGATTCTTTGGGTCTCTCTGATTGAGGTCTTTATGTGATTCCATTCCTTGGAGAGTCCACGCAGTAGCTTGTTTACCTTCATGGGATCAAAAATTAGTTGACTTTGATTTTCAAGACCATTCACGATTTCTGTAAAACGACTAAACATGTCAGTTATAGATTCTCCTAATTTCATTTTGAAGGCTTCGTATTGATTGAGGAGAATGTTGATTCTAGTCTCTTTCACTCGATCGGTTCCTTTATAGGTAATATGTAATCTATCCCAAACTTCTTTAGCTGTAACACAAGAAAATATTATGTTCTATGCAGTAGGAGATAAAGCACAATATAAAGAATAAATTGCTTTTGCATCAAGAGCTTGTCTCTTAATTATCTCTTCCTGAGTCATTTCACTTGACTTAACAGTTTCTTTTCCTCTCTTTAAGACAGATGCAGCTTTAGGAATGATTCCTTTTTCTACAATGTCCCATTCCAGAGGATCCTTTGATCGTAGGAACGCTTTCATCTTGTTTTTCCAGATGTTGTAATCCTTTCCATCAAAGTAAGGTGGTCTAGTATTGCTTTACCCTTCCACCAGCCCTGGAGCTAGCATACTAGCCATGGATCTTTAACTCTGAAGTAAAACACTCCAAACAAAGTGAGTACATAGGCTCTGATACCAATTGAGATAGCTAGCATAAGCACCTAGAGGGGGGTGAATAGGTGTAAAATACAATTTCTCGAAATACGACAGCGATACTAGGTAGACGATAGAAAGGAAATTCTCTTTTGATTAACAAAATGAATTACGATCAAAGTAAAGTAAAGAGTAGGGAAGAGAAAATTAAACACAAGGTTTATAGTGGTTCGGCTTATTCCAAGCGTACGTCCACTCTTTCGCATTGACAGCCCATCGGCTGGATTTCACTATGAACAAAAGAGATGTTACAGCACAGCTTTCCCTTGATTCCACAGTGTAGATATTCTACCACACTTCCTCAAGGTATCTCAAAATATAGACTCTCTTTTGCATACAAGATTTCGCTCAGTAACAGAATTTGCTACGAATCAAGGAGCTTCAGACTTTGGAATTTTTCTATCGTGCACTCACTCGAACAACTAGAACGTCTTCCTTTTATACTCCTTTATGCCATCATACCTGTTGGCACTTACCAAATGAATTCTTCCAATCTTTCTGTTGGATAGAATCAATTAGGAAGATCATTCGAGCTATTAAAGGAACATGTCGATAGCCCATCAATCATGTTCGCCCATACAATCAGGATCTTAGTTTCCATAAGTAGAACCTTCCAAGAATACTTCGTCAATCATCGGATCCTTAATCAATCTTGATTCGAATAAAGGAATCCGTTATGTCACATCCAGTCAAGAGATCTTCTCCAGTTGATAAGATCATATCCTTAATAAAACATCCAGTTCTAGATAGCCTTTCTTCAACGGATTAGAAACTGTCAATGAGAATAAACTTTGAATCTTGAGTCGGCTATCCGCAAGTCTTGATTTTAAATAGCGAGTTTGCAAATCTTCAGACTAGACTGATGGAAACGTTTTGTCAACTTCAAAACACTTCAAGAAGATTTCTGCAACATTTTTATCATGCTAGCTAATATTTTATCGACTCTTATTTACACAAGCTGTCAGTATAGGACATCTCAAAGGCATCCGGTTCAATAGATGGTGTCCTACCTTGTCCCATCTCTTTTTTGCTAATGTTGTAATATTTTTCCTAAATGGTTGTGTTCAAGAATGCCAGAACCTAGCCAACATTTTAAACTTGTATTGTTTGGCAATAGGACAGCTAGTCAATCGCAACAAATCAGGTATGATTTTCAGCAAAAACTGCCCTATTACTCTTCAGGAAAATATGTCTATGGAGCTTAGGACTCCTATTTTGAAAAGTTGTGGCAAATATTTACGCATAACATCATATGGGGCCGCTCGAAGGACATGTTTTCGTGGATATTAGCAAGAGTCAATGCAAAATTGGCAGGATGGAAAGAGAAATTTATTTCAAAGGGGGGTAAGGAAATTCTCATCAAGTCTGTTATTCAGGCTATCCCACATTACACAATGTCTATATTTAAGTTACCTCTTTCTGTTTGTAAAGCTATTGAACCACAAATTGCTCGGTTTTGGTGGAGAAATGATCAGAATAGAGTCGATATCCATTGGCAAAAGTGGGAAATGCTGAAAGACATAAAGGATGAAGGAGGCATGGGATTCTGAGATCTTATTGTGTTTAAAAGAGTGATGCTTGGAAAACAGGCTTAGCGCTTGCTACAGTAGCCCCAATCATTATGGAGTAAATTATTTAAAGGCTTATATTTCCACTCGACGGATTTCCTATCTGTTGTCAAAGGCTCTCGGCCATCCGGGGATGGCAGAGCTTACTTATGGGTAGAGATGCAATCTTACCACATACGCGCTGGTCAATTGGTAATGGTAAAACTATCATAATAAGAGGAGATCGGTGGTTACCTATGGGTATTCTCCATGAACCTAAATCTAGAGAAGAACCTCTCATGGTGGCCAATCTTATTGATCCGATCCACCACAATTGGAACCAAACTCTGCTCCAACGATTCTTTGGAGAACAGATTACGGCTGAAGTTCTTACTATCCTAGTAAGACCTCTTCACTCAAATGACAAACTAATTTGGTCAGTTACAACCAATGGAAAACATACTGTCAAAAGCAACTATCATACTATCCTGCACCACTCAGCAATCAACATAGAGACAGCGCATCAACATCTCATCAAAACCCAAAGATATTATGGAAAAGTATCTTGGCAACCGAAACTAAAAACCCTTCTATGGTCTATTTGTCACAATGCCCTAGCGTCCAAAGCAAATTTATTTCAATGCCATATTATCACAGATCCTCTACGCCACCTATGTCAACAGCAGGCTCCTGAAACCATTGAGCATATATTTTTCCATTACACATGGACTTGTACTATTTGGTCTGATCCTCAGATTAATATGTGAACTCCGACACTCACAATCAATTGTTTTGATTCATGGCTTACAGCAAGGGCGAAATTACCTCAGCACTCACCTGGTCTCCCTCTTATTGCTAACATCCTTTGGCAGATATGGCGGATGCAGAACAACTTCACCTTTCGAAATCAACTTCCAGATCCCTCCATTGTAGTACAGATAGCAGTGGCTCAAATGAATTCCTATCAGCTCTACTCTACTGCGTCACGACCAAGATCTGCTCTTCATTCTCTTGATTCAATGCACCTCTGGCATCCTCTAGAATTGGGTACCCTGAAATGCAATATCAATGCAAGTCATAAGCCAGGTAGTACAGAAGGTTCAATCGCTTGTGTTTGTAGAGATTATAATGGGAGACTTACGGATTTGTACGACAATCGAGTCCCGGTGTAATCCGCTTTCAAAGTAGAGGTTTTAGCTCTTACCTATTCTCTTCAGCATTTGCTCAAGCAACGGCTCCATGAAGCTCATCTGGAGGTGGAATCCAATTGTCTTACTCTTGTTGAAGCACTACAAGGCAAGCGACCGCCGCCATGGGACCTTCGAACACTGTTCAATGAAGCTATCACTCTGCTATCTAGGTTTTCTAACCTAATAATGCAATACTGTCGGCGTAAAGCTAACCTAGTAGCCGATTGGGCTGCGAAGGCCTGTAACTTAGTTTCGGCCCATAACTGGATCCTATTTCCCCAGTATGTTTTGCTTGATCTAGTTTATGCTGATGCCTTATTTTCATGTTGTAAATTCATTATATTGAATGCAACATGTGTGTTTGACCAAAAAAAAAAAAACTTTCTTATACGGTCACTTAATCGGATCAAGGTAGCGGCCGCTACCCCAGCCTTGATCGAGGTCGCAACGGATATTGGAGACCTTTTCTCTTTTTTTTGGTCAGAGGCAATTGGAGACTTGATGGTGAAATCTTGATCTTAAGTCGCCGTAGCCACGACCTGTGTGAGAAAGAGAAAGAGCTAAAGAGTTGCCAGGGCAAGAGAGTGAGGTAGAGAGAGGAGTTGTAGAGGAAGAAGAGAAAGAGGCGGACCTTGACCTTGTGGGGGAAGAGGGAGAAACAGTTGAAACTCAGATGGCGTCAGTCGAGCGGCGAGACGACGAAGATGGTGGCCAGTGGCTGGGAAGGTAGTAGCATAGTTGGGTTGAGAGTTTGGGTATGCGGGTGGTGCGAGATTGAGGTTTTTGGGTCCTTCACAAAATTACGGATCTAATGGAAACTCTCATCTAGTGATGGAATGAACTTATTCACCAAAATTGAAATTTGTATAAGCTGTTGAACCCCACTTGTGTAATGATTATTTTACACCGCTAGGGTACAAATAACTGTCCGTTTAATTAAGTATAAAATGTAATGAGCAATATTGCTAAATATTAAAGTAAAATTTCTAGAAAAGAGTTGCGCATGTAAGGAAAAGAAATGTATTAAACATTGCGTAGGTGGACACCCACCAAGAGGCCGTCGATAGCGAATGTATTAACTTTTTCTTTTTCTTTTTAATGTTATGCTCCTATCAATTTACAATCCACAGTATATGTTTACATAAGCAATATTTATTTTATACGACACTCTGATTTCTTATTACAATCATGCTAGCTAGATTTGATAAAACTTTGTACCTTAGGGACTTGATTAAACATATTGCATTAGTGGAAGAATTTGATTAAACAAATTGAAAGTATAATAAATCGGGCTTTGTACCTTAGGGACTTGATTAAACATATTGTATAAGTAGAAGAATTTGATTAAACAAAATGAAAGTATACCAAGTACGAGGATGTAAAGTGGAGTGAAATGAGAGAGAGCCTTCGCAAAGCACGTGCGCAAGCCACCTTGGGTTTAGCTTTTTGATGGGACATTCAGACTGAGATAATGGGCCAAGGCCGAATAAGCTAATTTAATTGGATTCACGTGCGTAAAATCATCTCGGGATTGCAAGTCTTATGGGCCTTCTGTTCAGCTTTTCCAAGAGACATTTAGATTGGGCCAATGGGCCAATGTCGAATAAACCAAGTCTATTTGATCCGCGTGCATTGAATCATCTGCGGGGTGGAAGTCTCCTATGTACAACAAGGTCAACCGTTTTTGTTTCTAGACTTTTATTTTCTTAGGAGGTTAGGGGAATTTAGTCATCTTCTTAGGTCCCAAGAACCGAGATTTGCTGCACATAATACTTGTGTTTCTGCGCCGATCAAAAGTGTAATCACTGGCTCGGTCTAATGCCGGTATGGCCATGTATATGCCCATTGATTTCGCACGTTACTTAATTTTTGGAGAATCTCTACTTTTCGTTTCTGCACGAACCCACACGAGCACTATCTCCATCTGTTTTAACTTTTGCAGCTTTCTTTCACATGCCCTAGAGCACTCACCCCACTTCTTGTAAGCATGGGTCAAGCCCATTATGGGTGGCCCAAGCAAAAAAAATTACCCAACTTCTCTCACTTGCGCATGATGAGTTCGATGCAAGTCTTTTGACTTGTGAGTACACTTGCTTGACTCTTATCACATGTTAATAATCAAATCATAACCACTTAAGATAGACATGATTATTCGACCAGTAAATACAAGTATTAATGTAACCAAAGATGTTCTTTTCTTGCTCAGATTTCTCCATCTCAACCAAGCTAATATCCTAACATGTCCCAAAGACCACTGCCTTTTCTATCGGAGGAAACATGCTACAGAATCAGTCAGTGGACCAGATCTTGAAGTACAGTCGAAAGTCTTGAGGGCACTGTAAGGGGTTTTCTTTATAACCCCTACGATCTCTGTGCAACCCAATGGGCTTGGTCTTCCAGTGCAAGTTGCAGTCTTTCAGAAAAAAAGCAATTCGCCGTTTTATAATCGCAGTATATCTTCACTGGGTCTTTTTGAATAGAAAATAAATAAACTAAATCGGCCAAAGAAGATAAAATGGTGAAAGGAAAAAAGGTTAATTACCCGCTTTCCATTAAATAAAAAAAAAACACTCGGCCAAATTCCTAAATTAGTGCAACAACCAACCTCATCTTACCGACCCAAAAAGAAAAAAAGAAAAAAAAAAAACTCATCTTCGTCTTTTTCATTTCTGATTTTCGGATAAATGTTTCTTCAGTTATGAAAACTGGCAAAATGCCTGTTTAGTGTTTGCTTTTTAGGAAAAAATTCGTATTTCACTTGGAAAAACAAAAGGGACGTCTTAATTTTTTTCTCCATCTAATTAGGGTTACTATTTCGTTTTTGGAACATCACGACGTTGCAATTTAAAATAAGCTACCTGGGTATGTGATACTCCACTTGACGTGAGAGCACGCCTTAATGTCTTTCTTCTATTCATAAGTTTCTTACAAAAATTAATCTCCTCCTTATGGTCAATCCACATGACTCACGATCTTGTCGACGATAGTGGTCGGAAAGTGAGGTTGTCCGCTTCGTACGTCTTTTGGATTCGCACACAACAAACGTGGGTCAATATATTAAAGGTTGTTTTCGTTGATTCATTGGCGTTAAACCCTGAAGTCCAAGTCCAACGTGGTATTATGTCTTCTTCTTTCTTTATACGGGTTTTCAAATGAGGACCACGGGTATGTATTTTAGACCTTTCCTTTTCGTTTCTCCCAAAAGAATGATTAAAGACGATAAAAGGTGCTATCGCACGACAATAGGTAGGACCATTCATTTCCCAATCAACTTGGACCAGTTGAAGCAGAGGCTCTTCATGCGTTTTTCATGTTTGCAAGTAGATGGTGATGAGGACGACATAGCGTTTCCTTTTAAAATGGTACTTTTATTGCCTTTAAAACTTTGCATTGAGGCAGAACGCCTTTTAGTCAAAGAGGATTCCTTAAAAGCAAATAGTGTTTGTTACGAGTGAAACACTCGTTATACAGCAACTTTAAAAAAATAAATAAATAACGAAAAAGGTTACGAACTGCTGATTTGGAGACTCCGGGAAAACGAGCACCATCAAAGGTTCTTGAAATTGGGTTGTCAAAACACTAGAGTTTTGGCTCAAGGTCCCTTTGAGCAGAGCCTTCAAAAATGCACTTTTTATCCCTTGAAACAATGGGAAGAAGAATTCGGAAAGCTATATCATTCCGACTTGAATCAAATTTATGATCCACTAATATGTGTGTAGACATTTTCGCCTTTGGCTGCACTAATTTATTTTTTTATTGATTAGAGTTCATTGAAACGTATTTAGAGGCTATCGTTTCAAAGTAACCAAAGATTAGTAATCTCTTAAATTTGATAGTTTAATTCAAAAAAAGAGTCGTAAGTCACTTTACAATTACTGACTAATAATTTAATCTTTCGTTTATTAAGAACAAAAATAAATGATAAAGTCATATTTGTCCAACAAACCGTAAGAGAAACTACTGTTTGATTAACAGGAGCTTTGGTCTATGGGCACCAAAAAAAGAAAAAAGGATAATGCTGAAAATGCAGAGAAATAGAAATAATGAAAATGCAGAGAAATAGAAATAATGATGTCTTGGGATGAAAAGTCTACAAATTCTAAAAAAAGAAGAGAATAATTAATCTGAAGTACAATGATTGTCGAATATTCAATTATATTATCATGACCAACTTTATTGAATTGAAAATTTCAGTGACCTTATTCATCAAAGAACACATGACATTAAACCATAATATTCAATTATATTCTCATGACCTACTTTATTGAATTGAAAATTTTAATGACCTTGTTCATCAAAGAATACACGATTCTAAACCATCGTACTGAGGGAATATTTTAATATGTTGCCCATAACATCTGATCTCATGGATTAAATATGACCCAAGCCAAAATTTCTTCATAAACGAAACGGCAAATCATTCACTTGATAACGAGAGAAATCAAGTCAGTATAGTACACCTAATCTCTATGCACAATTTCTATACGCAATGGTTGGAATGAGATTGCAAATGTGATTTTTTTTTTTTTAATTTTATTTTACAATGAGGCTTTTAACTGTGCAGGTTGGCAATTGGAAAAATAGTTTTTTATTTGGTCGGTGATTGGAGAGTTTAAAAAATTCGTGATGAATAGAAAAGACCACGTTATTGTAACCAGACTCCTGTCCACACGTCCCTATCACTCTCCATTATACACTCTAGGGGGTCTTAGTCTGCTTTTTCCCTCAATGTTTGGTACCTTTCGAATACCGACGTGCTCATGTTTAGAACGAGGAGAAAAACCATAGGGGCCTGAGATTTGAAATTGCGAAGGTGGCAACTTTATGTGGCGATCACAGGTGAAGAAATTAAATGGAGATAGAAGAGCATCATCGTGAAATAGATTTTATGTCTTTTGAATATGCACAGGTGAATTGTGTCAAGAATTTTATATCGTAAAGTTGGTGTGTTGCGAAAATATTAATATATTTATATTATCCCGTCACTTATTTACTTAAATTTTGAATGAAAATAAATTCAAATCCTACTTCACATTATCAACATCATTAGCTTCATACCCTTGACTCAAATTGTTCACTTAAATATTGAGAATGACCTAATGGTTTTCTTTTCAAAACAATGATTTGAGTTCTTTAGCGGGGTTAGTAATCATCTTTTGCTTGTTTTGTCAAGGTAATAATTGAGATAATTATTCAAAAAGTCTTAAGACTATTGTACAATAACCAATTCAATTTTAGACATTTCAGTTTGTTCAATATAATCATCTTTTAAAGATTTTTCAATATAGTTCTTTTGGCTAATTTAAACTAAAAATCACTAACATGACTGTCGACCGTTTTAAAGGTGATACCACTAGCATTGATGTTGATGATTTTTGCAATTTTTTTTTTTAAAAAAAATTGTCAATCTTTTCTTTTATTTATTTTTCCCACTATTCATCTTCTTGAAAGCGCATGCGGGGATCATGCCTCAAGAATGGTTGCCACATCGGCCATAGGTGAGGGCTTGCACACCCTTGTTGGCCACTAAGCGACGGTCGCTCACTAGCTATGAGGGCCTCAAGGCCTCTCCAAACGTGAGGGTGGCAAAGGACTCCCCGAGATATAAGTAAGGTTGCAACCCTCTCACTTGGATGGCGAGGGCTTTGTCGCCCTTGCATGTGGCCGGTGATCATTGGGCATCATTGAGGCCCTAGCAACCCCCGCCAACCCTTTTGGTAAATATCAAAATTTACAAAATTAACCAAAAAAAAAAAGTGCAAAAGACATCCACATCAGTGTTGGCTAGCTATCTTGCTGGCCATGCCACATAAGATGGTCGTTAGTCATATCAATGATCTCAAGCTTAAATAAGCGAGAGGACTACATTGAAAAATCTTCAAAATGTTTATATCTAAATTAGCTAAATTGAAAAGTTTCGTACTAAATTGGCTACTATACAATAACTTTTTGATTAAAATCTTACTATGCCCAAATGAGTTCTATTGCCCAGGGATTGAGGGTAAAGATGCTGTTTTTTCAATGCTTGGGATGAGCAGGTTTAAAAGGTTTATTTACAAGTAAAATACATAGGTCCTTCACTAATCCATTAATCTTAGTCATAGTAATAATAAAGATTGTAAACCTCTACTGTACAGGATTTTATGCGATGCAGGATTTGATTCTTCTCTCTTAAAAAGATTGTCGGGAAAAGCGTGTGAAAGGTCTCCGATGCTTCCATAATGGGAAGATCTAAGAGAGTCAAAAAGATAAGCTTGTCGGCACATCTAATTGGACTCGTTTTCATTTAAAAATTTACGTAGTTAAAGGTCAATTTGTTATTGTCAATTGTTCTATCTTACTACAAAATTCTGAGGTGACACTCTTGCTTATGTCACGCCTGACATGTGCGCTATGGAGGACCTAAATCTCAACTGTTGGCCGAACTTGTCGACTAAATGATTGGAGGTGGACATGTGTTATAAAGAAAGCTAGTGGAATGCGGCCAGCGTAATGAGATGCCTTTAGAATCCAAGTGCATTTTGATCTTGCCACGAGTCCCTAGGCTATCCTAATGATTGTTTACAGGGTGAATCTTCTCCAAAAATTTATTAGTTGCCCTCCAAGTTTACGGAGATTCTCAATTTATTTCCACTTTACTTTTATTTTTATTTTTTATAAATGCATTAAAAAACTTAACACCCAAGTACAATTGAGTTTATCAACCCAAAAAAAAATATAATTGATTTCTTTTTAAAATTTGTTAAATTAGTGTAATCAAATTTTAAACTTTGAGGGTCGCGACTTCACTCAAATCAAGTCTTAAAACTTCATAAATTAGTACAATCAAATCCCAAAATTCAGTAAAGTTGCGAGTGAGCACCTCACTCTTCCAAAATTTTGAAAAATTTAGAGTGGGGGTGCTCACTTTTAACCTTTCAAAATTTATGCAATTTACATCCATTGTATTTCTACAACTATTTCATATTTTCTGGTTCTCCTACTTAGATTAACTTCTTCCTCATCAACAAATATTTTTCTTTTTATTCTGAATTATTCTAATAATGCAAAAAACATCATTATGGCTATTTTACAAGGTAAATTAAATGGATGCCGCATTCGAAACGAGACATTGAGTTAGGTGATCGGACATGAAAAATCACTCTAATTATTGACTTTTTCATTAAATTATCCTTGTTTTTTTGTAACAATTTTCTGTGTCTCCCTGCTTCCCTCTAAGGTAAAAGAGTACTCTGGGGGAGGGCACTTCCAGCGGCAAAAATAGTTGTTATCGCCAGCGCCATAATGGTGGCGGAAATGGGCGCAACTACCACTAGACAACCCCCAACCTCGACCCCATTTTGTCACTTGCCATTCCTCCTTTCTGGTTTTCTCTATCTTTTATATCTTCCTCTTAATTATTATTAAAATTTAAGACTGAGTACATTAGAAGTTCTAAAATTTGTACATAAAATACAATTGAATTCTAAAACTTTCAAAAAGTATAATTATGTCCAAAAACTTGTCTAAAACTTATCATAAAAATGTTATTAATTCCTAAAATTTTCAAAATGTGCAATCAATAAAATGATTTGATTTGATCAATTTAACAAGTTTTATGACTTGATTGCACTTTTTGAATTTTTAGAATTCAATTGCACTTTCGTTACAAGTTTTTGAACTTAATTACACTTTTTTAAAAGTTTTCAAACTCAATTGCATTTTCGTGAAAAAATATAAGACTTTTAGTGTATGTATCCCAAAAATTTATTATGCAATTAGTGTGAGGGGATACTGCAACAAGTTTTCAAAGATCAAGAGGGATAAAGAAAACTGAAACATTAGGGGAAAATTCAAACAATTTTAAAACTTGGAGGCAAACTATAATTCTCCATAATTATCATATCAATTTTTCCTCAATGGTTGACTTTGTTTAGGGCCATACAATCGAACTAATTCTACCCAAGAACCAAATTGAACCACCCTAAAAACTGGGTCATTTCCTTCTTTCGCCTGAAGAACCATCCAGGAATTGAACTGAATTTGAAACCGGTATGATAAAACCTATAAATTCTAGTTTTTCTTTTGGCATCTTTTTATCTATCTCTCTTTTTCTTTGGTTTCTTCAACCTTATTCAAACACTCCACAACTCTCTCTCTCTCTCTCTCTCTCTCTCTCTCTCTCTCTCTCTCTCTCTCTCTCTCTCACGCGGGTGCAGGCGCAAGCAAGAGCAAGAGCATGACTCACCCTACTCACTCACAACTCGCCTCACTTGATCCTAACTCACTTTTGCTCACTTGCCCTCCTTCATTTTTTATTTTGAACCATTTTGTTACCCATACTATTTTGTTATAAAAAAAAAAAGGAACAAAAGAAAAGCTTTACCAAAAAAAAAAAAAAAAAAAGTTCTCGGATAGACCTTGAAACCGGACCTAAAAAATATGGTAGGTTCCACGATCAATTCTAGGGAAAATAAGGTACATTCCAAGTTTCTAAAATTGAGAACTAGTTTAATAAGATAAGTTTCAAGTTCTAGATTCAAAACCAACCCTTCTTGAAATCGATCACCTTTGACTCTAGCCCTAATTTTTCATTCTATTATTTTTATCTTTAAAAAAGTGCCTGAAGCGTGAAAATTTGTGCCAAATTCTAAGCCAAATTCCACAACTTTGGCTGAAAATTAAGTTTCCTATTTTCTTGGGAAAATGATACTAAATGCACTATAAATTTCTTACAACGCTCATTTTGATGTCAAAATTTTTCGCCATATCACTTCAATATCACTACTTAAGTGCCAATTTCAATTTTTGTCCTCAAAAATTCAACGCAGCAATTGTTATATTAGTTTTTCTGACCCGTGTGGCTTTAGAGTGCCCAGTTAGCAGTAATAGTCTCAAACCACGTCATTTATGTTTTTGCCCCAAATGTAAACCCTAATTTAGATAAATTAAGCCATATCCCCAAATTTTGCAAACCATATTTAAAACAAGAATTGATGAAGCCAAGGACAATTGATCGAGTATAGAAGAACTCCCTGAAACGATCGAGGAATGAAACTCGAAAAAGAAAGTCCCTAAAGCAACTTTGACGATTGGATTTAACAAAGTGAAGTAATGGCAGCCACGGCATGAGCTCTTCAACGATGGCACCTGAAATTAGGGGCAAACGATGGCGTCGCCATCCCTTATTTTGGCGAACAAGTTGATTGAGAGAGAGGTTTGAGCTACAGGGTGGTGTCATCGCCCCCTAATTTTCTGTCGAGGGCAGCGATCCTTGCCAAGCATGTGAGGGTGGTGATGCTCGCCCGATGACGAGCCCCAACCCCCAAGTGCTGCAGGTTCTGAGTACACTATTCAAGTTTGAACATGAAATAAAGACCATAGAGAAGAGTAGACCTTGAACCATATGGGCAGCAATCACGAGCATCAAAGTTCCTAATTTGATTTTGAAAACAGAAGAAAGGAAAAATCGTGAACTGAAGAGGACAAAACCGGGGAAGCAAACCTGTGATTTTCTAGTTGCTGTTGTAACCAAATATCAAGCATGTCATGGGGAATCTGTGAAAGACTTCCCTGTAACAAGACCTTCGGCACCCTTTGCATCTGTAGTGCCCGGACAGGGTAGTCATGATTTCTCAAAACAGAGTACTGAAGAAGAATTCATGAAATGGTTGTTTTGGTGTACAAACCAACGTCTAGGTCCCCCACCTTGCAGCATCACCTAAAATTCAATATGAACCGGGCATGGGATGTGGATGTATTGGGTGTGCTTCGAGTTCGGATGAATCGGATCTAATTAGAGAACTGATAGATAGAGGAACTTCATGCGTCCCATCAATTTATTTGAGTTTCCTAATTGATGTTAGATAAAGAGATGAGCTTGTTAGTCATTTGAGTGGATTTTTGGAATCGAAAAACATGGGAGGATTTTAGTATGTCTGCAATCTCCATTGCCATTCAATGTATAGTGGAATTTTTGTAATGCTCTTCTCGAGGTCATAGGCCATATCGATTGAACAAATTACATAATCCGATGGTTGACGTGTCTCCTGTTTTCCGTTTGTTGTGTACAATAAATTATTTCTGCAATAGAATGCCATTGCATATATTCACGTGTGTAAGATGCGAGAACTCAAAGCATATAATGTCATTGCATATATTCACGTGTGTAAGACGCAAGAACTCAAAGCATATAATGTCATTGCTTTTTTCACCAAATAATTTCCTAGGCCTAGGCCCAACAAGAACAATGTCAAATTTCGGGAGCACCTACAATTATTCACCTTTCTCCATCGATACAACATAGATAAAGCAAGTTACTTGAAATTATATATAATCGAAACTGATCATCTAATTATTTTCCTCTAGAAAATGACAAAGAACTCATTAACATGGCATTATTGATTGGGATTCATAGTTCATCATCTTGCGGATTTGAGAGATTCAACTTGGGACTTCCCACGTGGACCCTTGGTCCTTATGTAGAGCCGGTACTCGTCGAAGGTCATGGCCGGGTAGAGGGCGGGACGGTCCTCGGTCACCAGTTCCGAGGCAGGTGCAATCGGAATGTCACTCTTGGGGTTGTAGAAGAAGGCCAGTGAAACCCTCTCTTTTGCAGAATTCACTATTACTCTGTGTTCCACGCTCTTGTAGATCGCATTGCTCAAGACCTAATGATTGAACACCATAAATCACATTTACTTTTGATCAAAGTTAAGGGTAAGAAACGACAAAAACGATAGATATGCTTCATGGTTGTTCTAGACCCGTTAAAATATTTGATTTCCCTAATTTTTTCATCATTATCAAATGATATCTTGATTATGCTTTTCCATGTTTGGAAATTCGTAAGGAATTGCATTTAAAGTAATATGACCAGAGAGAGGCGTTGGATGTGAATCCAAATTACAACATCACAATTTAAAAAATATGAACTCTCAATGTGTCCATCTTATGTACTGCGTAGTCACAAGAAGTAGAATCGATGCTCATTTCTGGGCAGAAGTCATATGAGAGAGAGAGAGAGAGAGAGACCTGCATCTGATCGCCGATGTTGACAATGAAGGCGTCGGAGATCGGGTTGACGGTGACCCAGCTCTCGTCCCTACGGACTTGGAGGCCATGGACATTCTCGTCCGGGAGAAGGAGGGTCAAGCCGCCCGGGTCCGAATGCGAAGAGAGGCCCAGCGTGAGGTCGGGTTGCGGGCATTTCGGGTAGAAGTTGACCCTCAGGCATGCCCCGATGTCCTCCCCTCCAAAACCTCTTTGTAAAAAGTCCTCCGGCAATCCCAAGTTGAGGGACAACATCTTCATCAATCTTCCGCTTAACTCCACCACCTGCTTGCTATATTCCGCAATCTGCTCCCTGCAACCCAAAATTCGTTTCCCAAATTACTTTCGTGCTTTTTGAGACGTCAAATCTTAGTCATATTCCCAATCGAACTAACGCTCTCGAATGGACTTGGGATTGTTACTCTCATTACTTCCTAACCTACCAAAAGGTACATAAACTTGCACATAAGTTGCTTGTTAGTTTACTTAATCGGCTATCATGTGTAATTTATGGATTATTGTCGGGTGGGAGGACAATTTATGGATAACCCTCTACATAGTCGAGAGTGATGTATGTACTTTGAACACTAAACAGATATTCATTATGTTTTTCCAAAGAATATATTGAATAAAATTAGGCTCTGACTGTACTCCCTCCCCTATGTCTCTCCTTGTTGGCTCCTAAAAAGCACATTTCCATTCTCAACCAAAAACAAAGTGAAAGCTCGATTTGGACTCTAATGAAGATCAGGGGGATTAGAAACAAACTTGTACACACACCAAAAAAAAAGAAAAAGAGAGCGGGAAAATGAAGTTGTAGTAGCTCTAGAACAGTCGAGAGAGATAGAGAGAGAGGACCTTCATATCTTCATTCAATGGTTCAAGCAGAGAAGGACAAAGGGTATGGCCTAAATTATTGCTGGCAAAATTCCATGACTTTCTTAGCCAATTTTGAAACAGAATCTTGCCAATTTGGGACCTTCTTGCCTTTTTTAGACAATCAAGACCCTTCAAGATAAGATTGTCCCCATCTTTTCTTGTTCAAAGTGGAGATCCCAATTCAATGCATCTTTATTCAATCTTATATTATTTTAAGGCTTACCATTGGGTAAAGTCATTGACGATAAGTAATATCTTTGGACAAGGTGAACTGAACCAATGACAAGGTCGATGCGTAAATTTTTCACCTTGCCCAATGCAAGATTATTGAAGATGAGTAATGTTTCTTGAGTGACCAAATTGCAAAAATCTCATGAAATTGAATATACTTAAAAAAACCCGACATGCATTTGACTCTTTTCTATTACATCATCATTAGCTTCTTCTTCTTTTCTGCATTTTTTCTCTATTTTTTTTTTTTGGGCCCCCGGGGGTTGGGGAGGGGGGGTGTTAAAGATAGACAAAAGAGATACACCCTTCATCTCAGTTTTTGTCTCCGACACTCTTGTATAAGAAATTGAGCAACTCGGATTGAAAAAGATAAAAGGACAATGGCTCAAATGTCAATAGTAACTAGTGATAAATCATTAGCCACTTTCCACCCTCCCTTAAACAACGTAAAATAAATTCTTTGACTGGCCATCCTGTCCCAGTAACGTCCGTGACTCTTCTACTGAAGACTCTCCCATCTTCTCAACCCTTTTCCTTTTGTCTTTTCTTCTAGTCTAACTTGTGAAGATGACAGTAGTACATATATTTTATAATTTTGGAAGGAAAAGAACTCCTAATCCCTTGAATTTGGTCCTCAAATCCAAGGTTTCTCGAACAACCCAATATCCCACAAAAAGAAAAAGAAAAAGGATCGAACACCCAATTGAAAATATTTGGAAAATCTTCACCAATCTCGAGTAAGTATTCCGTCATCTATTTTATTTTTGTGTTATTCCATCCCTAACACCACGTGCACCATTAAGTCCCACCACACATAGCCCGACCCCACCCGTTATTGCCACGACCTCACTCCAACAAGTCAGTCCACTATGGGAAAACGCATAGCGGAAAAAGCAAAACCTCCATGCGCTGTATGACTACACCATAGCGTGCCAATCAGGGTCACCAGTTGGGCCCCCTTTTTCGATAAAAGAATATATACAAGTCATTCCATCACGTTTTCAATGCCAATCCAAAAACCTACTTTTGTCAAGAAACTACCAAGACCCCGAGATAAGAAATCAATAAATAAATCCAGAAACTTAGATTATAAGGTCATGATGACAGTGAGTACTGTTGCTACTATTACCTGCACGATGGTGGAAGATCAGGCCACTTTTCGTGGTTCCTCAGGCACTGAGGCATGTAATGGAGGAAGTAGTAGTCGCTCCAGTCGAGAACCGCCCCTTTCTCGACGCCAAGCCGGCTTCCGTACCCCTCGTAGGTGCAGGGGGAGTTTGCGTACCGCTGCTTCGCCTCCAGCGGCAGGTGGAAGAACTCCCGCCAGCTCTCCCTCATCATCCTCATCAGCTTCGGGTCGACCCCGTGGTTCACCACCTGGAAGAACCCCCAGTCGCGGCACGCCTCGTTGATCTGCCTCAGGGTCGGGTCGTCAGGCCCGCTGGGGCTGTTGGCCCCGACGAAGAGGCCTTTGAGGTCGATGACAGGGATGTTGACCTCCTTGACCATGGGTGAGGGGACAACCGATGGCCGGTCGGAGGGTGGCTTCACATAGCGGTCAGGGATCGCCCTAATGCCGCTCTCCGATAGGGCTTGGACCCGAACGACCGGCTCAGGCCAGCTTTGTAGGCTTTTCATCCCTTTGTGTTCCTCGTGGGAAAGATTGAAGGACTGTATGAGGCTATTTTAATGGAGGGTACTGTCGAAGTGGTTCGTTTTTAAGCAAGCTCAGTGCAAGAGGTTGAAGTGGACTGGAGACAGAAATGTGACGATTGCGGTGGATTTTCGGGAGAGAGAGAGAGAGAGAGAGAGAGAGAGAGAGAGAGCACTAAAGTAGTTTTACATGGATATTGCAAGTGGAAGATGTGGGGAGTGAGAGAGCTGGATGACGAATTTATAAAGAAGCGCGGCCGAGAGAAGCAGGATATGTTTCGGCGCCGTGATGAAATTGAGTTCTTGGACTATAATTACCCACATGAGAAAAAATTTTAAAAAAAATTATAAACCTGCGATATTTTTCACATATCTGTAGCACCCTTATCAATTCTCTATGAAGGACTGCTCCAAAAACGACGACCGTTCAATATACAAAAAGAAAGCGAAAAAGGGTATAGAGTGTTTGGAATGGAAGGCGCTTTTGTCGTATGTTTGGCGGGCGAGACAGGTAGAAGTGGGCGTATTGTATTCAAAGTGATGTGGGGGAAATATAAAGGAAAATAAATAAATTAAAAGCTCTTGACTACACACAGAAACGAAACCCAAGTAGTTCAAATCTCAACCCACGTGTCCCTTGATTAACATAAAATAAGTTTGTGGAATAATCTTCTCAGGAATATAGTATGCCTTCTTCGAGTGACGATGGGCAAAAGATAAAACCGATCGCCATCCAACCCTTTTGAATGATAAAATTGATCCTACTTCTAGATGTTATGGATTAAGTTCAGACCGTAACTGATGCATAGAAAGCTACGCTTAGAAGGGATTCTAAAAGATAGTGTTTATTTTAAATAATAAAGTGCCGATTACAATATCTTAGGCGCAATAGAGAGGTCGTCATCTAGAAAATAACTAAATAACTAAAATCAAATAACAAAATTAAGGAAAAGATTTATTTTTTTTAATGCCCAAGATCTGCTGAGCTTGCTAGGCTTATGCCAGGCAGCCCACGGCTTATAGAGTGCACGGTGCACCCCTAACCCCACTACCATGGCCCCCCACTTAAGACGTGTTAGCAGTTGCGGAGTTTCGATCCTAGAACCTCTACGATTAAGTGCTCAAAGCCGAACCAACTCAGTTATCTATCAGTAGGTAGAAAAAAGATATTGATAAAAGGAAAAGTTATCAAAATACAACTAAAAAATTTGCAAAACACGTCAGAAATTTGTGAGATCTCGAAAATCAAAATAAATGCGTGAATCAAATATTATAATCCATTTGTAATCTCGAATATCACGTAATTCTCTTTTATTTATAGGACCACGCTCTTACGATGCTCCAATGTTTCCATAAAGGCATTTGCATGTGGTTCTACGTCACTAACTTTTCAATGTGATTCACATGTTTGTTCGATGATTGGTCAAATGATGGATCCCACGAAGGAAACGGTCCATTGGTTCACTCCCAATCAAAAGTTGATATGACAGATTCTACATTGGATATATTACCCAGTAAGCTCTGACCCTTTATACTGTAAATCAGAAACCCTAACATACGACGTGTAGTTTGGAATATGCATATGATGCTCTACGGTTAAAAGGACAAGAATCTACTGAATCAAGTTAAAAGCTTTCGAGTTCGATTAAGCTAGAAATCATCTAGTCAAAAGGGTTCTGATGTTTCGTTGCAACGCGTAAAAGGACGGAGTCAAAGAGGCCTGCAGGACCCCAGGTGAAGATAAAATAAAGCATGCATTTTAAATGTGATCTGAGAGATTTTCTTTTCATTTTTTTTCTTCTCTTCTTTATTCATCATTTTACATATAGTTTGTTTAGGTCAATTTAGGCAATTATGGATTAGAGTTCGACCCATGGAATCCGTACAAATAGGATTTTTTTTTTTGTGCCATTATCGAGAATTGCATCGACCGACGAGTTCTTGTGATGTGTTGGAGCACCGACTTTTGGTTTTCTGATGCTGGCCACAAAACATTGGTGGGGCTCCCTTGTACTTCTGTTCTCGTGAAAAAGAGAAAATACAGTTCGAAAAGTAATCTAGAGAATTTGTAAGGGAACGTGCGACTGTACGAGGATGTTAGTTTAAACACAGTTGTTGAATCGGATAATTAGTATGGCATGGATTATTTAGCCTATAACTAATCTGACTGCGATTTGTGAGGATGTTAGTAAAACAGAATCACGGATCGAATAATTAGCTTGATATGAATTATTTGGCCTATAACCAACACCTTTAAGCTAATCTGATTGGGGCTTCCCTTGAAATTTTGTTGACGCATTCAAACCAAGCTATATTAGAGTCGATGATTGATTCATGACTTCTATTTGTGATTTATATGGAAGGAACTTGTAGATTAGTCCAGTAAAATTTTGTGGAATCAGTACCATTAACACTTCTCCTTACATAGCTGGACTTTGGCTTAAGAGTAACGTGTGGAAATATTGGGGTGAGGTAAAGAATGGGCTTAGAAAGATTTGAACTCAAGACATTTTATTGTGATACAATGTGAAATTTTGTAGAATCAAAACCAAGTATTCTAAAAGTTTAAAATGTTCAATGAATACACAGTTTGATATTTAGATATTAGGATAAGTGTAATAGAAATCCTAAAACTTATCATGAAAGTACGATTAATTCCCAAATATTTCAAAATGTACAATTAAATCTTAAAACTTGTCAAATCGTTGCAATTAAATCCTTCTATTAACTCTATCCAATTTGGCTAATGGAAAATATTGACATAACAAAAACGATGTTGTCTTAGTCCAAATTTGATTTTTTTTAATGCAAAATTTGTTTGAGTTATATGAAAAAATAACCAAACTTTATAAAAATATGAAGAGAGTAAAAAAAAGAAGAAGAATAGAGCCCCGGCCATGGGTAGGCAAGGGTCATAGCCCTCACCCAAATCAAGCAAGAGTCATCGGTCATCACCTAGGTCTGATTGAGGGTAGCAAGTGGTGGAGGTTTGTACAGGCCCTTACCAACCATTCCCCCACCATCATCAGCAAGCGACAGTGATAGTGGGTTAGCCACCTTCGTTTTCCCCTTTTTATTTCTTTTCCTTTTCATGGCTTTTTTAAATAAAATAAAAACTTGCTTATTTTTAACATAATTTAATTAAAATGTGTATTAAAAAAATCATATCTATAACAAAATAATACCATTCATGTTTTAGCAATGTTCATCGCCACATAAAAGAAAGAAAATAATAATAAACGAAAGCCGCGTCAACATTTTTTGTTAACCAAGTTATAAGGAGTTAATGAAAAGGACTTGAATATACAAATTTTATAAGTTTTAGGACTTAATTACACTGTTTTTTTTTTATATAAATTTTCAAACTTAATTGCACTTTTATAACAAGTTTTAAAACTTTAAATACACTTACTCCTTAAATATTTTAACAAGCGCAAATGTTTGATGTTTTGTATTCTTGATTGCGACTCCTAGCAAGTTGGCTTATCAGATACTTGTGTATGATATGTTTGCTATTACCAAAGCGGAGGCTTGCTTTGTATTCAGATATGTTGATATGTTGGTGTGTAAATACGTGCGACTTTGGATCGAGGGAGAGTCAGCCTAATATGGAAAGCTCATATGTAAGGGTACCGATTAATTAAGGTAAGCGCACGAGGATGTTAGTGAAAGGGCCGTGTTTTTCTCCATCGAAAGCTGGAGGGAATTTCTTTCAACCATGTCTTGATCGGTGTAGAAACATGCACATTGTACCAACTTTTAATTTTAGTTATGTTTGCATGTGAATAAAGTCCATAACTTATAACCAACGAATCAAAGACATAATCGGAGGAAACTTTGTGGAGAATACAGTCTAAATGGAGTCTCGCGTTGGATAATCAACATACGATATACGACAACCAGCATATATGTCTTTCTTCTTGCTTCAATCTATTTATGAGCGAGATGGGAGTCTAATTTATTTTTTAATGGGCTTCAAGACTATTAGGATCGGCCTTGGACTTTTGGGCTTGGGATACGCAAGAACATCCTCTTGAAGTGGAATTTGCTTATTTTCTGTCAACGAAATTGCAAACATATGGATTAAGTTTTGGAAGCAACGAATGAGAGATAATTATCAAAAAATTATTAAACCTATTGTAATTGTGTCCAGAACCATTTTTTTTTTTTTTTTGCTGATTAATTCATAAAGGTTTTGCATTTATGTAATTCAATTCATCAGATTAATTTTGGCCGGCCAATATTGACGTGACATAATCAATGTTAACGTGAACGATTTCAATAATATTATTTTCAAATTATTTATTTTTCTTTTTTCTTTTCTTTCTCTTTACTTTTTTCCTCTTCTTCTTCCTATAGTTGATCACTGGAAAAAAAAAAAAACTTAAAATTTTGAAAAAAAATTAAAATATCATTAAAAATTATCAACATCAATATTAATCATGTCACATCATAGCCAACTGGCTAAATTTAGCCAAATAAACTAAATTTGCATAATTGCAATAGATTTAGGATTTTTTGCTGTAACTTTCCCAAAAGAATATGGCTACATACTATTAACGTTACCCAAACCTTAAAGAATTCATACCTTAAGTTCTAATTTTATTTTATTTTTGGTAGTAAAAGTTCTAATTCACTATTACACCTTTTCATGTGTATTTACTCGATCTCTCTCTCTCTCTCTCTACACGCGATAGATTTTACTGCTTTGTTATAGCATCTACCGTATTGCGCTAGAAGGATATCTCCAACTAGGACCAAATTGTTTCCATTCTCTTTGGCACTATCTAAAACGAAAAAGCGAAAGATTATCTCAAGAACGAGCAGTCGCTCGTGCAAATCCAATCCAACCCATCCAACCTATCTTTTCATCAGATTATTTTATTTGTTGGGTCAAACATACTAACTTTGATTGGGTTACCCTGTCGCAGATTCATCATTTGGATGACTCCTGCGATGACAGCTTGGCAATGGGAACCTTATCCCCTTGCAAGGATATTGTATCATCATCATTTAATACGGCTGCGCACCATTTCATAGTGGACAACACTTGTCGTTTCCAAACTTTGAGCTGCGATTGTTCAGACAGTAGTGAACCCCTAAAACAAAGCAAGTTCGTTTCTTGCGGAAACATGACCATGTGGGGATAGAAAGTGGAAGATGTTCTTTTTAAGTCTAGGGTCCTCGTTACACAGTCGACACGATTTGGATACATGGCATGCTTGCGATAATCAAATAATAACAGTAAGAAAACAGTCATTGGTTCAAGCATGACGCGACAGCATTGTTTAACTAATAGATTTATGCTACAAAAGACTCGAGTGACTTTATAAGGAAATCTTGCAGGACGCGATAAAGGGACGTGACAATATTCACACTTAGTTTCATGTTTGCTAATTTTTTCAGGGTCGAACCGATCATTATTTGATAGATAAGTTTATCTAAGGATCAATTATAAGCTCCTTCTCATCTCTAGTGCGGAATTTCACGAGTAACAAACTCTCCTTTTATAGAGTTAGGATGTAGAAATGTGACTTATGCTGCGTGGGACTTTGTCCTTATGAGAGAGCAAGAGGTGGCTGTCATAGTTAACATTTTGTTGTTCATACATGACACCTAGTTTCACCAGCCACAGCAATCTCACCCCCGGGGAGGGGGGGACGCCGAGGATGGGGGGGGGGGGTGGGGCAGGGGGCCAGTGATGGGGATGGAGGTCAGAGGCGAACAGGTGATGAGGTTAGGGTTTGTGGGTGAGCGTGTGTTTGAGACACTAAAGGAAAATTAATTTTACTCATCAAAAGGGCGAGAAATTCACTGTGTCCGATCTAAAAAAATAAAGAAGTCCTTTTTATTGACATGACGTTAATATGAAACTCAATGTTGAATTGTTAACGATGATATCATAAACACAATTGTTGACAAGCACTAATAGCCTTTGCAATTTTACTCAATTATGCATATCTCTTAGAATTATGATATATCTCCTTTAATTGTGTGCATCCTTAATTGAATATTTGGTATTATGTTTATCTTATTTCCTTAAATAGTTATCCAATAAGCCTATAAATAGACTCGTGTATTATGTACCAATACATAGAAATACACATTCTGTTTTCAACTTTATTATTCTTAACCGTATTAATAAGCTATTGATGCCATAAAGTAACCATGTAATAGTTACATGTTAGGAATTTAAATTGCATTATTTATTTAATGGCAAAGAAATATTCATTCATCATCACATTTATATGAATGAGTCCATAAGATTAGTTGCGATTGGAACTATTCTATGAAGGTTATAGAATTAATACCAAGATTAATGCTCTGAAACTGTTTCAGAACTTACATCCATATTCAAAGTTTAAAGTGAGCTCAAATGTTACGACCGAGTTAATGCTCCAAACGGTTTTAGAGTTAATAAGCCGAATTAATTAAATGAATATGATGTGACATATTGAAATTCTAGTTATGTTTTCAATTGAATGAATCGGGCTTTTCATTGACGTGCTTATAGTTCTATTCTCTAAGCTGATCGTTCACAAGATAACTAGTCTATCTGAGGAAACCATTAAGGGATTTTAATGCAATTGAGAATTCGACCAAGAATCAACTGCTTGATCGTGCTAGTCTATAAGGGTCATTACGGCACAGTTAAAAATCAATCAGAGATCAAAGATAGGTCAGTTTGACTGAGATATGTGATCAAAGTATGGGTGATTCCACCAGATTACAAAATTCTCGTCAATCGGCACTAGACGGATTTTTCTATCATTTTGGTACCTTGTGTTCGAATTTGAAACCTCGAGGTTGTTGTACCAATGTGTCGAAGATGTACATTATGGCTCGAAAATAATCGACCACGAGTCAATTACACTAAAAAATTCTAAAAGCTACCAAATAGGTTATGTCATGTTAAAATCGTGCCAAATTGAAATTAACCGCGAATTTGAATTTAATTTAAAAAATTGAAAGTTCTGTCATGTCACGATTTATTTTAGGACCGTCAACTCATCCCTCGAAGATTTTTTTGCAAACTGAGATATTTGACAAAAATTCAAAATTCATAGGACCGTTTTTTATTGTGTTTTTGGGATGCAAGTTAATTCTATTGACAAGGAAAAATATCAATTTGGTCGAGGACACCTTGGTGGAATTTATGGGGACCGATTTAGGTCTAATTGGAGAGAAATTGGTTCAATTTGGGGAAGTTGTGTTCAAATTCATAGGCCCCCTTGGTACACAACCTTTTGGACCTTTTGGCAAGTGTGTTGGGGAAGCTTTGAAGTGGATAGGGGCTGCTGACCATGGTTGGAGTGGTGGGGCTTGTTGGATGAGCTCAAGGGGACAAGTAAAGCCATCTAGAAGGCTTGGTGACCCCCTCCAAGCTTCCAACTGCTTCCTTCTTCTTCAACAGCCTACTTTCCCCATTAGAGACCTCTTTGAAGCTCAAAAATTGCAGAGAATCGAGCCTAAAGCTGCATTAGTCTCAGAAAGAGAAAAATAAGTTGTAGATGCTAGCAAAATGGCACAAGAAGAAATAACCAAAAGACAAGCTATTGATGCTAAAGAAATCTACTCTTTATACTGTGATTTATCTTCTATTGAATATAACATAATTTCATCTTGTGAAACAACCAAAGAAGTCTGGGATAGGTTACATGTTACCTATGAATGAACTGATCGAGTTAAAGAAACAAAGATCAATATCTTACTCGGACAGTATGAAGCCTTCAAGATGAAACTAGGAGAATCCACTACTAACCTGTTTAGTTGTTTTATAGAAATTGTAAATGGTATATCATATCAGGGACGGCCAATCTCAAGACTAATGAAGGTCAATAAATTGCTGTGTGGATTATCTAAAGATTGGAATTACGTGAAGACTTCGATAAGAGAAACCCAAAGGATCATGCCTCTTACAGTTGATGAGCTTGAATGCACACTTCAGTCATATGAAGTGGAGCAACTCAATGAGGAAGAAGATCTCAAAGGCAAAAAGTCAATTGTTTTAAAATTTGATGATGATTCTGATGATACAGATTAAGAAGATGATATGGATGATGAAGAGCTAGCACTCATGATAAGGAGATTCAGGAAACTAAATAGAAAGGGAAGAAGATTTAACTGGAAGAAGCAAGGTTCTAAAAAATTCTAGAACAAATCAATTGAGGATGATGAGATCAACAAAGATGTGGTCTATTTTGAATGCAAGAAAAAAGGACACATCAGACTCAACTGCCCTCTGTTGAAGAAAAAGAAAGCAAGAACTGAAAAGTTCAAGAAGGCTCTCAAAGCAAAGACATGGAGTGATATAGAATGTGCGGAAAGTGATAAAGAGTATGCCAAAATATGTCTAATGGCAAACTCAGACAGTAAAATCAAGGTTAGTAATTTAAATATTCCCGTTAAAGTCTCAAAGTACATAGATAAACTCTGTCTTAGTCTCAAAACCTCTCTTAAAAGGATCTTTGAACTAAAAAGAGAAAATTTTAAATTGAAGCAACAAGAAATCTCTTGGAAAAAAAAAGTTTGAAAATCAAAACAAAAGTTTTGTTATCTTAAAAGAAAATGCAAACTCTATTTCAAAGGAAAATTTATTTTTGGAAAATGATATTTCAAATATTACAAAAAGATTTTCAATATGATTTGAGAAGCTAGAAAAGATTCTTTTGATTCAAAAACCGTATTTCAACAAATCAGGTTTGAGAATGACACCAAAAACTATTCCTTTAATTGATTTTCCAAAAGTAAATGAAAGAATCAAATAAAGACCTACAAAAACATTTTACAAAAATCATTTTCAAAAGGTTTTTGTAAAACCGGTTGGCCGAAGTGCTCTCAAATGTTCAAAGTGTAATAGCTCAGAATATTTTGAGAAAAAATGTCTTATGGTTTGGAGACATGTTAAGAAGGAATGGGCAAAGACTGTATATTGCACTAACTCTCCTGCACCCAAGAAAATGTGGATACCAAAGAAAACTTGAGTTTCTTTTATAATTGCAGGTCACTATAAAAAAAAAATAAATAAATAAATAAAAAAGAAGAAGAAGATAAAGTGATATTTGGATAATGGCTACTCGAGACACATGATAGGAGATCCAAGTTGTTTTACAAAACTTGTGCAAGTAAAAGGAGGAAAAGTTTCTTTTGCTGGAAATAGCAAAGGAAAAATTGTTGGATGTGGAACTGTAAAAATTGGAAGTCTCACAATTAACAATGTCTCATTGGTAGAAGGTCTAAATTACAATCTACTCAGCATCAGTCAATTGTGTAACACTAGATTCAAGATTAACTTCCAAGAAAGCATATGTTCGGGAACTAGTAAGGATTTATCTCAATCTTTTATTGGATGAAGACATGGAAATATCTATCTTCTGGATATAAAATCAGAAAGCTCTTAGTGTCTAATATCCATTTAAGATGAAGCAAACCTCTGGCATAGAAAACTTGGCCATGTCAACATGAAGCAAATTGCTAAGATCTCATCCAAGAAGTTTGTTCGTGGACTGCCCAACCTAACGTATCAAAAATGTGACTTATGCACACCATGTTTTGGGAAAACGAGTTAGAAGTTCTTTCAAACCTATAAACAAAGTGTCTACTTCTACATTTGGATCTTTTTGGACCAACCAGAATACAAAGTGTCTACTAATTCTTGTTTTACTTGGGTATACTTCTTGGCAAGTAAGTTTGAAACATTTTCTTATTTTTCAAAATTTGCAAAGAAAGTTCGCAATGAAAAAGGATATGCTATTCCGTGTATTAGGACAGACCATGGAGGTGAGTTTGAAAACCAAGATTTTGCGAAATTTTGTGATGACTTTAGTTTTCAGTATGTTTTCTCTTCTCCATATACTTTAGAACAAAACGGAGTTGTGGAAAGAAAGAATAGATCTTCATAGGAAATGGCTAGAACACTCTTAATTAAAAGTAATATTTCTTCTCATTTATGGGCTGAAGCAGTTTGTACAGCTTATTATATTATTAACAGAGTATTCTTAAGGTCTATTCCGGAGAAAACTCCTTATGAGTTATTCAAAGGAAAGAAGCTAAATGTCTCTTATTTCCTTTGTGTTTGGTTGCAAGTGTTTTATTTTAAAGAATGCAAATGATAGAACTAGTAAGTTTGAAGAAAGATCGGACGAAGGAATTTTTTTTGACTACTCAACCTCAAGCAAAGCCTATAAAGTATTCAACAAGAAGAGTCAGTCTGTGGAAGAATCTATGAACGTCAAGTTTTAAGACTTTATGCAAAATCAAATGATTCAAGCTCAACTTGAAGAATTTGAACCTACTCCAAATCCTACAAAGTCTATTTCTCTCGAAGTCGCTTAGACTTCTGAAGTTCAACAACAAGATGAACCAAAAGATTCAACTGAAACAAAGGATCATCAGACTCACAAGCCAACCAGCAATTGGGCATAAGTTAAGTCATCCCAATGAACTCATCATTGGCAACATCAATGACGGTATTCGCACTAGATCCAAAAGGCGTGAAGAGTCTAGTGCCGTACCACTCGTTTTTGAAATTGAACCCAAAACTATAGAAAAGGCCTTGGCTGAAGAAAGTTAGATTGAAGTTATACAAGAAAATCTCAGACAGTTCAGCATTAATGATGTTTAGGAAATTATTCCTAAACCTAAAGATAAGTCTATTATTGGAACTAAATGGATTTTCAAGAACAAGATGGACGAGAAAGGAAAAGTGGTCAGGAACAAAGCAATACTCGTAGCCAAAGGATATACGCAATAAGAAGGGATAGACTATGACAAAACTTATGCACCAATAGCAAGGTTAAAAGCAATTAGACTATTACTTGCTTTTACTTGCTATAAAAATTTCAGGTTATTCCAAATGGATGTAAAAAGTGCATTTCTAAATGGATTTATCCAAGAAGAAGTCTATGTGGAACAAACACCTAGTTTTGAATATCCAAGAAAGCTAGAAGAAATAAGGTAAAGACTTTCTACTCGTTCAAATCTATGCTGATGATATTATTTTCGGATCATCTAATGAAAATCTGTGCAAGAAATTTTCTAAATCTACGCAAGATGAATTTGAGATGAGTATGATGGGTGAATTAACCTTCTTTCTCGGATTACAAGTCAAACAATTGAAGAAGGGAATTTTCATTCACCAAGAGAAATATACGAAATATCTCATCAAAAAGTTCAATCTGGAGAATTGCAAAAAGGCTGAGATGCCTATTTCAAGTTATTCAAAGCTAGATAAAGATGAAGAAGGAAAGAGTGTAGACCAGAAGTTATATAGGAGCATAGTTGGTTCACTTTTTTACCTTACTGTATATAGACATAATATTTTGTTTAGTGTTTGCATCTGTGCTAGGTTCCAATCAAATCCCAAAGAATCTCACTTAACTGCTGCAAAGCGCATCATCAAATACATTGCAACAACTCTAAAGCTAGGACTGTGGTATCCAAAAGAATGAGACTTTACTCTTGTTGTCTATTTAGATGTAAACCTATCAGGTTGCAAAGTGGACAGAAAGAGTACTTCTGGTACATGTCAACTGCTTGGTAACAAGCTGGTATCATGGTTTTCAAAAAAACAGAGTACTGTAACTCTTTCAACAGCCGAAGTAGAATATGTGACTCTTGGAAGTTGCAACTCTCAAATCTTATGGATACGGCAACAACTAAGAGACTTTGGAATTGAAGAATCATACACCGAAATCAAATGTAACAACACCAACGCCATAAATCTCACAAAGAATCCAATTATGCATTCAAGGGCAAAGCATATAGAGATTCGACATCACTTTATTAGATATCACGTTCAAAATGGAGAAGTCATGATTCAGTTTATTGACTCAAAGAATCAACTGGCAAACATATCTACAAAGCCACTGGAGAAAAGCCTATTTGAATTTATTCTCACCAAACTGAACATCACATCTTTTATCGAGTAAAGTCTGGAAGTGTTCAAGACTCAAAGGTAAAATCTAAGGTATTTAGATTCAGAATGACAAAAAGTGTTAACTGTAAGTCACTTCTATACTAGCAATTTAATTAGAGAATTTGAAAATGTACTGTTACTTTTTTAATCACTAATTGTATTTTTAGAAATTATCTTTTCCGAGTTCTTGAATTTATGACAGTTTTTCATTTTCAAAAAGGCAATTTTATTTTTCCTTTATGATGATTCATTTACCTCGCTTCACTTGTTTTATATACTGTTGAGATTTATCTTCTCTGTTTTCACTCTCAAACCCTAAAATACAAAAATCGCACTTGCTCTCACTTTTTTTGTAGTTTATTCTAAAAGATTTTCACATTTTCGAGCAAGTTTGAGAATTTCTCCCTTAAAGCGACAATGTCTTCAGGAAAATCTTCAAGAATCGCAAGCAAGGGACCACGGCACATGCCTGAGGGTCCTACGCATTTCGATTTGACCGAAGAAGAAGACTCTTCTCAACCGCAACAACCAACTCAGCATCAACCCTCTCAACAGCGTTAGTCTTCTCCACCAACTCAACCAGAAGAAGAAATTTTGGAAGAAATTGACCTGTAAGAACGCTGACACCGAATATTGCTTTCAAGCGTTATTCTAAGTTGAAAGAAGGAGGTACTACTATGTCCTTAATCGATGAGTATTTGTGAGAGAGAGAGGCTACAAGAATGAAACTCTATTCTTGTGCGATATAGAAAAGTTGGGCATTGCAAAAAAAGGGTCAGCTGAAAAGGCTTTTGCTAACTTTCCTAGTGACTCGCGTTTTGGCATGTTTAATCAGCCAAAAGGATAGGATGATGACGAGCGAATGTTCACACATTTCTAGCCTAGAACAAGAGTGGTTGCAAATATTGGTGGTGATGGAATGAGTCTATTCAGATCGAAAAACCACAAGAAGGCTTATTCAAATCTAATGAAGAAAGGGGTTATGAACCCTAGAAGCGTTGATTTTGATTTTCTTGATTTTGTGCAAGTAAATTTGAGGGAGAAGTTTGTACTTCTTCAATTGGAGCGTTTTTGTTCTAAATCTACAATTGCTTATCCAAAACTCACAACCTACTTCTATTCATATCTATCCTTTTTGGATGCAAACAGTTTCTCTTTCACAGTCAGGGATAAGGAGTTTTTGGTGGATATGGACACTTTGGCTGACTTGATTAGGGTGGAAAGAGCCTGTTTCCAACCAATCAGTGTGTCCGTTGCTCATGTTACACTAGCATTGGTAAAAGACAGGTTTCTTGAAGGCAAGCTCTCCTATTCTAGGATGAATGCCTCCAACATCTTGTTGCATAAAATCGTGATCAACTAATGTGTCTCGTTCTGAAGCGAAATTGATGTATGCCATCAATGTTGGCTACAAATTCTCTCTGCCTCACACCATCATGTTTCACATGTACAAGACAATGGTGAAAGATAATGGACAACTCCCTTATTATGCTCTTATCACGTGCCTTTTTAGACATTTAAAAACTCACATTCCTGCACCTTTGTGTTTGACAAGCATTACTCCAATGGTGATTGGCTTTAAAATGGTCATCAAGATGGGTCTGAAAGAGCTTAATGAAGTGTTAGAGCGCATGAATGAGAAGTCTCTCGTCAAGGTGAAACAAGACTCTACAGTGGCCAAAAGGAAAGGCAATGAGCCCATGGATGCTCCAGTAAAGAGGAAGAGAAATCTCATCTTGTAGGATGAAGAAGATAAGGATGAGATGACTCTCTCAGCCCTAAGGAACTTGAAGAGTTTTGTCAGCTTTAAAGAGGCAGAAGAACGAGAGACCAGAGAGGAGACACAGGAAAAAGAGGAAGGAAGGAAGAAGAAGAAGAAGAAGAAGAAGAAGAAGAAGAAGAAGAAGAAAAGGAAAGAAGAAGAGAAGAAGAGGCTCGAGATGATTCCTTTGAGCCTATCTTGGTTGTATCATTGTCAAGCAACTCTAAAAAGACAAGGAGTGGGACTGTTGAAGCAAAAGGAAAATGAAAACATCACTCCCTTGTTGAAGCAAAACAGGAAAAAGAATTCACTTCTCCACCTGAAGGCATACAAACAGGGGGAGCTGCTAAAAAATGAGGTATTTCTTCACTTGTTCTAACTATTGATGTTAGTCAATCTGTAGCAAAACCAGAGGACGTGTATGCCTCTCACCATCCAAAACCAGATCTTGAGGCATTCACTATTTCTCATAGTAGACAAACTGTTGAAGATCCCTCCAATCTCAAGACTCCAGGAACAGATTCAGCTGGACCCAATGCTACACTACCACATTCAGTGGATTTTTCACGAATAATGGATATCCTACTGGATTTTAAAAAAGGGTCAATATAGTTTGGAATATGAGGTAAAAGATCTCAAAAAAGCTTTATTGGCTACTTCAGTTTTGTTGCAAGAACAATTACTCACCCTGAAGAATCAAGTGTTCAATACTGTGAAGGGTGAAGATTTACATCAACTGAAGAAGACTATTGGAAAACTTGAGAAGACAGTGAGCTCTATGGGGGAATTCCAGCTTGTTCACTTACCAAAATAGCCATGATTTTCACACCACTCTTTTTACTCAACTCTTTTTGTTTATTCTCCACTTTTTGGTGTTGACAAAAAGGGGGGAGAAGGTGCATATTTGTCTTTATTATCTTTAAACTTTTGCATTTTTTTTTTTTGGTTTAGTTGTGGTCTTTTGACTTTGGATCTTGATTGTTTGGCTGTTATTGATTTGAATCTTTGATGCTTGTAATAACTTAGCTTGAGATACTGATTGAGGATGGATAGTTATCTTGCGGTTTAACATGTTTTTGTGGTTGCAGAATTGATATTATCCAAATCTTAATCAACTTATTTTTATAAGTTATCATGTATTGCTTAAGCTTTGTTTTGCAGAACAAAAGTTTTCAAATCTGCAGGAAAGTTTTGTCACCATCAAAAAGGGGGAGATTGTTGGAGGAAAACTCATTTATTTTTTTGAAGTTGACAAAATGTTTACATCGGTCCAGTCTAAAAACTTATAGACTCAAGTGTTAAAGTCTAAAGAATTCCTAACTCTGTCGTCAAAGTCTGAAGACTGCAAGACTCAAGACTCAAAGTCTATCCTCACTAACATTTTCCAGACCGACGAAGATAAGACTTATCCAGATGCGAGTTTATCCTTAAGGATTCAGTTCGTATGGTTTGTAGAAGGTCTTACGGCAGGAGATAGCACATCGTGATCAATTATTCTTGTTTGAATCAATTCGGATAATCAGATCTATTGAAAGGCAAAATATACTTAAAAATTTCTACTTATGAAAACTTAGATCCTGATTATATGGGCGAACAAGATTGGTGGGCTATCATCACATTCCTTAAATGACTCGAGATCTCCTTGATTGATTATATCCAATGGATAAATTGAAAGAACTCATTTTGAAAGTGTCAATGGTTGAAAAGGCATGAAGGAGTATATAAGAAGGACGCTCAAGTTATTCAAATGTGTGCGTGAAAGAAAAATTCCAAAATTTGAAATACTTAATTCTTCGTTATTTCAATTGTAGAACTTTACTTGTACCAAGAGAGAGCACAAACACTTGTGAGACTTTAAAGGAGTATAGTAGAGTCTCTACACTACAAAGTCAATTACGTAAGGCTGTAACATCTCTTTTGATCCTTAGTGAATTAGCGTGGGAGAGTGGACGTAAGCTTAATCTAAGCCAAACCATTATAAACATTGTGTTTCTATTCTCTTTCCCTTAAACTCTTTATTTCAATTAACAACTTCATATAATTGTTTACGTTGCTAGCAAATTACTCTAAAGTTTCGTAAAAACAATTATCACTTATCCACCCCCCTCTAGGTGATCTTACTAACCCTTTTCAAATGTCACCCATGACACGTGTTTATTAAAATATTATTCTCTTTTAGTATGTATGTTCATAAAATTCTAAAAGCAAGTGAACGTGTCAAACAAGTAATATAAGGATAAAAAGAGTATCATCCCTCGGAGATTGATAATTGATAAACTAATTAAATAATAAAATATATTAATTTTAAAATTTATCTAATAAATCAAAATATAATTGAGAATAAATTAAAAATAAAATTTGGAGACTAAATGCAATAAATCAATCAGATAAATATGTTAGAGCATCTAATTTTATCACAATCACTATATATGAATTTCAAATTGTTGTGGATACAAGAACAATATCAAACATGTGATAGCAGAATTTCCTAATCTATTTACTATATTATCTCTAGGTATAGCAAATCTATTCAGTTTATTAATCCACTATATCTCTATGTAAATTAAAATAAACATAAGTGTATTAAAAATTATGAATATTCCCAACTTACAATGAGTCTTTTGGATCACTTTATCACCGAAAGTTACACAAATAACGCGGTATATTTATATCCACGTTTAATTCATGGTTATATATTATAATGAGCGATTGTATATTATCACTTATTAGTCTCAAACATGCACATCAGATCATTCAAGCGGTGGCTAGTCACTCAAAAGCATTATGCACAATAATATATAACTTACATAAATGAAATCAATTGCAAAACATAACAATCATGAAATTCACATCATCATGGTTAGGCTACATAGTAGCCCTAACAAAAGAAAATTATAACATAGTAGAAGAAGAAATAAAAATATAAATCAAACCAAGCATCTTGAATTAAAGAATAAAAAATTCTATCATCACTTTTGTCTTATCCTCAAAATACTTGAAAAACTCTTTAAAAAATGAAAAACGAGCTAACAAAAATCTAGCTGCTCCCTCGTGCTCTCAATGTTCTCCTATTTATTGGATGTATCCAAGATCATTATCTCCAAGCAATTGCACATAAAATTAGGGAGTAAATCAGAAAATTTTTGATTTAATATCTATCTCCCAACCCTTATAGATAACATTATGAAACAAAATCAAGGAACCCTTGATTTTGTGAAAGCTAGTATGAGCACCTAAAGGGGGATGAATAGAAGTAAAAACAAATTTCCCCAAGTGAAATATGCAACTTAAATCAGCAATAGATTATGAAAAGGAAATTAGACTCTTGTAAATAAATCGAGTTACAATCAAAGTAAAATAGCATAGGGAAGAGAATAAGAATACAAGATTTATAGTGGTTCGGTTTAATCCAAGCATACGTTCACTCTTCCGCACTAACAGCCCACCAACTAGATTCACTATGAAACAAAAGAGTCGTTACAGTAAAGCTCTTCCTTGATTCCACAGTGTAGAAATTCTGCTACACTTCCTCAAGATCTGACAACAATATAGACTCTCTTTTGAGTACAAGATTTCGCTCAATCAATTTAATTGACAAAGAACAAGGAACTTCAGACTTTGGAATTCTTCTATCGCACACACACTCGAACAACTGGAATGTCTTCCTTATATACTCCTTCATGCCATCATACTCGTTTGCACTTACCAAAAGAATTCTTCCAATTTACTCGTTAGACAGAATCAATTAGGAAGATTTTGAGCTATTTAAGGAACATGACGATAGCCCACCAATCCTGCTCGCCCATATAATCAGGATCTAGATTTCCATAAGTAGAACCTTCCAAGTATACTTCGCTAACCAACAGATCCAAAATCCCTGAATCAATGTTAATTTGAATAATGGATTCCGACATGCTATATCCAGCTAAGAGATCTTTTTTTAGTCGACAAAATCAAATCCGTAATGAAATACTCCGTTTCGAATAAGCCTTCTTCGACGGTCTAAAAACTGTTAATGAGGATAGACTTTGAGTCTTGAGTTTGGCAGTCCGAAGGTCTTCAGACTTTGATGGAAGAGTCTGTAAGTCTTCAGACTAGACTAATGGAAACGTTTTGTCAACTTCAAAACACTCAATGAAGTTTTCTCCAACAATCTCCCCCTTTTTTATGGTGACAAAACTTTCCTACAGATTTGGATAACTTTGACCTGCAAAACATTACTCAAGCAAACATGGATATCTCACAAAAGATAAATGGCTTAGTAAAGATAACATTAGAATCTGCATCCACAGAAAGTAGGTTAGTTCTGTAAATGAGTAAAGCCATGAGATATCAATAGTGCTTAAGATAAACAAACATTTAAACAATCAAATCCAAATCCAGTCCAAATCCAAACAGCCAAACACAAAAGTCAAGTCAATCTAACATAATCATCACAAAAGTCAAGAGTTCAAAGTTCAAAGTCAAATCTGCACCACATCTCTCTCCCTTTTTGTCATCATTAAAAAAGGTAGAGATAAAAAGAGAATGGAATTAAAATTGCTTGGGAACGGGAACAAGCTGGAAATCTCCCATTAACTGGACAATCCCTTCCAACTTTTTCAAATCCTCCTTCACTTGCGCCACATCTTCACCCTTATCATTTGCTTGAACTTAAAGAGCAAGGGCATGGATTTGATCGTGCAAAGAAACTGAAGAGGTTTGACCTGTATTTTGCAAGTTCTGTACTTCGCATCCCAAAGCATAAATTTGGCCTCGCATCTCCAAGAGAACATCAAGTACTCTGCGAAAGTCTGCTGAATTATCAGTCTAAGTACTGGCTTCTGCTCGATCAGATGGTGTATTGGCAGATGATGGCAAATCAGCATGGTCACGCAGATTGGGCGATAAAATATCATATCCCTCCTCAGGAAATTGAGAGGCATAGATGTCTTATGGATCTGTTGGAGAACGACTTACTCCTTCACTTGTGGCAGGAAATGAGGACGTACCCCTTTTCTCAAGATCTCCCCATGTTTCAATGCCTTCAGATGGAGAAAAATATTCATCATGCTCTGCTTCTGCTTGTTCTCCTCTGCCCTCTTCTTCTTCTTTCTCAATCATTTCCTCCTCTACTTCTTTCTCCAATTCTTCTCTCTCTCCAATCCTCTGTTCTATCTCATCCTTGTCTTGTTCCTGTCTCTCCGTTGTCTCTGGAACAGAATGACTCAAGTTCTTCAATGCAAGAGCAAAAATAGTGATATGATCCTCATCATCTTCATCTTCCAAGATGAGTGCTCTTCTTTTCATCGATGGAGCAACCATGGGCTCCTTCCCTTTTCGCTTTGTAGTCGAAGAGACTGGATGAGTCTTGACAAGGGTTTTCACCTTGAATTACTCCAAAGCCTTGTTGAGTTCCTTCAGACGCATTTTAGAGACCATTCTCAGTCCCACCACCATTTGATTGCATGTTTGAACACAAAGAATCCAGGGAGACTGAATGTTCAAATGTCTAAATAACTTGGTCACAAGTGCTGAGTAAGGAAGTTGACCCTTGTCCTTCATCATCGTTTTGTACATGTGGAACATAATGGTGTGTGAAAGAGAGAACTTCTTGCCAGCGTTAATGGCAAACATCAGCTTTGCCTCCGAGTTTGAAACATCGGTCATCGAAGTTGATTTTGGTCTGAGATAGATAATCACTATCTTGTGAAGCAAAATATTGGATGCATTCATCCTCGAATAGGAAATCTTTCCTTTCGTTGTTCTATCCTAAATAAGCTCTATCGTTGCATGAGCAACAGACACATTGATAGGTTGATATATCCCTCTTTCAACCCCAATCACATCAGCCAATGTATTCATGTCAACCACATAGTCCTAATTTCGAACACCGAAAGAGAATCTATTTGCATCCAATAAATTGAGATTCTAATAGAAGTAAGCAGTAAGTTCAGCATGAGCCTCTGTCGTTTCAGAACAAAACTGTTCGAGTTGAAGAAGATTGAATTTTTCTCGCAGATTGACATTTAGAGAGTCAAGAAAATCAAAGTCCACACTTCTAGGGTTTATCACACCACGCTTTAGCAACTTAGAGTACAGTTGCTTGTGTTCCTCCAAGCGAAACAAATCTGTCTTTTTGCTTCGGATTTTTGCCGCAACACCCATTTTAGGTTTAAACTAACTGTACATCCTATCATCGTCATTCCCATCAGGTTGACTCAGCCCTCCAACACGTGGATCGCTTAGGATATTTGCCAATGCTTCTTCCGCCGACCCAGCAATAGCAATTCCCAATCGTTCCATTGTGCGTAAAAAGAAAGTTTCATTTTTATACCCTTTGTCTTTCAGAAATTCATCAATATAGTTCAACGGAGTACCACTCATCTTCAAAGCACAATAAAGCTTATAGATAAAAGCGGGCTTATGAGTTCTTATGAGTTCTGCATCTTCGATGATTTCTTCCTCTTCTTAATGTTCAATACTCTGAGTTCTAGATGGAGGAGATGAACGATACTGAAAATTATGGGCTCTGCTACTATCTAGGAGATTCTTATTCCTCTGTGAGATCAAAGTGCGTAGGCCCCTCACGCATTTGATGTGGTCCATGTTCACGATCCTCGAAAACTTTCTTTGAGACAACATCTTTCACAGTCTTTAAGAGATTCCAAGCTTGTTTCCGAAGAAAATGAAAACTTTTTGAGGATTAAACAAAAGAAGAAGGCAGAAGTGGAAGATATGTGCTCTCTTAGAGTTTTTGTGTGTAAAATGAAGAAGAACCAATAGTATATAAGGCAGTCGAAGCGAGGCATACAGAATGTCGTAAAATGGAAATGTAAAAATGCCTTTTAAAAATAAGTGCCTTTTCAAAAATTAAATAACTATCATTTCAAAAATAACTTCTTTTTTGAAAAGAAAAGATTGCAATAATCACGGAAATTGAAAATAACACCAATCAATTTCGGATGGATGATCGTACCTTTTCGGGATTTGATCAGAGAGATAATTCTCTAAAACAAAAGTAACTTACAGTCATAAATCTTGATTGTCTGAGTCTGAGTGTCTTTAGACTTTCAATCCTGAGTCTGAACTTCCTTAGACTTTAAGATATTGAGTCTGGAACGAATAACTTCAAATTCATTTTTTTTCTCCAAAGGCTTTGTAAATATATCCACCAATTGATTCTTTGAATCAATAAAATGAATCGAAACTTCTCCATTTTAAACATGATCTCTAATGAAATGATGTCGAATATCTATATGTTTTGTTCTTGAGTGAAGAATCGGATTCTTGGTGAGATTGATTGCACTGGTGTTGTCACATTTGATCTCAGTACATGAATCTTCAATTCCAAAGTCTCTTAACTGTTGTTTTATCCACAGAATTTGTGAACAACAACTTCCAAGAGCTACATATTTTGCTTCTACTGTAGAAAGAGCTACTGTACTTTGCTTCCTTGAAAACCAAGATACTGTCCTATTTCCAAGTAGTTGACAGGTGCCCGAGGTACTCTTTCTATCAACTCTGCATCCGGTTAGGTCTGCGTCTGGGTATCCAAGAAGAGTGAAGTGTCCCTCTTTAAGATACTAGAGACCCAAATTTGAAGTTGAGGCAATGTATTTGATAATACTCTTTGTAGCACTTAAATGAAATTCTTTAGGGTCTTATTGAAATCTGGCACAAATACAAACACTAAATAAAATATCAGGTCTAGAAGCAATTAAATAAAGAAGTGAACAAATGATACTTATGTATAGCTTTTGGTCAACTTTCTTTCCTTCTTCATCTTTTTCCAGCTTTAAAGAACTTGACATTGGTATAGCAGTCTTTTTGCAATTTTCTAGTCCAAACTTTTTAACAAGTTCTTTAGCATATTTTTCTTGATAAATAAATATTCATTCCTTCAGTTGTTTCACTTGAAGTCCGAAAAAGAAGATTAGTTCACCCATCAGGCTCATTTCAAATTCATCATGCATAGATTTAGAGAATTTCTTGCACAAATTTTCATTAGAATATTCAAAAATAATATCATCAACATAAATTTGAACAAGTAGAAAACTTTTGCTTTCTCTTTTGATAAACAATGTAGTATCTACTTTACCTTTGACAAAGCCATTTTGAATTAAAAACTTACTTAGTATGTCGTATCAAACTCAAGGTGTTTGCTTTAAACCATATAAAGCCTTTTTTTTCAGTCTAAATACAGAGTCTGGTTTCCTTGGGTCTTCAAAACCAGGTGGTTGTTCCACATAGACTTCATCTTGGATAAATTCATTTAGGAAAGCACTTTTAACGTTCATTTGGAATAACCTGAAATTCTTATGACAAGCAAAAGCAAGTAATAATCTAATTGCTTCTAACCTTGCTACTGGCGCGTAAGTTTCATCATAGTCTATTCCTTTTTCTTGCGTATATCCCTTGGCCACACGAGTCTTGCTTTGTTTCTTACGACTTTTCCTTTCTCGTTCATCTTGTTCCTGAAAATCCATTTAGCTCCAATGATGGATTTTTCCTTTGGTTTAGGAGTTAATTCCCAAACATCATTGATACTGAATTGCCTGAGTTCTTCTTGCATAGCTTCAATCTAGCTGTCATCAAATAAAGCTTATTCTATGCTTTTGGGTTCTATTTCAAAAATAAGAGCCACAGCACTAGACTCTTCATGCCTTTTGGTTATTATGCAAATTCCTTCATTAATATCACAAATAATGAGATCTTTGGGATAATTGGACTTATGCTTCCAGTTACTGGTTGATTTGTCAGACTGTTGATCTTTTTCCACATTTGAATCTTCGTTGATCATTTGTTGATTGTCTTTTGAATTTTGAGCTGCTTCTAGAAATGTAGACTTTGTAGAGTCTTGAGCAAGTTCAGATTCTTCAAGATGAGTGTGAATCAATTGATTTTGCATAAAGTCTTAAAATTTGACATTCATCGATTCCTCTACAGATTGAGTCTTTTTATTGTAAGCTCTGTAAGCTTTGCTTGTAACAGAATATCCAAGGAAAATACCTTCTTCTGATTTTTCTTCAAACTTACCAACTCGATCATTTGCATTTTTCAATATAAAACATTTACATCCAAACACATGAAAAGATGAAACAATGAGCTTCTTTCCTTTGAATAACTCATAGGGATTTTTTTCCAGAATAGGCCTTAAAAAGACTCTATTAATAATATAACACGCTGTAGAAACTGCTTCAGCCTAAAAACGAGAAGAGATATTACTTTCAATTAAAAGAGTTCTAGCCATTTCCTGAAGCGACCTATTCTTTCTTTTCACAACTCCATTTTGCTCTGGAGTATATGGTGAAGAGAACACATGCTAAAAACCATATTCATCACAAAATTTTATAAAGTCTTGGTTTTCAAATTCATATCCATGGTCTGTCCGTATACTTGAAATAACATATCATTTCTCATTTTGGACCCTTTTAGCAAACTTTATAAAATAGGAAAAGGTTTCAAACTTACTTGCTAGGAAATATACCCAAGTGAATCGAGAGTAGTCATCCACAATTACTAGGCAGTATTTCTTACCTCCAATGCTCTAAGTTCTAGTTGGTCCAAAGAAATCCATATGCAGGAACTGTAGTACACGATTAGTGGATACTTAATTTATTGGTTTGAATGAGTTTCTTACCTGTTTTTCCAACACACATAGTGTGCATAGATCAGACTTTTGATATGTCAATTTGGGTAGTCCACGAACAAGCTTTTTTACTGAGATTTTGACTATATGCTTCATGTTGATGTGCCTAAGTTTTCTGTGCCATAAATTTGCTTCCTCTTGAATTGAGATTAGACATTGGGTTTCATCTGCTTTTATATCTAAGAGATAGATATTCCCATGTCTTCACCCCGTGAAAGATTGAGAGGAATCTTTACTGATTCCTAAACATATTCCTTCTTGAAAGTTGATTTTGAAATCAGTGTCACACAGTTGACTGATACTTAGCAAGTTGTAATTAAGTCCTTCTACTAAGGAAACATTACTGATCATGAGGCTTCCAATCTTTACATTTTGTATCCCACAATTCTTCATTTACTGTTTCCTCCAAAAGAAATTTTTCCACCATTAACTTGTACAAGCTTTATGAAGTAATTTGAATCTTCTGTCATATGTCTTGAGCATCCACTATCCATGTACCATTTAACCTTTCTCTTGATAGTGATCTGCATTTAGAAAAGAGACTCAAGTTTTCTTTGGTACCCATATTTTCTTGAGTCCATTGGTTTTAGTGTAATATATGGTCTTTGCCCATACCTTTTTAACAGGTTTCCAAACTATAGGACATTTTTTCTCAAAATGATCTGACCTATTGCACTTAGAACATTTAAGAGCACTGCGACGTACTGGTTTTACAAAACATTTTGGAAATGATTTTTGTAAGAATCTCTTGTAGGTCTTTGCTTAATTCTTTCCTTTACTTTAGGAAAATCATTTTAAAGGAATGGTTTCAGCATTCATTCCTAAACCTGATTTGTTGAAGTAAGGTCTTTGTGCTAAAAGAATTTTTTCAAGTTTCTTAAATCTTATAGAAAATCTTTTAGAAATACTTAAAATATCATTTTTCAAGAATGCATTTTCTTTTGAAAGATTATCTGCATTTTCTTTCAAAGTAGTAACACTTTTGTCTAAATTTTTGACATTTTCTTTCCAAACATTTTCCTGTTGTTTTAGTTCTGAATTTTCTCTTTTAAGTTCGGAAATCCTTTTAAGAGAAGTTTCAAGACTAAAACACAATTCATCAATATATCTAGAGACTTTAATAGGGATTTTCAAATTACTTACCTCGATTTCACTGTTTGAATCTGAGTCTATCTCGGAGTCTGAACCTGAGTCTGTTGTGCCATGAGACAAATATTGGCATAATCATCATCACTTTCCTCACATTCTGTATCACTCCAAGTTTCTGCTTTAAGTGCCTTTTGATATCTCTAGGATTTTCCTTTCTTTTTCCTCAGAAGGGGACAGTTGGGTTGATATGTCCATTTTTCTTACATTCAAAGCAGACTACATCTTTATTGGATTCATCATCCTCAACTGACTTAGTCTATTGCTTTTGAAAACTTTGTTTATTTAGATTGAATCTTCTCCCCTTTCTGTTTAGTTTTCTGAATTTTCTTATCATGAGAGCAAGCTCTTCATCATCCATATCGTCTTCAGAATTTGTGATATCAGAATCGTCATTAGATTTTAATGCAATTGATTTTTTACCTTTAGGATCTTCATCTTCGTTGATTTGCTCTACTTCATAAGACTGAAGAGTCACAACCAATTCATCAACAGAGAGTGGCATGATTCTTTGTGTCTCCCTTATTGAGATCTTTATGTGATTCCAATCCTTGGATAGTCCACGCAGTAGCTTGTTTACTTTCATGGGTCAAAAAATTGGTTGACCTTGATATTCAAGACCATTCACAATTTCTGTAAAACAACTAAACATGTCAGTGATATATTCTCCTGATTTCATTTTGAATGCTTCGTTTTGACCAAGTAGAATGTTGATTTTGGTTTCTTTCACTCGATTAGTTCCTTCATAGGTGATGTGTAATCTATCCCAAACTTCTTTAGTTGTTTCACAAGAAGATATTTTGTTATATTCAGTAGGAGATAATGCACAATATAAAGAATAAATTGCTTTTGCGTCAAGAACTTGTCTCTTGGTTATCTCTTCTTGAGTCATTTCACTAGACTCAATGGCTTCTTTTCCTCTTTCTGAGACTGATGTAGCTTTAGGAATGATTCCTTTATCTACCACATCCCTTCCAGAGGATCCTTTGATCTTAAAAATGCCTTCCTCTTGTTTTTTTCATATGTTGTATTCCTTTCCATCAAAATAAGGCGATCTGATATTACTTTGCCCTTCAACCAGTCATGGAGCCAACATACTAGCCATGAATCTTTAACTCTGAAGTAAAACACTTCAACTTAAGTGAGTACACAAGCTCTGATACCAATTGTGAAAGCTAGTACGAGCACCTAGAGGGGGTGAATAGGTGTAAAAACAAATTTCCCCAAGTGAAGTGTGCAACTTAAATCAGCAATAAATTATGAAAAAGGAAATTAGACTCTTGTAAATAAATCAAGTTACGATCAAAGTAAAAGAGCGTAGGGAAGAGAATAAGAACACAAGGTTTATAGTGGTTCGGCTTAATCCAAGCCTACGTTCACTCTTTCGCACTGACAGTCCACCGGCTGGATTTCACTATGAAACAAAAGAGTTGTTACAGTAAATCTCTTCCTTGATTCCATAGTGTAGAGACTCTGCTACACTTCCTCAAGGTCTCACATTAATATAGACTCTCTTTTGAGTACAAGATTTCGTTCAATCAATTTAATTGACAAAGAACAAGGAGCTTCAGACTTTGAAATTCTTCTATTATGCACACACTTGAACAACTGGAACGTCTTCCTTATATACTCATTTATGCCATTACACTCGTTGGCACTTACCAAAGGAATTCTTCCAATTTACCCGTTGGACATAATCAATTAGGAAGATTTTGAGCTATTTAAGGAACATGACGATAGTCCACTAATCCTACTCGCACATACAATCAGGATCTAGGGTTCCATAAGTAGAACCTTTCAAGTATACTTTGTCAATCAACAGATCCAAAATCCTTGAATCAATCTTAATTTGAATAATGGATTCCAACATGCTATATCTAGCTAAGAGATTTTTTTTAGTCGACATAATCAAATCCGTAACAAAATACTCCGTTTCGGATAAGCCTTCTTCAACGGTCTAGAAACTGTCAATAAGAATAGACTTTGAGTCTTGAATCTAGCAATCCGAAGGTCTTCAGACTTTGATAGAAGAGTTTGCAAGTCTTCAGACTAGACTGATGGAAACATTTTGTCAACTTCAAAACACTCAATGAAGTTTTCTCTAACAGATTTGACATCCATCTTCCACTACTTTTTTTTTATTTAAATTCTTGATTTTTGCCATTTTTTTTCCTTATCTTCTTCATATCTCATTATTCTACATAAACAAGGAAAATTCGAAAAAATCAAAAGAAAATCCAAATAGTTTCTCATAGATATTACATTATTTGTTGCCCAAAATAAGTAAAATAATTCTATTTTTATAGAATTATCAAACCCCAAAACTTAACATTTTGTTAGTTCTCGAGCAAAATCAAGACATAACACACACTCAAGCTAACAACCTCATTCATGATATCTTTCTATAATTGCTCAAATTCACAATTCAAAGAAAAACACAAATTTCATCCAACCATTGAAATTAATTTATAAGTTAAGACCAATTCTAACTATGTGATCCAAGTGTGTGTGTGAGAGAGTCCTCATGTTTTTCTAATTATATGCAATCTAGATAAATTCACATTGACATGCAACCAATCAAAAATTCTCAATAATTATGACAAAATCTCATAGGTTTGCTTTTCATTCCTCTCCACTAATGTAAGCCAATTATCCAACCAAAAATCAATAGGACTTTTCTCGATTTGTAATGTAAGGCTGGGCTAAAGGTGAGATAACGGTAATTTTAAGCTCAAATCACCCATCAACACGTTGATTTTTGGGATCTAATTAGAAACAATGTCACTGTCCAATTTCACTCATTAAAAATAATTTTTCTACCATCATATATTGTCATTGCTTCTTCTTTTTTTTCTTTTTTTTTTCTTTTTTTGTTGAATTGTTTTATGGTGGAGTTTCTCCCAAAGTATCTGCTAATATAACATAAAAATTCCCAACCCATTGAGTGTTCAAAAGGCCACTCAATTGAAAATTGGATAGGGAACCATAAAGGTATTTTTATTTTTATTTTATAATATACCCCAAACAACCATAACAATCACTTTTTTTTTCTTTTTCATACACTCTCAAACTTCTATTAAACTCAAATAATTTTTTATCCAAAAAAAAAAAATCAAAGTTGTTCATAGGGTATGGGATAATGATAAAATTTTATAATGGCTAGGCTATATATGCGTGTCAATGAAAAATTGGGTAATTAAGACTCAACGGGGTAACTAGGGATAAATAAACAAGATTAGTTAGAAAGGCTCAATCGATCCAAAAATTGCCTAAATCATTGTCTTAGTTAGATGTAGCTTAGGATTTCGCCTCAAGATAAAATAAAACAAATTCTAAGATTTTGGTGAAATATGAGAAAATCACATACTTCACATGAATGTTTTCTAGATTTACACACAATTCAAGAATTAAGGACTTTTAGTGCTCAGTAAGTAGATCCACATAATCAGAATTAAAATTAACTCACACTTAAATTGTAAGTTTAATAAAATTTAAATTTTCCTAAGAATCGCAAAAATTCACAAGTAATGCAATCATGATGAACAAAAAAAAATTTAGCCAAAAATTTTGTCTCTCCCCCCCCCCCCCCCTCCCTCCCAAAAAACTTGAATGAAGCAATGTTCTCAATGTGAAAAATAGAAATAGGAAAAAGAAAACTCCATTGGTTGTAGGATAAGTTCATAAATGACTTTGATGATTAAGCTCTTGAAAAATGATCCCTTAAAAAAAATAACATAAATAAAATAGAGAAAAATTAATCTTTTTTTCTACAAAAGTAAAATTAAAAATAAATGAAAAAAACATAATTAAAATGCTTGAGTTGCCTCCCAAAAAGCGCTTGCTTTATAGTTTTCAACCAAACTATCTCAAGTGTCACTATTTTGAAGGATAAAGTTCAATGGTGGTCTTATGCTTGTTGTAACCACCTTCAAAGTAGGGCTTCACACGTTGATCGTCCACCTTGAATGTGCCCTCAGTGTCATGCACAACTTCAACTGTTTCGTATGGGAATACTTATGTAGCTGTGAAAGGACCAAACCATCGAGACCGCAACTTTCCTGGAAAAAGTCTAAACGACAATTATAAAATAAGACTTTTTGACCAATTTTGAACTCTCTTCTGAATATGTGTTTGTCATGCCATCTTTTTGTACACTCCTTGTACAACTTAGAATTTTCATAGGCTTCATTGTGAAATTCCTCCAATTCATTCAGTTGCAATAATCTTTTTTCACTTACAAACTACATGTCAAAATTCAAAAATTTCAATGCCCAATATGCTTTATGCTCTAATTCCACTAGTAAGTGACAAGTTTTCCCAAACACTAGCCTAAAAGGAGACATCTCAATTGAAGTTTTGAACGTTGTTTTATAGACCCAAAGTGCATCATCAAATTTTATTGACCAATCTTTCTTAGAGGCATTAACTATTTTTTCTAAAATTCTATTGACTTCCCTATTTGAAACATCTACTTGACCACTAGTCTAAGGATGATAAGGGGTTACAACCTTATGTGTGACTCCTTACTTACTCAAAAGTGCTTCAAATTGTTTGTTGTAAAAATGTTTGCCCCTATCACTTATGATTGCCTCAGGAGTGCCGAATCGAGTAAATATTTTTCTTCAAAAATTTGACCACAACCTTAGCTTTATTTGTTGGCAATGCTACAACTTTTACCCACTTAAACACATACTCCACAGCCACTAAAGTGTATAAATTTCCATAAGAATGTGTAAAAGGTCCCATGAAATCAATACCTCAAATATCAAATAATTCACACACAATAATGTTGTTTAAAGGCATCTCATTTTTTCTTGAAATATTTCCAATTCTCTAACACCCATCACATGAAGCTACATAGGAGTATACATCTTTAGTGTAGGCCAATAAAATCCAAATTGTAAAATCTTAGTTATAGTTTTGGTGGCACCAAAATGGCCACCTACCTCTCCATCATAACAATGATGTAGAATGTTTGCCCTCTCTTCGTCTAAAACACATCTCCTTATGACCTGGTCTGTACATACTTTAAACAAGAAAGGTTTTTCCCAAAAATAAATTTTAACATCATAAAAGAATTTTTTCTGCTGTCGATATGATAATTCAAGAGGAAGAACATTACTTACCAAATAATTTACAAAGTCGATATACCAAGGAATTTTTATGGACTTGATGGAAAAAAATTTCTCATCAGGTAACTCTTCCAAAATTGGTCTTACCTCTTCCTTTAAATTTGGAATTCTTGATGAGTGATCTGCAATTAGACTTTCAGTCATCTTCTTATCTTTGATTTCCAAATCAAATTCTTATAACAATAGAATCCATTTGATCAACCAAAGTTTTGATTCTTTCTTTTCAAGTAGATTCTTAAGAGTAGAGTGGTTAGAATAAACTATAACTTTTGAGCCAATTAAATAAGAACGAAATTTACCAAAAGCAAAAACTACCACCAAAAGTTCCTTTTTTGTTATTGAATAATTCAATTGTGCACCTGAAAAAGTTCGACTAGCATAGTATATGGTTCAAAAAACTTTATTCTTCCTTTGTCCCAAAATAGCTCCTACTGCAGAATCGATAATATCACACATCAATTCAAAAGGTAAATCTCAATTTGGTGCTACCATAATTGGTGCGGACATTAACTTCTCCTTTAAAGTGTTAAAAGCCTACATGCATTCAATAGAAAAATTAAAATGAGTATCTTTTTCCAAAAGATTAGAAAGAAGTTTAGTCATTTTTTAAAAATATTTTATAAACTGCCTGTAAAATCTTGCATGCCCCAAAAATTCTCTGACAAGTTTCATAGATGTTGGCAGAGGCAATTTTGCAATGACCTCCGCTTTGGCTCGATTGACTTTTGTTCCGTTTTGAGAAATTTTATGCCCAAGCACTATCCATTCTTGCACCATAAAGTGATACTTCTCCCAATTCAAAACAAAATTAGTCTCCTCACATCTTTGTAAAACCAAAACCAAATTATTTAAATAAGAATCAAATGATAAGTCAAAAACGGAAAAATCATCCATGAAAATTTCAATATATTTTTCAATCATATCAGAAAAAATAGCCATTATGCATCTCTAAAAAATAGCTAATGCATTACAAAAACCAAATTGCATTCTTTTAAAAGCAAAAGTGCCATAGGGACAGGTGAAAGTAGTTTTCTCTTGATCTTCTAGTGCAATAAGAATCAGATTATACCCCAAATATCCATCAAGAAAGCAATAAAACTCATGCCCCACAAGTCTTTCCAACATCTAATCAATAAATGGTAAAGGAAAGTGATTTTTTCTAGTGGCATCATTCAATTTTCTGTAACCATACACACACGCCACCCAGTAACTGTTCTAGTTGGAATAAATTCATTGTTATCATTTTTCTGAACAGTCATACCGCTTTTCTTTGGCACAACTTGTGCAGGACTTACCCAGGAACTATTAAAGAGAGGATAGATGATACCTGCATCAAGTAGTTTAATTACATTAACTTTCACTATTTCTTGCATCTTCGAGTTCAAGCGTCTCTGAGGTTGGATAATTGATTTATATTGTTCCTCCATCAAAATTTTGTTTATGCAAATTGAAAGACTAATTCCCTTGATATTAGCTATTTTTCATCCAATTGCACCCTTTATAGTCTCTTAATACTCTAAGTATTTTCTCCTCCATCAAATCTATCTAAGAAGAAGATATAATTATCGGTAAAGAAGAAACTCCATCTAAATAAGCATATTTCAAATTAGAAGATAAGGGTTTGAGTTCAAGAATTGGAGGCTCTTCAATTGATGATTTAGGCTTTGTTATGTGTTGTCCCAACTCCTCAAATTTAATTATCTTTTGTATTGAATATGATAGAATTGCCTTCATGAAATTTATGTACTCCTTTATCTCCTCATTCTAAATATCTTTGTCTCTTGGTCGAATCAAATATGATTCAATTGGATCTTTAAAAATATTTTCCTGAAAAACCTTATTCACCAACTTGTCAACTATCTCAACTCTAAAACAAGAATTATCATCATATGGATATTTCATTGCTTTAAAAACATTAAATGAAACAAGATCATTTTAAACTCTAAAAATCAACTTCCCTTGTTGTATATCAATAAGAACTCTTCTTGTTATTAGAAAAGGTCGACCTAAGATCAATAGTACCTCAAAATCTTCATCTATGTCAAAAACTATAAAATTTGCAGAAAAGATAAATTTGTCAACTTTTACCAAAACATCTTCCACAATACTTCTCAGATATTTAATTGATCGATCAGCCAGTTGAAGTGACATTGTAGTTGCTTTTACCTTACCCAATCCTAATTTCTTAAAAAATGAATAAAGCATCAGATTAATACTTACACCTAAATCACATAATGCTTTTTCAAAGTAAGAATCCCCAATAGTACAAAGAATAGTAAAACTCCTTGGATAATTTAATTTCGAAGGTAATTTTTTTTATAGGATGGCTAAATACTCCTCATTTAACTTCACAGTTTCATAATCCTCCAATTTCATTTTGTTAGCCAAAATATCCTTCAAAAATTTCGCATAACTAGGTATTTGCGCTAAGGCATCTATAAAAGGAATGTCAATGTACAATTTTTTAAATACATCAAGAAATTTAGAAAATTGATTATCTATTTTGTGCTACTAAAGTCACTGAGGGAATGAAATTAGCGGCACATATGGCTTGGGATTATTTAGAAAAAGTTTACTCTTACTTGACTCATTTGATTGTTTATTGATCATATCTTCCTTGTCTCTAAAAATCTCATGTTTGACATCTTTTTCTCCCACTTGTTTTCCACTTCTCAGGGTTATAGCCTTTGTGTTTTCAATTGGATTTTTCTCTATGTTGCTTGGCAAAGAACCTCGTTGTCTCCCTAACATCATGCTTGCTAACTGACCCACTTGCATCTCCAGATTTCTGATTGAAGCCTCCCGGTTTCGAAATCTCACATTCGTCCTTTTGATGAAGTCATGAGTCATGTTAGCAAGTTTGGTGACTATATCTTCCAAATTTGACTTTGTCTCTTTTGATTGTTTGAATCTTGGCGGTCTCGTCACATTCTGATTATTCCATGAAAAATTTCGATGATTACGCCATCCCAGATTATATATGTTGGAGTAGGGATTATTCTGTGACCTGTTAAAATTCCCAACAAAGTTAGAATTTTCACTAGATTGTTTAAAAGTATTACCTACTTGACACTTTGTGCTAAATGACCTCCACCACAAAAATCACATGTCAAATTCTGAATTTTCGCGGCTAAAACACTCGTATTATGTAGCTTTTTGTTGAGTGCTTCAAATTGTGCAGCAATTACAGCAAAAGCATCCACTTCGTGAACTCCGCTAGCTTTTCGCATTGTAGTCTCTCGGTAGGCTACAGATAACTATTGGATGCCATGGCTTCTTCTAGTATTTTATTATTTAAAGATACCTTGCAGCTGCATAAATCATAGAACGAATATTTGTACTAGAGCCATTATAAAAAGTTTGTGCCTACATCCATACGGGTAGTCCGTGATGTGGGCATCTCCTCAAAAATTCTTTGAATCTTTCCCATGCTTCATATAATGATTCATTATCCATCTGCATAAAATTAGTAATATCGTTACGCATCTTCACGGACTTTGCAGATGAAAAAATCTTACCAAGAAATTGCTAAGCCATATCATTCCATGGGAGAAAGCCAACTCTTAACTATGTCTCTAGGAGAAAATAAAAATAATCTCAATCTAATAGCATCATCTGTAACTCTATTATATTTAATGGTCTCATAGATTTCAAGAAAAGCATCAATGTGAGCGTTTGGATCATCGCTTGGTAGCACACTGAATTGCATTGTTTATTGAAACATTTGAATGAGTGACGACTTGACCTCAAAGTTGTTTGCTTGAACTGCAGGTCTTCTGATACTTAATGCGGTGCCTTGAACTATTGGCACAGCATAATCTCTTAAGAGTCTACATGGATTTTCATTCTCACCGTCTGCCATCTTCTTAGCATGATTTCTCTATTCTCTCAGTCGCCTTTTGAATGTACACTCAATTTCTGGATCAAGCTCAACAACTTTCCCTTGTTGGCTACGTGTCATAAACCAATGTACACCCTGAAAAATAAAACAAAATAAAAGCTATATTAAACTTAGAATTATCTTATATCAATAGTAATTAGTATTAAACAAATGATCCCCAGCAACAGCGCCAAAAAAATTGTTCGTAAAATTCTAAACGCAAGTGAACGTGTCGAACAAGTAATATAATGATAAGAAAAAGTATCGTCTCACGGAGATTGATGATTAATAAACTAATTAAATACCAAAATAGATTAATTCTAAAATTTATCTAACAGATAAAAAATAATTAAGAATAAATTAAAAACAAAATTTGGAGATTAAATATAGTAAATCAATTAGATAAATATGTTAGAGTATCCGATTTCACCATAACTACTAGATATGAGTCTTTTGGATCACCTTATCACCGAAAGCTACACAAATAACACAGTATATCTATATCCACATTTAATTAATGGTTATATATTATACTGAGTAATTGCTTATTATCACTTTTTAGTCTCAAACATGCACATCAGATCATTTAAATAGTGGTCAATCACTCAAAAGCATTATGCACAATAATATATAACTCACATGAATGAAATCAATTGCAAAACATAAAAATCATGAAATTCACATCATCATAGTTAGGCTACCCTAATAAAAGAAAATTAGAACATAGTAGATGAAGAAATAAAAATATAAATCAAACCCAACATCTTGAATCAAAGAACAAGAATTCTCTCACCACTTTTATCTTATCTTCAAAATAATTAAAAACTCTCAAAACAATATATAAAAAAAAAAACAATCTAACAAAAACCTAGCTGCTCCCTCAGGCCCTCAATGTTCTCTTATTTATATGATATATCCAAGATCATCAGCTCTAAGCAATTACACATAAAATTAGGGAGTAAATCAGAGGATCTTTGATTTGATATCTATCTCCCAACGCTTACAAATAACATTAGCGAACAAAATCAAGGATTCTCTGATTTGATATCCATTTTCCACTGCTTTTTTATTTCAATTCTTGATTTTTTCCATTCTTTTCATTATCTTTTTCATATTTCATTATTTTGCATAAACAAGGAAAATTCAAATAATCAAAAGGAAATCCAAATCATTTATCATACATGTTGCATTATTTGTTGCCTAAAATAGGTAAAATAACTCTATTTTTATAGAGTTATCAATGTGAAAGTGTAATCAAATGTTTTCCAAATCCATTCACAAAAAAAAAAAAATACAAATATAACTAACATACTTATACTTATTTTGGGGATAAGTACACTAATGGTGCCATAAGTTGTGTACGGCGCTCACTTTGGTGCCAAAAGTTTCTGTCGGATCACTTAAGTGCCAAATCGGAGGAAAAATGCTCACTTTGGTGCCACCGGCGAAAGATTCCGGCCTCCGGCGAAAGATTCCGGCCAAAATGATTTTAAAAAAAAAAATTAATAAGCCTTTAAATGACGTCGTTTTCGGTCCTCCTTAAGAAAACGACGTCGTTTTGCCGTCCTACGTGGATGGCTTCATGGAAACGACGCCGTTTAGCTCACATGGGGAAGAAATTAGGGTTTCGGCGAGGTTGAAGCCGTGGCCGTCGTCGGGGTTGAGGTCGGAGTCGGGGTCGAAGCTGCGGCCGCCGAGTGGCCATCATCGAGGTCGGGGTTGGGGTCGGGGTCGAAGCTACGGCCGTCGAGTGGCCATCGTCAGGGTCGAGGTCGGGGTTTGAGCCGCGGCCATCGTCCCGGTCGGGGTCGAGGTCGAGGTCGGAGCTACAGCCGCCGAGTGGCCATCGTCGAGGTCGGGGTCGGGGTCGAGGTCGGAGCCACTACCGTTGAGTGGCCATTGTCGGAGTTGGGGTCGAGGTCGGGGTCGAAGCCATGGCCGCCAAGCACAAGGACCGTCGAGGACGGCGAGGGCTGGAGATTAGGGTTTTGAATTGGGGGAGACACCAAACGGCATCGTTTTGGTGTTTGGATGCTGACTCAACTCTCCGACGAGCCACGTCGGCGTCAAAAATTAATTAAAAAAAAGGCCACGTCGGATTTCCGGCCAATTTCGTCGGAGTTGGCACCAAAGTGAGCGTTTTTCAAATTTTTTGGCACTTAAGTGATCCGATGGAAACTTTTGGCACCAAAGTAAGCGCCGTACACAACTTATGGCACCATTAGTGTACTTATCCCCTTATTTTGTTTATATTACATTTTAAGTTCACAACTTTACTACATTGCTAGCAAAATACAAAAGTCTAGGTAGGGGTTAGGAAGACCTATTTTTATAATACACTCCACACATTTGGCTTTATAACCGTCCAAATTGAAGTCAAGGATCGATAACATCTTCCTCTATTGCGTCACCACCTATAGATTATTACAAACTCAAGTTCAAACACGCTTCTATAAAGACCTTCGTAAAGCATGGGAACTTCATATTTAAAGGTTGAGAGGTATACATCCTACACATCTATAAAAAAAAAAAAAAAAAAATAATAATAATAATAATAATAATAATAATAATAATAAAAATAAAAAACCAAAATCCGATAAATGAAATCTATAGTTTTAAGTTAGAAAAATCTTATTACCACTTCACTTGGTACACACAAAGTGAATGCATAATAATTCAATAAGTGTTATAAAACATGAGTAGACTTTACCTTTCACATTTTCACATATCAAAATAGTCATCATCCAACAATACTTCCATCCAGACTCATACATATGGCACACCATGTTTCAGCAAGAGGTAGTCAATTTTAAACAATATTCTACACATGATTATACATTTTATTTATTATTACTTCTACATTTTAACACTCCCAAGGCATCCCGACTCACGGACATCCCAACTTATGAGGCATCTCAACTCCGAGGCATCCTGCACTATTCGTCCACAGGACATCCCAACTTATGGGATATTTCGACTCCCAAGACATCCCAAAATACTCCTCGGGGTATTTTGACTCATAGGGCATCGTGACACATCACTATATGGGTAATAGAATCACATTAGTCTTATGCAAGTCATGACATATGCACATCCACCCACGAGACATCCCAACTCATGGGGCATCTCGACTCCTAAGGCATCCCAAAACACTCCTCAGGGCATTCCAACTCACAAGGCATCATCACACATCACTATATGGATGACGAAATCACATTAATCTCATGCAAGCCATGACATATGCATATTTATAAACATAGCACATATGTTTCAAATCAATTCAATACATCTATCCAATAACTAAGTAAGAAATAACTTATAATTATATTATGATCGTCAAAGTCTAAACATTCAAATGAGTACATTTTGAGTCTAGATGTTAAGCATATTCTAGTCGTAAAATATAGTCAATTAAACGAGCATTTTTAGAGTTTGAATGACTAAATATATTCTAGACATAAAGTCTGAACAAGTAATTGGGAGAATGTTTAGTTTGAACAAATGAGTACATTCTGGTCATCAAAGTTTGAACAATGAAAAAGGTAAATTCTAACTTAATAGAAGTTTATATAACAAAAGAACATATTAAATAATGAATACATTTACAAAAGAATAGATTTGACAATGGACATGATAAACAAATGAACAAATTCAATAAAAAAAAAAATAGATTCAAACTCAGTAAAATCTATTTGAACCAATAGATAGATTTTTCACGAATAGATTCACGAGTTGACATATTCAACAAATGAAAAAATTCAACCAAATGATCGAATTCACAAATGGATAGACTTAAACTTAGAATGAATAAACATATTCGGGTATAGCAAATTCTAGCAAAAACAAATAGAAAGAATAGATTTTGACTACTAAAAACTTTAGTAAAACAAAGCAAAAAGAACACGCAAGAGGTCGTCGACATAAATATGGCAGAACGAATAGATTATTACTATTAAGAATGAAACAAAACAAAGTGGAACAAACATGCAAGAAGCTATCAAGACAAATATGGTGGAATGAACAGATTGTGTCTATTTAAAACAAAACAAAATGAAGTAGAATGAACAGTACTTTGACTAGTTAAATTATGGTAGAACAAGCATAACAAACAAATAGAGTAGATTATGTCTAAATAAATTCTAATAGAATGAACATGTAGGATGTCATCAAGATTGTTCAACAACCACCATATCCATAACATGCATATCACTTACCTCAATCAAGCAATCAAGTTGAAGTGACTAAGTAAATTTTGTTAGGAAAATCCCTTATAATATTTTGAATATGACAAAATAAATCAAAGATTACTAGCGTGTTTAATGGTTGAGTAATAGACTATGCAGATAATAGAACATATAAAGAATATTGCCAAAGTATATACTTGAAAGAACCAGAAAACAAACTATATACTGAAGCTGAACTTATTCAGACTGTGTCCAGACTTTAAGACTAAATATGTTCAGAAGTAGAATATGTTTAGACTTACGTCTAGATTGTAAAGTCTATTTTAGTCTGAAGACACTCATACTCTATTTCAGTCTGAAGACACTCAGACTTTACTTTAGACAAAACACTCTCAGACTTTACATTTAGAATGAGACACAAGTCCAAAACATGACAATGTTCAGAACCAGACACAAATCCAGAACATGACAAGGTCCAAAACGAGACACAAGTTTAGAACGTAATAGGTTTAGAACGAAGCATGTTCAGATTAAGACAACTTGACAAAACATAATACAAGCCCAAATGTATAACGGCTAGTAATCTGGTTTAGATTCTACACCAAGATAGATTTGATTGACTCAATCTAATTGATTGACAATTGGATCTTGCAGACAAGAACTTTCTATACGAATAAGCTCTACTTATAGAAACCAAGATTCTATTTGTATGGGCGATCAGAATCAATTTGGGATTCTACTTCTATCGCCCAACGGCTACTAAATCTTCTAGATACAGATCTGTCCAATGGGTAAACTGGAAGATGATCCTCTAGATACTATCCAACGGCTGGTTTGGAAGTGGAGGAGTATTTAAAGAGATCAAGGATCAATAAACAAGTAAGAGACGAAGCGTAAAATTTATAATTCCAGAGTCTAAGCAAACTTCAATTATACACTTGTCTTTCGTGAGTTTAAACATTTGTGATCGTGAGAGAAATACCGAAAGAGTAACTTAGTGAGATAGTGTGATCTACCACTAAGTGTTTGCACTTAAAGTCGTAATCTCTTGTTGATTGCATAGTGGAATTTAGCTAGAAGACTATTAGCATGGGAGAGTAGACGTAGGCTTGATCTAAACCGAACCACTATAAATTTTGTGTTATTATTCTCTTCCCTAAACTTTTTTATTTTGTTCGTAGTTTTATTTAACTGCTAAAATTTAAAATTGCTCAAAGTCTGTTGTTCTTCAGACTCTATTTTTGTAAGCAAAATATTTCTACTATTTATTTTGAAAAAATTTCTTCACACCTATTCGCCCCATCTCTAAGTGTTCATACTAGCACTTTCAATTGGTATCAGAGCCTAGTGCTCGTTTTATTAAAATGTTTTTACTTTTGAACTAGAGATTTTTTATAGCTAGTTTTTTTGCATCAAGACTTATGGAAGAGCAAAGCAATAGCAGGCCACCATACTTTGATGGAAAGGAATACAACATTTGGAAAAACAAAATGAAGGTATTCCTAAGATCCAAAGATCCCTTGCAATGGGATGTTGTGGAAAAAGAAATCAATATCACTACTGCGTCTACATCAAATAAGAATGGCAAAGTCAAAGAAACAAAACCCCCTACTTCTATGTCTCGGATAGAGATATCAAAAAGAGAAGCGTTTGATGCAAAAGCTATTTATTCTTTATATTGTGTCTTGTCTCTTACTGAGTATAATAGAATTTCTTCATGTGAAACAGCTAAAGAAATTTGGGATAGACTTCATGTTACTTATGAAGGGACAGATCGTGTAAAAGAGACAAAAGTAAACTTCTTGTTTCGTCAATATGAATCCTTCAAAGTGAAGTTAGGAGAGTCAATTGGAGATATGTTCAATCGTTTTACAAAAATTGTAAACAGTTCGGCATATCAAGATCATCCAATTTCCGCCCCCAATGAAGGTCAACAAACTTCTATGAGAACTCTCAAAAGATTGGAACCATGTTAAGACCTTAATTCGAGAGACTCAAAGGATTATGCCACTCCACGCTGATAAATTGATTGGCACTCTTCAATTGCACAAAGTGGAACAAATCAACAACGAAGATCCCAAAGGTAAGAAGTCTATCGCTTTAAAATCTAATGCTAATTCTGATGATACGGACTCAGAAAATGACATGGACGATGAAGAACTTTCTTTTATGATCAAAAAATTCAAAAGGTTGAGTAGAAAATGAAGGAAATTCAGTGGAAGAAGACAATACAATCAGATGGCCAGAAAAAGAACCATAAAAGAAGATGACGAGCAAGAAAATATATGTTTGATCGCACATTCTGACTCAGATACAGACTCAAAACCAAAGTCTGACTCAGACACAGACTCATAACCAAAGTCTGACTCAGACATAGACTCATAATCACTCGGAATCCAATGAGGAAATTGAGAAAATTTGGGTACCAAAGAAAATATGATTTTTTCTTTTTTTTTGCAGGAAATAAAGAAAAAGAAGAAAGAGAATTTGATAAGGAAGGTATATTTGATTTGAGTACATAATTCAAATATTCTCATTATACTTATACTCTCTTTGTGCCTCAGTTGATTTAGATTTTATTATGACCGTATTCTATTATTTGTTGTATTGAAGAAAGAATCGTGTGATTTATTTTTGTGATTCGTGAGTTGAGATTTGATTTAATACGTGTGATTATTTGAGATAATTCAGATTATTTTGTCTAATTTTATGCTCTCTAATTTGGTCATATTTTACAAAGTAAAAATATGTTTTATGTGATATTAATTTATTGTGCAAAGATATTCTTTCCTTAAATACTTTGTTATGATGAGTTTAGAAAAAATATTTGCTTATCTATGGAGATTTTATATTTTGCTCTCACAAAATGGACGGATCCAAATTGATGGATACCAAAAAGGAAATAAATTGATTGCAGGAAATTGTTTAAGGGAAGAATGATCGCAAATCTACGCAAATCATGGTGCAATCAGAAAAATATCTCATGCAAAGATTGCAAGTTTGATCCACAAAATCAGAGGAAGGGGGCTCAAAAATTATCTTCCTTGTGCAAAGCTTTTGCAATTTATTGAGGAAATCCCTTATGTGTCGTACGAAAGGAGGAGAAAGTGAATCCAAAAGGAAAGAAAAGGATTTGTGATCAAACTCAAAAAGGCAGCAAATTGAGGGGGAGCATCGATCAACTATGGAAAAATCTTTTTGAATCGATCGTGATCTTGATTATTATGAAATGAAGGGAAAAGGTAAATGTGATAGAATTTGTCAAGATCTTATTAGAGCATTTTTTTATTATCTTTTGTCATTAACAAATCTCTTATTAATATTATCATTTTATTATAACAAAAAGGGTAAGTGAATTTTATAATGCATCCGTGATTTTTATTGGATATCTGCTAATATATATGATTGAAGTGAGTTATATTGCATATCTTTAATATTCGACTTACTTTATAAAAACTAATTTTTTTTAATTGTGTTTCATGCAAGATATATTTGTTATTGCGATACTATTTCTATTATTATCGCTTTTTGATTGTGACAAAAAGGGGGAGAGAATATAAATATGTATATGTGTTGATTAGTTGATATTATTTAATGCATAATATTGAGTTGCGATCATTTTTCTATATATTGTTATGCTCAATCTATTTGTTGTCTTTCGATTCAAACCATATTTTTTGAAAATCTAAAATTTGATGATTGATTTATCAATACTATAGAAAGTGTGATTACACATCTGTATATTCAGAGATTGTTTTGTCATCATCAGAAAGGGGGAAATTGTTAGGAAAATCCCTTATGATGTTTTGAATATGACAAAATAAATCAAAGGCTACTTAACGTGTTTAATGGTTGAGTGATAGACTATGCATATAATAGAACATGTAAAGGATATTGTCAAAGTCTATACTTGAAAGAACCAGAAGACTAACTCTATATTGAAGCTAAACTTATTCAGACTATATCCAAACCTTAAGGCTAAATATATTCAAAAGCAAAATATGTTCAGACTTACGTCTAGATTGTAAAGTCTATTTCGGTTGGAAGACACTCAGACTCTATTTCAGTCTGAAGACACTCAAACTTTATTTCAGACAAGACACTCTCGAACTTTACATTCAAAACAAGATACAAGTCTAGAACATGACAAGGTCCAGAATGAGACACAAATCCAAAACGTGGCAAGGTCCGAAACAAGACACAAGTTCAGAACGTAGCAGATTCAGAACGAAGCATGTTCAGATCAAAACAACTTAACAGAACGTAATACAAGCCCAAATGTATCATGGCTAGTAATCTGGTATGGATTCTACATCAAGATAAATTTGATTAACTCAATCTACTTGGTTGACAATTGGATCTTGAAGACAAGAACTTTCTATACGAAAAAGCTATACTTATGGAAACCAAGATTTTATTTATATGGGCAATCAGAATCAATTTGGGATTATACTTCTATCACTCAACAGCTACTAAATCTTCTAGATACAGATCTGTCAAATGAGTAGATTGGAAGACGATCCTCTAAATACTGTCCAACAACTAATTTGGAAGTTGAGGAGTATTTAAGGAGATCAAGGACCAATGAGCAAGTAAGAGACACATCGTAGAATTTATAATTCTAAAATATGAGCGTTCATACACTTGTCTTTTGTGAGCTTAAATATTTGTAATTGTGAGAGAAATACCAAAAGAGTGACTTAGTGAGATAGTATGATCTACCACTAAGTGTTTGCACTCAAAGTTGTAATCTCTTGTTGATTGCATAATGGAATCTAGCTAAAAAGCTGTTAGCGTGGGAGAGTGGACGTAGGCTTAATCTAAGCCAAACAACTATAAATTTTGTGTTCTTATTCTCTTCCCTGAACCTCTTTATTTTGTCTGTAGTTTTATTTAATTGCTCAAGTCTAAACTTGCTCAAAATATGTTGTTCTTCAAACTCTATTTTTAGAAGCAAAATATTTCTACTGTTTATTTTGAAAAATTTCTTTATACCTATTCACCCCTTCTAGGTGTTCATACTAGCACTTTCAAATTTAAACTAGCTTAATACCTAGAAACTTCACTTGCCTTGAACAAGTACTAACCATCAATTTCCAGTCACCACCTTGTAGCTTTCGAACAAGAAAGTCTAATTCTCTACTTTAAGGATTGAAACGTGGGAACAACACATGAAAATTCTTTTGAGGTTTTGGAAAGATGAAAGTGGGTTTTTGGCCAAAGTACAAAAGTTTTATTTAAAATTAATTAAGATAGAATGATGTCTTCCCTTGCTAGGTAGAGCCATGCATTTAAATGACCAACATGAGGTGGCATAAATACAAAGCTAAGTCTTGCACATGTCCAAAGAAAATTCAAGGAGTGACTCAATTTGAAATAATCACGGCTTAATCTAGGTACCAAAATTATCTATATTACTTCATCTTTGAGAGAATACTTGGCCTTGTATGAGTTCTTATGAAAACATGTGATATTTATAAGCTTTAATTAAAACTTTTTGGGCAAATATTGTAAGAAAACGCAATCCTCATCTTTCAACATTATTAGAATAAGTCAATCACTATTATTAATTAACTAAAATTTAAACAATTAAAATCAATCATTACTACTAAGACAACAATAAATTAATTAATATTACCCTACTATTAGCATACACATAATTTGATTCACACATCAGACTCGGGACAACTTATGTTTATGGAAATTATCCACCGTGTCCCACAAAGTTTATGATTTGACTAAAGTAACCGTGTATTAGCTATAGGTTAAGGATTCAAGTTGCATTATTTATTTAATGGCAGTCCCATTTATATGAATGAGTCCATAATATCAATTGCGACTAAACTTATTTTTAAAGTGTTAAGAATATGTGTGACAAGTTTATAGTTATACTAAATCTTTGGACAATTTCCAATCAATGGATCATTTAGAGGATATTGATTACCATGTTGAGACTGTTGTATTCTCTAGCTTCACCATTGAGTATTAGATATCTTAGGAGATGATGAGTTACAAGTCATTAGGTATTCTGATACCTAAGCTAAAACACAGGTACTTGCCTCAAAGAAGTTCATTGAACATGACATGTAAAGAACGATTAGCAACATAGAAGCTTTTAGCATGATTAATGACTAATCGTTCATGCTTTGCTCTTGTGTAAAATCCTTAGACCTGAGGTACGATGCTGACTAATACATTGGATGGCTGTGGTTTACAAGTGCACATATTGACTCTTCGTCAAATCTTCTCTATAGTCAATGGTCATAATCGATTTATATACGAAGGCACATGCAGATGCAATATGAAATTTATCTTCTTATTATATATGTAGATATTCAAGATAGAATATTAATGTCCTATGTAATCTAACCGTGACATTGTATTAAAATGCTCAACTAGGGTTTTAACTGAGAATGAATAGTTCATGTCTCATAGAAATACTTCTCAGTTAGATTTTGGCATATGATTGAATTGGTAGCTTGACAAACAATTTCACGGCCTTTGTTCGATCGAGACATGGTGAGAAAGAATGATTGAATTACACGGTCGCCAAAGCTGAGAGGTTCATTATGCTCTTGAAATATTCACACTATTTGGATAGTCATGATATATTGCTAGATGTCATTCATGATTTATACGAAGGGGAGATTGATTGGGACAATCAGTTCTCTTGGTTATGCTAATGTGTTAATATTAATCCTACTGCTAGCTTAATAATGAACCTAGAGATATCATACACCATAACCAACTTTAGAAGGACATTCAAATGGGAAAGACAAGATTGCAAACATGTTTGTAATTTGAGGAAATCAGATTGAGTCATGCTAAAGATAAAAGATCTTATAGGGGTTTCAAACTTTATAGACCATATCAAAGATCTAAAACGGTTTTAGACTTTCCAGCCAAATGAAAGATCTAAAGTAGGTTCAGATTCAATGGCCGCAAATGATCTAAAGTAAGTTCAAAATTAATGGCCAAATTAAAAATCTGAAACAGTTACAAACTTAATAGCTAAATTAAACATTTGAAACAATTTCAAATTTTACGACCACATTAATTATCTAAAACAGTTTTAGAATCAATAGGTAGTTTAATGATCTTAAATGTTTTTAGATTCATATGACCAAATTAATGTTCCAAATGGTTTTAGACTTAACGGTCAAATTAAAATATTGTAATGGCTACAAAGTTAATGCCCGGAATAAAGTTTTTTAAAAGTTACAAATTAATGCTCGGAATAATGCTTTGTAACAGTTACAGAATTAATGCTCAAATTAATGCTCTAAAATGGTTTCAAAACTTACGTCCAAATTCAAAGTTTGAAGTGAGCTCAGACATTATGGCTGAATTAATGCTCTAAATGGTTTAGTGTTAATAAGCCGAATTAATTAAATCAATGCATATGTGACTAATTATAAAAGGCGATTAAGAGAGGGTCATCCTATGATTGCGAGTGATGATAGTAATCAATCAAATTAGTCACACACGAGAGCAATTGCTAGCCCAATTGTTGCGGTAAGCTCTCTCAAGTTTCTCTCTACCGTTTGACGTGAGTTAGTGATGTGTCTAAACAAGAGGCTTGACATTTGTGTGACTGGAACTACGAACATCATAACTGGAATACTTCAACAACGCTAGAGGAGATTAGACATTTGTGTTCAAAATGTGAAGAATGTCAAAACCAAACTTTTTTAGCATGGTACAAGCATAATGTGATTAGCTTCCTTTTCACTTATGTGTGCTTCTTACTAAAACGCATGAGCAATTTCAAGAAGATATGTGTATAGGTGTTTTTTGCTTCCACTGTGAATTTTATTTTATTTTTTCAACTATGCACAAGTTCTTCTTCTTTTTTTTAAATAAAATCCCAACATATATGTCATGATTATTGACGACCATAACAACTATCGGCATATGCTGATGGTTAGTCAATGATAAACCCTCGACATATTGAAGATAGAAGCCCAAACAAAGATGCCAAGGAAATATCAATGGGCGGTTAAGGTTAGCAGCATTTGAGGAGTTGTAAATGTTTATGGATAAGGACAATACATGATCCAAAACGATTGTGAAGCCTAAAACCATGAGATGTGGTTGCAACTGGCAATTTAAATGTTAACCGTTCATAAGCAGTTGCACTTTGTAAGAGCCTAGGTAAGAGACGCGTTGAATCATTGTAGAGGATCCACAATCAACAACACCTATATATCTTTTCAATTCCAATTTATTGATTTATCAATTCCTTGTACTAGCATTTTACTTTACTCCAGATCTAGTTATCCCTATTCCATGAATTACTTTCTGTCCGAATCGCTACTGAACCTAATTCAATTAAAAAAAAAAAAAAACATCAACCTTTGGAGAAAGGTATTTCGCTGTGTGGTAAAATTCCAAAGAAACATTTTGTTATTTTTAATATTTTTGTCGTTTTCTCTTGTTAATCTTTTTCAAATGACATATAAGACATAGTAAAGTCTCACTAACATGAATGGCACGTCATCCCTGTAAGCTCAGGTGATTACACTGCATGTTCAATTAGACTCGCGTTTGTCTCCGATAAGTGGATTAGTGATTCCCGGTCCAAGTTTTGGGATAACAATCTTCCATTCCGGATGCGGGACGACTGAAAATTAAATTTATATCATTCTATTCCATAGATTCAGAATTTTAAAATTCTTTTTTTTTTTCTAAACCTTTTCTCTGTTTCTTTATGTAATATTATAGTTAGGGATGTGCAATATTTGATATTTTCTTCTCATATTAAGTCAATTTAGGATATTTATTGAGCTTCATTGTTTCCATTATAATTTGATAAGGTATCTCAACTTTTGTCGGAAGACACCATAGGATCTAATTGTTTTTTTCAGGTTTATTTTTGAATTTCGTTATTTTATCACTATTTTTCATTTCGAGTTTCTTTAGCTGTCCTATTTTTTCTATGGTTGGGGTTTGCAATAATACTTAATTGTTATATTGCCAGAATTATCTCTTTTTATAAATACGAAAAACAAGAGATTTTTCATTGTGACTCGAGTGTGTATGCTTTGGACATTTTAATATTGATATCAAGTCGCCGAAGTTATGATCTAGAGCATGGATCGTGGCCTTGATCATGCCTTATTCAATGAAGTTTGTTTAAGATATTTATGTGGTCTAAATTTATTTGAATTTATTGTTTCCATTAAAGTTGTAAAATTAGTTGAGGTGTTCGTATTATTTTATTGGAAGATACCGTATGATCTAATTGTTTTTCTTTAAAGTTTTATCAAGGGTTTTGGTAATTTCTCATAATCTCTTTTTCTACTTTCTTTATTATTTGATAATTGCCAAGGTTAGGGTGGCAACAGTATTTATTTGTTTTTTTTTTCAAAATTATAGAAAATCAAGAGATTTATCTATACGTACTTCGTGTTTGTACGCCAAGTGCGTGCCTTGCGAAATGAAATTCGTGTTATTGATTTCCACAATGTCACTTCCGCCGATGCTTTCGTTGGTGTCTCAACATCAAATCAATTTACTTTTGGAAAAACCCAACTGGGATACAATAATACAAGCCCGATCAAGGGTCTTTGGAGGCATTCGGATTTATTCGGCACTCCTATTTTATGAGAACGACTAACGGGGCCATATTTGATTGAAGGTTAACCGAACTTTTGACTCAAATGAACTTCATAAATTCATGCAAATTTTCTTGCCACGTCTATCCGGTAACCATACATAATATCGAATACGTGACACTTAAGATTATTATAAATAAAGGATGTTTGAGATTTGAATGCGAGAATTTGCCCCTTCCAAATCAAATCCTTACCCAAGTAGCCGATCATTTAGTTATTATAAATAGACATATTCTTACTCCTACATTTGGCACGGCTGATTGTCTATATCTTTGTTGTTTTTAGAGGTGTCGGATATTTTGTATTAAATGGGGGGTCATTTTGAAACTCTCAAGGTTGCTAAAAGTCAAAGAGTTCGAAAGTAGAAAACAAAATGATTGTGTTAGTTCTTCATATGTTATGGCTCGTTCTATTCTGATGAATTTGGGCGGCAGAAACTGTCGCTTCACGCAACTTCACCATTAATGACCAAACGAGAGAAAGGGAAACTGAAAGAGATAAAAATAAATAAATAAATAAAATGAATGAGGATCACGTGCGTGGTGTCGAATGATTAGTCTATTTTCCACAGACTTTCCAGGTCAAACTTTCCATCATTCTCGCACTAAGTGATCCTCAGGCCTTGGGGGTGCCATTCCTACGTTGGATTAGACTCTTTTCATCTTGTCGCCTGTCACCCACATGTATAAACGAGATGCTAGTATTGCAAAATCATGAAATATCCTATTTCCACGAATCCTTCTTTGAGAAGTAGAGGGGAGAACGCAAACTCTTGTTGATAATCAGACGTGACACATGAGCTGCACTATGCCTCTGAGCCAAAAAAAGTCGATGACAAAGAGTTTTATTTACCTACGTAGTATAAGTCAAAATTAGATTTCAAATACACAACTTTTCTAACAAGATAAATGATCGTGTTGTGGAATAATATATTGGGATTGATCTCTTTTTTAATAATTTATCAGTAGGAATTAGTAGTTTTTGGGTATTGCTCTACATCAATCGTGTCAATACTAACGCCAAAATCTTAGTCAATAAAAATCAAAGTAAAGTTTGTGTAACAAATGCAATTTTCATGGTCCGATTTCTTCCATATCCATATAGGTTGAAAAGTGGGTTATACCGTATCGGGGTGAAGAGTGAGATGCATAAAGGGTGTGTTGACACTAAAAAGTGATCAACTTTTGATTATCAACGACAAGTGAAAGGCTTAGTCACTCGGAACATAGTTTGGTGAACACTAGAAGTTTTTGATGAAAAGAATGGCCAACAATTTGATGAGTAGCAATATTTTCAAATATTTAAGCTCTGTTAGATAAATGTCAACAACCTAAAGAGTATTGATAACCAAAAAAGTTATCACAGCAAACTTCAGCTATCTAGGATAAAGTTGTCGACATCAACATTGACTTATAACTACCCCATAGTGATATTTTCGAACGTTTGAGCTTATTGTGAATAAGTAGTGTTGTAATTTTTTATAACTACAGCTAAGATCAGGAAGTTACTTATTTATCTGAATTTTGTAACCACCTGAAGAGGACAAGCCATGGTAACATGAAGATATGGAGCAAAAGCTCGGGAGATGTGAAGACATGGCTAAAACTACTTATAGGTGATTATCTTGTGAAGCTATTAGTGTTTGTGTATTGTAGAAGCCCACACACAACCAAAAAAAAAAAGCCTGATATTACAGCTCATCAAGTTCCGCACGGACTCCTCCTCAGCTAGGAATCTCTTGACTCATGAAACATGCAGGCACGAATAACTAGCCGCACATTCGCAAGTTGAGCTCTAAAAAAGAACATTCATTAAAAAAAAAATTAGTTAACTTACTTCTTCATACGAGAGCATGTCATCCAGGACGGGAGTAACTAGTGCATTAAGTTATTCTCTGGGATATGATTTTGAGAGATTCTTAATCCAAAAATCAAAGATAGTGACCGTACTACTTGAGGCGGAAGATTTCAATCTATTGGTCATGCCAGCCCAATCACACTTCATTTCTAGTGCTTGGCAACAAGGGATAAAGCCTCCAAGGACATTGTCATTTCAAATCTGACCCCTTTTCTGCAGCAAATAGCTAGATTGGTCATTCTGTGGCTCAACCCAATCGAACGAGGCCAGCACGATTGAACGGTCCGCATAGCTTTAAATCTACATGGCCTACCTATCGTGCGATGTTTTACTTTTCCCATTCGATAATATCAATGCATGGCATCATACGAAATGTGCCCCCATGTGTTTCTCCCTCTTAAAGGACTAAACGATAAGCTTGCGTGTCGATTGCTCTGTTTCGGCGGAACAGCAGATTGAGTGAGTGGAAGGTGAAAAGGAAATTGGAATGCGCGTTTGAAACGGATGCGACACGAACTTCTGGCCGACATCAACTGGAGACTGAAACCCTACCTTTTAGGGTTTCTTTATGTGTTTTCCTTCACGTGGCAAACGTGGGCTGTGTGTGTTGTGAGATACCAACCGCGCGCGCGCTCGCGCGACCCTAAGTGCAATCGGATGTTGCATGTCCGTCGGTCCAACCACATGAAAATATAATAAAGTCTCGCCACTTTACCAAAACTAGATGAAATCGTCCTGATTTTAATAAAGGGGAAATGACTGCTTACCAAATTTTGTTGTATGATTGATCGAAGGCATCTCGAAGGCAGAGAATAGGTCCAAAAATCCCCAGCTTTTTCATGAGATTGGTTTCAATTGTTTAGTTTTGGGTGAGGTCCACCCTAACGAGTTCAACTCTTACTGGCCCAAAAAGAATGCTTGGCAAAAGGAGGAGTGCGTATACATCGGCTACTGTCTTGGCTGTGAAGGATCATTTGACTGAATAAATAAGATAAGACTGCTAATAATGATATATCCTATACCAATTTCTTGAAAAATGATATGTTGTAATAACGACAAATGAAATCTCAAACTAGTTTTAATGTCTTATTTATTTTTATTTTTTTTCCTACTCTAATTCTCTTCTCTCTCTCGAACTTTTTATTCTACCTTTTATAGAATGTGATTTGACCCCACACTTGATACTATACATTTCCACCCCACCCAATTCCTAGTGGTTTGTGTTGATGTCTTTGCATAGGATAAGATTTGGGATTAAAAAGGTGAAATTGAAAGAGAAAAGTGAAACCCTAAATTGGAGAAGAAGAGATGGTGGCGTGATCACCATATGAGAGAGAGAAAGAGATGGCAATGCTGGTCCCTCAAGAGGCCGACCCCGTCATGGTGGTCACCTAAGAAAAGTAATCACTGTGATGAACACCTTGGTAGGGTCATCATTCAGGGTAGGTATCATTGCTATCTCTCCCCCCTTCTCTTTCTTTGAACTTAGTCACGTTTTTCATTTATTCTATATAGCCTGAATAAAATCATCCCATGGAAAGGTGGGATGAAGATGAATATGATTTATTATATTTATGGTATAAAATTTAATTTTTTCGAATAACAAACTTCTTATTTTTATAAATAACAATATTTGAATTCTAATACTAAAAAGAAAAATCAAAATAACAACAAAATATAATTCATTTTTGTTTATTCCTATTTTTGTTTATATAATGAATTTGTTTCTACTCTATCATATATATTTGGTGTTATGTTTAATAGCTATATTATTACATATATTAGGTATAATAGTATAGTTTATTATTTGATAAAAAAATTTATTGAGGAATGATGGAAGGGCAAAAAAAAAAAGAGATAGAGAAACAAATAATAATAATAAAAATAAAGTAAATGGAAATGAAGAAGGAAGACCCTGATTTTAAATTAATAAACTCAAACTTGAAAATTTAATTCTCAAAGAATAAGGGGTAATGAAATTTCTTTTAAAACCCTACATTCTTTAACCCTTTCTCCTGTGTCCTGGTTCACATTAAAGCTTCACAACTCTTTTGTAGTTTTTTTTAATTCACATCAAAACTTCACAAAAACTCCGAGAGATTCAAAACTTCTCCATCTTAACTCTCTAGTTCACATCAAAAGTACACAAAAGCAATAAGAGAGTCAAAACCCCTTTTGTTATGTAATTTTGTGGTTCATGTTGAAATTTCACAAAAGTGGCGAGAAAGTTAAAACACAATACTTTTTCATAATTGCTAAAGAAAATGATCATATTTTCTCTCTTTTGCTACATTTATAAGTGAATATTGAAAAATTTATACAAACTCATTTTATGCAATTTGAAGTTCATTAATATATAGTATATATTACTACAATTCACCAAACAACAAATCAGATATAGCAAAATCCCTATATTTCTTATCATATGCTATCCAATCCTATCTAGATTAAAAATACAAATAACGTTAAGGTTGTGTTTAGTTATCCGGATTTCTAATCAAGATAAGATTGGATAAGATACAATACGAAATCCATAGATTTTACTATAACTTATCTACCGTTTGATGATTACAATAATAAAATCGAATATATTCACATCACATCATGTATATTATTTAATATAAACATCATATTAGTATAAATGAACCCCAAATTTTACAAATGGAGATGGCAAAAATCTCTTACAACAACACTCTTACCCACTTTTATTTTTATTTTATTTTATTTTATTTTATTTTATTTTATTTTTTATTTTCCTCTATTTTTTAATTAATTTATTTTTTGTTTCTTTCTTCCCCTTCCACCATCCCCTACTAAAACTTTATTAAATAGTAAATTGTACTAATATACCTAAAATATGTACTAAATATAAATATATAATTATATTTATCAATTGAAATGGAATTAAATTTTGAATTTTAAAAAATAAATTATTATTTTATATTATTTTGAATTTTTAATTAGAATTCGAATATTATTTATATTGAAATATAATTTTTATTTTGTTAATTTAAGAAGTTTGTTATTCAAGAAAAATAACTCTCCTATTATGGATATTAGAAATATTATCTACCTTTATCCCACCTATCCTATGGGATAATTTGATCCAGTATAAATCTCATTTATTCGACTTTATCTTATCTTGAGTAGACACCAAACGTAGGATAAGATAAATTTTATCAAATCATAAATTTTATCTCGGCTATCAAACATAGCATAAGAGTTTGATCAAACAATAAACATGTCGAGTGCTTGAACAATTTTCTATTTTGGCTTCTTTTTCATATGCTTTCTCCAAGAAATAATATTCGAGCATATCTGAGTGCTTGGAAAAAATTATCCAAAAAGTTCTAAACTTATTACACTTCACAAATTGAGTTTTAAACTTTTCATTTTACTAATTGAATCCTAAAAATTTTCATTTTTGCTAATTAAGTCTATCTAATCAATTTTTATCAGAAAATGTTGACTTAAACACCAGACATCATACATAGCATAACCAACACCGGCGTGTATAATTTTTAGTAATATTTTAATATACTTTTTAAATTTTTATTAATTTTATTTTTTTAATTTGTTATTTTCATTTTCTTCTTACTCACTCCTTTTTTCCTCCTGTCAGGCTTGTCTATTGCCGATGGAGGTCATGTCCTCACTTGATTGAGCAAGGGTCGCCCTTGCCAAGTTAGCATGGGCACCATCGCCCAATTCAACGAGGGCGGCTATCACCAACTTCAACCCAAGGCCAGCAACCTCTATCAACTATCGACGAGGGCTGGCAATGGCCAACGGAGGGAAACAAAGGAAAAAAAATCAAAGAGAAGGGGGGGGGGAAATAAGGAAAAAGTTTGAAAGTATTAAAATATTATTAAAAATTGTCAATGTCGGTATTGATCGTGCCATCCACATCAACGATTTCTAATCAAAATTGTTCGTATAGACTTAATTAACAAAACATGAAAATGTTTAAGACTCCATTAGAAAAATTGAAAAGTTGAAGACTGAAATAACAAAAGTGCAATAAGTTTAGAACTTTGTGGACAATTTTTCTGACCACTCAAGGGGGTTTCTTATCCAAGCTACATACAATGTATTTCCATTCTTATATGTTATGGTTGTCAAAACATCGACTAGATAAAAGCTATGTAAATTATTTGGCCTAATATAGAACGAATAAGCAAAATATTATCCATTTTTGTATAATCTAGATATATTGTTTCTCCATTTTTCTTCAATTTCTATTAATTGGATGAAAGTACCCCATGTTATTTGCATTACTCATTTATATTTAAATTCAATAGATTTATAAATTAAGTGAGTAATTTAACTATCATGATTTATTTTCATAATGACATACACTATCTAAAACTAAGATAACTCGGTAAAATTCATACGTTCAATTAATTGAATGTATAACTAGTATTTTCTGAAAATATATATATGCTAGATGCGCTAGCCATAAAAAATCATCGGCTCGCCATTTTGCAATCCACCCCATGCCACCTTTTGGTGAGGCAAATACACTCAATTCGGGTTGGCCCCTGCGAGACGCGAAATCGCACCGTCTTTGTATGAATTGGATGTTAAGTGATGTCAAATTAGTAATAGCGGATATGCAGTATTACCATTACTTGGCCGTGCTAAGCGCACTTTATTATAAGGTGATGTCTGGAAAAGAAAAGACAATACCGGGAAAAAAAAAAAAAAAAGATTGAATTGATAGATCGGGAAATTTGCATTTTGGCCTTCGAAGTTTGTCTTCAGTTCCAGTTTGCCCCTCAAAATTTATTTTGCATCATTTTACCCTTGTCTTTTTACAACTTGTGTTAATTTGCCCCAGGATCGAGAGAGCGAAACTGCTCGAATGCATTAAATGTAAATGTTTCAAGATTGTGTCGAATTTCCACCCTTCTTTTCTATGACGCGTGTTGATGAAGGAGGGATTCGATTCTAAAAGAAAGATTGGCAAAGAGGATTTGGCAAAATCGATGCAGGTTTTGAAATTATAGAGGACAAAAGGAAAACGACATAAATTAGAAGGCAAATTGATATACAATGCAAAATTCAAGAGCATAATGTGTTTTTCCGGTCGAGTATATTAGCGATTGAGATACGGTCGTTGTGTAGGTTTTTGCAAATATTAACCTCCTTAATGTAGATGGACATCTTCAGGCGTAATCATATTATTTTATGGCGGTTAATTTAGTCATAAACTTTTCAATTTGGCTAATTTAGTTATAAACTTTTGATGATTTGCCAATATAGCCATTCTAGCTAATTTTGACTAGAAAACAATAATGTGGACATTAGTCATGGCACTGACTTGAACAGATTTTGTAATTTTTTTGAAGATTTTTTTCATTTTTATAAATTTTGTATTCCTTTATTTCTTCTTTTTTTTTCATTGTTCATCTTCTTGGAAGGACCTAGGAGGGTCACTGAGACCTCAACAATGGCCGGCAACCCTTGCTGAGCAAAGCTCTCACCGATCATTAGGCTAAGGTTGCAACATCCTTCCCACCTCACCTCGCCTACTGGCCTGTGAAGGTCACGAAGCCCTAACCTGTGGCTAGGGATTAGTTAGCTACCAACCATGTATATCCCCTCAATTTATTTTAGAAGAACAATAGAAAAAGATAGAAAGAAAAAATTCATAAAGATTGTTTACGTCAACATCATCCATGCCATGTAGGCAGCAGGCATTAACTGAATTGCCACATTAGTAATTTTCGATCGAAACTAATTAAAAGAACTAAATTAGACAAATTAAAAAGTTTAGATTTGAATTGATCACCATACAATAGGTCTATGAATTTTTGAACAATTTTCCAGAGATCTTCATATGGGGTACCATTTGAATCCATAACAATCTCAATCATTAATTTATAGGGATGATTACCAAAAAAGTTTTAAACCCGTTGCATTTGTACAAATTTAATCATCAACTTTTCAATTTGACAAATTTAGTTTAAAACATTTTTCATAATTTACCAATGTAAATGTTGGGCTTCCCACATGGTACCACCAGTGTTTATGTGAACATTTTTTTGTAATTTTGGCAAATATTCTGAAATGTTTATAAATTGTTAAATTTCAATTTTTTTCTTTTTTTCTTTATTACAATAGATGAGGCCAGACCTCGTCAAATCAGGCAAGGGTGACTTCACTAACTATCGCAGGCATCACTTGAGATTGGCCATTGGCAAAAAGGAAAAAAAAAAAGAATCATAAATTTTTGTTCATGCCACATAGGATTGTCAACATTGACTTGACTAATACGTTAGTGTTTTTAGTTAAAATTGGTCGGAATGACTATATTGGCAAATTATCAAAGGTTTAGGGTTGAATTTACATAACTAAAAGTTTATGACTAGATTGACACAAGTGCAATAGAATTATAAATTTTTTAGTAATTTTCCCTTGATTTACAGGGTCAACTCTTTCAAAACAATTAACATTTCTAATGGCCACAAGTTGGAACAACTGAATCGCTTAACTTGACATTACAATGTCACAATTAGCCATCAAACCAAATTAGAAAATATTCAATTAAATATACCACATAATTAAGATATATAGAAACATAACTACCTACAGGAAATATGCAATATACTAATTATTTAAGGGTTATGGTATATATGTGATAAATTTATTTCAAACTAATTTTTTTACCATCAAAATGCCAAATTAGTACATATGTGATAGATTTATTCTAAATTAATTTTTTGACCACTAAAAACTTCAAACTAGTATGTTTATACCACAAAAAACCACAAAGTAGTACATCAATGGCCAATGGAATGTAAAATTCCAAATTAGTACACCTATCAATTACATGTATTATCCAAATCAGTAATTTAACAATAAAATATAATGAAAACTAATTAAAGATAAATTTGTCATAAATGTACCAATTTGAGATATTTATATGATCTTAAGAATATATATCCATAGTATCTTCATAATATCTATAAAACAAAAACAAAATTCTTTAATAGCACTTAAGAACAAGTACTATCTTTGCATTCCTTGAATTCAAGAGTTATGCTATACATGTTCAACATACACAAGTACGTAAAGTAAGAACTTGATTCATGGGTGTTTCATGGGAACATTGAACAATAGAGCAAACAAAGTAAGTTAGTATGGAGACTTAATTACCAAAAAAAAAAAAAAAAATATATATATATATATATATATATATATATTTTCTATTATTTTCTATATATGAAAAGTGGTCCTAAAGTCTATGAGAGTACTTTAGATATTTTGTAGATATTTTTGGTCAAATTATATTTCCTAGCTTACAATACCCTTCATGTAAGCAAATACAATATTTTTAAGGCTTGCACTATTTTTACCTAGTTATTAACTCATGACACCCTATGTTATAGTAATTTGACTATGTTATTCCTTGTAGGTAACACTCTTGATTTAACATTATTTCTAACATTTTTAACTCCCTTTTCTTTTGTTTCAATTTTACTAGAAATGAAACTACCCATGCTCCTTTGAAACAACATTTATTAAGGATAAATGTGAGATTCACTCTTAATTAAAGATTAATGGTTGTCTTCTTTTTTCTTGTTTTTGGTTTTTTTTTTTTCCTTTTCTTTCTTCATTAGGAACAAAACTGGTGTGCCTCTTTTCCAATATATATATATAAAGAGAAAATATTTTATTTGGTAAAAAAACTAAATATTATGTTTCCAACCAAAAAAAAAACTATTTTTTTATGAATGAGTTGTATATTTCTTTTTCTTTTCTTTTTTGTACAAGGAAGCTATCATTCAAAAATCACTTAAACACAAGAAAGAGAATAATATTTGAGTAAATTGTGTATAATACATACATCAACACAATATTTAATCTTTGAATGAATTCTCGTAAATTCATACAAAAAATCGAAGTCAAAAACTTTATGGTCATGAGGATGATACGGATGAAACTAACATTTCTTTACTCCAATGTGTAATTAGTGATTGATTAGATTATAATAATGGAGAGTAATTTCATAAGACAAATATGAAGGAAACGATAAAATGTAATGGGTGTGGAAGAAGCGGTTAAGGAGAAAAGAAAGTTGTTTGGAGGGGATGTGGGCAAATTTTTCTTTTAGTAAAGGGATAAGTGTTCCAGAAGTTCTAAAACTTGTCGCGAAAATGCATTTCAGTCCTAAAACTTGCAAAAAGTGCAAATAAGTTCTCAAACTTGTCAAAATGTTTCATTTGAGTCCTAAAATCGACGCCGTCAGTTTTATTGACAGAAAATGCTGACGTGATGCGACGTAGTATTTTAAATAATTTTTATTTTCCAGCTGGTTTTTTAAAATAATTTTTATTCAATTTTTAAGAAAAATTATATTTTAAAACTAAAATTCAACTTTTAAAAACTGTTAAAAAAAATAAGGGAAGAAGAGGCGACCGCCCATCGCCAGAGGGGCCGACGACGGTCACCGGCCGCCGCCCGACCAGGGCGAGGCCTCGCCGGCCCCAGGCGAGGGCCGGCGACCCTGGCCTGACGCAGGTGAGGGCACCAGATATGGGCATGCCGGCCCTCGCCAGGGGGCCAGCGATCGTCGCCAGCCCTGGGCAAGGCCTCGATGGCCCTTCGCTGGGGCCAACAGGGCTCACCCAGATCTGAGCGTAGCCACAAAGCATGAGGGCCGCACGAATGGCCCGCTCCCGTGCTTCCCTGTGCTCAACGCCAGTAGATTCAAGCTACTTGCCGGGCCGCCAATCACCGCTGTTCCGAGTCCCCTCGTCTGCGACCTCCGCCCGCAACCAAGCGACTTCCGCATCTCTGTGCCCGGCCAGATCTAGGCGAGCCTCGTCGGCCCTAGGCGACAGCCACCGAGGCCTCGCCCAACGCTAGCAACGGTCGTTGGCCCCCAAGCAAGGGCCGATGTGCCCAGATCTAGGCGCCCTCACCCGTGTCAGGCAAGGATCGTCAGCCCTCGCCTGGGGCCAGCGAGCCCTCGCCCGCGTCAGGTGAGGGTCGCCGGCCCTCGCCTGGGGCCGACGAGGCCTCGCCCTGGTCGAGCGGCGGCCGGCGACCGTCACCAGCCCCTCCAGTGATGGGCAGCCACCTCTTCTTCCCTTTTCTTTGTTTTTCTTTTTTTAACAGTTTTTAAAAATTGAATTTTTGTTTTTAAATATATTTTTTTTTTAAAAAATTGAATAAAAAATAATTTAACAAACCAGCTAGAAAATAAAAAATAATTTAAAAAGCTAGCTGAAAAATAAAAATAATTTAAAATGTCACGTCAGCATTTTTAACGGATAATGCTAACGGTGTTAGCTTTATGACTCAATTGAACTATTTTGACAAGTTTTAAGACTTATTTGCACTTTTTGCAAGTTTTAGGACTGAAATGCATTTTCGTGACAAGTTTTAGGACTTCTGGAACACTTATCCCTTTAGTAAATTGAAAAATAGAAGAAGACAAATGGTAAGAATAAGTGTAATCAAGAGTGGGACTCACAAGAAATTATATAGTCAATTTAATGTGATATGGGACGTTAGGAGCTAATATGAGGTTAGAAATACTGCGAGCCTTTTCTAATGATTAGGTAATCATTAAGATAGAGAAAAAAATGAAGGGGTGTGATATGTTAATTTGTTTGTAAAATAGATTGTGCAAACTACAGTTTTGAGCATGGATGAGTTCCCCAACGTTTGTAAAATTATGTTTAGACCCAAAGTTCTAGAGAAGTTTACAAGTACATCCATAAACCTTGACCACTAAAGTTTTCAAGTAATTTGGCATCTCAAAGCTTAAGTTCAAGAAAAGAACTTCAAATTCAAGAGCTATATCATGCAACCAAAATGCTAGCCCCGTTTCGCTTAAAGGTATTAGAAGATTGTTGCACTCTCACTTTGAGTTGAAAGTGCTATATAACTTCCAAGAAGGAAATCGTTCTACTGAGTAGCTTGCTAATCTTGGAATTGATAAGTTCTTGAATATTAGTTTCTTTTCATTATCTGCTAGAAGTTACTTAACATTTTATTAGGTAATAAAAAAGTATGGTGAATTTACAATTTTAGATTTTCGTATTCAACTTTAACCTTTTTTCCTACCGAAAAAAAAAATGCACTTCACTGTGGGATCTATAGTTTTTTTGTTAATACTAATAATTTTATAAAAAAGAATTTGCATAGTTGATTCACTTGGAGGGATTCCTTAGAAACGGACTCTATTATGTTCTAACAAGAATCGAACGATTGAATCAAGAGGAAAAACATCGAGCTATTGTCCTAACTTTTTTTTTATTTTATTATCAATCAAGTATAAATTTAAGAAAGTTATATGTTGTTTACTATCTATGCGATGATACACATTTGTCTTGTGATGATCAGCGAGACAAATCTCCTTATGCAATGGGATATTCCTAGAATTTAAATGTCCAAAACCTCTTAGCCAAAAAGTCAAAAGATTTCGGAAACCCATATGAAGTGGCTACTTTGTAAATGTGTATTGCATTGGGGGTTATTCACGGAAAAAGGGAAGCGTGTTGTCCACCGTCCACAAATCGCAGTGCAGAAAAAGCAGAAGCAGCTTGCAAGAAGTTTCCACGGATTCAACTCTTTCTTCCTTCTCCCACGTTTTCCAGAGAAACCATAAGTTCTTTGCATGAACACATGCTTACTTACTATCGACAATATCTTCGCTTTGTTAATCAAAGGCCAAGAGGAAAGGTCAGTGCCAGCAGCACCTTCACCTTGAATTCTACGTTCGCGTGGGGGACAGGTTGTGCCCACTTCGCTGGGTGCTCTTGACTAAATGGGATGGGCAGATGCCGTACGTTAGTTAGACAACTACTCGGTCTGCGTAGAATCTGGATCATCCACGAGAAGGCTTGGACGCTGAGTCACGCACGTATCTCGGTTTGGAATAAGCCAATCATGCTCACAGGCATGCGCCTCGAGGAGCTTGTCTACATCAAACCAAACCCTGCGTGGACCAAGTTCGCAAGGCAGCAGAAAGGGAGCATGAGCATGCATCACGAAGGCGGCCTCCGCGATTTCACCAGACTGATCCACGTAACACGGCCTCTAAATCACAGCACAAAAGCCGGAAGAGGCTTTTAGCGATTAAAAACATATTTTTGTCTTGGCGTATTTAATTGGTCCTTCTTCAGAAACAGGGCCCTCGAGCCTTATTACTAATTTAATGACGGAATAGTTGCATTAGCATAAGTAATCGACAATTGGGATTGAGAGAAGTAAACACGTTTGGCTCATTCTCGCGAAGAAGATGGAGTTCAGAGAAGTAGTTCATGGTGCGTTACAAGACTTGTATAATGGCGATCGGTTTCGAGTTAGGGTTCCTCTGAACCAACCTAACCTTGACCACTTTCTTTCTTGATGGGTCAGTATCACAAACTTCGCTTCGCTTGAGAACTGTAACATGCTCACTGAAGATGTCAATGGGAGGCCTAGGCCCAAACGAAATTGTTAGTAGCAGGCCCATCTTTCGCGGCAAGGCCCACCAGAGAAGCCGGGACGGTAAAGATTCTTTTGCTCAACCCACCAATGAATGACCGCCTATATCAACGCCGACAATCCAACAATGGCCGACCGACCAAGTCACGAGGCACTGTCTTTAAGTAGGTTAATCTTTCTTTTTCCAGACTAGACATCTAGATATAAGTAGTAAAATTTCATTATGCGGAGGTCTGCATCACGTTCGTCATTTCAAAGAAGATGAGCACTGACGATAATTGGACATGCCCCGATTTCGCTCTGTGCTAGACCACTACTATCAGTCGATATGGACGGTCTCAATCCCACTTTATCCGGTCTCAAGGTGAACGTCATTTTCAACACATAAAAGCCTCACATGGATGGTTAGCTTTTAACCGAACAATAATCGCACACAATCTGTCCAACCAGCATATCTTGATCAGTGTTCTAAGTACCAACCAATTAGGAATCCTAATTCGCCAATGAAGCGAAATTGGAGCAGTAGCCCTCTCCATCGAAAGAGGCGATGAGGCTGAGGTTGACGGGAAGAAGATGAGAACCACTCAACTTGGCAAATCTCTAAGTCCCACTCGACGGTGGAAGATTACAACCACTAGTCCAGGAGCATAAAAAGGGTCATAAACAAAGTGCCTCTCTTTCGATCTTTACAACGTTTTGGCAAATACCATTAACATTCCCCATGAGTGGAGCACTTGGAATGAAGTGGACTACAGATACTCCCACATATTCTCTCGTGACTAAAATACACTACGCCACTAGAGTTCGCCATCATGTTCATCAAGCAGAAACGAATAACAGACAGCTGACGTGGTTAGGAAGGACAGGATAATACAGCCCCATATACCTTGGCAGGGATGACTACAAGGGCACTGCACGCTCCGCAACAACAAACATCTGCATGAGCATCTTAGATGCACTCGGCCCTTCATGATACTGTCTGCAAAAGGGCTCATCCAATCAACGCCTTGGAAAATAATCACAAAAGGATCCAAGTCTACGACGTATAGGAAATGATCCAAATCTGCTCTTGTGCGGGTAGGAAGTCAATGTCGGCCTTTCATGTCGATTCACTCAGCTCCCAAGTTTAGAGAACCATCTTTCATCAACTTCAAGCTTAGGCTGTTAAATCTGCCTCTTGAATAGTGACGCGAAGCTTTTCTCCAGTCTGTTCCTGTTTTCATCATTGCGACGAATTCTTCATAGCTAATTCTCCCATCCTAAAGTGACAGAAAATCATATTAGTGCTAAGTGTTCAAGATTAGAGACTGTCCATATGCAGTTGAGTATGTCCCGACTCTCTTTACCTTGTCCTTGTCCACTTCCTGGAAGATTTCATTAGCTAGGTCACTACAATCATCTGCCCCATCTTCCACTAGAGATTCGCGTAGCTCATCAGGTTCAATGAAAGAATTGCCGTCCTTGTCGAAGTAGGAGAAGGCTTTCCGCAGATGCTCATCATTTCCCACCCTCTGAAGATGGAGTGAAACAGCAAGAAACTCTCCATAGTCCAATGAACCTTTGCCATTAGCATCCACCTGTTTCCAACAAGCTCGCTCATTCAACACATAAAGACACATCTATGTACTTAGGGATGATGATTGAAACAAGTATGTCACTCCTTTCAAGGAAGATGACGGAGATTGCATGACCGAACTTTTGGGCGAAGTTAAAAACTAATCAATATATCAAATGAGTACAAATTCAAGTAAAGAAACAGGTTAAGAAATGATGATGTTTTTTACAATTTAAGTTTAACTTGCCTCATGGTCAAAAAGGGTAAAAAGACGAAGTTTAACTTGCCAGTGTAAATTCCCTTAATGTTCTCCACGGAGTAATTTTGTATCGAAAGGTCAAAACACAACAAACATCTTTTTAGCCAAGCCATGTAGGATTTCCAATTGCAAATTCGGAATAGTAGCTTTTCACATGTCGAAGTACCTTGGAACCAAAGGAAAGAGAAGAAACTACAAGCAGCAGTGTTTCAGCACTACACTTTCTTATGTAGAACACAGACTAGAAAAGACCAAGGAACAGAGGGGACAATTAGAAAGTCTAAAGGCCTGCCTTTTAGCTGCAGGTGAATCTCTATCAGCTTGAACAAGGAATTTTGACGGTTGCTGTTCGATCACTGTTTATGAGTTTTACATAGAGAGCCCGCATATTATTTTACCCATAGCTGCTTTTGTAAGATAGATGGACTCAAACTGTCACCTAAGGCTAATGACCCAAAAGCTACTGCCTGAAGAAAATCGTACATGTAGAGAAAAATCAGGTCCACAAAACCAATGAATTCACTGAGTGTCCAAAAATCTGCTAGGAGGGCTGTACTGAATGAATTCCCAATATCCCTTGAACCTATGTTTTATAATTTTATTTCGTAAGTAGCTTTTGGCGATATCAGCACCGAGACTAGAAAGTTTTTCATGAAAGTGAAAGTGTTTCAATCCTATTGGTGCAACTTGTCAAGAATGGAAAGTTCGGCCCCCACTTCTTGCTCACTGTCTCATGTCCACAATGGAACCGGAGACGAGAACCTCCAATTATATCCCCATTGGTGATAGACTAAGAGCGCTTTACCAACAACGCATTAAATCTGTTATGCTTTTACTATCCAATGTGTATGTTGAATATCCTATAATTCTCACCTCCAGCAGTTCACAATGGCCAACTAAATAAAACGAACAGTATGCATGTTCAAAAGATAGACTGAGATATTCTTAAACAAAGAGAACAATCATAGACCGGAAGAAGCCAGCCTAAGTACCTAATAAATAAGCAACGCATTCAAAACCAGACAGACATGAGAACCTAACAATTTGTGCTTTAACTGGTTCAACCCCGGTATGACTGAAAGATGACATCTTGAGATTAGTGTACTGGTATATGTATTTATAACCTTGGAAAGAAAATATTGCCTCATAAAGTTCGCTAGGACATGTGCCTGCTTCTGGAATTGTACTAGTTCGAGCCCCCAGTACCCTCAATTTCACATTTTTCACAAGGACCGACTCACTCTTATGCCATACATGTATGTGTATAAATATTCCCGACAGAATTAAAGGGTGTCAGCAAAAGTGGCCCAGCTTCAACCCTCCCATGTTCTCCAATATCTTTTTAGAAATGTCAAATCCAATCAAACCTGGTCGACTCTTTGCTGGATTGAACAGTTTCTGAAGCAAATAGAAGAAACAAGAAACCAAACTGGCAAGTTCACTGGTTGAACCAACTGGTCCAGTCTGGATTCGGAAACATTGGTTCCTAGGTCACCATGCCTCCATAAACAAGATAAACTAGCTAGTAGCATCATCAAATATGATGAAACAAAACAAATACTTAAAATGTTGTCCAAATAGGTGGTATTACGACCAAAGTAGAGATCAAGTACACTCACAGCTTCGATGAGCATCTGAACATCAGATTCAGCAAGTTGAGAACCAAAATTTCTCAGCCCAGCTTTTAATTCCTCAATTGAAATAATACCATCATCATCAACGTCCATCTTCTTGAACATGTCTTTTATGTCTTCAACTTCTTCCACAGATAGGAATTCAGCAATCACCTATAACGAAGGCCCATCCATCTTACTCACAAAAGAACACTACAATGAAGGAAAAATATATCAAATAGGAACATCCAACTAACCCTCAGTGCCTTTCTTTTGAATCTGTTCATCATGGAAAACTGTTTTAACCTTGATTTGACAACATCTCCTAGTGGAACATTAGGAGCCTTCTTAGCATTTTGGAGCCAAGGATGCTCTGCCAGCAAGACAGCGCGTAAAAACAACTATCAAACTCTGAGGTAGTAAGTTACCACACCATAGTTACACAAGACATTGAATTTATACTATTTCTTTCTTGGGCAGATCAGCTTTTAACATTGAGATATGACATTTCAGCATTACCATCATCTTTAGTCTGAATAAAATCAATACCCACATGAACTTTCCTCATAACAACATTGGATTAGGAAGACATCTTCAAACCCCAGACGGTGCAATTGAATATCACATAATTTAGGAATATCGACAACTTCAACCCAAAATAAAAGGAAAAATGTTTGGAAGCGTGGTGCTGGACTTTGAATTAACAAGATCAACCCTAACCAAAACCTACAACTACATAGACAACCTGAACACAGAGGTGAGCAATATATAACCGTTGGAAACAACAGACAGCCAAGTCAAAACTTCCTTAAATAAATCTGCAACCTTTATGCCATACCATCCACCAGAAACTCCCACTTACATCCATCTAACTATTCTTGCCCCATACGCTTCCTAAAAAGGTATATATAGTAGTGTAAAATTCACAAGAGCTAGCTTACCCTAATGCAATTTTTGTTTCTGCAGATACACATCACCCTATGCAGAGCCTAAAATAAGAAACTCTAAGAAAGTCAGCAAGTGCTGCCAGCAGGTCCTGAGGATAGAGAAAACTTAAACATCTCTGTTTGGCAGTTTTCCATTGAAAAATGTAAAAGATCCGAGCACTCAATAACAAGTCAAAAGGAGCTACAGACATACCCCTACAGAAAGACAAGCAAAGCCCCAAAGGAGGGAGGGGGAGAGAGAGGAAAATCAAGTACTAGAATATGTTTCCATATAGAAAAGAGAGGAATACCAAGTACTTGAGTAGCAGTTAATCGAAGCTTCGGATCTGGTTCCAACATTTGCCTCACTAAACTCTTAGCACCCTCTGAGACACTTGGCCAAGGATCCCGTTTAAAATCTATTAATCCACGTAGGATGGCCTGCGCAACACCTTGCTCAGACTCTGCATCACAAGTGCATTTTTAGCAACCAGACAGTACTTAAAATGGGTATTGAGAGCATTACATATATAATCAAAGAGAGGAAAAGAGTATGCAGAATCTTAAGATAAAATAATTGAAAGCACAAAAGTGCTAAGGTGCCAAATATCAAAAGCTAGAAAACACACTTGACACCTGCCTGTGCTATATTAAACCCAACATGAAAAAAGATGGAAATCACTGAGCATTATTACCAGCCCAAAATGGGGGAACCCCACATAACAGAATGTAGAGAATGACACCAGCACTCCATATGTCTATCTCTGGCCCATAATTCCTCTTGAGCACCTCCGGAGCCATGTAATAAGGACTCCCAACGATTTCTGAGAACTTCTCACCTGGAATATTAGGAATTAGGAATGTCTAGAACAAGTCTATTTCAAACAACTACAATAAAGAACAAGTCTATCTCAAACAACTACAATAAATGGAAGGTTCACGAAAATCTAGGCAAGTTCGAATTGAAGCGCTTTCTAAGTTGTCCATAGCTTGACAAGTTTAGCAATCGTATCCTTTTAAATTAACCACCATGTTGTTGCATTCAAATCCAATTAATAAGAAAATGGGGATAGAGATCGGGCAGAGAGTGAAATCACTGGAGGAGACTTTTTGGTGAGATCAACTTTTTCAACATTTTAATTGATGTTACTCTCCGACCCCAAAAAAAAAATACTATTACTCCGTTAGATGAAGAAAACGCCAATCCACTCCCAAGCCAAAAAACTTTGAAGATTGAACCAAACTCAAAAGAACTAATTTGGCTGAGGGCAGGTTCAGTTTTGAAGAACTGAAATTCCTGCATGACAATATCCCTAGATGCAAATCTTCATCATAGAAAATCAGAAAAGATTTCTAGAATATTGATGACTTCATAAAAATAGGTCAATCTATCAGAAATTATATCGTTGACTTTAGAATCTATACACTGCAATCTGCAAAAAAACGTTACAAAATGCAACCAATCATAAAGTCAAAAACAGAATATCTCAGAATCAACCACAAGAAAAGTAAAACCAAATGAAACAAAATTACAGGACACAATTGCCCCAGTACCACGGTAAATCAGCAATGCATAATTGATAGCAGGCCAGATAAAGTAATGTCAATAAACCCAGATAGAAATGGGGGATATCCTAAATATACAACCGATGACACAACTCAATTGTATCTATGCTGTTATGCTATATAAAAAAAGTAGCAAGGGACTGGGAGATGAAAAAGCTAGCAAAAGCAAGCAGAAGCAAGCTGGAAGCCAGCTTGAGGAAGATAGGATTAGAAATTTATCTAGAGATACAACATGACAGTTGGGACTGCAGTTATGCTGATTATTTTTTAGGTTTAAGAGTGTATATGAGAACCAGTGCAAAAGAACTCCACTTCTATTTCAAGGAGCCAATCAATAGGGTTTTGATAACACCAGAGGCCCTTGCATTTATCTGAGGGCATTAGTCTAACTGCAAGATTCGGATACCCCATTTTATCAAGGGAAAGGAAAAAAAAAAGCAAAGTCACATGTCCAACACATGGAGTTTTCTAGTAACCATTATACTATGTAAGAATGATGCATCAATCCCAAAGACAGCAATTACCTGTCGCAGGTAAATTTTTGAAGAAACTCAAATATGAAAGGAGTAGCAAATTTATCTTCAGAAGAGACCTATGCCAAAGTTATGTTTTCTCTGACTAGATAAAGAAACAATCTAAAAGATGAGCAAAAGTACCTAACCCATTAGCAAAGGAAGCATTTCTCCATCAATATTCTCGATATGCTAATGCTCAACTTTTGCAAAAGCAAATTTTTTTTTTTCAGGGTACTCTTTGACCCAGAAAACCAAATTGGATGATTCTATAGTAAAAACTTCACTGATAAGTAGAAGTTCTCCTGATCAATTGCCCACCACAAGGAAGTAAGACTCACAGTGCGACACAAGCAATACATTTATCTCATCAAAGTCAACCTAGTTAGGTTCTGACATCACTCTTTGAATCAAGTAACAGAAAAATTTGCAAGTCCTGTATCTTTTGAAAATATTTAACGACTACAAACGTGGCAACCCCATATAAATAACATTTATTGCAAAGTGCATGCCAGCACATACTTTTGGCAGGAAGGTAGAGATGTTAAACATCAACAAGGCAAAATAAAACTCAATGGCATACCCAACCATAGGTATCTAGCTGGGTACCTGCCATATGCTGGAAAGTGAAATGAATATTACATACAAAGCTGCACCGGTATACATATGAAGCATCAGGGTTAAGAGAGCATGGCTAAGGAACAATACAGTTATTGCTCCTTGGACTCATAAAAATATCAGGGTTCTACAGTTCAGACATCCTACACCAGGCAAATAGGACACCAACATGAAACACTTAAAAGATAATTCACAGTGGAAAGCTCTAGACAAAACTTAGTTTGGTACAGCTCAAGTATGACACCAAACTTAAGGTACTTTAAGAGTCATTTATTATAAATAGCAGTTAAATTAGGAAAGTTGAAGGACATGCTGGAATTTAAGTTCGATTAATAGCACAGCTTAAGTGAAGTAGACATTTCCTTTTCTTTTACTGCTATGTTTGGATATGCGGAGGAAAGAAAAATTGGAGAGAAAAATATAAAAATTATGAATTTCCCTCCTTTTCTCCACACAAAAACTTTAAAATTTCCTTTTCTTTCCACCCAACTTTCATCCCCCCATTTTCTCTCATTTCTTCAACATAGCCTAAGAGAAATAGCAGAGAGACCTCCAGCTCAATCTGTAAGAAATCAGTGGAATGGGTAGAACATATGGACGAAAAAGTTCAAGCCCCGCATCCAATTAGATTTAGTTCTCATCTCTACAAGTTTGATTGACATATAGAAAACAGATTTTTTTTTCTATCCAAAAAGGTTCAAACTTAATCGTATTAGAATGGGATCATGAGTCACGTAAAGTTCATGATCTGATCAAATGTTTCTTTTTTATGAAATTCAATATATATATCATCTATATTACTGCAAGCCAGAGAGACACTGAGAGAAACTACAGTTCCTTTTCCCCAGGCCCAGCCAAAGGAGTTATAATGGAGTCTAACGGGTCAGATTGATCAGATATACTCCAACAATGAAAGTCCAGGCAAGAAGTCATTCTTTTCCTTCCTATTGCCATTTTCTTTCCAGGACATGCTTTTAACAGGTTTCACATCTCAAGAAACCATTTGTTTGGAGAATGTCTCTCCTCCAAAAATTCAACATCCGCCAATTAGCAACAAGTTTTTTCATTCTATCCATACAAAGACTCCTGACTCCTGACATGCAAAGCATGCACCGGAGCTGGGTCAAAAGGTAAAATTTTGATATAAGACACTTTAGGTGCTTGGTACACGTCACCAAAATTTCTATCTTATATCTTTTGATCTCTGCTGCATGACTAAAACCATTTGAAAGACATTGATCAAAGCTAGTTTGACTCCATACAAATAAAGCACCAAAAACAAATTGATCAGTTCGATATAAGCAATATGATCATTATCTGTTGTTAAAGACTAATAAGTAGATATGCAATCAACCAGAAAGCTCCCACCAGATCCTAATAAAATGCTAGACATTGAGCCGTGCATCCTCTATGCAAAACCACTCTAATTAGTTGACATGACAATCCAGTTATCATGTCAATGTCTTGGCTACTATCACACTTAAGAATCTCGTTTTTTTATGTACCAAGCACCGTAGGCTACCACAGAATCAATTAACAAACATGGTATTTGAGGTCTATGTCAGCATCGTTAAACGATGTGGACATAATCCTAATTGGATCCACCTAGAAAGAATCAGTTTTAAAATGTCGTCAAGAAAGGGTCATCCAAGTAGGGATGTATAGGCATATAAGCGATACACATTTAGTGGGTTCATGGTTTGGTGGACCTTAGGACGAGTAATAAAGAGCACAGGGTAGGTTCAAAACTCCAAATATTATAGGCATTGTTGGTGTAGGATATGTTGAGGTCATACTTACTCTGTACCCAATGTACACCCATTAAAATATGATTACTACACTTAAATGTGTGCATGTGCATTTAATCACCATGATTATAGTATCAACTACCAAATATCTAAATTAACATCCGATATTATGCTATCTGAATTACTACATAAGTAGACTTAGAGATATGAATGTTATGAAGGTGGAATTGGACAAACATCATACGAGTGTGTTCATCTTGCTGTAGTTTTACCTCTGCTGTTATCGTGTTTATTCTTTTGACTGAATTTGTTTTATTGGTTCTATCCTCTTGTCATCAACAAAAAACAAATACTCGATCCAGTGATTAACTTGTGTTTAAGAGGTTGACAGACATTAAATGCATAAACACTTTACTTATTGATATAAAGATCCAAAGGGAAAAAGATACCACTCTACTTGTGGAGGAATTGACAAGTTCCAAAGTGGTTCCAAGAGGCCAACAATGGTTGCTAGGTTCCACGAAGGTTGTGGGGCAAGGGAAATGCCAATTCATTCTGAAACCTCCACAGCAAGAACATATCAGAATTTTCGTTCTTTTCCGTATCAAAGACATATTCCTATGGGATTCCCATACAATACAACTTCGCTCTAACATACCAAATCGAGAGCATCCCTGTAGTTTTCCACCCTTTGTCAGAGACATGTAGTACTTTGGAATATAACATAGTTATTTGTCAGAAGATTTGCAATTGCGACATAAAATCATCTCGAAAAGCACAATAGCGGATCATTTGGCACGTGACGACACTGCTATCAAACCAACAATTTGACGAGCTTGACTTCCTAGAAGTCAGTAAGAATCTTCCAAGTATTATTTTTTCATCCGATGAAATCAAGGAAGAAGTATTCTTCTTAACTGCCAAGACTAGTTCGAAAAATTGACAGAGATGCTGTTTATTGCCAAAAATATACTACATTACTCGTGTAGATCTCCCAATGGCATATGAACAAAGAATGCTACTTTCCAATTGAGAACACCCCTACATCCGGGGGAGGGGAGGCGCATTAAATAGCAAACTGAAGATCTTACCTGGCTTGAAGAATATCGACAATCCGAAATCAATAGCCTTGAGAGGCGAATTCTCCTTCTTGTTAGCGAACAAGAAATTCTCCGGCTTCAAGTCCCTGTGTATCACCCCGTGCTTGTGACAGAGCTGCACCACCTCCACGATCGTCCGCGTGACTGCGGCCGCGGCCCTCTCCGTGTAATGCCCCCTCGCCACGATCCGATCGAACAGTTCGCCCCCCTCGCACAGCTCCATCACCAAATGCACCGCATTGTCGTCCTCGCACGCCTCCTTCAGGCTCACGATGCTGGGGCTCCGCGGCAGGTGCCTCATGATCGCCACCTCCCGCCGCACGTCCTCCACGTCCACGGCCGTCCGCAGCTTCCGCTTCGAGATGCTCTTGCAGGCCAGCAGGTCCCGCGACGCCCGGTCAATGCAGAGGTACGTCACCCCGAACTCCCCCCGCCCCAGCTCCCGGTCGATCAGGTACCGCTCCTCGATGTTCTCCTTCTGCACGCCGGCGAGGACGGTCACGGCGCCACCTCCGCCTCCTCCGCCGCCGCCCTTCCTCCCCGCGGCGCCGCCGTGGTCGCGCTTCCCGCCGTGGTCGTGGCCGGCGTAGTTGGACTTCACGTCCTCCCGGGCGACGGCGGCCGGAGATCTGCAGCAGTTCCCCATCCCCGACCGTAATGCGGCCCGAAGATCAGATCCGCGCCGCCGCGAAGCGCCGCCGCCGGAGGCCGAGCAGGGAGAGCGAGAGCGAGAGCGAGGGCGAGCGCGAGGGGCTTAGGGTTTCACATTCCCCGAGCGAGAGAATGCGAGGCCGGCGGTAGACCAGGGGAGCTACGGCGGCAAGCGCTGGAGGGAGATCAGCGGCTAGAGAGAGAAAGCTAGAGAGAGAGAGAGATGGAAGTGAGTGAGGTGAGGTGAGAGAGGGAAAAGAGTACGGAAAAGTTGCAGCCTGCAGAGCTCAGATGCCGCTGCTTGATAGAGAGAGAGAGAAGGGGCGGGGGTGTACTTTGCGAGATAAAAACTCTTTTCCCCATAAAAAAAAAAAAAAAAAAAAAAAAGAAAGGAAAGGAAAGGACAAGAAAGGATTAGAAAATCGTTATTGTTATTTTATTTTATTTGAATTATGGTTTTTTTTAAATTAAATGTTTTCGGAAATATTCTCTGACCCTGCGACTTTTGTCGTCTCTCGCCGGAGAGAGGTTGAAAGGAAGAGGACGGAGGGCCGGGGGGTAGAATCGTCTTTTCGCGACTCGCCGCAATTCGGGAAATCATTTCCCGAATGTAAAAACAAATTTTCAGAATAGATTCCGCAAAAACGGAATTTTTTAAATCGCATAAAAAACCGGGCTATTCTTTTTTTTTTTTTTGGTCGATGGGCTAATTTAAAAGGCGCGGCGTTTTTAGGTTTTCTTTTTTATTCTTATTAGCTCAGTTGATGTAATAATTTTTTTTTTACCAGTTATTACGTCGGATTAGATTTTCTTTTTTATTGTGTAGTTACTATCTTTTCAACATTTATGAATTCTATAATGGGCCCGCCGCGATAGTAATTTGATGAGGAGGGTGAGGGGTCCATTTGTATGCCCCCCTTGTCATACATATGATTCATGAAAATAAAAAAAAAAAAAAAATCCACACAAAAATCTAAAATAACAATATATATATATATATATGAAATTCAGCGCAAAAGATCATAAGGTTCAGTCAAGTCTCCCCGACCAAATATGGAAAGCTCTTATTATGTTAGGCACTCAAGAGCCAGGGTAAGTAACTCTATTGGGTCGAGTTGTTCATAATTTTCTTATCTTTTGTGGATTGTTACAATGATCATTAATGTTTGGTTAGTTTGGGGTTACAAGAGATATTTATACCGTACTGGGTCTAGCTAAATCCATGAGTTCGATATCTCAAAAGATATTGATACTATACTTGATCCGATCAAGTTCAGAAGTTTACTCTAATTTATTATGTATTATCAATATAATCTTAGATTTGACTTGACAATGACATAATTACATTCAACTTTACTATCCACATAACATCTTTATCCATTTCCATCTTTAATTTTTCTTGCGCTTCTAAAATTACTTCTTAATCTTTTGGTACTTTGAGAAAGAGAGTGAAGAGGAAGGAACGAGAGATATGAGTATTCTTGGGGGCTTTCGATTTCAATTTGGAGGGCATGGGTTGGGACAAAATGAAGACAGGAAAAGGGGAGGGGCTGGGGGGATTAAATTAGCCGACAAAAGCCAAGACGCAAAGGGAGGAAGGGACAGAATGATTGATGGTGATTAATTAGCCTCTAATTGTCGCCCACTCACCTTCCCCTAATTCCTTCAGCTTTGTCTTCACGCTTCTCGCCAAGGGAATCCCCGGGCCTTTTGTTCCTAACTTTTGCAATCCCCTTTTTCCTCCGCCCTTTTATTTAAGTACACTCTTTAGGCACATTCATCTAATCAGGTGGGGTTAAAAAAAATGGAGACATGTATAAACTAAATGTTGGATGTTTGTGACAAGTATGTTTTCGCATTCTTAATGCTCTCGGTATGCACGAATTAGATGAGGAGCTATCAATATATTATTATAAAAAAAAATTAGGAAAATAGAGTCGAGTGTCTGATATCATATACCAAAATAAGTTGCATAAGTCATCCTTCTTGAATAAGAAGCATTGGTTGAGCGTTTCTGGCCAGAGAATGAAATAAAATAAAATAAAACTCTATTCACAAAAATTAAATGACCTAATTCTTAAAAATACCTTCAATTTTACGTCCAATTTCAATTCTGTCTCAAATTAAAAAAAAAAAAAAAATCAGGTCCATTCCAAATCCATCCCCAACTTTTGGTTGTCTTAAAGAAAAACTCAACTTGGTTTAGTCCCAAAATCTATCCCGAACTTATTTTGTCTAAAAAAATACTAATTTTAAATTTAGTCCCAAATTTGCTTCTATTAGCTCTTTGTCCAAAAATTATCATCAATCATCTCTAATTCCTATAATTATCATATCAAAGAACAGTTTCTTTTTGGAGATTATTTTCCATGTCACTTTACTAATGATTTTTGAATGAACGGTTAATGTGCACAAATTTGGGACTAAAGTTAAAGTTTGGACTTTTTTTAAGACAAATAAAAGTTCTAGTCAAATTTAGGATTAGACCTTAAGTTCGGGGTTTTCATTTAGATGAACAAAAGTTCGGGATACAATTAAAACTAAACCTAAAATTCAAGTTTTACTTTTTTTTAAAAAAAAAATATTAGATAGAACCTAAAATTTAGAATTTCTTAGGAAATTAGGCCAAAAAAATTTGAGCATTTTGATCGCGCTTATCCCGTGAGATTCCCAAATGTTGGAAGGATCAAATCTTTAATCAAATTATGTGATTTGTGTCCTATAAGGCCGATTTTATCAACATTTTCACCGACAGATTTTCTACAACTTTCAAGCACAGTGATGGACGCTGCTCATCTTTGTTTGACGGCCCCCCTCTACCCACTCTTTATCATGTTCCACCTGTCTTCACAAGTAGTGTTTTCCAAGAAAGTAGAAAGCACGTAGGAGTCAATGTCGGGCCAAGACAAGTGAGGAGCTCCTCCATCCACTGGTGCAGGCATGTCCATTCCTAGTCGTGAAACTAATAAGTAGACAATTCACTGTGATTGACATGACCCAGATTGTTAATTTGGAACTCTACAAATGGAAAAAGTGAGGACCAATTGGATGACGAAAAAGGCACTGCCTCTTATCTTTTGGAGTTGTCTATTGCATAAATTTCTTATTGGTATCAACTCGCATAACGCGCGTGCTTGTGACATGATAAGAGAAAGATCGATAAAAATTTTGCTTTGTATATTCATACTACTTTATTCGTCACGATTCAAATTGAAATTATGAGTTTTAATGTTCATGAAATGCATTCACATGCTTTACCAAAAAATAAAATAAAAATGCATTCACATTGATTAAAAGCCAACATCTTTTCTTAGGATAATTAGTTAAAAGAAATCAGAAGTCAAATTATCTCAATACACAGATTAAAAGTAAAATGTTTTCGTCGACCAACATGATTATGTAAGACCCCATTGATTAGATGATGAAATGAAATCTTTCTTTTTTTTTTTCTTTTTCTAAAACACCGATATAGAAATGGAAAAGCAACGCAAAGAGTTCATTGGATTGAAAATTTGCACATTCTTCAATCAATTGATGATAATATTTGCAGCTCTAAAAATTGATTTCTATGGGTTATTTGGTTAAGTGAACAAATTATACTTAATGCCTATATTCTTATTAATTCAAAATACCCTACAAACAAAGACAAAGACCCCTAACACAACATATCCAAAGATTTCTGAAAAACGGTGAGCAAACACTTTTGTTCATGGAAATATCATTTCCCCTAAAAAAAAAACATGTTTTCAAAAAAGATAACTTCAAACAAGAGTTAATACCATGCAAAATTCTAAAATTGGTACTCATGTGTTAAATTCATCCAAAACTAATTTCTAATCACATAAATATCAATTTTGTATATTTATAACAAATTTACCCTTCATTACTTTTCATTAAATTGGATTAATACTACGAAAAAAACACAAAGCAATACACATATGACAAATGGATTGTAAAATCTCAAACTAGTACATTTATTAAGCTGTTACGTGTTATATAACTTAGTAATTTATCCATAAAATTTAATGAAAACTAGTATTGAGTAAATTTATCATAAATATATCAATTTAAGGTTTTTGTAATAAAAAAATTAATTTGAGATAAATTTATTGTAAGTATATAAGTTTGGAGTTTTTTTATGGTATTTTCAAAAATTAATGATCCCTTTTATAGCTCTAACAATTGGTTCTTATAGCTTATTTGGTTAAGTGGATGAATTGTACTTAAAGCATATATTCTTATTAAATCAAAATACCCTAAAAACAAAGATAAAGACATTTGAAATGACATATCTTATCGAAATAAAGATATCTAAAAAGTGACAAGTGAATACTTTTTTGCCGTGGTAATGTCATTTCCCTCGAGAAAATGTTTCCAAAAAGGATGATTTGTTCCCATTCTAGTATATTAAATTATTCTCTCTTTAAAAAGAGGTCAATGGTCATAATTTTGGTCAACCAACCGATGCAGATTGTACTGATTTTGCATATCCAAACTAGTTAAGGGCTGTCCAATTGACAAGATTGAAGGTCACCTCCTTCACTTTGGACAAGTTTCGAAAGTACTTTTTATATGGGCCCAGCGGCCCACAATTGAAAAGAAATGAAAGTTGAATCTTGCAAGCTTGGCCGGTTAGGAAGCCCCATATCCATCTAGACCAGCTCAAGCCCAACATTTTTATTGTACGATAGATACATCTCGAAATTTCATAATATCTCTCACTACATCTTATGGTACGTATAACTATGTATTTTATACCTAGATAGACCTTTCGAAATAATTTTCTCTTTGACTTTGACTTTTCGTAGAAACAGTCTTTTTTTTTTTTTTGGTCAAATAGAAACAGTCTGTTAAGAAATGGCTTTTTATTGAATTGATTTATATTTTGAAACTTGCTATTACTAATAAAGTCAATATCACAAAAAACCCCCCGAACCAAGTATACATGTGATAAATTTACTCAAAACTAATATTTTAACTACTAAAAATCCCAAAATAGTACACTTATGATAAATTTATTAAAAACTATTTTTTTAAAATATATTCATCCTCAATTAGTTTTTGTTAAATTGGATTGATATCATGAAAAAACATTAACCAATACACTTATGACAAATGGATGGTAAAACTTTAAATTGGTACACTCGTCAACTGTATATGTCATCCAACTTGGCAATTTGACAATAAATTTAGCGGAAACGAATAGAGAATATATTTGTCACAGATATATTAGTTTAAGGGTTTTTATGGTTAAAAAACTATTTGAAGTAAATTTATCGTCGTAAGTGTACAAATTTGAGATTTTTTGTGTTATCAATCCTTATTAATATGAATGTATGGACTTGATTTGGGGCTTGAGAAAGATTTTTTTGGAGTAATGTCACTATAACTTCTAAAGTTGCAATTATTACGTAATAGGCTCTCGAAGAAATTAGGAATGTCTACGTTGATCATAAGGTTAGTGGGTCCCTGGGCCTCTCTTTCAAATGAGTGTGCCTAGATAGGTAATTTTACTCCTGAGGACGGTTCGGCCTGGCCCATCAACTTCTTCTAGAATATTTATTAAATTTTTTTGGACTGTTTTCGACAAAATTTTTTAGATCCGGCACTAGGCCCATTATGCCCAATAACAAGGCTTGGGAGACATTAATGTTCTTGAAATATCCGATAAGCGGGATCAATGAGCTGCCAAAATGCAAAGCATGAACCATAATAATACGTTTTTTCGAAATATTCACATACTAATAAACATTAACTTCTTTGAGTGTTTGTTTTGTTGGTGCAGGGCTTCCTCTCTTTGTATATTCATTTGGTAAAATCTATATTATACTTACCTTTACCCAAAAATAAAATAAAATAAACATTAACTTCTCTTTTCTGAGATGATGATTGAGCAAGCCCTTCCTTTTTGCCATAGAATCCGCCGCGGGCTTCGCTTTGGTCCGGGGAATGCCGACTCCTTGATGGGCGATGAACAGAAAGGCAACATCTGAACACGAACGGTTCGAGAATGCCTGATCCCTCCGCTGCCGTCCCAAGAGATCGTTCCTTAGCTGTCGGCATTCACCGATGACATTGATGACTTTCGCATGTGGGGAGGGAGAAAAAGAGAGGTAGGTTTGTTTGGAATGGTCGATTTTGTGATGTGAATGTCAATGCCTTTGGGGGACCTAAAGTTGACAATGCCGAGGATGCTGTACTCGCATGACGAGCGCGGTCACGCAAGATGTGATGCAACTTGGAGCTCCAAAGTCCACACCATTCATTCGTCCTCCAGAGCTGCGTAGGCAGTTCCTCGGACGACCATGTGATGTTACATCAAAATCATCGTCCAACCCTTTTTTTCCTCATTCATATAAAGTACAAAGAGTTGGGATTAATTTCCATGGAAGGTGTGGAACTTAGATGGTATTCATGGACTGAATTTTGACTGCAAATACCTAAACTACAAAATTTAAGCGCTTTGGTGGACGCTATAATACGCACACATCCGCCACGTTGGCTTTTGGCTAGGAAAATTAGCTAGATTCCAATCGAAGTGTATGAATTGCCAAAAAAAAAAAAAAACTAAAGTTCAATAGATTAGTTGATCGAAATCAAGATTCCGTGACTTGATTGCAATACCACCTAAGTTTAGTCACCACGGGTAAAAGCTTACCTCAAAATTCAATATGCTAGATGAATGAAATTAAAATAAAGTGATAGAAATGTAAGTTACCCCAAAATAATGTGACCATTGGTGAAAGCGCCATACATAATCGTAACTGATGATATATGTGCACCTGTTGACTAGTTTCTTGAAATGGTTTACATGTAGGATGATTTACTTGGTCTGAACATCTACTTCTAATTAGGTGGGCACATGTTATGGATGTAATGCAATAGAAGTCTAATACCTACATAATGTGGAAGGATATCATGGGGACTTTGAACTCAATCGATGCATATATCACGTTGCATTGATCATGCATGCGGGATTCTTTCCTGTATTCACACTTCACATGCACACTTAACATTCCCCTCCCCCCCATGTGCGAGTTTACCGTTGGACCACCTTCCCTTTATTTCAACATCAGGTTTCTCCTATACCAATGAATCTTAACCTGAATTTCCAACCATCGCCTATCGGCGCAACACATTCCTTCGCTTCAACCCGTGTATGGGCGGATTAAATCCCCCATCACATTGTCCATCAGAATCCCCTTAACTTCTTCTATTCCCGAGGAAATTTCAATTCTCATGCTTAATCCTTATAATAAGTCAGTGTCTAGGCAATAGATATCTTCTCATTTATTTATCTTTGGTAGTTTAGAAGTACGATCATAATTAGCCAGTTATTTAAAGGGAAATTAGCACGACAATTCATTGTCATGACTCTCAGAGAGTGAGAATTGAGCCCCCGCCCATTGATTCCCGAGCTGCAAGTATAATCCCACCCTCATCATAAGATCAATCCTAGACAGTTGTCTTCATATTCGGTAATTTGATTGCAATAGAACCTAAGTTTAATTACTACGGAAGAAAGCTTACCCAAAAATTCAGTATTCTAGATGAATGCAAATTTAAATAGGGAGATAGAAATGTGAGTTATCTTAAAATAATGTTACCATTAGTGAAAGTGCCCTACAAAATTGTAACTTTCACATGTTATATGTGCACCAAGCGATTTAGGTTCTTGAGATGGTATGCATTAATTAGGTGTGAATATGTTGTGGAGGGAATGTCGTGGAAGTCTAATACCGGCATAATGCTGGAGAAATACAAAAGGAACTTTGAACTCATTCATTTATTTCTAAGTGCATTGATAATGCGTGTGGGATTCTTCTTTGTATTGTGTTCACACTTAGGCACGTGGACTTACCAATGCCTCTTCAAGGGGACCATTAATGGATAGGTCAGGTTGAATTTGTGTTGAGTTAAAAATGGTCTAACCCAAATTGATCAATATATATGTAATATAAACTCGGTGACCCATATTCGACTCCACTTATTTATTAAAATACTGTCATATTTAATCCAACCTATGAAAATCTATATCCACTTAGTTTACCCACATAAATTCTTCACTTATATGCATTATTTGGATAACATTGCCATTTCAATCATAAGATGTTAAAAAATGGCTTTCAACGTTGCATAGAATTTATTTATTTATTTTTGTATTGATTCACAATGAAGAATAAGAGAAAGTTACTACTTGATAGTAAAATTATAAAATAAAAGTAATAAATAACGTGGAAGAATGCAATTTTAATTAAATGGAATGTAAGATATTGAAGAAGATGATTTATGCTGACCATTGATTGTAATGACAGAAAACCAAAATTAGAATATTATGCAAAAATGACAATCGCCAAATTCAACCAATGAAACATTCACTCCAATAACTAATAGATGACACTTAGGGTATTAATTAAAAAAAAAACTAATGGGGAAAAAAAAGCCATCTTGATACTTTTAATAAGGATGAAATTAGACCCATCAAGACTTGTCTGAACTTAGAAGAGTCCAATAAGTTCATTATTTTCTTATAAAGGATAAAGAGAGAGTTATAAAAGTGGGTTGGATTTAAATAATTTGTGGACCAATTTAATATCTTTATATTTTTGAGTTTGCCATTCTAAAGCCATTTATAATCTATTTATGAATATAATTAAAATCAAATATGAGTTTTTTTTTTTTGTCGGTCATACCCTACTCCTATTCTAAGGCTCACTCTCATACTTTTGCCCTGTCGTGGGAGTCGAAGTCCACTCCTAAAATTAATGCATATCACCCTAACCCCTTTGAGAATGTAGAGATTCGAACCTCTCACCTCTCATTTCTAAGTTGGAAGGGTGGCCACTGGGTCCAATGGTTAATCAAATATGAGTTAAGAAATGGGTTTACATTTTGACAAGTTGGCATGTGAGTTTGCTATCAAGTCACCTCCCCTTTATTTTAATATTAAATTTCTCCTACACGGATGAATCTCAACCTAAATTTCCAATCACCGTATATCAGTGCAACACATCCCTTTGGTTCAACCTATAGCCCCGAAGTCATACCGTTGTAGGGCTGTCTCCTTTACTTCTTAAATTTCCATGGAAATTTCAATTCCCATGCTTAATCCTTATAATAAGTCAGCGTCGGGTCATAGATATCTTCTCATTTATCTTTTCTTTTTCATAAATTCAAGAGTACAACAGCTGGCTAATTGGAGGGGAATTAGCACAAGTTCCCCCATCATGACTATTAGAGCGGGAATCGAGCTCACAACCAAAGTATGGATACGTCCTTACCAGTGGGTCAATTCGAGACCGGTCGATATCCCTGCGTTACCCCAAGGAAATTTCCAACTTCAGGGGCTCTTCCCTAAGATCTCTGATGGAATCATTCCAACCATGGAAACAGAGAAGGAAAGAAAACACAATATTCCAACCCACGAGACGATGCGAGTGGACGTACGAATTGTTCTACGGGACCTCACGAACGCATGGAAGACAAGTCGTATCACCTCCCTTTTCCTCCCTCGAGACCTCTCTTTGGAGGCAAAAGAGCAGGTCAAATTGCGATTTTTGTTCACATAAGGATTCTCCAGTATCAACGAAGGGAATTTCAGCACATGGTCAACGATTTGGAATGATTCTACCACCTTCTTCTCCCTTAGCTATTATTATAAACAGAACCGAAAAGGAGGCAGTGCAAATTGGTCAATCGGTCCGTCCTTTCGGATTCATATGAGAAGATTTGACTATTCAGTTGTATATAAATTGGATTTTGTCATCGCGATTCGGGACAAACTTATCACATAGGCCAAGAAGGGTACACAGGCCATGTTCCTATTTAGTCCATTTTAGCATTATAAATTTTTTTATTCCTATAGAAGAAGATATGGGAATCCTAATAAAGTTTATATATCTTTGCCCTTTGGATTTTCCCATGTGATATGATATGAAGATCTCGACGCGTGGAAAGTTGAATTTGAGAAATCACCTGTTGTAAGTGGAATTCAATATTCGACATCTCAATGCTTAAATATATTTAAACTAGCAAGATAAGAGAGGATTTTTACTTCGAAAATATCACGAAGAATTAAACCGTGGTTTGGAAAGTGGTAAATATTTATTAAGCTTCATGATTCGATGTAGTGCTTGAGATTTAGGTTAAGCTATTAAATTCATTCTCCTAATAATAATTATACTTTGTTTTATACATTTAAATACTTTGACACTTGTCCTCATGCAAAAATTTGACTTTGGCTAAGATTGAAGCGTAAAAATATATAATAGATGAGGCAAATGGGGGCTCGAAATAATTTGAGTTGAGAACTTCTTACTTTGATGCTGTGTGAAAATTTATAGACCGCAACCAATCCTTTACTCTAAAAAGCCAAGTTGTCAAGTACACATTTTGTCCTGTGTTTTAGCATTAGTGCAACTTAGTCCTCTAATTTTTATTTTGTACAATCATGTTCTCTAACATTTTTTATTTTTGCAATTTAGTCCTCTAAGTTTTGTTTTGGCAATAAAATTTCCTAACTTTCTCAATTTGTACAATCAAGTGCTTTGTTATCCATCGTAATTAATATTGTCAAATATGATTTCTATTTTCTTATTTTTTTAACTTTGTTTTTTGCGTGCCAAATTAGCATCACACGTCATTTTCTCACACATAAACAATGCCACGACATTAATCAAAATGACAGTTAATTAATTGTGGCTGACCAAGGAATTTGATTGTACAAATCGAAAAAATTATAGGATTTTATTGCACTAAATAACACGTAGAGGACCAAATTGTAGAAATCTAGAAAGTTAGAGGACTTAATTTAACAATATAAAATTAAGAGAACCGAATCGGACAAATAATAAAACTTGAAGGACAAAATCTATACTTAATCCAACTTATATTCACAAGGTCTCCAAGGGAATTTCCTTAAATTCAATGTTGAAAATTTGAGGTTGAATTTTTCTTTCGGTTCTCAAATCAAGAAAATAGAACGAGTAAATTAACAATACAGCCCACCGTGGATGAAAGCATACGATTCTCGCACTTATTATGAATTATATTTATTGAGAAAGTGATATGCGTTAACGGTTATATTAATATCTAGAAAATCAAAAGTAATCCCATTGTCAAGTTTCAAGGAAGCTTGTCGATTTCAAAATTATCGAGAAGCTGTGCTTCTTGGACAATAGGCACTCAAAATTATGTTTTCAAGTACGACTTTTTTTTCTCCATTAAATCAATTAATATGAATGAAGATTATATGTGTGAACAATACATCTATTGTGGATCAAAACATACCATTCCCACACTTATTATGAACTACATATATCAAGAAAGTGATGTGTTGACAATAAACCCACCTTCAAATTTTAGGGACATGTCAATTTCAAGATTATCAAGACATGGCCCTTCTTAGATAGTAAGCACTCAAAAACTATGTTTTCAAGTATGACTTTTTTTTTTTCCACCGTTAATCAAGTCATAACGATATCTTATAAATTTAGATGGGCAAATCCCCAATATATTTAGAAAATGATCAAAGATCACTCGACAAATGAAACCCTAATCTTCCATTGGTTCTCGAAAATCATCTGAGCTCATTCTACAATCAAAAACCCTAATTCTCGACGCGTGACCAAGGTGGGAACCCGTCTAGGGTCGTCCCACCATATCTTACAATTTCATAAGCGATGAAGGGAGTTGCGTGTACTCACAAGCAAAACAGCGAAACGAGAAGTCGGGCTTTCGGGCCGTGCTGTCCGTCCCCACACTCGAGTGCGAAAGCGTAGGACCGGCGGGGCCCGAGTCCGCCGGTCTGTCCGAGGGCCACGTGGGAGGAGACGGGTGGCTCTCCCACGTGGGGACGACGACGCGAGGAACACCGCGTAAAGAGATTGACGGGGGCGGCCCACAGCGCACGAGCCACCGCTGCCTTTCCCCCCTCCTCTTCATCACTTGGCTCCGATCCCGATGTCGCCCCATGCATAAAAAGAATTTTCTCGCGCAGCTTCCCCACCACCACTACCTGCACCACGTACCGAGAAAGATAGAGAAAGGCCAACCGAGGCTCTTTTCCTTCCTTTCCTTTCTTTTCCTCATTTCCTTTCTTTCTTTTCTTGTCAAACTCACACGGTTTGGACCGAAACGATCAGAAGAAAGAGAAGAAAAGAAAGTGGCCTCCCGTGAGAAAAGAACAAAATAAGAGAGAAAAGAAAGAAAGAATGATGGGTTTTTGATTTGATTTGATTAGGGACGCTCGAGGCATGATGGGTTGCATTTGTAAAATTAAGGGAGGGAAGGTGCGAAAAGATTACACGTCGCTTTTCCGCCTAGATATCGCTTGCGTATCTTTGTTTTTTTGAATGTTTATCTTCTGTGACATTCGTCGGGTTGAAATTATGTACCACCATCGATTTCCTCATGGCCAACGGGAAACGAACGCTGACCCACTTTCCTTTATGAGCGCCAACCGCTCGTCTGGGTTCAACCTCCACGCTACCGCCGCCGCTGCCCGCTTACCGCCGCCCGCTACCTCGGCTACCTCCGCTACCTCCGCTTTCGGCGCTCACCCTTCGTGGGATGGACCCGCTGCTATGAAGAGCAATCATGGAACTTGTACTTGCCCCTGAATCTCTGCATCCTCAACTCTCTCTCTCGCGCGCGCACATTTACAAGCAAAGAGTGGTGCGTTGCTGTGCCTTGCCTCGCTTTGCCTACTTGATATGAGTCGCACATGGCGTTGCGACCTTTGTTTTAGGCTAAAAATAGCTGAAAACTAAGCAACATGAGTTTATCAATGTTAGATTGATGGTCGGGACTTGTCAGATAGCGGGTGATTATTGGACCGCCATTTTAGCAATTTTTGGTGAGAATTGGTTGTGAGGACTTGATTGTGGTTTTATTTAAAATTTTAGGACCAAAAAGTTCAATTGAAATGTATGAGACTAAATTTAAATCATTACAATAGTTTTAAGGCTTGAATGCGACTAGCATTATTTGTTTAACTAAATGGATCAAACTGAGGCCTATCCAACCCAAACATGACCTGAACATTTCAAATAGCCTTTTGGAAATAAAATTAATTTTTATGGCTTTAGGGAAAGAATAACTAACCAATGAAAAAAGAATTATGTTCCAGATTTGAAATGATATATCTAATAAATAGATTTATCTACAATAAATGAACAATTGTGGGAGAATAATCTAGGAAAGATTTATAGTTGTAACACCATAAGTACCAAGAGCGGTCAGTGTCAATATTCATTAGTATTAAATAATAGTAAACAATAACTAATTGAAGTTAGATAGGTCAATGTAAGTCATATAATCATTGATCATATTCCCTCGATCCATTTATTAAAAGGGTCGACTGGTCAATTTTGAGTTAAACAAGGCGACTTCAAACCAATTCATAGAATTATTAGTATTCGGATCAAGTATGACATATATCAATTGTAAGCAAGTTGACATAATTATGGCCCCTAATTTTATCTATAAAGAGTTAAAAAAAAAAAGTGTTACCAATAAAGGGATAAAAGAGCTTGACAAGAATCGAAATGATCGCACCTAGCTTAGAGTCGAGTGTGCAGCCTTTTGTCTTAAAGGGTTAGAAAAAAGAAGTGCAAAATTTTTAAAAAAATTAGACAATTGTTCACTCGACTTCAATAGTAAGCCTGGCTCGAGTGTTGACTCTTGAGCAATCAACTATTGGTTATATCCTGACTATCCCCATTTAGAAGACTATACACTTATTAAAAATCTACCTAATTAAAGTTTATCAAATCACTTAATGATTCAATTTCTTATAAAGACTACCATTACTAAAGCCAAAATCTGCATTATCCAGAATCCGTTGCGAGTTCTTTTGTTAGGCCTACCAATAGTGCAAAGATGATAAGTCACTCGTTTTAGATATACTATAGTGGACAAGCGGATCACGTTCTCAGTATGAAAGAGTTCTTTTGGTAGGACCAATGCTGATGTAATTATATCTCGAGATGCGATTAAGGGCATGTTTATTTGGGGAAAACTTTCATCATAAAGGAAAATGATGTAATTAATACATATGTCACTCATCTTAGGTATGCTATAGGGGACAAGCGAATCACGCTCAGTATGAAAGAGTTCTTCTAGTAGGACCAATCTTGATGTAATTGTTTCTCAAGACGTGATCAAACGCAAGTTTGTTTCGATAAAAAATTAATCCTAAAGCAATATGCATTCCTTAAATATTACAGAAAAATAATTTTCCCTTTTTCAAGTCAAGAAATGCATTTTCTGACTTTAAAGCATAAATATTTTCTTTGATTGTAAATAATTTTCTGTGTACTAATCATTCTTAGTAAACTAAACGTGTGAAGTCATAATTCTACGAAAATTATCCAAAAGTCTTCAACTTATTATATGGTGGCAAATTGAGTCTTAAAACCTTTTAATTGTGTCAATTTAGTTTTAAACATTTTTAGAACTTGTCAATTTAGTCTTACATCTTTTTATTGTGTAAATTTAGTTCTAAATCTTTTGATGCTTTGCCAATTTAGTCATCGACCTTTTGATGACTTGCCAATTTAGTCTCTTTGGCCAAAAACTTGTTAACATAGATGTCGGCCATCCTCCATGGCGTGGTCAATGCTGACATGGATAAAATTTGCATCTTTTAAAAAGTTTTGCATTTTTTTTCTTTGTCTTTTATTTTCCTTTGGCCTATGATCAGTACTTGGCTATGGCTAGCGACTAACCACAATCGAGGCTTGACCCTTGCTAGATTCAATGAGGATCGTGATGCCCTCACCTATGGTCAGTCACCAGCAATAGTCGAGTACCGCCCATAGGCTAAAGGAAAAAAAGGAAAAAAAGGAAAAAAAAATACAAAATTTGTCCATGTTAATGCTGGTCATACCGTGTAAGATAGCTAGTGGCTTGCTATCGGCTTGTTAGCATCCACATTAGTAATTTCTGATTGAAATTGGCCGTATGACTAAATTGGTAAGTCATAAAAAAAGTTTAAAACTTATTCGGTAAATTATTAAAATATTTATGACTAAATTGACATAATCGAAACGTTTAGGACTATATTGACAAGTTATCAAAATGTTTAAAACTCAATTGACATAATCGAAATGTTTAAGATGGAATAGATTGCTTTATAATAGATATATGGCTTTCTAGAAACACTTATCCCCCTATAAAACTAATCCGCGGAAAATTTTCTCACGGTCTTCAGCTCGATTATTATAACACAACGCGATTCATGTTAGAGTTTGACTAATGGTGAATGGCATGACACACCTTGCAATATATAATAAGGCGCTACGATGTGGCCGGCCGCAGAGGATAAATTCCCCACCCCTAACCCCACAACCCACCTCACCTGCACCTCCAGAAGTCGCTCGCATCGTAAGCGTGACGTCACGGTTACGAAATGGGAACAAATGGGTATGCATGGCACTCAAAAGAAAAGGAAGGAGAGAGAGAGAGAGAGAGAGAGAGAGTTTGCGCGTAGACAGATGAAGACTGCTTGAAAAAAGGGTCGAGAGAGATAAGAAAGAGATCTGACCCTGGCAACCGTTCCCTGCCAAAACTATTAAAAATAAAAAAGAAGAAGGGGAGATGGCAAAGCAAGCAAGGGACGGACGGAAGGCTCGACGAGACAAGACGAGAGATGCTGCTAATCTTTCCTCTTTTAATAAATTACAACTAACCTGATTAACCCCACTTAATATTCCGTGCACTAGGGCTTATTTATTAACGGAAACGAATATATGTAAAATATATATCGTTTTCCTTTCAAATCGGGTCGATTGTTCCTACGCTGGATGTCGAAGAAATTTGACGCCTGTGGACCGGACGACATCCCATAGGACCGATTCCCCCCTACTTAGCATAGACCCATGATGGATTATACTTAATTAATCATGCTTGCGTTCTTCTTTTTGGCCGCTAAGTGACGTTCCATCTGGTTTAACTTTTTTCTCCGCAGGAAATGGGTAGAGAGAGAAAGAGAGAGAGAGAGAGAGAGAGAGAGAGAGAGAGGGAATTGTCAATCGCTGTCTGAGATCTGAAGGAAAACCAAAGGCGCTCTCCTTGACACCTAAGCAGAGATTGAAACCCAGGCCCCAAGCCAAAGACCAGGGTTTCTCCTCCCTTGACGTTTCACACCCGCCCTTTCACACTCGCCCCCCGTATAAAATCTCTGTTTCCACGTCTCCTCTTATTCTTTTTTCACTTTCTCTCTCCCCACCACCAAATTCCATCCTTCTGGTGCAAGCATTCTTGATTTCGCCCTATTAATATGGAAAGGCAATTTTCGCATCAGCAGCACCCCCAGCACCAGCACCAGCACCTCCTTCAACAGCAGCAGCAGCTTCGACCGCAGCTGCAGCCACATCAACAGCAGCAGCTAAGTGTCAGCATCGAAGCCGGCAGCGATAGGTTCCCGCAATGGAGCGGCCAGGAGACGAAGGAGTTCTTGATGATACGGGCCGAGCTCGACCGGAGCTTCATGGAGACAAAGCGAAACAAGCAACTGTGGGAGGTCATATCGACCCGGATGAGGGAGAAGGGCTTCAACCGGAGCGCCGAGCAGTGCAAGTGCAAGTGGAAGAACCTCGTCACTCGATATAAGGTACGTCCATGGAACACAACTCTAGCTTGTGCTCACCAGTGAATCCCTTTTCTGAGATTTGTAGGTACTAGCGGGTTTCCTTGTTCCTTGCCCTTATAAATACGTTCCTTTATTGTCACCGAGTTCTAATATGACTTTTATCAAACAGTAAGTGTCCATAACAAGGTTTACATATGTGTGCATCATTCAAGGAAGAAACGTTTTTCGATCCCCAAAGATCGGTAGTCAAATACCGAAACTCGAAATTAGCAGAGCATACCTGTTTACATGTAGTGATAGTTCTTTTTTGTGAATAATGGGTGTGCTTGCTCTTATGGATGAAGATATAATTCGATTTATTTTTAGGGTTGCGAGACAATGGAACCAGAAGCCACGAGGCAACAGTTCCCGTATTACAATGAGATGCAAGCGATTTTCGCAACGAGGATGCGAAGAATGCTGTGGGCCGAAACAGAAGGAGGTGGAGGTGCAGGAAGCACCTCAAAGAGCAAGAAAGCATCTTCTTCCCAGTTGTCTTCTGAAGATGATGGCGATGATGAGGACAGTGAGGGTGAGAAGGGAAAGAAGAAAAAGAAGGCCAAGGGCAACACTGGCACGAGCAACAGCAGCGGCGGGAGCAGTAGCGAAGTAAAGATGATATTGGAAGAGTTCATGAAGCAACAGGTACGGATGGAGGCGGAGTGGAGGGAGGCGTATGAGGCGCGGGAGAACGAGAGAAGGGTGAAGGAGATGGAGTGGAGGCAGACAATGGAGTCTCTAGAGAATGAGAGGATAATGATGGACAGCAGGTGGAGAGAGAGGGAAGAGCAGAGGAGGATGAGAGAGGAGGCTAGGGCTGAGAAGAGAGACGCTCTTATCACAGCACTTCTCAACAAGCTTAGAAGAGAAGATCACAACGTGTAACTCTCTCTCTCTCTCTCTCCTCCCTCTTACTAATTACGGAGATAATGATGAAGAAGAAGCTTCCTCACGAGGTGTGTCTTCCTAATCCACAACTTTCAAATCTAGGAGATCAAATTGAAGCGAAACATAGGGCTTTGCATACTGTCTCCTGTTGTTTTTGCCTCAATGAGGCTTCTTTGTTTAGAACACAAGCTAGAGCTTCCATTTTCTCGTTAAATCGAAGAACGAATCTCAATCTCTCTCTCTCTCTCTCTCTCTCTCTCTCTCACTCATATACTTTCTTTTGCATGCATTTCCATGTAGCCACTCAATTCCTCCAGAAAATAGAGCTCATGGATCGTCAAGATGTTATCCAAATAGACAAGTTCATCAGATGGAGGCAATGACTGAATAGATAGATATGACAATAAATACAAAATAAATAACTTGTTAAACCTACTAATTTGAACCCATATGGCTAAGGCCTGTTTTATGATAATATAAAAGAGAAAGGAGAAGCTTGGAAAACAAGCAATGTATTCATTTTGTATTTTATCTTGAAATGTCGACACTTGCCTTAAAACTATATACATGGAAGTAGGAATAAAAATCACCACCTTAACCAATGTATGATTTAAGTATACGCCTTTGAAAAAAACTACCATCTGCTGTAGATGTTGATGTTTGGATTTGTTTCAGAATCTAGTTTCACGTGGTTTAGCACCAAAAATAGTGCTTAGAAAGAGTATGAGTGGAGGCTTTTACCATGTGTATTGTTTCCCGCCTGCTAGATCAGTTCTTTGGTTTCAAAAGTTTGGTATGAGCAAATATCGTTGAATTATGCTTCACTAGAAAGGGATTGGAGTTCATTAGTGCATGAACCCTGCTCGCTCGATCAGTTTTTGGTTCTAAAACTTTGAGAATCTTTAGCTGTGTAAATTTATATCATTTGATCAAGGAAATCATTTTCGTTTTTTCATCGTGCGTTGCCTAATTTTCTTTGTGATCATGAATTGATCATCCTTCATGTGAACCTGTCTTTGATGCCAGTATATCATGAGAACTCCATGTTGAAGATCGAATTTGGCCTCCAATTTTGAGACAACACAAGCATTTGGGTATGATAACAAGTAGATAGCTCATGTTATGTGTTTGCTGATTTCTTGCATCTTATGCTGATAATGGAAACAACCCCTTTATGGACTTAGAAGCTACGAATCTTGAATATGTGATTGGGGATCTCTTGTTGTAGATAATCACTCTCCTGATTTTTGGTGTCATTACAATTTTGCCTACTTTTCCACGCAATTAAATCCCTCTGTCACAACCGTTGTTAGCAACCTCAAACAACTGACATGGTATGTTTGGATTGCCCACGGTGCCAACGATGCCGCATTATCGAGATAAGTGTTTACCACCCTTATCATGGGGGGATTGATCGCCGTCTTCACTAGTGTTCAGTGATTCAATATGAGATGCCAAGTCTTGATGACGGCTGGGTAGCTACGGTTGAGCTAGGGCTAGCCATGTGGAATCGTCATGGTGTTAACGAGAGGTCACATTGGTGAAGTTAAAAATAAAAATCGAATTGAGCTAGGGTTTACTACCCTAACTAGAACTATCCAACGACTCAATGCGAGTCATCAACTCTCTCGGGGGCTGGGAATCCAATACGGAAACGCATCACCTAGCTGCTGCTCCTTTTCTCTTATCTCTAATAAAAAGAAAAACTTCTCTCACGTCTTCTTTTATTTGACGATGGCATGAGCCAGTTGATCCTTCGTTGAAGATTATTTGCGGGACGGAGTTAGGGTTTTGCTATCCTCTTTAGTGTCCAACGCCTTGCAACACGAGTCATGAGGCATCATCAAGCCTCTGCGAACCTATGACTTCGGCCAAGGTTTGTCATGTGGGATTGTCATTGTGGCAATTGGACGCTACATTAGCAAAATAGGACAAAAGAAGAGGAAGAATAAAGGGCGCAAGTAGGGAGTCGGTGAGGTGAGTTGAAGTGAGGTACACTATCCTTATCACCGACAAATGGGATGGTGGATCGATCCTTCAGTGAAATTTGCATGAGGAATTTAGCTGGGGCTTGCTACCCTCAACTAGTCCTCCACCATTTCCATTTGACTTTCTTGAGTTTCTCTCTCTCTCTTTTAAATTTCTTTTTCCTATGTCGTTTCATGTGGTCCTAGATAGTCTTATCATTTTAGCAATTTGAATGTGTTAGTGATAGAATGATTTGCATGTACAAATCAAGTAAGAAGGCTAGACTAGAAAATAGGGGGAAGGAATTGCAAGAACACCAAAAAGTTGGAGAAATTGTCCAATCAATCGAAAACTTATTGTATGGATGACAATTTAATAAAAATTTTGATTTATCAATTGAGTTCTAAACCTTTGCTCAAAATTCCAATGTAGGCATTTCAACCAATTTCTGTCAGATATTATTGACGTGGCAATATGTCATATGGGATGGTTGTTGATGACTAAATAGTCATTTCAGTGATTTTCGGTGAAATTTGATAAGACTGATTACATTAGAATTTCATGCAAATGTTTAAAACTAAATGGAAAAAATAAGGAATGAATTAGTATCCGCACAACAGGTTTGAAACTAATTAGGTAGTTTTTGCCCCAGAAACTAGACCACTAGTATTTTGGAGAAAAGCCAATTAAATAAACACTTTTTTTTATCTGTATTAACGGAGTGTTTAAGATTTTTTTAGTAGCGATCTAATCCCAATCTAGTGTGGCAATCTTCGCATCCCACACGCTAGGTAATTATCGAAGACAGATGTACGTGCTCCTGAGGATGATCCCTAGGGAACATATAAGGGTAAATGTGGTGATTCGATTCCAGGCCAAGACTTGATCCAACAGGGCTTGACTGATTCAAAGCAATTCAAATTTTAAATGAACTCCAAAATCCACTGGATTTGGACAGTGTCTCCTATTTATTTAGTAAGATAAATAATGGTGATATTGCCAGAACACTGATTATGTCATATTTGTATCTTTTTTCGGCTGGTGTATGTTATATACTTCTCAATTGTTACTGGTGGTCTAATTTATGTGGTGAAGTTTATCAACAATGTATTGCACTCTCATTTTGATATATGTAAGTGTAAGATAACTCCCATGGTTTTTATCATGATTTTTGTAAGTGTAAGATAACACTGTTGGGAAAATTTTGGAGAGATATTTCTGCAATTAGTTATGACTTCCCAGTTAATTTCCAGCAATCTGAAGAAGATGAGGCTCAGAATATGAAAGCAAATAAAGAGTACGAAATTTATGTATGTGTTTTAATTTCTGGAACTATTACTTCATCTTTTCTTTATTGTATTCTTTGAATTTCTCGTGATTTTTGGCCTTATTTTCTAGATTGTTTGTCAAAGTGATTAAACTATAAAGTTCTTTTTTCTTTCCAATGTGATATTGGCTTTCACAAATGGATTTTCCATCAGATTAAGCAGGAATTATGTGTACTTGATTCATGCACAGTATAGATCCGTTTATCACTGCACAACCCATTATTCCAAAATGTTCACACTTTCAGTGAAAAAAGAAAAGAAATAAGAGACCAGCGTAAGATGCTGGTGAGCTCTCCAATATAATAATATATGGAAAAAACAAGAACGGTTTGGAAAAAATCAAATACGAAATATTCCGGTTCCAATATCAACCGCGCTTTCGTAGATTTTGTGCGCGGATCTTTTAGACTTAGTCAATTCCAACATTCTTTCGACCCGCGTAGCGTAAGGGTCTTGGCTAAACCCTCAAAACTTTTCTTTACCGTTCTCGAGATCAAAAAGTTTCTACCCTAATAATCAATTCTCTCTCTCTCTCTCTCTTGACCGATTCCTTGCAAGTGAAAGAATCTAGGGACTTGGAAATGGAGATCAATGTCCATTATGGCCATCGCTAATCAAAAGCTAATATTGACCTTTTCAACAACGTGCTCCTCACTCGAGTCTCCCTTGGGCGCAACGGGCTGCACGGACGCGGTTTTAGGGTTTCGCCGGTGGCATTATTTTGCATGGTAATCATTTCGTCTTTGTCCAGCTCATGCACATATGTAAATGCCAAAAAGACAAAGCGAGTGCCGTACTAGGTTGATGTCGGGAGATGCGAGGCTAAAAAGGGCTTTAGAGCCTGTTGAGTTCGGTCCAGCTAATGATTCGCGACGCACGTCGAGCAAACCGCGTTGGTATGGATGGATGGGGGATGCACCAAACGAGTGGCAGCGCCCTCTCGCCGACATGGGAATTTCTATGGAGATCTTGCATATTTTATGTACAGGTTATGTGGAAAACTATGCATGGCTTTGATTCGGTCTTGTTGATGGTGGACCGCCCGGTCTTAATTCAACCAAATAATGCATGGGTTTCACATAAGAATATGTATAGTTTCTGTTATTGTTTCACTAGATTGTAGGAGATGATGATGGGGATCGGACGGGACGGGACGGGACACGACAGGGCAGGCGGGGTGGGGCTAGGCGGGATTGATATTTCTCTCCATCCCTACCCAAATAGCTACTCGAGAGACCCTTCCCCACATTGCCTCATTTCAAGTTTGGGGTCCCATTTTTTTATAAGCCGTCCCTCCAAAATATCTCAAGCTTTCCAATATCGTTTAAGGGCATGTCGGCCTCCGCATACGTATGAAAATCAAACGAAAAAAAAGACCGCTTTTGGAACATGCCATTTATTTTTATTCTTCAAAGTGTGAAATATGGGGTGCATTTTAACGAATCGGTGCCAGGTTTCGCCGAATTGGATGTCAAGTCTCAAGATCTGGGATTGCTCCATGTGATGCTTGTGTATCCGTGCCGGTCGAAAGTATAATCACGCGTTCAGGCCGACTCCCATATGTTCACGACCAAATATGCCCCTTGACCTCAAATGACACTAGCTTACAATTTACGGAGTGCGTCTACTCTTTTTCTCGGCACCAAGTCGGAAGACCACTATCTCATTTTCTTCTCTTTTGATTTGCTTTTCACGGTCAACCGCGCCCACCCACAACGGAGCACACCACTACCGAACATGCACAAAGTGCATCGAGTGCGAAAGAGCAGTTTTTCTTCTCGTGTAAGTTTTCGCTCCAGGCAACTTTGATATAGAGTGAGTGGGCTGGGCTAGGGTCAAAGCCCATTATGGGTGGCTTGAGTCCAAAACTAACACATGAGACGTATCATTATAAAAATTACAATGTTTTTCTCCGCGAGCTAAATGATTGATGAATTGGGTCGTCTTAGAAAGGTTATTGAGAAAAACCTAAATAATCTGTTATAAAGTTTTAGAATCAAAGTTTTCTGTGAAAGATAGCTTTGAAATGTCTAATGTCCTTCTCTCACCTAGCAACCTACACTTCCCGGGTACAAGGAATCCTAGAACTAAGAAAATAATGATCCATTTTTTTTACAAAAAATGAATAATTTGAAAAATATTTTCTTAAAAATGATTGTTTATACCACTTATAAAAATAAATGAATGTAAATTTTTTATTGTTCATAATAGTGTTTAGATATAACTTGTTGTCAATAATAAAATCATTTTTTATTGACTAATTATCTTAAACGGCACAAGTGATCATTTTTAGGAAAATATTTTTTAAATTATTTATTTTTTTGTGAAACAAAATGGATCCTAAGATCAATTCACTAAATGACTTGGATCCCAAGTATACGAGTTAGCTTGAGAGAGAACCACACACTACCTCAAGGGAAATTACCATTTTTTTTAAAATCTATTGTGATTATGCTAATTCAACATAAAACTTTTAGTTGTGCTAATCTAATCCTAAACTTTTAACATTTTACTGATTGAGTCCATAATGCCAATTTTGGCCAGAAATTGCTTATGTAGACAACGACCATTGATACTAATGTGGACTTTTTTTAAAATAAATTTGAATTTTTGTTGCCTTTTTTTTTTTTTTTTTTTGGGTTTTTTCTTTACTTTTTTTCTTGGATTGAAGGCCAACAAGGGTTAGGATGCCCTTGTCGAATTTGGGTGAGGGCCGCCATGCCCTTGTTGGATTTGGGCATTGCAGCCCTTGCTAGATCTAGCCCAGGGGTTGTGTGCCCCCACTTTGGCCGATGAGGGCATCAAGACCCTTGCTTAGGCCCTCTTTTGCCATAGTGAGGACGTCGCGCCTCACCTAGAGTCAGTGAGGGCATGCAACCCTTGCTTGTGGCTGGTAAGGGTCAACTAGTGACCTTTAGTCCCAAAAAAAAAAAAAAAATTGAAGTAAAGAAAAAATAGAAAATACAAAAAATATATAAAAATTTCAAAAGATTATAAAAAAAAAGTCCACATAAGTGCTGGTCATGCCATATAGGATGGACAGTTTGCCAAAATTGAGTGGATGGACTTAATTGGCAAAATGTGAAAATGTTAAGGACTAAATTAACATAACTAAAAGATTTAGGATTGTATTGGTACAAGTGCAATAATTCCAGGGCTTCTTTGGTAATTGTCCCCATTGCCTCACTATTCACAGGACGTGTTATCATGGACCTTGTTTTAACTTATTGATGATTTCTAGCAAAAAAAAAAAAAAAACTTATTGATAAATTAAGTAAGGTTAAATCTGCTTGAGTTAGCATCGGAGCCCTTTGCGGCTTTCCCAAGATTTAATCCAAGTGACGATTCTTTTTGGACACAATGGATAATCCAAAAAATTCCATTGAGACTGTTAGATTATATTATGATTGCCATCTAGATGTTAATTGTACTAAAGTCTAATTGCACTCTTACTTTTTTTTTTTTAATTATAATCAAAATGGTAGAATTGTTCCAAGAAAAAGGGACCACATGATTTTACCACAAAGGCTTAGAGAGGATCCCAATACCATTTCATAAATTACAACATCCTCTTCTTTGGTCAAATACATGTTATGTTATTTTCAACTCAAGAAGCAAGTATTACTTATAAAAGAAAAGCCCTTGTTATATTTGTTGGAGGTAATAGGTTTGAGAGAGAAGAAGCGGTTGCTTGAAGTATTACACTAAGAGACGTCAAGTTTGGAACGCTCAACAATTTTACCTTCAGCGTAGGGAAACCCTAGAGTTTTTATATGCAAGTTATTGGGCTTCGGCCCATATGGACCCAAATAACCATATTTTTACCTATTGGGCTTATATGTGAACATATTATTTTGGATTATATTAACAATATATCTAACCATCTCCTCCTATGTTCACCATACAACACAATCCAATAAGGTGATCAATGTAATGTTCAAACAAACATGAATCATCCACATTCAGTCCAAGACAATCAATTCGAATTGGTCAAAAGGTTTTTAGTAGTAAAGTATTAAACTCAATCATCCTTACCATGAATCTGTTTTGAGATCAACAAATCAAAATAAGTATTAGAAGTTTTAGATTCAGTCTACACTTATCCAAATCCCAACACCCAAAATAAATCTCAGACTTAGTTCACAACTAACATATGCATACTAGTCAAGTAAGTATAAGTAGGCCAGTCAAAATAGTCCAAGGCCTTACAAATATAAGAAATAACGTTAACAAAATAGAAATAACAAAATGCAAATCTCAAATAAATGGACTCCACCATAATAGGCAGTAGCAGGTAAACTATCAAGTCCCCACACGCTCTAAACGATATATATTCATTCATCAAGTAGGTCATCCTAGTCAGGATCCTACTCATTAAGCTCTCCTCCATCTTTGTAATCCCCTGTAAAATGTCAAATATAAATTTCATATTATCATGAATTCAATCATTTAAATAAAAACTTGGTAACATTCCATTAGGCGGAGAAGAACATATATTGATGTCATAAAGCATCATAATATCATGTTCATAAGCATCAATCCAGTTTCATATATTATGAACAAGACCTAAACAATGCGATTTACAAAGAACCATCGACTTAAGTTTATTTGTAGGAGAATAACTATTGTCTAGTTTTAAAGAACACGACCAATAATCAAGTCACCTACAATAACCTAGTAATGTAATATCAATTTTCAATTAAGAACAAGACCAGAAGGCTTCTTATGTAAACAATTGTTTCTATGTTTCAATTTGGAATGTCACAGTTACTGATTCCTTAAAGTCAAATAATCTAGCATCAAGTTTGGAATGAGATCATTTAACCAAAAATGATAGTCCAATCTAGTTGAATTGTATCATCAAGTTTGGAATGACACAATTTTCCCCGATAGAACATTTGAATTAGGTTAAAGTCATCTTCATCAAGTTTGGAATGAAATAACTCACCATTTTCAAATTAGTCAGCAACTGTGAACATCGATGAAACATATAAACTGTGCTTATCATTGTAGCCAATAAAGAAATATTCGATAATTCAAAACACACAATTAGAAGGTAAGTAAATGGTAGTTAAGACTTGCCTATATAGTGTTTAACACTAGTTCCCCCACTGTTTTGAATAATCGATCTTTATGCATACCTTTGGTGAGAGTATAGGCTATGTTATCCTACAATCTCACATCGATCAAAGTGATAACCCCTTATTCTCTTAGATAATTCAACAACGCATGTCTCAGTCTCACATGTTTTCTCTTTGAATTAAAGAGAGTATTTTTGACGACTTGGACAGCTGCTCGATTATCACAGAATAGGCTTAAAGAATTAATCTTTAGCTAAGTCAAAGGAATATCCATAATCATATTCTTTATCCACTCTGCCTCTTCACTAGTTGAGGCTAAAGCAAAAAGTTCCGATTCCATAGACGATAATGCAATACAAGTTTTTCATTTGGATTTCCAAGTAATAGTAGCTCCACCAAAATGAATACATATTCACTAGTGGGCTTACTATTTCCAATATCTGAGCACCATGAGACATCAAAATATCCATCCACAATTGGAGGATAACTAGAATAATAGAGAGCATAATTTTTAGTACCTTTAAGGTATCTCATTAGCCTATTGAGGGCATCCTAATACTCTTTACTAGGATTACTAGTAAAACGACTTAGCATGTCAACTGTAAAGGCTATGCAGGTCTAGTGCAACTCATAGCATACATGAGACTACCAAGCACTTTTGAGCACTTTAACTGATCCACGCTAGTCCCTTCATTAGGACCTATTATGATATTATAATTACATGGTGTCTCACTTGGTTTACACTTATCATATCCCCAAGTAGAAAGTAGCTGCTCAATATAATGAGCCTGGCTAAGGGAGATGACTTGCCGTTTAAAGCTTATTTTCATACCAAGAATAGTATTAGCAATACCGAGATCTTTCATGTCAAATTCTTTAGTTAAAGTAGCTTTCACGTCACTCACTATAGAATGATCGAAATTAAGAATTAACATGTCATCAACATACAAGCAAATAATGATTATCTTATTTGATATAGAACGATGGTAAAGGCATTTATCTGAATAACTAGACTAAAAGCCATAACTCTTTACCACTTTGTCAAATTTAAGATGTCACATCTTAGGTGCTTGTTTAAGATCATATAAGGATTTATTTAATTTACAAACTTTGTCTTCAAGACCTTTCATAACATATCATTCTGGTTGTTCCATGTAAATTTCCTCATTTAAATCCCCATTTAAGAAAGATATTTTTACATCCATTTGATGCATTACAAAGTGTTCGACAAATGTCAAAGCAAGAAGAATTCTTATAGTTGATAGATGACACACATGTGAATAGACATCAAAATAGTCTATTCCACTATATTGTTTATAGCCTTTAGCTACCAAACGTACTTTGTATCTGGCTATTGATCCATCACAATTCAGTTTATTCTTCAACACCCATTTACAACCTATAGCTTTAGCCCCTTTTGGCAAATTTACTAACTGCCAAGTGTGGTTCTGCAGCAGAGCACTCATTTCATCATCTATGGCTTCTGTCCACAGTAGAGATTCCCTAGATCTCATTGCTTCTTGATAGGAGAAAGAATCATCATCAAGATGGTAAGCAACAAAGTCTTCACCAAAATTTTTGGGAATTCTCTCTCTTGTAGATACTCTAATTGAAATTAATTCAATAGCCAATTGTGTGGAATTAGTGTCAGAAGGGCCCGTTTTAGATTCTATAGGAGATTTTGAAATCATATATGTAGATCCGAAAACATTTAAGCTTTGATCTCTGAGAAACTTGTTTTCGAAGAACACCGCATCTCTAGATTCTATCACCGCGTTAGTAGATAGATCTAAAAATCTATGTGCAGTGCTATCTTCTACACTACCTAGATGTACACAAGTAATGGTTCTAGATTCCACCTTAGGTTTCTTAGGATCTAGTATACTTACATAAGCAATACATCCTAAAGTCTTATGAGTATCATATCTACAAGGGCGCTTATGCCATATCTCATAAGGTGTCATAGACAACTTAGAGTGCGGCAACCTGTTCAAGATGTGATTAGCAGTTAGAACTGCTTCTCCCCAGTAGGAGGAAGGCATGCTAGCTGTAAGTAACATAGAATTTAATATTTCAGTTAACGTTCTATTCTTACGCTTTGCAACACCATTTGATTGGGGGTGAATAAGGAGTAATGGTTTCAAGTATTATACATTCTGAAGCACAAAATTCCTTAAATCTTGACATAGTATATTCTCCTCCTCTATCACTCATAAACCTTTTAATTTTCAAGTTGAGTTGATTTTCTACTCTAGACTTGAAAATCTTAAATTTTTCAAAAGCTCATCTTTCGATTTCAATAAATAGACATGATAATATCTAGAAAAATCGTCTATGAATGTTATTAGATACTTCCAACTACCTTTAGTAATGTAATTTCTAAAATTACAAATGTCAGAATGTATTAGTTCAAGAAGTTGTGTGCTTTTAAAAACCAACTTAAAGGGTTTTCTAGTGATTTTAGCCTGTGCACACACTTCACATTTGTCAAATTGAATAGAAGTATCTAATGCAATATTGTGAGTTTCAGCTAGATGTTGCATTTTCCTGTAATTCACATGTCCAAGTCTATTGTGTAGCATCTTTGGATCAATTAAAGTAGAATTCACATAATTTATGCTATTAGTATTTAAACTCAATCTATACATACCATTAACCATGAATGCACAACCGAAATAATATGAGTTAACGGATAAAGTTACTCTACCGTTCATAGTTGAAAAAGACATACCGGCTTTATCAAGTAAACTCATAGATATCAAATTCTTTTTAAGTAAATGTACTACTCTAACATGTTTCAGAGTTAGTAATTTACCTGAAGAAAGCATCAAATTTGCAGTTTCAGCATGAGTCACCTTTACCTCACCACCATTGCAATTTTCCACGGTGTCTTTTACTTCTGTGACCTTAGTAAGTAAGTTCTTGTCATTTGGAGCAGGACAAGTAGCACCACTGTCCAACCACCACTCAGAAAAGATGCTGGCCTTTCCATTCTTCATCATTCTAATGAAGGCTCGAGGCTCAAATCCTCTAATTAGCATATTGGCTTCATTTTGGCAACTTACACTCTATTGCCCAATGACCCTACTTTCCACAGTTATGGCACTTGCCCTTCTTCTTCTTTTTAAAGATAGTCTTTTTGGCCTGTAACTATAAAGATGATTCACTTTTTGGTGACTTGGACTTTTTCTGAAGTTTATTGGAGTGTGAAACTAAGTTGGCAACTGACTTTTGTTGTCTATCTTGTTCCAAACTCTTCCTAGTAATATTTTGATCTTTAATGTGAATCTACCTTTTTAATTCATCAAGTCCCATTTGTACCTTCATTCTGTGCATTTCAATCTTGAAAGAACTCCATTCAGTTGGTAGTTTGCTCAACATAAGACCGACAAAGAGATTATCGGACATATCAGAATTATCATCTTTCAATTTGTTCCTCATGTTCTCAAATTCAACTAGTTGAGAGGTGATGCTTGAATTCATAGTGAATTTAAAGTCAAATAATTTCTTCGCTAAGAGAGTTTTAGATAGCCCATCTTGTTTTTGGAACTGAGCATTCAAGTGATCCCATATCTCTTTCGCCATTTTATACTCACTATAAGTCATAGCCATATTAGGATTTAGAGAGTTCAACAAGTAATCTCTACAAAAATGCTCATCTTTGTTCCATTGATATTCATTCACATCTTTAGTGGTTGATGAAAAATCACTCAATACAGTATAGAATATGGTACGTTCTTTAATGCCAAATTGAACATGTAATTTCTAGCCATGAAATTTAGTAACATCAAAAGATTGCAACTTTATAATATCATAGGAACTATGCTTTGCCATTTTAATCAAAGCAAAGTGTTAGAAAGAGTGCACCTTGAAGTCCTCGGAGCCACAAAGTCGAATAACTCCCCTAACCTTGATCAAACCACTCTGTAGAGATGGAATTTGCCAAAACAAACCCCAAAAACAAATCTGGAGCGCCCAAAAACCTTAAGATGAACTGCCCTTGTCGCTGAAACTTGCTGGAAATTTCCGCCATTGAAATTCGCTAGAAATTTCGTCCTCGAAAATTCTCTAGAAATTCAGATGGAAACTTTCAAGTGCCGTAACTTCTCCATCTGACCTCCGGTTGATGCGAGTGACCACTCAAAACGTTCGTATTGACAAGAAAAACAAAGCCCAAGTGGTTTCACCCTCTAAAATTGGCTATAATTTTTGGGTTTTTGAATCAAAGATTTCAGTCACCCGAATCTTCAAACTCAGATCCCGGCCAATACCGCCATCAAAATCGAAAGTAAATATAGCCGCAAGTTTGTCTTGACGAAATCTTCAAAAAGACACTTTACTCGCTCAAATCCGACACACGAACCTAATACTTCAAGATTGTTGGAGGTAATAGGTTTGAGAGAGAAGAAGCGGTTGCTTGAAGTATTACACCAAGAGACGTCAAGTTTGGAACGTTCAATAGTGTTACCTCCAACGTAGGGAAACCCTAGAGTTTTTATATGCAAGTTATTGGGCTTTGGCCCATATGGACCTAAATAACCATGCTTTTACCTATTGGGTTTGTATGTAAACATATTATTTTGGATTATATTAACAATATATCCAACAATATTTGCCGAAAAATATGTATTACGAACTTCTTTGGCGGTGAACAACCCGATCGTCATAAACTGATAGGACAATAGTCACTCTCTCTGCTAGGCAGAGCTTCTCTCTACCAAGGATGGTAGCTTCCCCCAAAAAAAAAACCCTAATCCCAACATAAACCCAAAATCCCTACAACCCCATTATAGATTTTGACAAATGTCACCCCCATCTATTACCTGTTCTTCATGAAGTGCCTCTCATGATGAGGACATCATCTGCGAACCCTAGCTCGCTTGCAAAGATCGACACTGGCTAAATGCTCCACTTCTGTTTTTGCAAAAGGTTAGGGCAATCCAATCTTCACTTTGTTTTGTTCTTTGGGTTTTCATCTTGCTCTTAATAGCTTGGGTCTCTTGAGTATTCTTCATTTGCACTGGATGGGAGAAGCTGGAATTTAGTAGTGCTCGTTGGTGGACTTTCAATCTAGTTGTATCTACTTGTTTCTTTGGAACAAATGGAAGAAATGGATAATAGAATGGCCCTCTTGTGTAGAAGATTGGGAAATCTGAAAACGGAAGTAGATGCCCTTCCTCGAGAGAGAGTAATATCTGAGGAGATCTTGAATGAATGTAATCGCACGGTGTTTGGAAAGCTGCAATCGGACACAAACATTAACTTCAAGCTTTTCTTAATACAATGAAGAGAGCTTGGAAGGTAGATTCTATTACCTTTGCGCAGCGAGAGTCGTGCCTTCTTTCCTTTACTTTTGACTTTGAAAGGGATAAAGAAAGAGTGTTAGAGAATAGCCCATAGTCTTTTGCTAGCAATTTACTGATCCTTAAACCTTGGGTACCTAATAAATCCGCTCAGTGTTATAATTTCACCAATTGTGCTTTCTGGGTTCAAGTTCAAGGACTCCCTATTGAATGGTGTTCTAAGGAGGTCGTAACTCACATTACTCAAATTTTAGGATGTGTAGATGAAGTTAAAGTTGAAAAGAAGGGAGTGGCTTTTCAGAAAGTGGGCAGAGTGAGGGTGTTCCTAGACCTTGATCCCCCCAATAAGCCTCGAAACATTATAAATCTAGGAAATGGGAAAGTATGGCTAGATTTTAAGTATGAAAGGTTACCTTGCTTTTGCTACTCTTGCGAAAAAATGGGGCACTTTGCAACAAACTGTGTAGAAATTCCATTTGATGAAGCTAAATATGAGGAAAAGAGGACGAATTGGTTTGGGCATTGGCTAAAAGTAGAGGCCAAAGAGACCAGCCCATTTTGGGGGATTTTTTATGGTGATAATGTGGAAGTATATGAGGAAGAAGACATAGTTGCTGATACACTAGCCCCGAGCACTCAGATTGTTATATTCACTGGGGAGCAAACAACAATTGACCATACATCAATAGATTCAACAACAAACAGGGCACATAGTGACCTTACTTTATTAGGTCATCAGGGGGAAAAACAACAGGTTGCTGGAAAATGCTTGATGAATGACAAAGGGCTAGAGAAACTTGTATTGTAGGATGATAAATCGACATCCTGGCAAAAGAATGAGAGGTAAAAAAAAGTCAACAAGACTCTAAAGTGTTCACTGGCGAAGAAAGTAAAGAGGTACAATTCCTATAACTTTGTTCCTACTGAGCTATTAGATCTTGATGAAGCAAAACTATAGGAAACTCCTATTAGAATTTTAGATGGTACTATGGAATGGGCTTTGGTGGCTAGCTTTAACAAGCCACCGGTTCACAAATGAAGATAATGTGTTGGAACTATCAGGGGTTGGGCACACTACTGACAGTTCAGAATTTGTGAGCCATTATGGCTCAAGAAAGGCCTAATTTGATATTGTTAATGGAGACAAAAAATCAATAATGTGTGATTTCTCGCATTAAAAGACAATCGAAATTTAAACATAGCTTTGTGGAGAATTCAAGAGGGATTGCCGAAGGGTTAGCAGCTCTATGGAATGAGGGAGTGGAAGTCAGAGTGGAATCAGCTTTCTAGGAAATGATTAGCCTGGTATGTGAAGATTATGAAAGCCGCAATACAATAAGGGTCACTTGTGTTCATACTCCCAAATCTCTTCCGGGAAAGATTATACTTATGGGATAAGCTGAGACATATTAGTAATTCAGATGAATTACCGTGGATTTGTTTGAGGGATTTTAATGAAGTGCTCTATCACTGGGAGAAAGTGGGTATCAGAATGGTTGAAAATTATAGAATGTAGGCTTTTCAAAATTGTTTGAATGATTGTGCGTTGATGGAAATAGATTGCAAAGGATGTGCATTCACTTGGTCAAACAATAGAGAAGGGGCTGACTTGGTCAAGGAGAAGCTGGATCATGTTCCTAGAGGCAGAAGCGTATGCTCTTCCTACTATAGGATTTGACCATAGCCCACTACTATTGGTAAGTAATGTTGAACCTGCAAAGAAACAAACATAATTTTGTTTTGAAGCCTTCTGGATTGAAGATGTCGAATGTAAAGAAGTAGTAGAATAATCATGACAATCTCATAAGATGAATGCTGCTGGTTTGAAGCATAAGTTGCAGGTGTCACCCATGCTTTGAGGGTATGGAGTAAAAGAAAATTTCAAAACAAGCACTTCCGTATAAAGGCCCTAAAGTAGGACTTATAAACCCTAACAAATAGTGCAAGCCAATCTCAAGATTCTAGTAGGGAGTGGCTTGTAAAAGAGGAAATTGAATCACTATGGAGAAGAGAGGAGATGTTTTGGGGGTTAAGATCCTGAGTCAATTGGCTAAGGTGGGGAGATAAAAATACAAAATATTTTAATGCAACTACTATCCAGAGGAGGCAAAAAAATAGAATTACTATGCTGAAGAATCCATATGAGCTTTGGGTAAGGGACACATAGCAACTTCAGAACCTCACATTTTCTTTCTTCAAAGATTTGTACACTTCAACATGGTCTAGGAAGTGTCAACTAGTATTGGATCAATGTCCTACAATAGTTGGGAATGATATAAATGAATGTCTGGTGGTGGAAGTAATTTTGAAAGAAGTTCATGATGTTGTTTTTCAACTTGGTACACAAAAGGCTCCTGGTTCGGATGGCTTAAATGAGATTTTTTTCAACACCACTGGGATATAATCGGTAGGGATATTCTTGAAGAAGTTAGGTTTTTTTTTTTTTTTTTTTTTTTTTTTTTCCAGTCAACGATATTAGAACCAGCCCTTAATAGAACCCATATAACCTTGATTCCAAAGATACCCAACCCATAAAAACTTGACCAATTTCGCCCGATTAGCCTTTACAATTTCGCCTATGAGATTGTATCGAAGGTTATGGCAAATAGACTTAAACAATGCCCATCGGAGCTAATTTTAGGGGAACAAAACACTTTTGTCAGTGGAAGATAGATCCAAGATAATATATATATTGTACAAGAGGTACTACATCAGTTGCGTATAAGGAACACAAGAAAAAACATTTCCAAGCGGTGCTGAAATTAGACATGCAGAAAGACTATGATAGAATAGAATGGGACTTCCTCGAAGGATGCTTATTAAAAATGGGCTTTTGTGAAAAATGGGTCAACTGGATTATGCAAATGTGTTATGACGGTCTCTTTCAACATCAAATTCAATGGAGATCTTCTTCCTTATTTTAATCCTTCTAGAGGTATTCGACAAGGGGATCTACTATCACCCTATCTCTTTATATTGGTGGCAAACTGCTTGTCCTCTTTGATGAAAAAAGCTTTAAATGACGGGAGTATAAAAATGAATCAAGTTAAATAGGCACTGTCCTACATTGACCCATTTACTATTTGCGAATGATTCTATATTTTTTTCTAGATGGGTCTTTACAGGAATGCCAAAATGTCTCAATGGTGCTAAATCAATATTGTTATGCCTCAGGCCAAGCAGTAAATCTAAACAAAGGTTGCCCTCAAGTTTTAAATGATAACATGGCTAGAGAATTGAGAGTTCCATAGCTAGATTGTATAGGAAGATACCTTGGAATTCCCTCGGATTGGGGAGCCTCAAAGAGACAGCTGTTTGCATGAATTTTGGGAAGGGTAAACATGAAATTGGAAGGCTGGAAGGAGCAACTTATCTCAAAGGCAGGCAAGGAGATCCTCCTGAAATCAGTGGTGCAGCCTTATCACAAGCTATGTCAGTTTTTAAAATCTTGGTATCCATTTGTAAAGCAATTGAAAAGAAAATAGCCAACTTTTGGTGGAAAAACAGTGATACAAAAGTTGGTCTGCATTGAAAGAGATGGGACATACTGAAATCTAGGAAAGATGGGGGAGGAATGGGTTTTAGGGATCTTATCACTATCAACAAAGCCCCTTGGGTAAACAAGCGTGGAGATTGGTAAAAGATCTGGACGCGTTATGGGGCAAACTACTTAAAGGACTTTATTTTTGTCAAAGCGAATTCTGGCATGCTAAGCAAGGAGCCAAGCCTTCATGGGGTTGGTGAAGTCTACTTATGGGAAGGGAGGCCATATCAAGCTCTGTGGGGTGGTCAATTGGAAATGGAAAAAAAGTCTACATTAGAACAGACAATTGGCTAAAAAGAGGACTGATAGGGGGACCGGCAAATAGAAATGATCCACAAAAAGTTTTTGATTTGATGAACTTTGCAGCGGAAAAATGGGATGAGCAACTTATAACTAATCTCTTTGATGAGTAGATTGCCTAGGAGATCCTTGCAATTCCAATCAATCGGCTAATTTCAAATGATGAACTAGTATGGATAGGGACAAAGAATGGGTCCTATATAGTTAAAAATGGCTACAATACATTCAGAGAATAGACGACATCCAAGGCAGCAAATGAACACCCTTCCTCTTCCTATCAAGCACCAAGAGCACTCTTGAATGCTTTATGGAACATGAAGATCAGCCCTAAAGTTAAAATATTTATATGGAATGTATGCTAAAACGCTATCCCATCCAAGGAGAATTTGTGGAAAAGAAAATTTTAATTGACCCTGTATGCGACCTTTGCCGAGAAAGGGTGGAAACAACTGAGTACATCTTCCTCCTTTGCCCTTGGACCACACATGTATGGAACAACTCGGAAGTAAAAAAATCTAGATAAGAACACAAGAGGTTACTCGGATCGAAGAGTGGTTGGTGCTTTTTATAAGGAAAAACACTCACTTACTGTCCTTGGAAGTGATTTCAAACCTCATATGGCATATCTGGAAGGGGCAAAATAACTTCATCTTTTGTGGATAGAGGCCAGATGCCTGCAACATTGTAGATTTGGCCAAGTTTCAGCTATCACCACCCTCAAACAAGAAAATCAGAGAAGAATGACCTACCTCAGATCTGGGTAGCTCCGGAAAAGGGAAAAATGAAGATAAATGTAGATGGGTCAGTCGGTGAGGGCTCAACAGAAGGAGCCATAGTTGGCATCGTTTGCGACTCCTCTGGTACTCTCGTCGACAGCTTCACCAGGGTAGTTCATGTGGATTCGGTGGCTTAACTCGAAACCCTAGCTCTGGTTGAAGCTTTGGAGTACGTAAAGAAGATGGAGATGGGAGCTATTTCGATAGACTCAGATTGCAGAAGCCTTGTACAATCTTTAACAGGAGAAGAAGACTTTAACTGGGATGGACGTGCTCCCTCGTCAAAGTGCAAGGAGTTGCTGCAGACTTTACCTTTTGTGGGCCTTCAATTTTGTCCAAGAGCTGCAAATGGAGTAGCGGACTGGGCCGCGCGTGCATAGGGACAAGAAGTAACCGCCAAACTGGATTTTCTCGCCTCCTCCGGCCCTTTGGGCCTTGCTATGTCACGATGCCCTGCTTTTGGGTGCTGCTGGTCCTGCACCAGTTTTCATATAAATAAATAAAACTTCGTTTTCGACCAAAAAAAAAAAAAAAAGAACTTCCTTTTTGGTACTATCCCATATCGAAGAACCTATAAATGGAAAATTGTGAGAGCATGCGGAGCTACAAGCTAGTCGAATTTGGAATTCACGCGAAGAAGGTTGAGTTGCGGTGCAAACCAAATTGCGGTGTTAACAGTGAGAAATTACTTAAGACTTACTTAAATTCGTGCAAATGATTTTTTTCTTCCTTGTATGTTCATTTCCTTAATTGACTTGCTCTTCATTAATGATTTGGTTTCCTACATGCATGGAGTGATGGCAAAAAAGATGATTTTGATAGCCCTCTTATATGGAGATCTTTGCAGCTATTGGCCTCGGCGTTAGGGAGGGAGGGAGGGAGGGAGGGGGGAGGGGGGGAGAGAGAGAGAGAGAGAGCACTGATGATAATGGCCACTAAAAATAGATTTGGGGCTTAATGACATTAATTTGTAAAAGAAATTTTCATGGGCAAGGCTCTACCAATTGCCAGAGTTACTGTAAACTCAGATAATTAAAAGCAAATAAGAGTATTTTTTGATGAAGGGACAATTAAAGGCCGAGCTCACATTAAATATCGACATTAGAACAATTACTAAAATCCCTAGAACTAAACTGTCATCACTTTGGCAATAATGTCTTGTATTGTTGTTGCTTCTGCTGCTGTTTTTTGCTACTGTTGCTGTTGCTATTGCTGTTGCGTTTGTGTTGATGTTGGACATGTGAAGTTTGAGGTGGTCGAAGTTGAGAAGATCTTTCTTGACTTTTAGAGAGTGAGCCTAGAGGATCAGCATTTCTAGTTCTCTTGTGAGGATGAGCCTCGTTATGATTTTTCAATCTCTGGCCCGTAAAATTGGATGCTGATCCTCAAAGCTTGGGCTCTATACTCCAAGAAACGAGCTCCTCAACTCAAAAGACCTCGAACTTTGCAAGTCCAACATCAACAACAAAACAAACGCAGCAACAACAACAGCAGAACGGGTTTCCGTTGATGAAGGCTCCTCGTTATGATTCTTCAACCTCTTGCACGTGAAATTGGACGAGAGATCGAGAATTTCAGTGTGGGCTACTTTGGGCGCTTCCACGCCAAGCACCATTCTCTTCAAAGACTGCTCATTTGTTTAGTTGGTGAGGCTTTTGTGCTCATACAATAGATGATACCATCTTCTTTATCTGTACAGAGAATACCTCGATAATAAACTTAAGTAAAGCTTAACGTCATACCTTACAAGCTGCATCCGGTCAAGCTCTTTCGTCCTCTGGAATTATCCCTCTCGACGAACTCTCTGTTTCATCGTTCATTGCTTCCCACAGGGACAAGTGTGACATTGAATCGCTACTACATCTGTCACAAGTGCAGAAGAAGGTGATGTTTGAGGATTCTGTTTCTGAGTTTGAACTAAGAAAATTTTATCTCTCGGGGAGATTGAAAGATGAGATATGATTATGGACAAGCCTAAGAATGAAAAAGAGGAGGATTGTTACTTCAGTGAGAGCTGTATTTTCTGATAGAATTTGTGTCATGTGGGATTGTTCAAATAGGCCACTTAGGCCTCACCTTTGTGTCAAAACTAGTAGCTAAACTCCGCCTTATCTTCACAAGAAAGGAATAGTTAATGTAAACTCACAAATAAAGCTCAATACATATCTAGTGTTTGATAGTCATATCCACTGTAGAAGTTCTTTTGCTTAACAAATTTTCAAATGACACGTAAAACTACTGAGTAGGAATATAATCATATAGCTCCTAAGTGGAAAATTGGAAGGATTAGGTGAATCTTACTGAGATGGCCATAAAAAGATGGATAGATATGATAACAAATATGATGTGTCTTACCATATAATTTATTTTTCATGGACATCAAATTATTAATTTCCCATATATTTGAGGTGAATCCTAAGAACGAGCAAAGACATGAGAGAGTGAATCTAGCATTTAATTCCTAAAAAGAAAATAGAGTTAATTCATAAAGATGGAGCTTATCAAAGGGCATATTATCCAAATTACATATCTAGGGTTAGGCAAATCGTTACAATTCAAAAATTGGAAGGGTTAGGAAAATTAGAAGTAGGTGTGATATATCTCACCATATGATTTATTTTTTCTTTTTATGAAATCTTGTGGCATAATAGATGACTTTAGAAAAATCTAGAAACATTAATTTATTAAGTACTCATATACTCGAGGTGCAACCTAAGAACAAGCAAAGATATGAAAGGGTGAACTTAACATTGGACTCCAAATATCTATAGGTTGAATATATATTTGGAGTCGAATGCTAAGTTCACCCTTTCATATCTTTGCTTGTTCTTTGGTTGCACATCAAGCATATGAGTGCTTGATAAATTAACGTTTCTAGATTTTTTCTGAAGTCATCTATTATACCATAAGATTTCATAAAAGAAAAAATAAATTATTTGGCAAGATATATCATACCTAACCCTTGCAATTTTCCTAAGTCTTCAATTTTTGAATTGTAATGATTAACCTAATCCTAGAAAAATTGTAATATCTCTAGTTTTACATTTGTTCAAGTTTTGAAACAATATATTAAGCATATAAGTGTAACGGAAACAGGGAAGAGAATAGAAGCATACCACGTTGCTGACGTATCTTAGGAACATTTAGGTTTGTGTGCTTCAAAGTTATGTCTTTTTGGTGGTAATGTTTCCGGTGAACGATAATTTACCCAATAGAGAGAGAGAGTGATTACACTAGTTTTGACAAACTTAAAGAGTCAGCGTTTTGCTATTGTAAAATCATAAATTGTAGTAGGGGAATTAGGATGCCTATATACTATCAAATAGTTTTCCGAAAATAAGTGGAAAACGTTATAGAGAAAGACTGTTCTTGCCAAAATTTGATAGTTCAGGATAACAACATAAAAAGTTTTAAAATTTGCTTATAAAAGTACAATAATAATTTAATTAGTAAATAATTATACCTCATCTGGCATAATTTTCGTACGGTGTTCTTTTGATTTTTGTGATTTTTTCTTTCAATTATTTAAGTGTGATTTTTTCTTTCAATTATTTAAGTGTCAAATCTATTAAAAGTAATTTGTTTTGAGTGCCTCTGACGATATATTCAAGCGATCGTCCTATTTGGCTTTTCAATGATATTTTGAATCCAACATGAGTAAAGAATTTCAAGTCTAAAATGGAAAATGCAAGAGATGACGTGGCAAATGGAACTAAAAACGATGACACCTGTCTCTCTCTGACACAGGCTTATGCAGCCCCCCATGCACATACCAACCCACTCACATGGTCTAATCAACTACTGTCACGCCTTGATTCTCGAGCGCGTGCCCATCTCTCGGTGGTTGATAAATTTGCGATGTCCCAAGACGCATCATCGACCCATTCATTTTAATGCGCATGTGGAAGTGTATAAATAAATCTCCAGACAACACAAAGATATGATAGAAAAGCAGGATCACAAATGCACAACCAAACCACACACCTTTATACATAGTTGACTAGTTTATTTACAAGACTAGTCTATAGAATGAGGTTTACAAAAGCATAAAGGTTTACAAGTTTAGGTGTTCGAATCCCCAACTAAAAACTCTGAGGTCTCTTGGGGGCTCGGGTCCACCACTGCACCACTAGGAGGGTCAGCTGTACCCTCGTCAAAAGTGATCTCTAACACCAACATAGGGACCTCAGACTCTTGTAGGGGATCTTCCTTGGGTCCATTTCGCCCTTGACGATACCACGCTTTGAATTGATGGGGCACCTTCCGAGGAGACCCGCATCAACCTAGACAATGGTTTTCACGAGTTCATAGACCCAGGCTCCTTGGCCCCCAAGAAGAGGAATCTGAGTGACCTGTTCGGTGACCCTCTTGGGTTGGCTAAAATGCCATGGAGGAGCCGCCATTTAAGGACCTAAAAAGGTTGAGCCCATGACGAGGTGAGACAATATCTTAGAAAGTTCATTCCCTAAACTTTGACTAGAAAGGAAATACGCCAAAAAGCAGTTTATGCATACACAAGACATAGGATTTACCTTGCTTCAATTTCTTCATACAAGTCAGTACGATTCATATACTCAACCGATCACTTCAATTCAAAACATCAATTCATATGTCTAATCAATCAATTGACTCAATACGATTATTATTATTATTATTATTATTATTATTATTATTATTATTATTATTATTATTATTATTATTATTTTTGGTAAGTAACTCAATACGATTATTACTGCTCACCAAAGCTGAGATTGATTATTATTGCTCACCAAAGCTGATATATGTATATTATAGCTCATCAAAGCTAATTAATGCTCACCAAAGCTGATTAATGACCGTGTTGAAAATACCCGATAAAAATAATTGTGTGTAGGTACACGGCCGGTCTGAGCAAAAAATACAATATCTTTCTTTTAAAAAATCTCACTATTTAAATATAGTCTATAAAGACATTTTTGGCGTTGTAAACCTACACCTGATATTTTCTAATTAAAATACCGAAATTATACAATTTCGGGATAAATACCCAAAATTACAATTACCATTCAATTGCACAAAATAGCATTCGATTAAATAAACCAAGTATACCATTGCACTCAGCACGAAATTCCGATTACCGGCTATCCCCGTATAATTTTTGAAAAATAATAAATAATTAAATAAATACCAAAATTAATTAAATAAATACAATTAAATGCCAAAAATAGAAAATTAGGCCAGAAATGCCTAATTAAATACCGAAACAGGCCCAAAAAATTTCCGAACTAATCTAGATAAATAGTATGGTCTATCTAGTCTCTAATTAAGCCGTTCTAAGCACCTAACATGCATAAACGAATATTTAAATTGTTAATCCATTCCAACTAACAACCTAAACCATACTTAGCCTAAACTAATCAACCCTTAAGCATCATTAAATCTCTAAGCATAGTTTAGTGAGTAAACTCACCGGTTTAGTGATTTGGTGAGTCCATGGCGACGGCAATGCGGAGATGGGTGACAAACTTCCTGGCGGCGAAGCCAAGCGGGGCTTGGAAGAGTCCTAAAATGGGCCTAATAGTCACGGCTGGGCTGAGGGCTTCTTGGTTCTATTCTTGGGCCGAGAGAGCTAGAACGGAGGCCGATTGGCACGGGAACGATGAGAGACGGGCGGACGAGCTACGACGGTGAATGGCGGGTGACAGCGGCTACTTCGGCGACCTAGATGATGGTCTAGGGAGCTTGACGTGGCCTAAGGAGGCTTAGGAGGAGTAGCATGGTGATGGAATAGGCAGGACGAGTGGCGGATTGGCGCGGGGCTCGCGAGCGGCACATTGAGGCGCAACGGCGGCAGGTGGGAGTGTGACGGGCAGGGGTGGTGGTTGGCTCGATTTTTTGGTTCTTTGGAAGTCCAAACACACTAAAAATGGGGAAAGCAAGCTCTGAAAAAGAAGATGAAGCTAGTTGCCCAAATGGAGGGTCCCAAGGAGAAAATATCCTCTAGTTTGATCATTAGATGGCCCCCCCACCATGTCTGCCCTATCCTCAATCAAAATGCAGCCCACAATCTTCCCAAGAAAGCTAATGAAATGGTCCAAAAGTGATGGAGACCACGGCCTACGAATTTACACATAATTTCCCCCAAATTGAATTCAATTTCCCTCAAATTGAGTCTAATTCGGTCCCCATAAATTTCACCAAGGTGTCCTCGACCAAATTAACATTTTTCCTCGCCAATAAAACCAACTTGCATCCCAAAAACGCGATAAAGAACGGCTCTATTTTGAATTTTCGCCAAAAATCTTGGTTTGCAGAAAAAATATTCGGAGGATGAGTTGACGATCCTAAAATAAATCGTGACATGACAAAACTTTCAATTTCTGAAATCGGATTCAAATTCGCGATTAATTTCAATTTGGCGCAATTTTAGTGTGACTTAGCATACTAGGTAGCTTTCAGAAAATTTTTAGTGCAATTGACCCGCGGTCGATTATTTTCGAGCCATAATGTACATCTTCAACACTTTGGCGACTCTCGGTTATCGTGAAAATCTCAAGGTTTCAAATGCGGACAAAAGGTACCAAAATGACAGAAAAATCAATCTAGTGTAGATCGACGATAACTTTGCAATTAAGTGGAATCACCCACGCTTAATCACATGGCTCAGTCGAGTCGACCTATCTTTGGTCTCTAATTGATTTTTAATTGTACCGTAATGACCTTTGTAGATTAGCACGGTTGAGCAGTCGATTCCTAGTCGAATTCTCGAATCTATTGCGTTATAATCCATTAACGGCTTCACCAGATAGACTAGTTATCTCGTGAGTGATTAGTTCAGAGAACAAAACTATAGACGCGTCGATGAAAAACTCGATTCATTCAATTGAAAACAGGTTTGGAAATTCAGGATGTCACAACTACAACATGGAAATGAAAATTGGAGAAAATATTGAATGGTCCTGGACCTCCAAGTCAGCATGGTCTCTGACCACTCACGAAGCGCCATGTGGAGAGGTGTGCCCTAGCTTGAGCTCCTGCACAAAAGTAGGCTTTTTCTCCCTCTCTCTCCTCTCCCTAACCATCTCACTCTCACTTAGCCTACACCGTAGCCTTCTTCCCACTCTCTCTCTCCTCTGCAATGTATTTACTACGGCATGGCACGTTTCTCTTTCCTTTCTCTTTTCTTCTGCACAAAATTTGGCAACTTTTCTCTTTCCCTCTCCTAGCCTGCACGGAACTCTTCCCCTTTCCTCTCAGAGAATACGAACCATTTTGAATCTCAGATGGCTTATTGCAATTGCCGCATCTTCTAAACTCTCTCTGTCCCCTGCTGTTGACTTTTACTTTTTCCTTCTTTACATTTCTTGTTTTCTTTGCGATCGTAACCTTGATCCATTTTAAACCAGAAACGCCACCCGATCTTCGGAGGCGTCCAGAGTGTTCTTCAGTCAATTCGATACTACGTCCGCACTCGTCGATTTATAGTGCTGCAGCAGCAAATCACTAGTAGTGTCGTGCTCAGTCGATGACACCTCCTGCCACTTCTGCCGGTCGTATCCTTCGTTTCGGATTCATCCCGTGTTTTGGTTTTGTGGGTCGATGCTAGTTTGGAGCATTTCCCTTCAAGCAGACGTCCTAAGATCCAAGAGAGAGAAGGAAAGATCGTTTGTTCATGCTTTCCTGGTTTCATTAGAGGAAAAGAGGGGAGGAGTGGCGCCATGCAGGATTGATTCTTGAAGACAGAAAATGGATTTCGCGTGAATCCAAGTGAAACATCATTCTGTTTAAAATACGGAGTTCTAGATCCGCGAACATCCTTTTCCGTGTTAGTTAAAATTTCGATGTATATACATATATCTAAGCAGCATATAATTGAAAGATATAAACTTGGAGCCTGCTCGTACATTCCAGCATGACCAACAAGGAGTCGGTGAAGCTGGACGACGAGCAGATCGCCGAGCTGCACGAGATCTTCCACTCCTCCGCTCACTCGGCGTGAAATCAAGCTCGAGTAGCTCGAGGTGCTCATCTGGAAGGCCGACACCAACAGCAACGGCCTGGGTGGAGTTCTCCGAGTTAGTGGCCATCGTGCCGCCGGAGCTCCTGCCGGCCAAGTCGCCGTACACGGAGGAGCAACTGAAACAACTCTTCCGGATGTTCGACAGGGACAGGAACGGGTTCATCATGGCGGCCGAATTGGCTCACTTGATGGTGAGGCTCGGCCACGCACTCACCCGGAGGAGCTGAGGGGAATGATCAAGGAGGCTGGCACGGACGGCGATGGCAGGATTAGTTTCTGGGAGTTCTCACAAGCAATCACATCGGCCGCCTTTGATAATTCCTGGGCATAATTAGGAACTGGGGTGCTTTTGCCTCCACGTTCAATGGGATTGTCTGTTAGTTTCTCTTCTATTCTAGTTATGCTGTATCTATTGCTTTTCTTGAGATCATACACATGATACTATTTCTGAGGCAGGGGAGTTTAGAATGTAGGATGGAGGACGATTTGGGTCTCCTTGAAATCAAATCCGTAAGCGCTGCGGTTACGATGCTTGCCGTGATTTTATATTTTTAAAGTTGTAAGACTTAATTTCACTGTGTTGGAAATCATTTTAACAAGGTTCCCATGTTCAAGAACAAGATATTGTCTGGAGTTATACTAGGCTTTTCCATATCTGTTGCCCTGGCTCTTGTGACGTTCGCTAGCTATTGCAGTCACTTCCTTTCCTGCTAGCTAATAATATGAGTATGCAGCAAATGAGGCATCATTTTGATCTCTGGTACCCACTTCCTGCATGAGGATGAATCCGCATTTCAATATGGCGATTCGAGAATCTTAAGTGGTGAGCTTTTCACTTGGAATTAACATTCAAAAATAGCAAAAGCAGATCAATTCACATAAAAATTTGATTAATAACAGAATACAGACTTTGAAGGAAAAGCGATGTTGTGTGTAGTGCATGCGCTCACTTCCTTTAAGAGGAAAATATGCACAGAAGAGAGCTGGACCAATTCATTGTGGAAACAGGACATCATGGTTTCAAGTAATGCAGCCTTGCACGGCTCATAGACGAGCTGTACTTGTTTCACTTTAAGTTACAAGTAGTTGTGCCTTGTCCTGTAGTGACTACCAATAATCATCACGCCTTCCATTTTCCTCTGAACAATGAATAATAGAACGTCTCTTCACATGAAAATAACTTGACAAAAATATATTTGATCAGCGATAGCTCCGTTGATGCTAATGGAGAAAATATAGATCAATAAACAAGTCTTTGAAAATATAGGAATCCAATTAGCAATTACTCGGCAAACGATCCTCTTCTAGTTAAAGATCCATTACGAGAAGTATCAGCCCACATGTTCTCTATCACATCCAATCTGACAAAAAGATAACCAATTACAGTATCAGAATGTGGTAGTGTTAGGCCAAACAGAAAGGGAACTACAAATGCTGGCCACTATGCGTTCTTCTTTTTTGATTTGAGCATCGCAAACCCAATGAACATACATAAGAAGCATAAGAGCATCACAAACCCAATCTACAAAGTTGGATGATGCATTTGAATTCTTGAACTCACATAAGAAAATTTTTTGCAAGAGCAGGAAACCGATTGAGGATGTACTCCGATGAGATCAACTTTGTCAGCTTTTGATTGATGGAATGGGTTTTTAACCGCATATATTGCACAAGGCCTATTGTTGCAATACTTGATGCCAAACTTCCTTAGATTTGATGTCCACCCAACAAATACAATATATTCATTCGTGTTTCCAACTGATGGTGCCCATATGACCTGGCCGGCACTTAGAGAGCTCGTGATTCCTCGAATAGCTTGCACCACCTCGTCCCCACTGCACACAACCGGCGAATTCATATCTTAAAGTTGCAATTTCAAACTTCTGCTAGTGAGCAGAGTATTCTAAAACCGCGTAGTGGGACCTCTTAGTATTGACAATAGAAAGAGTTGGCTTCCTTTTTCCTGCGTATGTTTCCCCCCACTCCTCTTCAAAGTCACCTTAACCTTTCCGGCTGCAAAAATCTTTTTCATTTATCCTTCGTATAGCCATAACTGTTGAAGTTGGGCTTGGAAGCCGCCGGCTCTTCGGCAACATAAGTAAGGAGAGATTCATCGTGGCTCCAAGATGTCCCCTCCAACCTATCCATTCTGAGATCATTTCAATTTACTACTCTATCTGTTGGAAGATATGTAGAAGATCCTGGAAATATACCGGGAAATTGATTGATATATTTTTGATTATAGAGAATCAATCTAAATATTAGATTGATTTGTAAAATATTACATTGCCTTTTCTATGTATACACTTTGTAATATAACTACTGAAGTCTTGTACATTGATTACATGAGAAAGAAATACACAAAAAACTTCTCCCCAAAATTCATCTTCTTCCTTGTCTGTTCCTTGCTTCGGTTTCTGACATGGTATTAGAGCCTTGTCTCTAAGCTCCAACTTCCACACTTGATTGCTTTCGTATGTTATTGAAGCTGCAAGACAGATCAACGTCTTGTTACGAAAGAATCAAATTTTGAAAGAAGGAAGAAGAAATGGAAATGATTTTTTACCATGAATCCAGAGGATCCGCTCCCTGCCACTGCTGGCATTCCTTCCACAGGCGACGTCACACCAACGGGAGAGACACAAGGCCACAGCACCGGCACGATACCTACAATTTCCACAACCCAGCAACAAATCCAGGCTCAATGGCAATTATTCCCGGCTCAGGCGAATATGGGGCAGCCCATCCTTACCAATGGGTACCCTATCCATGGTACGTTGGGCAAGACCTGAATCCATCATTGCCGAGGGTAATGAGTTACCAGAGTAATGTTCAGCCCGACGGGAGCCTACCAGCTGCAAGCGGGGAAAACTTAGCCGTCGAGACAGAACGAATAAGCGGGTCTAGAGAAGCGGGTTGGAAACAAACCCTCACCCGAGACTCTTCAATGCGGGTCATGGAATCGGGTTTAATGGATCGGGTATAGGGATGAATCCCTACTCGAACCTTTCACCCGGATTTTTACCGTTTTCGATTGCAGCCATCACCGGCCGACCAGAGCCAAGTGACCCCTTGCATGTGTCAACCGCTGACAGTCTAGAGTTGCGACTGATTAGTTTGCAATTGACCGGGCCGGAAAACTACAACAAATGGTCACAAGACTTTCGGCGGGCTCTCGTGATGAAGGATAAAGACAGTTTCCTTGACGGAACCGTACCGATCTTGACGGACGAAAGGCTGGCAAGACACTGGAGAAAGTGCAATCACCTGATCCGCACCCGGATCGGCAATTGCGTCTCTCCAGACGTCACATTAGGCCTCCCACCGATGGAAGATTCGAAAATCATGTGGGACAACATCAAAGAAATGTACGGGAAATTAGATCGAGCAAAAATCTTTTGTCTCATGCAGGAACTCACAGATCTCAAGTAGGGGAATATGTTCATCACAGCAGTTTACAATAAACTCTCATTGCTCTGGAATGAGTTCGAGGCTATGGAAGAAAAACTCGAGGGACCTCCAGAAACTCTTAGATAGTACAGATCCATCAAGGAGAGGGAGAAATCCACTCGATTTCTTTTAATTTTGAACGAAACATACCTAACATTTCGTTCGCAGATCCTAGCGATGGATCTCGTTCTGCCCCTCGGTCGGATTTTCCAGCTGGCCGTCAAAAAAGAGAGCCAGCGGCTCATAACTCCGGAGCAGACACGTGGAGGTGACGCTGTTGCTCTTGCTCTTCGCGGAGAACGCCGCGGGAGAGAATCGGGGGTGAAAACCCTAGTTCGAGAGAGAGAAAATCACGAGGGGCTAGGGTTCGGAATTGGTGATAGAACCCTTAAAAGGGAAGGAGTCTACGGCCTAGATTTAATCTGGCGATCTGATGGCTCGGATTTCTTGCGGAGATCTGACGACCATGATTTCCTGATGATCTGACGGTCCATAAGGAGTCGATCTGTCCGTTGCATCGGATGGTGGAGATAATTCCACAATTAAAGCATCCGATGGCTAGATTTTTTCCACATCAATAAGGAATTTCGGCCAAAATTCAAGGGGAAGAGGTAAATTATACTGTGAACATTGCAAACATCCACATCATACCATAGATAATTGCTGGAAATTACATGGAAAGTCAGGAGAAAAAGGAAAAAAAGGAAAGAGTATTCTGCAGCTTACTAGGTGACTGGACCTACTGGACCAAGTAGTGACCGTCCAATTACTTATGGGTAATATCAGCAATTGATGCAGGCACTGCAGAAAGCAAACATTGGAAATAAAAGAGAAAGTTTTTTAGGTATATCCCATTGCTTGATCAATTCTATTTCTAAAAGGGCATGAATAGTCGACTCAGGAGCAAGTGATCATATCATGTGTGATATAAGTTTTTTTTTTTTTTTCAAAAATGCATAGGAAATTGGAAAGACCCATTTCTATGCAACTTCCAAATAGAAACATTACTCATGTCACATTGACAGGGACTGTTCAACTAAGCCATCAAATTTTCCTACAAAATGTCCTTTATGTCCCACAATTTTAGTTCAATCTCATTTTCGCGTCCAAAGTCTGCAAGGAAAATTCCTGTCAAATACTCTTCGATGCTAACACATGTTTTTTTCAGGCCCTTTCGACTGGGAAACTGATGGGCTTGGGTAGACTTTCTGAAGGTTTATATTTCTGGACCAATATTCCAAGTCATTTTGATTTGAATTCCATTCCTTTCAATAAGTTGTCATTGTGTAATACCATTGCCAATGATAAAGATTTTCTTTTACATTCAAGAATGGGACATAGTGCCTTCTTTCCATACTCTAAATGTCATATTTGTCCTCTCGCAAAACAGTCTCGCACACCTTTCCCTTCGAATGCAAAACGTTCCACTACTATCATTTCTTTAATTCATGTGGATGTCTGGGGACCGTATCACATAGCACATTGTGATGGTTCACGATATTTTCTCACAATTGTGGATGATCATTCTCGAGCCACATGGGTATTCCTGATGCAGCCAAAAGCTCAAGTTCCATCTCATTTGAAAACATTTATCACCCTAACTAAAAATCAGTTTGGGAAGTCAATCCATCGAATATAGACTGACAATGGGAAGGAAGTTTTTAGTGATGATTGCAGATCATTTTTCTTGTCTCATGGCATTCTACATGAAAGCTCCTGTATTTATACTCCACAACAAAATGAAGTAGTGGAACGTAAACATCGTCACTTGCTGGAAGTCGCACGAGCTTTGAAGTTTCAGGGATCTGTTCCAACAATATATTGGGGAGATTGTGTCCTTACTGCAGCTTATCTAATCAACCGTATGCCTACTCGGATACTAGCTGGTAAATCACCATTTGAATTACTTTATGGAAAAAAACCAGCAGTAGATCATCTACGAGTTTTCGGTTGTCTATGTTATACTGCAACTATGGGACCTCGAGACAAAATGAGTCCATGTGCCAGGAGGTGCATTTTCATGGGTTATCCTAACCTAAAGAAGGGATATTATGTTCTCGATCCATCAACAGGAGAATTTTTCGTGAGCAGGGATGTCATTTTTCACGAAACTCTCTTTCCCTTTCGTGAATCTACAAAAGATTTGGATATCTCAACTCATTCTCATCGTTCCTAAGTTGAGGACAATATATCTCCTGAATATTTTCTCATAGCATCACCAGGACAGGTCATTCCATCCTCCTCATTTCATCGGCCACCTTATATGGCAACATTGGAAAGTGTACTGCTGTTCCATTAAATATTGAGAATGATTCTAGTGAACCAACAGACGACAATGCTGTGGAGACATATCCTCCTCCACCGCCAATGGATCATCCACGACGTTTGGGGCGAACTACGAGACCACCAACATGGACCAAAGACTATGTCTGTGCCTCACTTAACGGACCAGGTATACACTATCCAATATCTTCTTATGCCTCATTTGAAAAACTTTCGTCGGAGCATAGATGTTTTATTAGTCATATATCGGATGAGAAAGAATTGTCTAGTTATAATGAGGCATCCAAAGACCCATAGTGGCAAAAGGCCATGGAAGCAGAATTGCAGGCATTGGCTGATAATCACACATGGGAGATAGTTTATCTGCCCCCTAATGGGAAATCCATAGAATGCAAATGGGTCTATAAAGTAAAGTATAGAGCTGATGGATCCATTGAGCTATACAAAGCTTGATTGGTGGCGAAGGGATATACACAATGAGAAGGTTTCGACTATCACGAAACCTTTTCTCCAGTTGTTAAAGATGTCACTGTCCGCTCATTCTTATCAGTTGTAGCAATCCATGATTGGGGGTTACACCAAATGGACGTCCATAACGCTTTTCTTCATGGTGATCTGGATAAAGAAATTTACATGGATATTCCTCAAGGTTTACGGAGACAGGGGGAGAATAAAGTATGTTTTCTCCGCAAATCCCTTTATGGGCTGAAACAAGCTTCCAGACAATGGTATGCTAAATTTGCTAACGCTCTCACCAGTGAAAACTTCAAACAATCCAAGTATGATTATGCCTTGTTTACATGGACCAAAGGTACGTCATCTATTTACTTGATGATTTATGTAGATGACATTCTTATCATGGGAAATGATGAAGCTGCAATAGAGAGCCTTAAAAAATATTTGCATACCACTTTTCATATAAAAGATCTGGGAGCACCCAAATATTTTCTTGGGATTGAGATTGCTCGATCTTACTAAGGGATTTCTCTCAGTTAGAGGAAATTTGTATTGGAGATTATATCAGAAGTCGGTTTATCAGCATGCAAGCCAGGGGTTATTCCAATCGAGCAGAATACCAGATTGACTATAGCAGACCATATAGGAGGAACTTCTTAGGATGATCCTATATTACAGGATTCGATGAGTTATTAAAAGCTCATTGGAAAACTTATATATCTCACTATGACCAGACCTGATATATCATATGTAGTGCAAAACCTCAGTCAGTTTATGCACAAACCAAATGAATCCCACATGAATGCCGCTCTAAAGGTCGTGAAGTATTTGAAGGGATGTCTAGGACTCGGGATACTTCTATCTAGAAGATGCAACATGGAAATGACAACATACTGCGATGCAGATTATGCAACGTGCCCTATGAGTCGAAGATCCATAACTGGTTTTTGCGTTAAGCTGGGATATTCTCTTCTTTCATGGAAAACCAAGAAGCAAGCAATAGTTTCTTTATCCTCAGCTGAAGTGAAATATCGGGCCATGGAAAAAACCACATGTGAAATTGTGTGGATACGAGGATTACTTGGTGACCTCAGAATACAGCTGAAAGGTCTGACGAAGTTATTCTGTGACAATGAATCGGCTCTGAAGCTTGCGGCGAATCTTGTAATGCACGAAAAGACTAAGCACATAGAAGTGGATTGTCATTTCACTCGAGAGAAGATTCAAGAAGGGACAATTGAGACAAGAGGGATTGGAACTGCTGAACAACCTGCAGATGTGTTCACCAAAGCCCTATGTCAAAAACAACATGCATATCTACTGAGCAAGCTAGGTGTCTTGGACATCTACAAGCCACTAGCTTGAGGAGGAGTGTTGGAAGATATGCAGAAGATCCTGGAAATATACCGGGAAATTGATTGATATATTTTTGATTATAGAGAATCAATCTAAATATTAGATTGATTTGTAAAATATTACGTTGCCTTTTCTATGTGTACACTTTGAGTGAGCACCAGAGTAGAGATGGAGTGAGCACCGGAGTAGGGGCGGCCTTAATGTGCTTTTTCGGTGACGGTGGTGGAACATCCGCTTGATGAACGACAGAGTAGTGATGGGCATGGAGATAGAATTTGGGATTCAAAATTTCAACTGTGCAAGCTAGGAGAAGGAAAGAGAGAAGTTCCAAATTTTGTGCATAAAAGTTCCTTCTGAGAAGAAAAGAGAAAGGTGCCATGCCGTAATAAATGCATTGCAGAGGAGAGAGAGTGGGAAGAAGAGTCTACCGTGCAGGCCAAGAGAGAGTAGGAAGACTAGGGAGAGGGGAGAGAGGGAGTTTTCTACTTTTGTGCAGAAGATCCAGCGGGGCCACGTCTCTCCACGTGGCGCTTCGTGAGTGGTTGGAGACCATGCTGACTTGGCCCAGGACCATCCAATATTTTCTCTGAAGGATGAGGAAACTCTAGATGAGGAAGCTCTCGATGGACTTTAGCAATCGGTGATGAAATCGACCCGTCTGATTCGCATTGTCTCTTAGTGTTCCACATCCATTCGCTTCAACCCTTCCTTCCTGTATTTAGCAACAACCTAAGCAAAGAGACGATGAATTGGATTAGCATAACTGAAACTTGCGCGTGCACATTCTTCATCACATTAATGAACTCGAAATGTGCAAACTCCCGGATATGTACTAAGCATTGAGATCACACAAATGTGATCCACTTCCCCTGCTCCCGTGTTTAAGGTTGCACCTAGATCTGTGGGTGCACGTGCGACCTCAAATTTGAGGCCACCGCAACCACTAATCTGAGGTTGAATGGCATTAGACAACGCACATCATACCTTTATATGTATAGAGAGAGAGAGAGAGAGAGAGAGAGAGAGAGGGGGGGGGGGGAGGGAGGGAGGGAGGGAGAGAGATGCGGATGGTAGAAAAGTCAATTACTGTTGGCGGAAGAGTTTGGTGGTGGTGATCGTGGTGGTGAAGCAGCGAGAACGGCTAGCTGCAAGAATAGGTAATGGCGTTGTTCTAGGTTGAGTGATGTGCGTTCAAGAGCGTTTTTGAGAGAGAGAGAGAGAGAGAGAGAGAGAGGGATATGATATTGGAGCCACATGGATGTGACCAATCTAAAGGCAAGTTAACGAAAATTGTGTCCACGTTAGGTCACGGCGTTAGATTTTTCTACGGAAGGACATTGGGCGGATTTTTGAATATTCATGGAACGGGTTGATAAAAAAAAAAAAAAACTCATAGGCTACATTTAATATCTAAGGCAGTGTCAATACAATTTTATCCTTCGTTAGTTCTCATGACTTTATTTGGGTGTAATTGAGGAAACATTTGAGAGTTCTGTGATTCGAATCATTGTAACCTCTATAGTTTTATTTGCAATGGACAACTTGTCGATCTTTCCTAATGGATTAGGCATACTGTTAAATCACGCAGATCTTGTGTTGGTTTGTTTTTCTTCTCTTAATTTCTTAATGCTATTGTTTGAATTTGTCCAAGCTTCCCTGATTTACGTGACTATAATGAAGTGATGTATGAGGATCTGTTATACAATATCCAATAAACGATGTATCTCATACAAATATGTAACTAGGCACTGGAAAGATATGTTCTTTTAAGTTTTTTTTATCATATATACTTAGTTATTTCTCGACAACACTAAAAACAAGAATATGGATTTCTTTCCTTTTTGTTTCCTATTTATTATCCTATAGAAGCAACATGGGAAGATCTGGAATACATGGGATGTTTGAGGATTCTCTTTCTGAGTTTGAACCAAGAAGATTTTATCTTACGGGGAGATTGAAAGATGAGATATGATTACGGAAAAGCCAAAGAATATAAAAAAAAGGAGGATTGTTACTTCATTGCGAGTTGTATTTTCTGATAGAATTCATGTCATGTGGGATTGTTTAAATAGGCCACTTAGGCCTCACCTTTGTGTCAAAATTGGTAGCCAATCTTCAACTTATTTTCACTAGAAAGGAATAGTTAATGTAAACTCACGAATAAAGCTCAATACATATCTAGTGTGTGATAGAGAGTCATATCCACTGTAGAAATTATTTTCTTATCAAATTTTCAAATGACATGTAAATCTACCAAGTAGGAAATGAATCATATAGCTCCTAAGTGGATTATTGGAAGGATTTGGTAAATCTTACTAAGATGGCAATAAAAAGTTGGACAGATACGATAACGGATATGATGTATCTTCCCATATAATTTATTTTTCATAGACATCAAATTATTAATTTCCCATATATTTGAGGTGAAACCTAAGAATGAGCAAAGACATGAGAGAGTGAAATTAGCATTCAATTCCAAAAAAGAAAATACAGTTAATTCATAAAGATAGAGCTTATCAAAGGGCATATTTTCCAAATTTACAATTCAAAAATTGAAAGGGTAAGGAAAGAAGGATTAGGTATGTTATATCTTACCATATAATTTATTTTTTCTTTTTATGAAATCTTGTGGCATAATAGATGACTTCAGAAAAATCTAGAGACATGAATTTATTAAGGACGCATATACTCAAGGTGCAACCTAAGAACAAGCAAAGATATGAAAGGGTGAACTTAACATTGAACTCCAAATATATATAGAGGTTATATATAGACACACGCACACATAGATGGAGTTGATATTGTTTGCTATGAATGTAGAAAACTAGATGATATAAAGTCAGATTGCCCATCTGTCAAGAAAAAGAAGGGAAAGTTCAAGAAAAAGAAACAAGCACTTAAAGCTAAATCATGGTGAATTCTATAAGCAAAGAGGAAAATGGGGTAAATGCTTCTGAATTATCTTATGAAGAAATGCAGGAATTTTTGAAAGAAATATTTGAAGAGGACAAAAAGGCTTCAAATTTTTTTTTTGATTTGAAGAAAGAAGTTCCAAAATTTTTTATTGAAAATTTTTCTCAAAGGGTTGCTCTTAAAAACTTGAAAGAGGAAATGATAACCCTTATAAAGAAATAACGACTCTCTCAAGATGAAGATAGCTCTTTTGATGAAGAAATTTTAAAAAATCAGCACCAAGTTTTCTCTTGATTTGAAAACTTTGCGGCATATTCTCTCTGTTGAAGAAATCTTCGTGAAGTGTTTCGAAGCGGACAAAACGTTTCTATCAGTCTAGTATGAAGATTTGCAGACTCTACTATTTAAAGTCTGAAGACCTCCGGACAGCCAGACTCAAGACCCAAAGTCTATTCTCATTGACAGTTTCTAATTCGTTGAAGAAAGGCTATCCAGAACTGGATGTTTCATTAAGGATGTAACCTTATCGACTGGAGAAGATCTCTTGGCTGGATATGACATAACAAAATCCTTTATTTGATCATGATTGATTCGGAGATTAATGAACCGATGATTGGCAAAATATTCTTGGAAGGTTCTACTTATGGAAACCGAGATCCTGATTGTATAGGCGAACAGGATTGATGGGCTATCGACATGTTCCTTTAATAGCTCGAATGATCTTCCTAATTAATTCCGTCCAACGGGTAGATTGGAGGAATTCCTTTGGTAAGTGCCAACGGGTATAATGTCATAAAGGAGTATATAAGGAAGTCGTTTCAGTTGTTCGAGAAAGTGCATGATAGAAGAATTCCAAAGTCTGAAGCTCCTTGTTCTTAGTCAATTCATTTTGAGCGAAATCTTGTACACAAAAGAGAGTCTATATTCGTGAGAAACCTTGAGGAAGTGTGGTAGAATATCTACACTATGGAATCAAGGGAGAACTTTGCTCTAACATCTCTTTTGTTCATAGTGAAATCCAGCCGGTGGGCTGTCAGTGCGGAAGAGTGGACGTAGGCTTGGAATAAGCCGAACCACTATAAACCTTGTGTTCAATTTTCTCTTCCCTACTCTTTGCTTTACTTTGATCGTAATTCATTGTGTTGATCAAAAGATAACTTCCTTTCTATTGTCAGATTAATACTGCTTGCATATCATGAAAAATTATTATACACCTATTCACCCCCTCTAGGTGCTTATACTAGCTATCTCAATTGGTATCAGAGCTTGTGTACTCACTTTATTCGAAGTGTTTTACTTTAGAGTTAAAGATCCATGGTTAGTATGTTGGCTCCAGGCCTGGTAGAAGGGCAAAGCAATACCAGACCACCTTACTTTGATGGAAATGATTACAACATATGGAAAAACAAGATGAGGCGTTTCTAAGATCAAATGATTCTCTGGAATGGGACGTTGTAGAAAAAGGAATCATTCCTAAAGCTGCACCTGTCTTCGAGAGAGGAAAATATACTGTTGAGTCTAGTGAAATGACTCAAGAAGAGATAATTAAGAGACAACCTCTTGATGCAAAATCAATTTATTCTTTATATTGTGCTTTATCACCTACTGAATATAACATAATATCTTCTTGTGTTACAGCGAAAGAAGTTTGGGATAGATTACATATTACCTATGAAGGAACCGATCGAGTGAAAGAAACCAGAATCAACATTCTCCTCGGTCAATACGAAGCCTTCAAAATGAAATCAGGAGAATCTATAATTGACATGTTTAGTCGTTTTACAGAAATCGTGAATGGTCTTGAAAATCAAGGTCAACCAATTTCTGATCCCATGAAGGTAAACAAGCTATTGCGTGGACTCTCCAAGGATTGGAATCACATAAAGACCTCAATCAAAGAGACCCAAAGAATCATGCCACTATCTGTTGATGAGTTGGTTGGGATTCTTTAGTCTTATGAAGTGGAACGAATCAATGAAAACGAAGACCCTAAAGGTAAGAAATCCATTGCATTAAAATCCAATGATGATTATGATGTTACAGATTCTGAAGACGATATGGATGATGAGGAGCTTGCTCTCATGATAAGAAGATTCAGAAAGCTGAACAGAAAAGGAAGAAGATTCAATCCAAAGAAACAAAATTTTCAAAAGCAATAGACTAAGTCTGTTGAGGATGATGAATCAAACAAAGATGTAGTCTGCTTTGAATGTAAGAAAAATGGACACATCAGACCCAACTGTCTTCTTCTGAGGAAGAAGAAAGGAAAAGCTGAAAAGTATCGAAAGGCTCTTAAAGCAGAAACCTAGAGTGATACAGAGTGTGAAGAAAGTGATGATGATTATGCCAATATATATCTGATGGCACAATCGGATTCAGATTCAAACTCCGAGACAGACTCAGATTTAGACAGTGAATTTGATGTCAGTAACTTCAAAATCCCTATTAAAGTTTCTAAATACATTGATGAGTTGTGTTTTAGTCTTAAAATTTCTCTTAAAAAGATTTCCGAACTCAAAAGAGAAAATTCTGCTCTAAAACAACAGGAAAATGTTTTGAAAGAAAAAGTGAAATGTTTAGACATGAATGTTTCTTCTCTTAGAGAAAGTGAAGATAATCTTTCGAAAGAAAATGCATTATTAAAAAATGATATCTCAAATATTTCTAAAAGATTTTCTATAGGATATGAGAAACTAGAAAAAATTCTTTCTGTTCAAAGACCTTATCTCAATAAATCTAGTTTGGAAATGACTGCAGAAACAATTCCTTTAATTGATTTTCCAAAAGTGAAAGAAAGAATTAAACAAAGACCCACAAGAGATGCGTACAAAAATCATTTTAAAAGGATCTTTGTAAAACTAGTAGGTCGCAATGCTCTAAGATGTTCAAAGTGTAATAGTGCAGATCATTTTGAAAAAGAATGTCCTATGGTTTAGAAACCTGTTAAGAAAGTATGGGCAAAAACCGCATATCATACTAACACTAATGGACCCAAGAAAATATGGGTATCAAAGAAAGTTTGAGTCTCTTTTTTAAATGCAGGTCACTATCAAGAAAAAGGTAAAATGGTATCTGGATAGTGGATGCTTAAGACATATGACAGGAGATTCAAATTGCTTCATAAAGCTTGTTCGAGTGAATGGTGGAAAAGTTTCATTTGGAGGAAATAACAAAGGTAGAATTGTGGGATTTGGAACTGTAAAGATTGGAAACCTCACAATAAGCAATGTTTCTTTAGTTGAAGGACTCAACTACAATCTGCTCAGGATCGTCAGCTGTGTGATACCGGTTTCAAAATCAACTTTCAAGAGGGAATATGTTCAGGAACTAGTAAAGATTCTACTCAATCATTCATGGGTCGAAGACATGGAAATATCTACCTCTTGGGTGTGAAACCAGATGAATCGCAATGTCTAATCTCAATCCAAGACGAAGCAAACTTATGGCACAGAAAGCTTGGGCACATCAATATGAAGCAGATAGCCAAAATTTCAGCAAAGAAGCTTGTTCGTGGTTTACCTAATCTAATATACCAAAAGCTTGATCTATGTACACCATGCATATTGGGAAAACAAGTAAGAAATTCTTTTAAACCAATAAATCAAGTTTCCACTAGTCGTGTACTGCAGCTTCTACATATGGATCTCTTTGGACCAATCAGAACATAGAGCATTGGAGGTAAGACATATTGCCTAGTAATTGTGGATGACTATTCTCAATTTACTTGGGTGTATTTCCTAGTAAGTAAGTCTGAAACTTTCTCTTACTTTGAAAAATTTGCTAAAAAGGTTCAAAATGAAAAATGATATGTTATTTCAAGTATAAGAACATATCATGGAGGTGAGTTTGAAAATCAAGATTTCACAAAATTTTGTGATGAATCTAGTTTTCAGCATATGTTCTCCTCTCCATATACTGTAGAGCAAAATGGAGTTGTGGAAAGAAAGAATAGATCGCTTCAAGAAATGGCTAGAACTCTTCTAATTGAAAGCAACATCTCTTCACGTTTTTGGGCTGAAGCAGTTTCTATAGCATGTTATATTATTAATAGAGTTTTTCTAAGGCCTATTCTAGAAAAAACCCCCTATGAATTATTCAAAGAAAAAAAGCCTATTGTTTCATATTTTCATGTGTTTGGATGCAAATGCTTTATATTGAAAAATGCAAATGATCGAGTTGGCAAGTTTGAAGAAAAGTCAGATGAAGGCATATTTCTTGGATATTCAACCACAAGCAAAGCGTACAGAGTCTACAACAAGAAGACTCAATCTGTGGAGGAATCAATGAATGTCAAACTCCAAGATTCTATGCAAAATGAATCTACTCAGACTCATATTGAAGAGCCTGAACCTACTCCAGACTTTACCAAGTCTAAATCGCAAGAAGCAGCTCAAACTTTGAAGTACTAGCAACAAATGACTGTTGAAGATTCCAGTGAAGGAAGTGATCATCAACCTGACAAATTAATCAGCAACTGGAAGTATAAGTCTAGTCATCCCAAAGATCTTATTATTGGCGACATTAATGAAGGAATTCGCACAAGATCGAAAAGGCGCGAAGAGTCTAGTGCTATGGCTCTTATTTTTGAAATAGAACCCAAAAGCATATAAGAAGCTTTGTCTGATGAAAGCTGGATTGAAGCTATGCAAGAAGAACTAAGGCAATTCAACATTAATGATGTTTGGGAGTTAACTCCTAAACCAAAAGGTAAATCTATTATTGGTTCTAAATGGGTTTTCAGGAATAAGATGGATGAGAAAGGAAAGGTCATAAGAAACAAAGCAAGACTCGTGGCCAAGGGATATACGCAAGAAGAAGGGATAGATTATGACGAGACTTACGCACCAGTAGCAAGGTTAGAAGCAATTCGTTTATTACTTGCTTTTGCTTGTTATAAGAATTTCAGGTTATTCCAAATGGACGTCAAAAGTGCTTTCCTAAATGGATTTATCCATGAGGAAGTCTATGTGGAACAACCACCTGGGTTTGAAGACCCAAGGAAACAAGACTCAGTATTCAGACTCAAAAAGGCTTTATATGGTCTAAAGCAAGCACCTCGAGCTTGGTACAACAGACTGAGTAAGTTCTTGATTCAAAACGGCTTTGTAAAAGGTAAAGTAGACACTACTCTGTTTATCAAAAGAGAAAGCAAAAGTTTTGTGCTAGTTCAAATATATGTCGATGATATTATTTTTGGATCCCCTAATGAAAATCTGTGTAAGAAATTCTCTAAGACTATGCATGACGAATTTGAAATGAATATGATAGGTGAGTTAACTTTCTTTCTCGGGCTTCAAGTGAAACAACTAAAGAAAGGAACTTTTATTCATCAAGAAAAATATGTTAATGATATTGTTAAAAAGTTTGGATTGGACAATTGCAAAAAGGCTGATATACCAATGTCAAGTTCCTTGAAGATAGACAAAGATGAAGGACGAAAGAAAGTCAACTAGAAGCTATACAGGAGTATTATTGGCTCACTTCTTTATCTTACTGCTTCTAGACTTGACATTTTCTTTAGTGTTTGCATTTGTGCCAGATTTCAAGCAGACCCTAAAGAATCTCATTTAAGCGCTGCAAAGCGTATTATCAAATACATTGCCTCAACTTCAAGTCTTAGTCTTTGGTATCCTAAAAGGGGAGACTTTACTCTTCTTGGATATTCAGACACAGATCTAGCCGGATGCAGAGTTGATAGAAAGAGCACCTCGGGTACCTGTCAACTACTTGGAAATAGGACGGTGTCTTGGTTTTAAGGAAGCAAAGTATAGTAGCTCTCTCTACAGCAGAAGCAGAGTATGTAGCTCTCGGAAGTTGTTGTTCACAAATTCTGTGGTTAAAACAATAGTTAAGAGACTTTGGAATTGAAGATTCATGCACGAAGATTAACTGTGACAACACCAGTGCAGTCAATCTCACCAAAAATTCAATTTTTCACTCAAGAGCAAAGCATATAGAGATTCGACATCACTTCATTAGAGATCATGTTCAAAATGGAGAAATTTCGATTAAGTTTGTTGACTCAAAGAACCAATTGGCGGACATATTCACAAAGCCTTTGGAGAAAAATTAATTTGAAATCATCCGCTCCAGACTCAACATTTTAAGGTTTGAAGAAGTTAAAGTCTAGAGACTCTTAGACTCAGACAAACAAGACTTTGACTGTAAGTTATTCTCTCTTGAATCTCATCTTGAAAAGGTACGATCATCAACCGTGTTTGATTATTGCTATCTTTAATTGACGTGATTATGGCAACGTTTCCTTTTTCGAAAAAAGGAGTTATTTTTGAAATGGCTATTATCTAATTTTTCGAAAAAGGCAGTTATTTTTTTTTGAAAATGTATCTTTTTACTTTCTTTTATGACGTTCCGTATGCCTCTCTTTTTAACTGTTTATGCATTGTTATTTCTTCTTCGCTTTACTCTCCAAAAACCCTAAGAAAGCACCGATCTTCCATCTTTGTTTTCTTCTCTTGTTTAATCTTCGAAAAAGTTATCATCTTTCTTAGGAAAGTCAAGTTTGGAATCTTTCAAAGACTGTGAAAGATGTCGTCTCAAAGGAAGTCTTCGAGAATTACAAGCAGGGGACCGCAAATGCGTGAGGGGTCTACGCACTTCGATCTCATCGAGGAAGAAGAGTCTCCTAGTCAGCAGCAGAGCCCACAACGTTCTCAGCAGCGTCATTCTCCTCCATCTAGTCCACAGGACGATGCTCATCGAGAAAATGAAGAAACCATCGAAGGCGCAGATCCTGTAAGAATTCAAAAGCCCTCTTTTATTTACAAGCTTTATCATGCTTTGAAAAGAGGAGGAATTCCATTGAACTACATCGATGAGTTTCTTAAGGACAAAGGGTATGGAAATGAGTACATCTTTTTACGGAATATTGAGCGTTTGGGAATTGCCCCTGCGGGATTGGCAAAAGAAACCCTTGCTAATATTCCAAGTGATCCACGTGTTGGAGGGATGAATAAGCTAGATGGGAATGATAATGATAAGTTGTACAATCAGTTTCAACCGAGAATGGGTGTTGTGGCAAAAATTTAGGGAAAAAGGACAAATTTGTTTCGATCGGAGGAACAAAAGCGTTTATACTCTAAGTTGTTGAAGCGTGGGGTGATAAACCCTAGAAGTGTAGATTTTGATTTCCTCGATGGTGAATGTTAATTTGAGGGAAAAATTCAATTTTCTTCTCGCTAAAGGACAAAAGATCATGCTTTTGAATTTGTCGGCGGACTTTTCTTTTTCTCCTTCTCCTTTCTTCTTGACTTCTTTCTCCTTCTCTCTAAGTCTTCTTCTCCTACACCTTTTCTTCTTCTCATTTCTCTTTGATTCTACGGAATACTTGGATGGAGAGGCGTTCTTTCTTCTTTTTCCTCAACGCATCTTCATTAACATTTCCAACCCCTACCATCTTATGTTCTGAGAATATTCCAAGTGAATGTGGAGAAAACTTCCCGGATTGATCGCACAACTACATTATTCCGACTCTACGAAGCCTATGCATTTTAGGAATGCACTTTTGGCGTCCATTTGGAATAACCTGAAATTTTGTAACAAGCAAACGCAAGTAATAGTGAATAACCACAACACTCTGCAGGAGCGTAAACTCTTTGCTTATTTCTATTCGCTCTTTAGTATCCGAGATCAGGACTATGTGGTGGATGTAGATATGTTGGCAAAGATTTTCTGATGTCATTGGGGTTGAAAGAGGGAGATATCAACCGATCAATGTCTCAATTGCTCGTGCTACATTGGAACTTGTTAAGGATAGAAGAACAGAGGAAAAGATTTCCTACTTGAGGATAAGTGCGTTTAACATTCTGCTTCACAAGATTGTCATTACTCTCCTCAGACCGAAATCTACTTCAAAGACTGATGTTTCAAGTTTAGAGGCAAAGCTGATGTATGCCATCATCACTGGGAAATTTTTTCTCTTCCTCACACTATTATGTTCCATATGTATAGAGTAGTGGTGAAGAATAGAGGTCAACTTCCTTATCCAGGTCTTGTGACGAAGTTATTCAGACATCTGAATATTCAGCCTCCACAAATTCTCTATACTCGATCTTGTGATCATATGGTGGTAGGACTGAAAATGGTGACTAATATGCGTCTGAAGGAACTAAGCAAGGCAATGGAGAAATTCAAGGAGAAGACTCCTGTCAAAACTCATCAAATCTCTTCTGCAGCAAAAAGAAAAGGGAAGGAGCCCATGGTTGCTCAATCCAATAAAAGAAGAGCTCTCATCGTTGAGGATGAAGATGATGAGGAAGACATCACCATTTCTGCAATGGCATTGAAGAACTTGAGCCGTTCTGTTCCAGAGAAAGACTCAGAACAAAGGACTAGAGAAAGAGAAGAGAAAGAAGCAGAGGAGAAAGAAACAGAGGAGAGAGAAGAAGAAGAAAGAGATGTTGAAAAGGAAAGAGTTGAAAAAGAAGAAGAAGAGAAAAGAGATCAAGCGGAAGGAGAACATGAGGAACACTCTTCTCCACTTGAAGGCATGGAAACAGGGGGAGACCAAGAGAGAAGAGGAATGTCCTCATATCTTGCTACCAGTGAAGGAGTCAGTCGCTCTCCAGCAGATCCAGAGGACATTTATGCCTCTCAATTTCTTGAGGAAGGACATGATGTTTCATCGCCAAATCTACGTGATTATGCTGATCTGCCATCGTCTGCCTTTACTCCATCAGATCGTGCTGAAGCCAGTATGCAGACCGATAATTCAGTAGATTTTCGCAGAATTCTGGATGTTCCCTTGGAAATGCGAGGTTAGATATATGCTTTGGGATGCAAAGTTCAGAATTTGCAGAATGCAGGTCAAGCTTCTTCGGGTCCCTTGAATGATCAGATCTAAGCCATTTCTCTTCAGATTCAGGCTAATGCTAAGGGTGAGGATGTTGCACAACTGAAGGAAGACTTGAAAAGGCTGGAAGGCATCGTTCAGTCAATGAGAGATTTCCAGCTTGTTCGTGTTCCCAAGCATTCTTGACTCTACTCCATTTTCATCTCAACCTTTTTATGCTGACAAAAAGGGGGAGAGATGCGAGATTTGAAAACTTTGAACCTTACACCTTTTGAACTTTTGGATTGTTTTGATGTTTGAAGATTGCTTTGATGTTTGACTTAATTTTTGTGTCTGGATGTGGACTGAATTTGGGATTTGAATTTGACTGCTATTGATATCTTATGGATGGCTTTATCACATACAAGACTAACCTATTTTCTGTGGTTACAGATTCTAGTGTTATCATTTAGCCATTTATCTTTATAAGATATCCATATTTGTTTGAGTAATGTTTTGCAGGTCAAAGTTATCCAAATCTACAGGAAAGTTTTGTCACCATAAAAAGGGGAAGATTGTTGGAGAAATCTTCGTGAAGTGTTTTGAAGCTGACAAAACGTTTCCATCAGTCTAGTATGAAGATTTGCAGACTCTACTATTTAAAGTCTGAATACCTTCGGATAGCCAGATTTAAGACTCAAAGTCTATTATCATTGACAGTTTCTAATCTGTTGAAGAAAGGCTATCCATAACTGGATGTTTCATTAAGGATGTAACCTTATCGACTGGAGAAGATCTCTTGGCTGGATATGACATAACGGAATCCTTTATTTGATCATGATTGATTCGGAGATTAAGGATTCGATGATTGGCGAAATATTCTTGGAATGTTCTACTTATGGAAACCGAGATCTTGATTGTATGGGCGAACATGATTGATGGGCTATCGACATGTTCCTTTAATAGCTCGAATGATCTTTCTAATTGATTCAGTCCAACGGGTAGATTGGAGGAATTCCTTTGGTAAGTGCCAACAGGTATAATGGCATAAATGAGTATATAAAGAAGTCATTTAAGTTATTCGAGAAAGTGCACGATAGAAGAATTTCAAAGTTTGAAGCTCCTTGTTCTTAGTCAATTCATTTTGAGCGAAATCTTGTACGCAAAAGAGAGTCTATATTCGTGAGAAACCTTGAGGAAGTGTGGTAGAATATCTACACTGTGGAATCAAGGGAGAACTTTGTTGTAACATCTCTTTTGTTCATAGTGAAATCCAGCCGGTGGGCTGTCAGTGCGGAAGAGTGGACATAGGCTTGGAATAAGCCGAACCACTATAAACCTTGTGTTCAATTTTCTCTTCCATACTCTTTGCTTTACTTTGATCGTAATTCGTTGTGTTGATCAAAAGAGAACTTCCTTTCTATTGTTAGATTTATACTGCTTGCATATCACGAAAAATTATTATACACCTATTCATCCCCCACTAGGTGCTTATACTAGCTATCTCACTCTCCATTTAGATTCCTCATTACAATAAGTTTGATTTGGAAAATTAGAAAAATGATGATGAGAAGAATCCTTTTCCAAAAAGTCAAAGAGAGGTTGAAACCAAAACCTCATGTGCTTTTTTACAAGAATCATTTTGCAAATCATTTCACAAAATCTATTGGCAATAAAAATTGCTCAATCTGCAAAAAATGTTCATTTCAAACTAGAATGTCCAAAAGAGCAAATGAAGCCCAACAAAATTCACTAGAGATTCAACATGATTATTAACAAGAAGGGGCCTAAGCTTATCTAGATACCAAAGAAAAGACAAGAATATTCTTGATTGCAGGTAATTTTGAAGAAAAATTAATGGTATCTAGACAGTGGTTGTTCATGACACATGACTAGAGGCAACGTCAAGTTTGTGAGTCTTACCTTAGTTGATGGAGACACAATTACTTTAGGAATAAATGACAAAGGAAAAATAATTGATAAAGGAAATATTAGGTTGGAAAATTTGATTATTGAAATGTTTTACTTGTTAAAGAACTAAACCACAATCTAGTAAGATTAGCCTGTTATGCGACAAAAATTACATAATCCACTTTGAAGAAGGTAAATATGTTGGCATAAGCTAGGATAGGTCACAATTTTTCACTGGAAAAAGCTATAACAATATATTTACTTGATGTAAATGTTGATGATGCTCAATGCCTAGTCTCGATAAAAGATGAAAGTGATTTGTGGCACAAGAAATTAGGTCACATCAACATGAAGCAAATCTTTAAGATATTATCAAAGGATCTTGCTTGTGGCTTACCAAAGATTTACTATGGAAATTCTGATTATTGCAATGCATGCTTCTTGGGAAAACAACTTAAAAGTTCATTCAAGTCAATAAATAATATTGCAACTAACCAATCTTTACCACTATTGCATATGGATTTATTAGAACAATGAGCCTCAGAGGAAGATTATACCGTTTCGTGATTGTTGATGATCATTCAAAGTTTAAGTGGGTAATGGATTTGACTAATAAAATTATCCACAAAAGTTATAAAAGCAAATGATGTGCTCTACTCATAAAAGAAAATGATTTATCGAAATCCAAGGTGATATATTTTTTTAAATATTTTTGATTGAAATTCTTTTTACATTAATTAACCCTTTAAATATAAAAAAATGAGTAACTGACTTTTTTTCTTGACCTTTTTTTTGTTGAGGACTTCCCTTTTTATTTAATTTGAGATCCTTTTTGTTAAAATTTCTTGTTCAATCCTATTAAATTGGTCATATTCATCTAAATTTAACAAATCTTTGTTGTTTAAGGGCTAAAAAAAAATATTTACTCTATAAAAGAGATGAAAATATACTAAGCCCTTTAAAAGTCATGTGCATTCCACATAACAGAAAGGAATAACTAAAGGCTATAATATAATGAAAATCCAGGGTATTCTGCAAAATCTGAAAGCTCAGGAGTTTGCGTGTACTACCCCAGTGCTCATAGGAGTTTTGCATAATTTCACTTAAGTAAATTACTCAATTATCTTAAGTTGCAATTGCCAGTGTCGCTGCATTTGCAATCACCACCTTTTGAGGTTTCAAGTAATAAGAAGTAACTTATTATACGATCCACGCGCTAAAGTTGGCAAAAAATCTGCCACACAAAAGCTAAAAGAGATAAGTATTTAAAACATAGAAAACATATGAATCTACCGTATCCAAATATGTATTGAGTAGCCTTTTTAAACAATCCTAGTTGGCCCAAACTTCTCTTACCAAAGACAGTTCGAATTGAAAACCTCCTTTCATCATTCTTAAGCATCTACAATCAAATTTTATCTTTCGATCTTCATCAAGATATAATCTTCTTTGTTCATGCTAAAAAATTGGATCCCCAAACTTCACCTTCTGCTATGTTTGCAATATATGCATATGCTTCTATACTTCAGAGGAATAATTGTGAGCCCTTTGATCTCAATGTCACATATGTCCATGAGGAGGCTTCAATCAATGGATTCATGAGGCTGTCCAAAGGGCTATCTCAGGACGAAGGCGACGGCGTAGCTCAACCAGATGTGGCCCAGGAGGTATCATTAAGTTCCTTTCGCAATTTTATAATCAATACTTCCTTTGTAGATGTAATGAAGATAAGAATATCATCTCTTTGCATGCATTCCAAAATCCTAACCATAAAAACAAATGGGTAACTTGTAAAGAAAGTGGAGCCACCTAAGAAGGCACCAAACCGAGAAGGCTCGAGAAGCGGCATTGGTTGAAGAAGCAAATTTTGCATGTCCAACATCAATAACAATAATGACGATGCAACAAAGAGAGCGACCAAATAAAAGGCAACGTTGGACTCTACCAGGGGATGGGCCAAGCAACGTCATACCTGGAATAAACTCTTTGAATCTAAAAAGAGAGATTCACAGGATTTCTATGGACAGGGAGAAAATAAGAGACGAGATGATGAGAGCCCGATCCGCAATCGGCGATCTGCAATCACAGCTAGTGCAACTTGGGAAGGAGAGCAAAGCCCTTCAGAGGGAGAATGATACCCTCCGAAGGGAATCTGAGGAGCTTCTAAGAAATAAATCCTCAGATCCGAACTCAACACATCATTTATAAGGCAATTATATTATAGATTTAGGGATTCTTTCATTTTTTTCTTTTGGTACCAACGGTTGTCTTCCATTTACATTGCACCCTTCATCAAAGGTAACTGTTATTTCTTTGAATTTCAAGTTAGCAAAATTCGGCTATTGGTGGAGCCTTGTCCATCAAAATTACATTTAGAGAAATACTAATCAAGCCCAAATTTAGTTTCCCCAAATCTAACATCAGTGGCCATTATCGATCTTTTATCCTTTTCCTCCATCGATTGAGTCCAAGAAATGAGAAGATCTTGAAACGTACACCCCAAACATACGGACGTCAATTTGACTATCTCACTCAGGTCCTTGCTCTTTCTATGGTACCTCAAATATTTATGAGCGACCTCTTTGTACCACTTGTCATGGGCTGATCAATCTGATGTTTCATTACTCAATCTTAATCGCTCACACTCACAATGATCGTAGAGAGAAAAACTCTAAAGAGAGAAGCTCTAAATCTTGTATTATTTGTGAGATGGATCCAAATGAGGGGGAGGAGGCCCTATATGTACAGGTACATGCTTATTCATGGCCATAGATTTTTCATTAATCTGACAGTAGAGATTGCATCTTCCCATCTACCCAAATATCAACATTTATTATAAAAGTGTGCATTTACATTATCGCCTTTCGGAATATTTTGGAATACTCAAGAAAACCTTGGGACTTCGGCGCTTTGACATTCGTCCTGTTCATGGATAAGTAACGGTCTTTCATTTAGAAAACCTTTGGATCTTGTTGCTGTTGGATGCAAAATGCGCAACCCCAAGATCTCCATAACTAGAACAAGAGCATAGTTGATCGAGTAGAAAGATTATCGCACCTATTTTGGAATTCATCATTTTTGATGTAGAAACAGAAAAATGATGATCCACGTACAAGTCATTCTCCTCTATTGCCCTTCGTATTACTGGCTCAATGAGATAGCCCCCTCATCCTTTAGCACTAGGTAAATGCTCATTATGTGAGGATACTTGTGAGAATTATGGTTAGAGGAGAGACTTGAATACTATTTATAGAGTTTCCAATCAGGCTCTCTCATTATGGGCAAGGCTCAACTCGGCCCACACTGGCCAGCCCCATATTAGACTAATTAAAAAACATTCTATCTCACCTTAGACCAAACCTCATAAAACGGTAAATTATAATGTCAATTAATGTAGTTTACATTAGGAAAATTCTTATGTTCTCCCACTTTGGCTATATTAATCGAAATTATATTGTATGTGTGCACATTGGTCTAGAGATAATTCTTAATAATCAATCATAATCCCATAAAGTCTCAAACACCGAATCATGGCGGTAATTGCATGTATACATACAGAGCCTTCTATGGTCATGAGTGCTTTCAACTTTATTGATATAGATTCAATATCATAGTGTGGCAAATAGATAACATCTCTTATTGAGAGATCCCATTTGTCAGTCACCATTCTCTTATCTTAAGCATCATAAAAAACTTGTGCCACTAGAGAATGTCTTTATGGTTCCAATGAACCCACATATGCCTTGTCCTTATGGTTAACATTTCTTTATATATAACAAAACATATGCACAAGGCTAATAACCGGATGCCCCTAGCCTTCACTCGAGGTTTATACAATACCTTGAGACTTTTATCAATATGTATTCAACATAATGACAACACATTTAAAAATATTTTATTGAATGCAAAAGTTGATATATATCAAATCGTTATTAAGTGTAACGAATATTGAAGTAAACTTTATTAGAGTAAAGCCAATATATCTCCCACTAAAGAATATGTCCCATGATGCTCTTAAGCTCATATTAATGACATGTCATTCAAGAACAAAAGAATAAAGTCATTTAATTAGTGGATATGCAACCACATCATCTGTGGAAATATGCTATATTATAACGTCACTTTTCTATACTGTTTCTTTATGGTAAAAAATTTAACTGTCATATATTTAGACTCCTTGAGACCTCTGTTCCTTAATGAGGTTTCATAGCCTAATAGCCCAAGTAACAATCTAAAAAAATGTTACAAATTATGCTTACATAGTAAAAGATGACATATAACTTTATTTACTACACTTCATGCTAACATAAATATGTATTCCATTATTGATCTGATGTCATTCTAACAACCATCAAAGTTTACATTTAAATACCCTACTAGCTGTAAGAATTGAACATGTTTGTAAATCAACATATAATCTTTTGTCCTCTTTAAGTACCTTAAAACATTCTTGACAACAACTTAGTGATTGCGTCTTGGATTCGACTAATATCTACCTAGAAGTCCTATTGCAAATACGATATTTAGTCTAGTGCAAATTTGAGCATACATTATACTTTTAAGTGCACTAACATAATGTACACTATTTAACTAGATTTTCTCGATATTTAAATAAGGACAATGTAATAGATTCAATCCATCTCCTTTAATGACGGGAGCAATTCCTGGCTTACAGTGATGTATATTGAATATTTTCAACAAATGTCCTCTGAGATAAATCATATATATGGCGAGAACAATCCTTACAGACCTTAGTGCAAAGGACAAAAGATGCATCGAGGTCACTATTTGTAAGCAAAATATCACGTACATAGAGTATGAGAAAAAATAAATTTTCTCCCACTAACCTTGTAGTATATATATACTGAATTACTTTGTTCCCAATTGAACGAAATGACAACACTATGAAATTTTAATAATATTATATGGAAACTTGCTTAAGACCATGAATAAGACTTTTCAGTCTACACACAAGTTTACTTAAATCATCTACTGCAAAATCCTCCGGTTGCACTATATAGATTTTGTATCTATTTGGCGTAACTTCATATAAAAAATAAACTATTAATGCCATGTTTACTCTGAAAGAATCTTTAAAAATACTAGAAAAAAATAATTATTTTCTCACTATTAACTATCCACCCCTCTTTTAGAGTGAAAATTTTTACTACCAATTTCGCTTTAAACTTCACAATCTTTCTTTGAAATCTTTTAAGTATTGTATAACTATTTGCAACTAATGAACTTGTGATCTTTAGGCAAGTCAGTAAGCTTTCAAACACTATGATGTTTCATATATTGCATATTGCATTTTATGGCATCTAATCATATACTTGATTGAGGATAAGAAACAACAAATATATAAGTCGTTAAATCAACCATGTAGGGGATATTGCAGTCATATTCTCACAGATAGACTATATAGTCTGATGGTATAACTGATTGTCTTTTCCTAATAAATCTCTTGAGTCAAGCTATAACCACTTCATTCTATACTTGAGAGGTTTGAGAAATTTCATCATAAACTATATTAAGAATAGTACTTTGAACCTCAACAAGTTTAGTCTATGGACATGAGATTCCACAATTGTCTATATAGGCAAAGACTAAGACACGGTAACCTCCATAGTACTATTATCTTTGATAGTCTGAGAACAACTATCATCTACAATTATATCAAACTCTAGAAACTTTATTATCTATGACTCCATAATACTTTTTTTTTTTGGTAAAGGTAAAGAATAATATAGCTTTGGACAAAGTACAAAAGATGGCGCCAAAGGCTTACATTCTAAGGAACACCAAAGAGTGGAAGGGAGCCGTGACAAAAGCCAAAGGCAAGCAGACCAAAAGGAGAAGAACCACAGTTACAACACAAAAACAACTACAACCACCAGACCTCAGCCAAACATTCGAAAAACGAAGAACGGAGAGATGATGAAGCTTGTAGCAGAACGAGAGAAGAAGCAGGGAGACTAATGCCCGAGACGATCCGTAAAGATGGAGGGATCAAGATCCCAGCTTCTTTAGAGACGCCTATTTCTCGGAGTGTCCGGAACACTTGTGAACATAGTCGCTTTATCTTTGACCATCTTCATAAGGTAGCTCTTCAAAGTAGGGACAAATAGTGCTTCCCCTTGAAAAATAATATCATTCCTTTTCTTCCAAATCAAATAACAAAGGCCACCGAAAGAGAACCACGCAATCCGATGGTAGAATTCCTTACCGGAGAGCAACTTGATTGCCCAAGCAAGGTTGTCCATCCATGGCCTCGATTTCCAAGGTAAATTGCGTCTCGTCGCCCAAAAATAAGCAAGCGTGGCCGAGATACGACATTTGAAGAACAAGTGATTGATAGAGTCCGAGTACTATTACAGTATGCACAAGTACCCGAGACGATTCTGCCAGAATGAATTAGGACTTCCTAGGTGGGTAATCTGTTCTTGGTAATCAACCACAAGTTAAATTGATTTCTAGGGACAATATCAGAGTTCCAAATAAATGAGTCCCAAGAAACTCTTTCCTTCTTTGTTCTAATGAAATCCCATGTAGAGGCAACAGAAAAGGATCCGGATGGGTGATGATTCCAATTGAAATAATCCAGTGCATCAGTTTGATCCGAGACAGAGAAACCATAGCTCTCAAGTGAACTCTTAAATGAATGACCTGTTGGAGAAATCTTCCTGGAATATTTTGAAGTTGACAAAACGTTTCCATCAGTCAAGTTTGAAGATTTGCAGACTCTACTATTTTAAGTCTGAAGACCTTCGGATTGCTAGACTCAAGACTCAAAGTATATTCTCATTGACAGTTTCTAATCCGTCGAAGAAGGGCTATCTAGAATTGGGTGTTTTATTAAGGATTTGACCTTATCGACTGGAGAAGATCTCTTGGCTGGATATGATATAACGGAATCCTTTATTTGATCATGATTGATTCAGAGATTAAGGATCCGATGATTGGCGAAGTATACTTGGAAGGTTCTATTTATGGAAACCGAGATCCTGATTGTATGGGCGAGCAGGATTGATGGGCTATCGACATGTTCCTTAAATAGCTCAAATGATCTTCCTAATTGATTCCGTCCAATGGGTAGATTGGAGGAATTCCTTTGGTAAGTGCCAACGGGTATGATGGCATAAATGAGTATATAAGGAAGACGTTCCAGTTGTTCGAGTGTGCACGATAGAAGAATTCCAAAGTCTGAAGCTCTTTGTTCTTAGTCAATTCATTTGTTGAACGAAATCTTGTACGCAAAAGAGAGTCTATATCTTTGAGAAACCTTGAGGAAGTGTGGTAGAATATCTACACTATGGAATCAAGGGAGAGCTTTACTATAACAACTCTTTTGTTCATAGTGAAATCCAGCCAATGGGCTGTCAGTGCGGAAGAGTGGACGTAGGCTTGGAATAAGCTGAACCACTATAATCTCTGTGTTCATTTTCCCTTCCTTACTCCTTTTACTTTTATCATAATTCATTTTTGCTAACAAAAGGCGAACTTCTTTTCTATTGTCTATTTCGTATTGCTCACTTATCACGAGAAATTATTATACACCTATTCACCCCCCTCTAGGTGCTTATACTAGCTATCTCAATTGGTATCAGAGCCTATGTACTCACTTTGTTTGAAGTGTTTTACTTCAGAGTTAAAGATCCATGGCTAGTATATTAGCTCCAGGGCTGGTAGAAGGGCAAAGCAATACCAGACCGTCTTACTTTGATGGAAATGATTACAATATATGGAAAAACAAGATGAAGGCATTCCTCAGATCAAAGGATCCTCTGGAATGGGACGTTGTAGACAAATGAATCATTCCTAAAGCTGCACCTGTCTCCGAGAGAGGAAAATATACTGTTGAGTCTAGTGAAATGACTCAGGAAGAGATAATTAAGAGACAACCTCTTGATGTAAAAGCAATTTATTCTTTATATTGTGCTTTGTCACCTACTGAATATAACATAATATCTTATTGTGTTACAGCGAAAGAAGTCTGGAATAGATTACATATTACCTATGAAGAAACTGATCGAGTGAAAGAGACCAGAATCAACATTCTCCTCGGTCAGTACGAAGCCTTCAAAATGAAATTAGGAGAATCTATAACTGACGTGTTTAGTCGTTTTATAGAAAACGTGAATGGTTTTGAAAATCAAGGTCAACCAATTTTTGATCCCATGAAGGTAAATAAGCTACTGCGTGGACTCTCCAAGAATTGAAATCACATAAAGACCTCAATAAGAGACACACAAAGAATCATGCCACTATTTGTTGATGAGGTGGTTGGGACTCTTCAGTCTTATGAAGTGGAACGAATCAATGAAGACGAAGATCCTAAAGGTAAGAAATCCATTGCATTAAAATTCAATGATGATTCTAATGTTACAGATTCTGAAGATGATATAGATGATGAGGAGCTTGCTCTCATGATAAGAAGATTCAAAAAGCTGAACAGAAAAGGAAGAAGATTCAATCCAAAGAAACAGAGTTTTCAAAAGCAACATTTTGAGTCTGTTGAGGATGATGAATCAAATAAAGATGTAGTCTTCTTTGAATGTAAGAAAAAAGGGACACATAAGACCTAACTGTCCTCTTCTGAGGAAGAAGAAAGGAAAAGCTGAAAAGTATTGAAAGGCTCTTAAAGCAGAAACCTAGAGTGATACAGAGTGTGAAGAAAGTGATGATGATTATGCCAATATATGTTTGATGGCACAATCGGATTCGGATTCAAACTCCGAGACAGACTCAGATTCAGATAGTGAATTTGAGGTGAGTAACTTCAAAATCCCTATTAAAGTTTCTAAATACATTGATGAGTTGTGTTTTAGTCTTAAAATTTCTCTTAAAACGATTTCCAAACTCAAAAGAGAAAATTCTGCTCTAAAACAACAGGAAAATGTTTTGAAAGAAAAAGTGAAATGTTTAGACATGAATGTTTCTTCTCTTAGAGAAAGTGAAGATAATCTTTCGAAAGAAAATGCATTATTAAAAAATGATATCTCAAATATTTCTAAAAGATTTTCTATAGGATCTGAGAAACTAGAAAAAATTCTTTCTGTTCAAAGACCTTATTTCAATAAATCTAGTTTGGGAATGACTGTGGAAACCATTCCTTTAATTGATTTTCCTAAAGTGAAGGAAAGAATTAAGCAAAGACCCATAAGAGATGCTTACAAAAACATTTTAAAAAGATCTTTGTAAAACTAGTAGGTCGCAATGCTCTCAGATGTTCAAAGTGCAATAGTGCATATCATTTTGAAAAAGAATGTCCTATGGTTTGGAAACCTATTAAGAAAGTATGGGCGAAAACCTCAGATCATACTAACACCAATGACCCAAGAAAATATGGGTAGCAAAGAAAGTTTGAGTCTATTTTTTAAATGTAGGTCACTATCAAGAAAAAGGTAAAATGGTATCTGGATAGTGGATGCTCAAGACATATGACAGGAGATTCAAATTGCTTCATAAAGCTCGTTCAAGTAAATGGTGGAAAAGTCTCATTTGGAGGAAACAACATAGGAAGAATTGTGGGATTCAGAACTGTAAAGATTGGAAACCTCACAATAAGCAATGTTTCCTTAGTGGAAGGACTTAACTACAATCTGCTCAGTATCAATCAGTTGTGTGATACCGGTTTCAAAATCAACTTTCCAGAGGGAATATGTTCAGGAACTAGTAAAGATTCTACTCAGTCATTCATGGGTTGAAGACATGGAAATATCTACCTCTTGGATGTGAAACTAGATGAATCACAATGTCTAATCTCAATTCAAGACGAAGCGAACTTATGGCACAGAAAGCTTGGGTATATCAATATGAATCAGATAGCCAAAATTTCAGCAAAGAAGCTTGTTCGTGGTTTACCCAATCTATCATACCAAAAGTCTGATCTATGTACACCATGCATATTGGGAAAGCAGGTAAGAAATTCCTTTAAACCAATAAATCAAGTTTCCACTAATCGTGTACTGCAGCTTCTGCATATGGATCTCTTTGGACCAACCGAACTCGAGCATTGGAGGTAAGAAATATTGCCTAGTAATTGTGGATGACTACTCACGATTTATTTGGGTATATTTCCTGGCAAGTAAGTCTGAAACCTTTTCTTACTTTAAAAATTTTGCTAAAAAGGTCCAAAATGAAAAATAGTATGTTATTTCAAGTATAAGAACAGACAATGGAGGTGAATTTGAAAATCAAGATTTTAAAATTTTTTGTGATGAATCTGGTTTTCAACATTTGTTCTCCTTTCCATATACTCCAGAGCAAAACGGAGTTGTGGAAAGAAAGAATAGGTCGCTTCAAGAAATGGCTAGAACTCTTTAAATTGAAAGTAACATCTCTTTACGTTTCTGGGTTGAAGCAGTTTCTACAGCATGTTATATTATTAATAGAGTTTTCCTAAGGCTTATTCTAGAAAAAAAAACCCCAATGAGTTATTCAAAGAAAAGAAGCCTATTGTTTCATATTTTCATGTGTTTGGATGTAAATGCTTTATATTGAAAAATGCGAATGATCGAGTTGGCAAGTTTGAAGAAAAATTAGACGAAGGAATCTTCCTTGGATATTCAACCACAAGCAAAGTGTATAGAGTCTACAACAAGAAGACTCAATCTGTGGAGGAATCAATGAATATTAGATTTCAAGATTCTATGCAAAATGAATCTATTCAGACTCATCTTAAAGAACCTGAGCCTGCTCCAGACTCTACAAAGTCTAAATCTCAGGAAGCAGCTCAGACTTCGAAAGACCAGCAAGAGGTGATTATTGAAGAAGGAAGTGATCATTAACCTGACAAATCAACCAGTAACTGGAAGCATAAGTCCAGTCATCCCAAAGATCTCATTATTGGGGACATTAATGAAGAAATTCGCACAAGATCCAAAAGGCGCGAAGAGTCTAGTGCTGTGGCTCTTATTTCTGAAATAGAACCCAAAAGCATAGAAGAAGCTTTATATGATGAAAGCTGGATTGAAGCTATGCAAGAAGAACTCAGGCAATTCAGTATTAATGATGTCTGGGAGTTGACTCCTAAACCGAAAGGTAAATCTATTATTAGAGCTAAATGGGTTTTCAGAAACAAGATGGACGAGAAAGGAAAGGTCGTAAGAAACAAAGCAAGACCCATGGCCAAGGGATATACGCAAGAAGAAGGGATAGACTATGATGAGACTTACGCACCAGTAGTGAGGTTAGAAGCAATTAGATTATTACTTGCTTTTGCCTGTTATAAGAATTTTAGGTTATTCCAAATGGACGTCAAAAATGCTTTCCTAACTGGATTTATCCAAGAGGAAGTCTATGTGGAATTAACCACTTGGGTTTGAAGACCCAAGGAAACCAGATTTTGTATTCAGACTCAAAAATGCTTTATATGGTCTAAAGCAAGCACCTCGAGCTTGGTACGACAGGCTGAGTAAGTTTTTAATTCAAAATGGCTTTGTAAAAGGTAAAGTAGACACTACTCTATTCATCAAAAGAGAAAGCAAAAGTTTTATGCTTGTTCAAATATATGTTGATGATATTATTTTTGGGTCCCCTAATGAAAGTCTGTGCAAGAAATTCTCTAAGTCTATGCAGGATGAATTTGAAATGAGCATGATGGGTGAGTTAACTTTCTTTCTCGGGCTTCAAGTGAAACAATTGAAGGAATGAACTTTTATTCATTAAGAAAAATATGCTAATGATCTTGTCAAAAAGTTTGGACTGGAAAATTACAAAAGGCTGATATACCAATGTCAAGTTCCTTGAAGATAGACAAAGATGAAGTAGGAAAGAAAGTTGATCAGAAGCTATACAGGAGTATCATTGGCTCACTTCTTTATCTTACTGTTTCTAAACCTGACATTTTGTTTAGTGTTTACATTTGTGCCAGATTTCAAGCAGACCTTAAAGAATCTCATCTAAGTGCTGCAAAGTGTATTATCTAATATGCATCAACTTCAAACTTTGGTCTTTGGTATCCTAAAAATGGAGACTTTACTCTTCTTGGATACTTAGACGTAGACCTAGCCGGATGCAGAGTTGATAGAAAGAGCACCTCAGGTACCTGGCAACTACTTAGAAGCAGAACAGTATTGTGGTTTTCAAGAAAGCAAAGTATAGTAGCTCTTTCTATAGCAAAAGCAGAATATGTAACTCTTGGGAGTTGTTGTTCACAAATTCTGTGGATAAAACAACAGCTAAGAGACTTTAGAATTGAAGATTCATGCACGGAAATCAAGTGTGACAACACTAGCGCAATCAATCTCACTAAGAATCCAATTCTTCACTCAAGAGCAAAACATATAGAGATTTGACATCACTTCATTAGAGATCATGTTCAAAATGGAGAAGTTTCAATTCAGTTTGTTGACTCAAAGAACCAACTGGCGGATATATTTACAAAGCCTTTGGAGAAAAATCAATTTGAAGCTATTCGTTCCAGTCTCAAAATCTTAAAGTCTGAGGAAATTTAGGCTCAAGACTGAAAGTCTAAAGATACCCAGATTCAGACGATCAAGTTTTTCTTTCATAAGTTATTTTACTTTATTATCTCTCGAATCTCATCTCGAAAAGGAACACATCAACCGTGTTTGATTATTGCTATCTTTAATTGACATGATTATTGCAACGTTTCCTTTTCGAAGAAGGAGTTATTTTTGAAATGACAATTATCTAATTTTTTGAAAAAGGCAGTTATTTTTTTAAAATGCATCTTTTTACTTTCTTTTATGACGTTCCGTATGCCTCTCTTCGACTGTCTTACATACTGTTGTTTCTTCTTCGTTTTACTCTCAAAAACTCTAAGAGAGCACTAATCTTCCATTTATGTTTTCTTCTCTTGTTTTATCTTCGAAAAGTTGTCATCTTTCTTGGGAAAGTCAAGTTTGGAATTTTTCAAAGATTGTGAAAGATGTCGTCTCAAAGGAAATCTTCGAGTATCGCAAACAGGCGACCACAGCAAATGCGTGAGGGGCCTACGTACTTTGATCTCATCGAGGAAGAAGAGTCTCCTAGTCAGCAGTAGAGCCCACAACATTGTCAGCAGCGTCCATTTTCTCCATCTAGACAACAGGAGGTTGCTCGACAAGAAGAGGAAGAAATAATCGAAGATGCAGAACCTGTAAGAGTTTCTAAGCCCTCTTTTATCTATAAGCTTTATCGCGCTTTGAAAAGGGGTGGAACTCCCTTGAACTACATTGACGAATTTCTGAGAAACAAAGGGTACAAAAATGAAACCTTCTTTTTACGCACAATGGAACGATTGGGAATTGCCTCTGCTGAATCGGCAGAAGAAGCAATGGCAAATATTCCAATTGATCCTCGTGTTGGAGGGCTGAATCAGATAGATGGGAATGATGATGACAAGTTGTATAGTCAGTTTCAACCGAGAATGGGTGTTGCAGCAAAAATTTGAGGAAAAAGGACAGACTTGTTTCGATCGGAGGAACAAAAGTATCTATACTCTAAGTTGTTAAAGCATGGGTGATAAACCCTAGAAGTGTGGATTTTGATTTCCTTGATGCTGTAAATGTTAATTTGAGAGAAAAATTCAGTCTTCTTCAACTTGAACGGTTCTGTTCTGACTCTACAGAAGCTTATGCTAAACTCACTGCATATTTCTATTCGAATCTCAGTTTCTTGGATGCGAATAGATTCTCTTTTAGTGTCCGAGATTAGGACTATGTGGTGGATGTAGATATGTTGGCTGATGTGATTGGGGTTGAGAGAGGGAGATATCAACCTATCAATGTCTCTATTGCTCGTGCTACGTTGGAACTTGTTAAGGATAGAATGACAGAGGGAAAGATTTCCTACTTGAGGATGAGTGCATTTAACATTCTGCTTCACAAGATTGTGATTAATTGCCTCATACCAAAATCAACTTCAAAGATTGATGTTTCAAACTCAGAGGCAAAGCGGATGTATGCCATCAATGCTGGGAAAAAGTTTTCTCTTCCTCACACTATTATGTTCCACATGTATAGAGTAGTGGTGAAGGACAAGGGTCAACTTCCTTATCCATCTCTTGTGACAAAGTTATTCAGACATTTGAATGTTCAGCCTCCACGAATTCTCTGTGTTCGATCTTGTGATCAAATGATGGTGGGACTGAAAATGGTGTCTAAAATGCGTCTGAAGGAATTCAACAAGGCGTTGGAGAAATTCAAGGAGAAAACCCTCGTCAAAACTCATCAAATCTCTTCGGCTGCAAAGAGAAAAGGGAAGGAGCCCATGGTTGCTTCATCTAAGAAAAGAAGAGCTCTCATCGTTGAGGATGAAGAAGATAAGGAAGACATCACCATTTTTGCTATGGCATTGAAGAACCTGAGTCGTTCTGTTCTAGAATCAATGGAACGACAAGAGAAAGACTCAGAACAAAGGACTGGAGAAAGAGAAGATTTGGAAGCAGAAAAGAAAGAAGCAAAAGAGAAAGAAACAGAGGAGAGAGAAGCTGAAGAAAGAGATGCATAGGAGAAAAGATTTGAAGAAGAAGAATAAGAGGAAATAGGAAATCAAGAGGAAGGAGAGCATGAGGAACTCTCTTCTCCACCTTAAGGCATGGAAACAGGGGGAGACCATAAAAAAAAAGGAATGTCCTCATATCCTGCTATCAGTGAAGGAGTCAGTCGCTCTCAGCAGATCCAGAGGACATCTATGCCTCTCAATTTTCTGAGGAGGGACATGATGTTTCATCGCCCAATCTGCGTGACTATGCTAATTTGCCATCGTCTGCCTTTACTCCATTTGATCGTGCAGAAGCCAGTACGCAGATTGATAATTCAGCAGATTTTCGCAGAATTCTTGATGTTCTCTTGGAAATGCGGGGTCAGATATATGCTCTGGGATGTGAAGTTTAGAATTTGCAGACTGCAGGTCAAGCTTCTTCAGTTTCTTTGAATGATCAAATTTAAGCCATTTCTCTTCAGATTCAGGCAAATGCTAAGGGTGAAGATGTGGTACAACTGAAGGAGGACTTGAAAAAGCTGGAAGGCATTGTCCAGTCAATGGGAGATTTCCAGCTTGTTCGTGTGCCCAAGCATTCTTGATTCCATTCTCTTCCCATCTAAACCTTTTTTATGATGACAAAAATGGGGAGAGATGCGAGATTTGAAACTTTGAACCTTAAACTTGTTGAACTTTTGGTTTGTTTTGATGTTTGACTTGACTTGACTTTTGTGTCTGGCTATGGAATGAATTTGGGATTTGGATTTGACTGCTTATATTAAGTACTATTGATATCTTATGAATGGCTTTACTCACATGAAAGACTAACCTATTTTCTGTGGTTGCAGATTCTAGTGTTATTATTAAGCCATTTATCTTTATGAGATATTCATATTTGCTTGAGTAATGTTTTGCAGGTCAAAGTTATCCAAATCTGCAGAAAAGTTTTGTCACCATAAAAAATGGGGAGATTGTTGGAGAAATCTTCCTAGAGTATTTTGAAGCTGACAAAACGTTTCCATCAGTCTAGTTTGAAGATTTGCAGACTCTACTATTTAAAGTTTGAAGACCTTCGGATTGCTAGACTTAATACTCAAAGTCTATTCTCATTGATAGTTTCTAATCCGTTGAAGAAGGGCTATCCAGAACTGGGTGTTTCATTAAGGATTTGACCTTATTGACTGGAGAAGATCTCTTGGCTGGATATGACATAACGGAATCCTTTATTTGATCACGATTGATTCAGAGATTAAGGATCCAATGATTGGCGAAGTATACTTGGAAGGTTCTACTTATGGAAACCGAGATCCTGATTGTATGGGCGAGCATGATTTATGGGCTATCGACATGTTCCTTAAATAGCTCAAATGATCTTCCTAATTGATTCCATCCAACGGATAGATTGGAGGAATTCATTTGGTAAGTGCCAACGGGTATGATGGCATAAATGAGTATATAAGGAAGATGTTCCAGTTGTTCGAGTGTGTGCACGATAGAAGAATTCCAAAGTCTAAAGCTCTTTGTTTGTAGTCAATTCATTTGTTGAGCGAAATCTTGTATGCAAAAGAGAGACTATATCTTTGAGAAACCTTGAGGAAGTGTGGTAGAGTATCTACACTGTGGAATCAAGGGAGAGCTTTGCTGTAACAACTCTTTTGTTCATAGTGAAATCCAGCCAGTGGGCTGTCAGTGCGGAAGAGTGGACGTAGGCTTGGAATAAGTTGAATCACTATAATCTCTATGTTCATTTTCTCTTCCTTACTCTTTTTACTTTAATCATAATTCGTTTTTGCTAACAAAAGGTGAACTTCTTTTCTATTTTCTATTTCGTATTGCTCACTTATCACGATAAATTATTATACACTTATTCACCTTCCCTCTAGGTGCTTATACTAGCTATCTCATGACCGAGGGGGGAGAATAAATCTACAACAACAGCATGCTTAGGGAGACCCAACAATTCAATGATGGATCTCGGAAATAAAAGATGAAGGGGACCATCAGCGAGCCATTGATCATGTCATAAAGAAACCAAAAATCCATTACCAATCTTCCAAGTGAAGAAAGACTTAAACTCTGTTCTTAATTGCAATATTTTTTTTCCAGCCCCAAGAACACGTAGAAGGTGTTGAGGCGATCCAAAAATTGTACCTTCATTAGAGTCATAAAATCAATACATCTTTGAGCAATCTAGATAAGATACAAAATAATTCAGAATGGATTTGAATTGCAACGCACTTAATATTAGATTGTACAACCTCACTTTTGCATGACACTTCTAAATTTTAATATGATTCAATTTAAAATTTACATCTAGTCCATAACTCAAAAGAAGTTTAGAGAATAACTTTGGTAAGAAAAACATTTTTGTATGTGAAAAGAGTTGTTTTCAAAAAATCAACCCACATAAGACCGGATAAATTAGTCTTAGTCATCATATTCATCACTAAGTTGATTATGGTGCAATTATGCCTTTTGCCCAAATCTTTTTTCAGGATTTTCAGGCATAGTAATTAAGTTACCACCTAGGAATTTATCAATTATTTGACAAATGACCATTTAAGTTATTCTACATTGTCATACTTGTCAAAATACTCACTGCCACTATTAAGTCTAACAACCTTTAAGACTAATTCTAACTTTTCTTTAATTAAGTATAAAATAATAGTCATCAATGACTTTGTTAAAATAAAATTTCTGCATACATTACTTCCACAATGATCTATAGAATTCTTTAGATAACTATTAAGAGTAAAGTTAATGTCAACATTGTCAACTTTTCTACTCTTTCTTTAGATATGTGTGAGATTATTCCTTAGACAGAAAACTTTTGGAAACAACATTTTCAACCATATACGAGATGTATATATCATTATGTTAAAAAATTCTTACAAATGTATCCTAATTTCAGCATTAGACAAGATATAAATTCAAGCTACTAAGGTTTCCATCATCTTTTAGCAATGTAGTAAGTTGGTAAACGACTTTTCAAGTGTTCATGAATGGAACGCTTCATGGATTGTAAACAAATTCTATTCCTCTTTTCCCAAGCAACAAATCATTTGTCCACTACTTAAAATTTGAACCAATAAAAACCTCAATAATAGTGGAGTTATTACTTATATAAAATATGATTGAAAAACAAGCAATGTATATAATTAGTATCATATGAGCATTGTGTAACTTGACGTACAAGTACACACATCAGAGAGTTACATGCAAAATCATATAATCACATTTGGGCAGAATATATGACATGCAATTGTACACTCCCCACATGATAGTGATTATGAGAATATATTCTAATTTTTGTGAATTCATTACCTTTGTGCATATGAACCACTAGGATAAGTTACTTCTTCACCACACCATCATGTATCCTTCCATGAACTAATATACAATCACCTCATTTGGGAGTATGACTACGCATTAGACCATGAGACATCCCAATTATCATACGAGATCGAAATTTCTCAAATCCAATTAAATGTGCCACTTTGATAGTCACAATTCAATTGAATCCTTGAAACTCTCTCATACCAAGGATATAAACTTTATTTCTTACATACACCATATACATGTGATTTTAACTTTAGTGATAGGGGCTGTAAATCACAAAAATCACATATTATGCTAATTACACCGTTTTATTCATTGGTAATATCATTATTCATTAATAAAAATTAAACTTTATATATATTATCAATGAATCACATTTTTATAATATTTGTGTGATAACATACTTGTAACCTAATACTTATATTTCCAAAATAGCATAAAAATACAAGAAAAATACTCGAAAATATACTAAAAAATACACATATTTAGGGTTTCGTATGTATTTTCACATCCATAAAATCATCAAACATGTAAAATAAATATACCATAAGATAGAAAATGGTCATTCAAACACGACGCCACTAGCCACGCGTTGATCAAACGCTCCATGCGCCCACATGCACCGCTTGAGTGTGGCGCGTGAAGCACATGTGCGTACGTAAGACCCCTCAAGAACCGGTCTGATCGGTGGCGGTCCGACTGGTTCCCGGCTCGACCTTTTGGTTCGACCGACTAGTTGATTGGTTCGGTCCACCATTTGACTGGGTTGGGTTGGGTCAATGGGTAGGTCAACGAGTCGGGTAGGGTCAATGAGCCCGGTCAATGACGTCATTGTGACGTTAGCCTTGCGTGTGCGTCGCATGCGCGAGCGGTACCCACGCGTGGGAGCGCGTGACCACACGTGGGGTGTGTCTCCGACGCCCTGGTGGTGTGTGGCCGCACGTGGGGGTGCATGGGGCCTCCCTCGGCGAGCGCTACCCATGGTCTTGCTCGTCTTGACAAGCCCAGTTCGAATTTGTAATTTAATTTGATTTTTATTGAACAAAAAATCATGAAAATCAAAAAATTAGGGCAAAAATTATATGCATTCGAGTTCTAGGGTTATGGTTGCTTTGATATCACATGTTGGATGCAAAACGCATAACCCCAATATCTCCATAACCAAAACAAGAGCATGGATGATTGAGTAGAAAGATTATCGCACTTGTTTTGGAATCCATCGTTCTTATTGTGGAAACGGAAAAACGATGATCCACGCACAAGTCCCTCTCCTCTATTGCTCTCATTATCATTGGTTCAATGAGATGGCCCTCTCACCCTTTAGTGCTAGGTAAATGCTCCTTATGTGAGGATACTTGTGAGAATTAGAGTTAGAAAAGAGATTTGAGCATTATTTATAGAGTTTCCAACTAGGCCCTTTCATACGGGCTGGATTTAACTCAGCCCACACTAGGTAGTCCCATATTAGACTAATTAAGAAATATTCTATCTCACTTTAGACCAAACCCCATAAAAAAATATTGGGAGAACTCTTATAGTTGCTTGTTAGCCATCTCTCATGCCACGACATTTTTATCATAAAATAGTTATATGGTTAGAGAAACTATGTCAATTTTGGTGTTTTCCATCTTTCTATTGCCACATTAGAAGCTTTACACAACAACCTTGTAATTTTCGGCTATGGAAACTATTTGATTTATTCATTATGAAGTTCTTTGCGATTCTATTATTTCATTTTCAAGAAACTTGAATTTTCTTTATTAGCAGATTTCTGAATGAGTTGATAAGTGTGAAATGCTTGGTGGATCTTGGAGAGTAAAAATGGTGAGGAACGGTGATGGGTCCAAGAGGCGAGTTATGACGACGAGACTTGGCAGTGAGACAACATGGTGATGGTGGTAATGGACGATGCTCGCTACCCAGTTAGAAGAAGAAAGAAGAAGACAAAAAAGGAAAAAGGAAAAAATCGAGGAAAGAAAAAGAGAAGAAAAAAGAGAACCAATATGGAGATAGCAGACTTATAAAAAATACTTTTTTTTTTGGTCGAAGAAAAAACAAAGTTCAAGTGGCAACTCACTCCTTATTTTTTGGCCCACTTAATATTGATGGGGGCAGTCTACTTAAAAAACATACACTTGACGTGGTGATGCAGTAGAAGGACCACATTGACCATTTTAAAAAAGTCTTGGACTCATATAAAAAAAAATCATGAATTATATTGGAATAATGAAATTTTTTTAGGAACTATCTATGTTATACCCCAAAGAACATAAATATTAACCCTTATAGTTCTCTATGACAACTTTCTAAAAATCTCTCGAATTAGGTTTGATGTGAGGAGCAAATTAGGTCAAAAAATCAGACCTAAAACTTTGATTTCATGCGACTTGATGTCCGCTTGAAGAGGGCCAAACGTTTGAAATCCCTTGACAAGTGCTCGTGCAGTAGGTTGGACGTCCAACAAGGTCAGGCCAGATGTCTAAACTAAAAAAAATTATTCACATAAACAACAAATTTATAAAAAATAATCGAATCTATACATGATTGTAAAACACCAAAATTGATAAGCACATCAGAATTAAAACGTACCTGTTGGATCAATTGCTTCACTTGAAGAAAAAATAGATTAACCTGATAATAAGAGGTCTATTGGAATGCTAGATCTTCTTTTATATGATATATTTTGGTATAGCAGCTTTCAATGGGATTAAGCAACTGATAGATATAACCTACATTTTTATTGGTTAGAGAGGGGATCTAGCAAATCCTAATCAATAGCGTGTCAACTGGCCTCCTCTTATTACGGGCTTCAGTTAAATGCAATTACCTACACTTTATTGCTCAACTAGGCCTGTTATTAATAGATGCCAAAATCCAATTCAATAAGCTCACTTAAGAGTTTAACAAATATTGAAATATCCATTAACCCGATAATTTAAAACAGTAATGTAAGCCCATATTATAGGAAATTTCCAACATTCTTTCGCTTGGGCTACATTAATTAACTTATTTTTATATTGAAAATAAAATTATATTGAAAACAACACTATCGGGTTAATAACTGAAATTTTTTATTTTATGTGGCCACAACTTTAAAATAAATAATATTACAATAACGGTATCTAAAAAAAATCCAATCCTATATACCCTCAGTATAGGACTATGAAGATCAATGTGTCAAGAAAATACCATAACACATGACCTTCCATAATTACATATAATAAATATTATATTTTCATGGATCATGGGTCTAGTAGTGTAGTAAGAAATAGTGCAAGCATGTGTATTTCTTATCGGTACTCAATGCAATTTCTCAACGACATGAAACTGCATTAGTGCAATTTCTAAATAACATGAAATTGTATGATTATGTCACAATCTAACATGAGATCTCATAATTAGTGACATCCAGTCATCTTTAAACTAAATTTTGTTTAAAAATACTGTTTTATACTTCAATTTCTCAGTTAATAGGAGAAAAGATAATAATAAAATCAATAATAATAATCATTAAGAATAAATGCTTTGATAGACATCATGAAAGCATTATCAGTTTGTATATAACTATAATATCTAGAAATATAAATTATATAGTTCCTACTAACAAAAGAAATCAAAAGAATCTAAAACACTCGTATTCTTTACATGTACTTTATACAAAATGAGTCGTAAGTCTTTTGTTAGATGATCAACCAACATTGACTAAGTTATGATATTTTCGATCACAATGTCTTCCTTTTTGACCAAGTGCTTAACATTGTAATATTTGATCTTCATGTGTTTGGATGCATTGCTGATCTTGTCATTCTTGGAATAAAACACAACTGCACTGTTGTCATAGTAGATCACCATAGGTTTAGTAATAAAGTCCACAACTCATAATTTTGAGATCAAAATTTTGAACCAAACAGCTTGAATTAATGCGTCATAACATGCTACAAATTTATCATACATTGTAGAGTTCGTAATCAATGTTTGCTTTGTGCTCTTCCAAGAAATAACATCTCCAGCCATCATAAAAATATATCTAGAGTTTGATTTTTTGTCATCAAAACAATTAGCAAAATCGGCATCTGAATATCTAATCACCTTTAGGTCATCGACTCTGCTGTACACAAGCATGGAGTCTTTTGTTCGTTGTAGATATCTCATCACCTTTTTAGCTACAACCCAATGTTTATGACCTGGGATATCTTCCAAGAGTATTCATAACAAAAGCAATATCATGTCTAGTACATACTTATGCATACATAAGACTGCCAACTGCACTAGCATATGGAACATTCTTCATTGCTTCTTTTTCAACATTATTTTTGGGGCATTGTTCTATGCTCAATTTATCTCCTTTCACAACAGGAACTTCACCTGACTTGTAGGCTTGCATATTAAATCTTTTTAAAACATGATTTATATAACTTTTTTGAGATAACCTTGGAACCTTATTAGATTTGTCACAATGAATCTCAATACCTAGAACAAAATAGGCTTTCCCAAGGTCTTTCATATCAAACTTTGTAGATAATTTTTTTTTTTTTTTGGTATCATTGAATAGATCAACATCTCTACTAGCAAGTAAAATGTCATCTACATAAAGTAATAAGAAATATATTTACTCCCACTTACTTTCATATAGATGCATTGAGTAAACTTGTTTTCTTCAAAACCAAATGATCTCACGACCTTGTGAAATTCCAAGTACCATTGACGTGATGCTTGTTTGAGACCATAGATAGAGCTTTGAAGTTTGCACATCATATGCTCATTTTTGGCTTCTTTAACCCTTCAGTTGCTGCACATATACTTTTTCATCTAAATCTCCATTTAGCAAGGTTGTCTTGACATCCATTCAGTAAAACTCTAAGTCAAAGTGAGCCACCAAGGCCACGATTATCCGAAAAGAGTCTTTAATGGACATTGGAGAAAAAGACTTCAGTATAATCAAGGCATTCTCTTTGTGTGTACCCCTTTGTGACTAACTTTGCCTTGAATCTCTCTATGTTGCCTTTATTATCTTTCTTGGTTTTGAATACTCATTTACAACCGATCGGTTTATGCCCATCAGGTAAATCAACAAGTTCTTATACTTGATTAGTTGACATGGAAATCATCTCATCCTTCATCGCTTCTAACCATGCATCCGCCTAATCACTATTAAGAGCTTCTTTGAAGGTCGCCGGATTAACAATATTTCCAATGTCAATATCAACTTCTCCAAAATAGACATGATAATTATTTAGAGGCGTTGGTCTTCTCTGTTGCTGTGATCTTCAAATAGGTATTTCTAGAGCTGCATCATTCGTTAGGGGAATTTCATTTGTGATAGGAGGATCTACGATCATATCTTCGGTATTTACTTCTTACTAAATTTCCACTTTGCAAAGCTCTCGCATAGAATTGTCATTCAAGATGGGCAATGAAATAGAGACCTTTTTGTTTGGTTCTTCCCTCTTGAAAGATTGAGAAGAACTCTTTCTAACTACATATAATTCTAGGAATTTTGTAGTTTGGGAATCGATGATTCTAGTACCACGAGTAGGACAATAGAACCTATACCCTTTGGAATGGTTAGGGTATCCAATAAAATAACATCTAGTAGTCCTGGGTTCAATCTTTTTCTAAGAAGGATCATAAATTTTCACTTCTGTAGGACAACCCCAAACTCTAAAATGATTCAAGCTTGGTTTCCTCCTTGTCCACAATTCAAAAGGTGTTTTCGGCACCGATTTACTAGGTACACAATTCAATAAATAAGTTGTTTTAATTGCATTACCCCATAAGTATTCAAGCAAATTAGAATTGCCCATCATACTTTGTTTCATCTCCATGGGTGTGCGATTGCACCATTCAACTACACCATTATGTTTAGGACTCCCAGGCATTGTATAATGAGCAACAATACCACAGTCCTACAAATATTTAGTAAACAGTCCCATTTGTTGTCTAGTCTCGATATATTGCCCATTATACGCACCATGAGATGAGATCTAACAATTTTGATAATTTTTCCCAATTGTTTCTCAACTTCAAAACGAAACACTTTGAACATTTCAAGAGTATCAGTCTTCTCCTTAATCTTATAAACATAACAATAGCGGAAGAAATCATCGATAAATGTGATGAAGTACTTATTTTCACACAAGGTGGTTGAGTATGGTCCACTAATATCTATATGAATTATCTCTAATAGATTTTGATTACGAGTAGCGCATTTCTTCTTGATTTTAGTCAATTTTCCCCTCACATAATCAATAAAAGTCTCAATATCATCTGAGTCAAGAGGAGGAAGAATATAAGCCTTGATGAGTTGCTTTACCCTTTTTTTTTTGGAGATGTGCCATAATTGCTTATGCCATAGCAATGAAGATCTTTCTTTGATTAAGGATCTCTTAGCAATATTATTCTTGACATTGAAAGAACAATATAGTCTATCGAGAGATATGGATAATAGATATAATCCATTAGACAAAACACAATTTCCAATAATTTTGGAATCATAACTCAAATTCACTATTTTATTCGCAAAATAAAGACAATATCCAGCTTTGTCAAGTGAAGAAAGAGATAATAAGTTTCTTCTAAAACTAGGAACATAAAAGACATTGTTCAAAATCAGCTGAAAACCAGGGTTTAAATTCAAAACAATTGTCCCTATGCACTCCATATCAACTCCAATATCGTTTCCAACTTTAAGCTTTGACTCCCTCAGACTTGGATTCCTTAGATTTGTGAGACCTTGTAAGGTAGTAGTCACATGAACAGTAGCACTAGAATCAAGCCACCAAGAATCCAAAGGAACATCAACTAGATTTGATTCAAAACAAACCGACAACTCACCTTGGTGACTTTCTTTTCTTACTTTTAGTCAAGCTTGGAACTTGTAGCAATTGGCTCTCTTATGATCTTGCTTATTGCAATGAAAACACTTGAAATCCTTATCTCCTTTTCTCTATTGATTCCCATTTTTCTTGAAGTGTTGGCATTTCTTTGGATCATGAGCATTTGACCCTTTAGGCTTCCATTTTCCTCTAGATGAACTTAACTTAGCATTGACAATTAAGTGGGCAGACTCATACTTCTCATTCTTTAACTTCTCTTCCTCAGTCACACATTTAGTAATCAAGGTATTGACGCTCCATGTCTCATTTTGAGCATTATAAGCAGTCTTAATTTGGCTAAATTCAGCTAGCAGAACATTTAAAGCGTGATGTACAATATAATTTTCAGAAAGGACAATTTCATGGGCCTTAAGTTTGGACTGAATGTGAACCATCTTCATTATAAATTCTCTAACACCCATAGCAGCATCATACCTCATGTTTGTTAACTCACTTAGCAAGTTCCCAACTTTAGCCTTATTTGAGATTCTATATCTTTCTCCCACTGCTTCAAGGAACTGTTTGGCATTTGTATCTTCCGACAAACCACTAATGAGATACTCAGAAATGGACCTCTTCATAGCAATGAGGCTTAGTCAGTTAGACTTTTCCCATCTAGCATAATGGGCCTTTTGATCTGTAATACTTTGATCATGGGGCTTTGAAGGCTCATCCTCATGTAGAGCCAAGTCCATATCCACGATGCCTAAAGCAAACTCTATATCTTTCTTCCATTTCTTGAAGTTTGATCTAGTTAACATTTCAATCATGGCATCGTTATTATTTATAACAAGGTAACTATTTGTCACACATAATGCAATAAGATCAATTATGGGCAATAAGCAATTCAACAAAAATAATGAGTACATTATAAACTCCCATTTGGACAGAATGTACAATGCACGATTATTTTTCACAACATGAAGTTTTATAAAGCAACAATAGGAGAATTAAATATAATTGTTAGATCTATCTTCTTTGGGCAAACAAATCCTTTAAATTATACATCTCCATAATATCAATATGGAGGGGAATTGCATATAATTTTTAAAACATTTACCCCCTTTGGGTAGATAAATATTTTTCAATTATACATCCTCATCTTTTAAATTTGGGAATTAATTTTCATGCTATTTTCCAAATTAATATACACAATAACGCAATTTGGGTGAGTTATCATATATACTAATTTTTTTTTATCAATATAGAACTCCCAAAATTTATGTCCAAAATTCATCAAACAATATGAAGCACTTTACAACATGTGCTTCCCAAGATCATATTACATTTATCAATCAACAAGAAACCACTTTCCTCCTTTTCCCCCTTTTTTTTCATTCCTCTTTTTTTCTTCATTTTTCTCTCTTTCCTTTCTATACTATGAGCTCTTGGCCTATTGAAGCATCCCCTTTATCTTCTTCTTTATTGACTTTTCAACCTTATTTTTCTTTCTTTTCCTAGTGTACTCTACCTTTGAAAAGTCAAAATATTACATTTTTAACAATGATTAATTGTGTCTAATTGGAGTACTTGTTGCAAGATCCTTTTGATTGGTTCAATTTTGTTTTTTTAACTTAAGGTCATTGTTTGCAACAATGCAATGCTGGATAGGCATTCTCGATTTGTTCATTCTTTCGAAGCAGTCATCTTGACTTCTACCTCAATGTCGCTTTCTCTAGAGTGATTATATTATTCAAATTGAAACACTATTTTTGTGACGCGTTTAGTTAATAACAATTAATATTGCATGGGAATGTAAATAGTCAATGTGAGGCTTTATAATATACTCTTGGCTATTTCCCTATCGACAACAAAGCTTATCCCCTATCATCAGTTTCTAAAGCACTATTCATGCATGTATGTCCTCAAATAAGTTTTGAGGACGTGAAGCATATAATTCTTTGAACTCAATGTGAAGAGTTTGTGAACGTGAGCAGTTGAATTTATGTCGCATTTGTTTTCCTTCATCTGACTTGATTGTTGAAAATATATGGTACTAGGAACTATAGTTTTTACTAGTGGAGAAGGAATATAAGAGGCAATTTTTACAAATCACAATTTGACTTGGCCACAATTCCCAAAATTACAAAGCCGTGGCCCAAGCAAATGTAGCTGTGGAAATAGCAATTCCATCATAATCAGTCCTCACTAACAAAATGCACTAAACTACACAGAATCAATTTTTCATGAATTGAATTGTTACTTTTCCCTTCAAAATAATTGCTAGCCGCACAAAGAAGTTGCATGTCACCTGTTGAAAATATGTTTCAAGTTTGATCCTCTGAACAAGACCCAAACTCAAATGAATTGTTTTTTTTTTTTTTTTTTTTGGATGTTCGAATGTATGCAGTGGAAATCCTATATCCTTTGCAATGTTAGAGTCCAAATTGGAGAAAGATTTCCCATTTTGTCTTGATATCAAATTACTAAGCACATAAATTATGAGATGGCCATTAAATTATGAAAGGGTTGGCGTGGTGTGAATTGATATGGAGTTATTTAGACTCCGTTTATTTCGCAGAAAATGATTAATTTGAAAGACATATTCCTGAAAATGATTGCTTGTGCTGCTTACAAAAATAAATGAATGAAAAGTATTTTCATCGTTCATGAAAATATTTAGATATAAATCATTGACCAATTACTTCAAGCGATTATTCTTGAGAAAAATGTTTTTGATATCATTCGTTTTTCATGAAATAAGCACACACTTATGGGGCAATTTTTGACATCATAGATGTTGTCATGACTTGCTTCTCAAGTATTTATGCAAATATTGGAAAGTAAACCAATGATTACCCCCACAAAAAAAAAAAAAAAATAGTAATAACAACAAAAAGTAAACCAAACATGTCCTCGTGTCTTAATAACAAAGTTGGTGGAATTTTGTCATTTCGAACACTATAGATAGAACATAAGAAGAAGGACATCGAGACCCCTGTGTTGGAGAAAACTCATTTACTATTTTGAGTTGACAAAACATTTTCAGATAGTCTAGTCTGAGACATTCAGATTCTAGTGTCAAAGTTTGAAGATCACCAGACTTTAGGTTCAGAGTTTGCCCACACTGACAGTTTCCAGTCTGAAGAATGAAGACTTATCCAGAGGTGAGATTATCTTTATTTCTTTAAGGATTTGATTCGTATGGCTTACGGATGACCTTATGGCTGGATATAACACCTGTATGATTGACTATGTTTATTGGAAACAATTCCAATAATCAAATCTCTTGGAAGGCAAGCAAACTTGGAAAGTTCTACTTATGGAAACCAAGATCCTGATTTTATGGGTGAACATGATTGATGGGCTTTCATCACAAATCTTCAAACGAATCGAGATCTCCTTGATTGATTCTGTCCAATGGGTATATTGGAAGAATTTATTTGGAAAGTGTCAATGGTTATGAAGGCATGAAGGAGTATTTAAGGTGGACTCTCTAGTTGTTTGACATAGTGCGTGAAAGAGAAATTTCAAAGTCTGAAGCTTCCTAGTTTATTGCTATTTCATTTACAGAGCTCAAAGTTGTATACAAAAGAGAGAAACTCTTAGTGAGAGACTAGTAAAGACTCTTCACTATGAAGTTGAGATCGCAAGACTATAAAATCTCTTTTAAATTCTTAGTGGAATCCAGCCAATAGGCTGTCAGCGTAGGAGGGTGGATGTAAGCTTGATCTAAGCCGAACCACTATAAACCTTGTGTTCTTATTCTTTTCCCTCAACTCCTTTATTTTGATTAGTAGCTTTTTTTATCTGTTCAAGTTTAAAACTGTTAAAATTTGAATTGCTCTGTGATTTTCTACAAGCAATTATTACTTTTGAATCTTGCAAGAATTTTTATTACACCTATTCACCCCCTTTAGGTGTTATTACTAGCCCCTTCAATTGGTTCATTTTACTTAAGTGTTTTTACTTCTGAGTTAAAGATCTATGACTAGTATTTTGGCTCTAGGATTGGTTGAAGGCCAGAGCAACACCAAACCTCCTTATTTTGATGGAAAGAAATACAATGTGTGGAAAAATAAGATGAAGACGTTCCTAAGATAAAAAGATCTCTTAGAATGGGATGTGGTAGAAAAATGGATCAATCCCAAAGCTACGTTAACTTCAGAAAGAGGAAAAGAAGCTATAGATGCTGGCGATATGACACAAGAAGAATTAACCAAGAGACAAGCTTTTAATGCTAAAGCTATCTACTCTTTATAGTGTGCTTTATCTCCTACTGAGTCTAATCGAATTTCTTCCTGTGAAACAGCGAAAAAAGTTTGGGATAGATTGCATGTTACCTATGAAAGAATTGATCGAGTAAAGAAAACAAAAATCAATATTCTACTCGGGTAGTATGAAGCCTTCAAGATGAAGCCTGGAGAATCCATCACCGATATGTTTAGTTGCTTCATAGAGATTGTAAACGACCTAGCATATCAAGGACAACCAATCTCAGGACCAATGAAGGTCAATAAACTGTTGTGTTGACTTTCCAAAGACTGGAAACGGCCTAGCATATCAAGGACTTTCAATTAGAGAAACCTAGAGGATCATGCCTCTTTTAGTAGATGAACTTGTTGGCACACTTCAATTATATGAAGTGGAGCAGATCAATGAGGAAGAAAATCCTAAAGGTAAGAAGTCAATTGCTTTAAAATTTAACGATGATTCTGATGATACAGATTCAGAAGATGAAATGGACGATGAAGAACTAACGCTTATGATTAAGAAGTTCAGGAAGTTGAATAGAAAGGGAAGAAGATTCAACTAGAAAAAGCGGGATAAGTACACTAATGGTGCCATAAGTTGTGTACGGCGCTCACTTTGGTGCCAAAAGTTTCCATCGGATCACTTAAGTGCCAAACTGGCGAAAGATTCCGGCCAAAATTAATACGTGGCTTTTTTTTTAATTTTTTTAATTTTTATAAAAATCGATAGGCCTTTAAATGACGTCGTTTTCGGTCCTCCTTAAGAAAACGACGTCGTTTTGCTGTCCTACATGGATGGATTCACGGAAATGACGCTGTTTAGCTCACATGGGGATTGAAATTAGGGTTTTCGCCGCTCAGCCACCGTCGTTCGCCTGCTGTCGCTCGGCCACTGTCGCTGCTCAGCCACTGTCGCTCAGCCACCATTGTAGTTGCTCAACTAGGTGAGCGAGGAGAGATTGAGATTGTTGCAGGAAAAATCAAAGGTGAGGGCGGAGGAGGAGGAAGAAGATGAGTCGAAGGTGCTGCTGGTGCATTGTTGCTGTTGGTGCGTTGCTGGTGTCGCTGCTGGTGTGCTTCCGGTGCTGTTGCTGGTGCCGTGCTGGTGCCGTTGCTAGTGTGGGTCTTCGAGGAAGAAGAAGACACGAAGACAAGCCTTCCCGCTCTCTCAATTTGGGGATTAGGGTTTCAAAGTTGGGGGAAAGATGCCAAACGGCATCGTTTTGGTGTTTAGATACTGATTCAACTCTCCGATGAGCCACGTTGGCTTCAAAAATTAATAAAAAAAGGCCACATCGGATTTTCGGCCAATTTCATCGGCGTTGGCACAAAAGTGAGCGTTTTTCAAATTTTTTGGCACTTAAGTGATCCGACGGAAACTTTTGGCACCAAAGTGAGCACCGTACACAACTTATGGCACCATTAGTGTACTTATCTCGGAAAAAGCAGAGCACGCAAAAATTTTAGAAGAGAACGACGGAGGACAACGAGATCAGCAAATATGTAATATGCTTCGAATGCAAGAAAAATGGGCATATTAGACCTAACTGTCCTTTGTTGAAGAAAAAGAAAGAAAGAATTGAGAAGTATAAGAAGGCTCTCAAAGTAGAAACATGGAGTGACATTGAATGTGAGGAAAGTGATGAAAAATATGCCAACATTTGTCTAATGGCAAATTTAGAGTCAAACTCAGACTTTGAAATAGATTTTGATTCAGACTTAGATAAAAAAGTTAAGGTTAGCAATTTAAAAATTCCTGTTAAAGTCTTGAAGTATATAGATGAACTATGTCTCAATCTCAAAACATCTCTTAAAAAGATCTCTAAGCTTAAGAGGGAGAATTCTAAACTGAAGCAACAAGAAACTTCTTGGAAAGAAAAGTATGAAAATCTAGATAAAAATTTCGTTGATTTGAAAGAAAATTCAAATTCTCTTTCAAAGGAAAATACCTTTTTGAAAGAAGATATTTTGAATATCACAAAAAGATTTTCAAAAGGATCTCAGAAGTTGGAGAAAATTCTTTATGTACAAAGATCTTATTTCAATAAATTTGGTTTAGGAATAACTCCAGAAACTTTTTGTGGCATCCCAAAAATTCAAGGTAGTTCTAGAGGAATTAAAGCCTATAATTAGGCAATGAAATTACCTATGGTCTATGTGTTAGCCATTAGTTTTCTTAAGGCTATGTGTTATTGTGCTTGTGTTTATGAATTTTGAATTTAGGACTATAGGATAAATTAATAATCTATGCTTGGCTATGCACCTCATAAATTAAATTCCTATATGCAAAATATTACAAGATTTTGGCCATGTGGAATTTAGTAATTTAATTCTTAAAAGAAAGAATAAGAAATGGGTAAAATTGATTTTAATTGGGTTGGGCCTTAGGCCCAATAGCTTGAGCCTTTGATGGGCCAAGCTAGTCGGCCCAATTAGGCCCATGAAAAGGGGCTGTCGACTGGCCCAAAGGAGGCCCGAGAAGAGGAGGCCCAAGCCAAAAAGCCTATTATGCATGTACTAAGACAAGTGGCAAGAGGTCTTCATGCATTGGCCTAGAGAGGGATGGCATGCATTAGTTGATTAAAAGGCAAACAATGATTACTAATGATGAGGTTTAAGGGAAATAAAAGGGAAGAGAGAGAGGAGTGGCCGGTTACTTCATTCGGCCAAGAGAGAGAGAGAGAGAGAGATTTCGAGAGAGAAAGAGATTTCAAGAGAGAGAGAGGGAGAGTGGCCGAGAGAGAGGAGGAGCCGAGGAAGGAGTCCGCCCGCCGTGATCGCCGCTGTGTGCCGTCGCCCATTCGGTCTAGAGGCAAGTTGGGGGTCCTTTGCTGCTCTTGCATGTGTGTTTGTTACATGTATGTTTGATAGAGTGTCGAATTTGAGTGGTTAGGAGAGGAAAACCGAAGTATGGATGGCTTGTTCTTGAGTGGTGTTGCTGTTTTCGCTTGAACAGTTTGAGTCAGAATGTTGTGTGAGCTTGCATGCATGTCTAGAGTCAGATTTTGGCTTCATTTTCTTCATGAAAGTTGTATCTAACATCTTAAACTATAACATACTAAAATTGGGTGGAAAATTATGGATATTTAAGGGGTTAAACTCTCATCCTACGGAGATGCTAGATCTGGAATATTTTCGTATGAACTGTTTGAGTCAGAACTTTGTGAGAGATTGCATGCATGTTTAGAGTTCGATTTTGGCTGCGATATCTTGATGAAAGTTGTAGCTAAAATATTAAAATACAACATACTAAAATTTGGTGGAAAATTATGGAGATTTGAGGGGTCAAACTCTCATCCTACGGAGACGCTAGATCCGGAGTGATTTTACTGACCTTTCGGTGGATTTGTGGTTGCATGTTGATTTTTACTAAAAATATCTTTTTGACTTCTTTATGAAACTTGTAGAGAACATCTTGAAGTTTAACATACTCCAATTTAAGGTAAAATGAACAAGTATAGCTCAGTGAATCAACTTGCTCTTGAAAACCGTAGATCTGGAGATGCGGTGTGGGACACCCGAGACTTCATGGAACCGTATGATGACTATACTCTGGAAATATGACTAAGATCTCTTAATGAAATTTGTAGGGGATCATTTGAAGTAAAACATATCCAAATTTTAGAGGAAACGAAAAAGAATAAGTGGCTGAAAACTCAGTATTTCGGAGAGACATACACTGGACATTTCGGTGTTAGATCCAGAAGCTCCGTGTGACTGTAGAAAATAATCTAAAAGAATTGGGCTTAGAAGACTTCATGAAAAATATGCTTTAGTGTCTTGGCTATAACCTGGTGAAATTTCATAGTTTTCGGAGGTCATATGGATATTTTAATCGAATTATTTCGGAGACTGTGCATTATGCTTCTATCCGAATTTACATGCTGTTTTGTGTGAATTGTACCTTCTTGTGTGGAATTCGATTGGGCATGTATCTTTCATGAAATTGCTATCTTATTGACTTGTCTACCACTAGCCTTAATTTCATGATTTTTGAGAATCATATGAATAGTTAATCTAAATATTTTCTAAAAGTGGTATTTGCTGGAATTTTGTATGGATTGGATGATGATGTATTGATGCATGCATGACTATAAATTGAGATGCATGTATGAATTGAATGCTGCATATGATCTTGTTGGTCATTATATTGTGTGCCATGATGAGTTGAGAACTAAATTGGTGGCCATGGATAATGATGAATGAGGAAACCGTTTGTGGCGGATGATTATTCCCCGGGAGTGTTAGGATGCCCGGTGGTATACGGTACGTAATTCCAAGGGAGGCCTGGTGGTATGACGGTACATAATTCCGGAGGGTAGGGGAAACCATTTTCATGGTGAGCCCCGGAGATTTTCCCAGGAGTGTTGGGATGCCCGGTGGTATACGGTACGTAATTTTAGAGGAGGGGGGATCCTGGTGGTATGTTGGTACGTAATTCTGGAAGCCCTGTCGGAGGTCTTTGCCCGAGGGGAATGCCTCGCGATGCTAGTTGGGATGCGAGATGCCCGGCCAGGGAGTGTAAATGCCGGAAGCCTCGTCGGAGGTCTTTGCCCGAGAGGATACCTCATGATGCTAGTTGGGATGCGAGATGCCCGGAATATGGGGGTGCCGGATGCCCGGTTGTATCTTGGATACATGCCCGGATGGTTCTCGTGATGCCAGGATTGGGCGCAAATGATGAATGTGGGATGCAAACATTGATCCCGGGAAAGAGAAATGTGGCGGTCCAAAATGAAATTGAAATTGAATTATGCATGATGATATACATGATATGATGATGATATGATGATGTCATGATGATGATGACATGTGTGATATGATGATGCCACGATGATGATGACATGTGTATGGTATGATGGTGTCATGTCATGATAATGATGACATGTGTGATATGATGATGCCGCGATGATGATAACATGTGTATGGTATGATGGTATCATGTATATGATGATGATGGCATGTGTATGATATAATAATGTCATGATGACGATGATATGAGTATGACATGATGATACACATGTATGTATTATGATTGCAGTAATGATGCATGATAGTATATGCATGGCTTCAAGGTAAGTAATGCCTGTAATGCATGTATGACTGGTATGATGCATTGAGTGGTTATTAGATTCCTTTACCTACTGAGTGGTTGTACTCACCCCTTTTGGGGACCAACATTTTAGATTAGTAAATGGATCGAGTGATTGGATATGATCGTGAGGAGGAGGATAGCAAAGGAATGAGCTTTTAGACGCCGACACTGATCGATGGACTTTAAGTATACGTTTATTGGAGGAAATGTCGGTCATCTTTTGGAGTGTAGCCGAATATAGAAGACTACGGCATTTTGATGTACCGATGAATGATGTTCATCTGATTTAAGTAAATAAAAAGTGTACGGTTTTTACTTATAAATGTTTAGTAGGTGTGCATCGTTTTTCGTATATAGGGAAGGGAGTTGATGGATGTGCTTCCGTATATGAATTGCGCAAGGGACCGATGAAAAAAAAAAAGAGAAGAAGATGTAAACCCCCATGGTTGTATGGACCCGCTGCGATTGAAATGGTATCAGAATGACATGTTATTAGGAAAAGTGAATGGAAAGCGAACTGTGGCAACCCTAATGGATCGGGGGCCGTCGAGGGGTGCCACACTTTTCTTTTAATTGATTTTCTCAAAGTTAAAGAAAGAATCAAACAAAGACCTACAAAGTCATTTTACAAAAATCATTTTCAAATAGTTTTTGTAAAACCTGTTGGCCAAAGTGCTCTTAAATGTTCAAAGTGTAACAGCCCAGAACATTTCGAGAAGGAATGTCCCAAGGTTTGGAGACCCGTTAAGAGGGATTGGACAAAGACTGTTTTTAACACTAACTCTCCTGGACCCAAGAAAATATGGGTACTAAAGAAAACTTAAGTTTTCTTTTGATCACAGGTCACTGTAAAGAAGAAGATCAAATGGTATTTGGATAGTGGCTGTTCGAGACACATGACAGGAGACTCGAGTTGTTTTATCAAGCTTGTTCAAATATTTAGTGGAAACAGTAAAGAAAGAATTGTTAGATGTGGAACCGTGAAAATTGGAAGCCTGACTATCAACAATGTCTCATTGGTGAAAGAACTGAATTACAATCTACTTAGCATAAGTCAACTTTGCAATATTGGATTCAAAATTAATTTCTAAGAATGCATCCGTTTGAGAACAAGTAAAGATTTCTCTACTGAATGAAAACATGAGAACATTTATCTTCTAGAGATAAAACCAGAAAGCTCTTATTATCTTATTTCCATTAAAGATGAAGCAAATCTTTAGCATTAAAAGCTTGGTCATGTCAACATGAAGCAGATTGCCAAAATCTCATCCAAGAAGCTTGTTCGTGGTCTTCCTAACATGACTTATCAAAAATCTGAATTATGCACTCTTTGTGTTTTGGGAAAACATGTTAGAAGTTTTTTTAAACCTGTAAATCAAGTTTTTACTAATCGAGCTTTGCAGCTTCTGTATATGGACCTCTTTAGACCAACCAGAACTCAAAGTATTGATGGAAAGAAATAGTATCTAGTAATCGTGAATGAATACTCTCACTTTACTTGGGTTTACTTTATGGCAAACAAGTTTGAAGCATTTTCTCACTTTTCAAAGTTTGCCAAGAAAGTTTAGAATGAAAAAGGATATGCTATTTCAAGCATATGTACAGATCATAGATGTGAGTTTGAAAATCAAGACTTTACGAAGTTCTGTGATGAATCTAATTTCCAGCACATTTTTTCTTCTCCATATACTCTAGAACAAAATGGGGTTGTGGAAAGGAAGAATAGATCATTGCAAGAGATGACAATAACCCTCTTAATTAAGAGTAAAATTTCCTCTCGATTTTGAGCTAAAGCAGTTTCTACAGCTTGTTACATCATTAAAAAAGTGCTCTTGAGGCCTATTTTAGAGAAAACTCCTTATGAAGTGTATAAAGGGAAAAAACCAAATGTTTTTTACTTTCATATGTTTGGTTGTAAGTGTTATGTTTTAAAAAATGCAAATGATCGAATTGGGAAGTTTGAAGAAAGATCAGATGAAATTTTTTTCCTTGGCCACTTTACCTCAAGTAAAGCATACAGAGTTTTCAACAAGAAGACTCAATCTGTAGAAGAATCCATGAACGTCAAGTTTTAAGATGCTATGCAGAATCAACTGGATCAGACTCAACTTGAAGAATCTGAACTTGCTCTAGACTATACAAAGTCTATTTCCCTTGAAGTGGTTCAGACTTCTAAAGATCAACATCAAGATGAGCTAGAAGATTCAACTAAAACAAACCAACAACTGGAAGCATAAGTCAAGTCATCCCAAAGAACTCATCATTGGCAACATTGATGAAGGAATTCGCACCGAATCTAAAAGGCGAGAAGAGTTTAGTGCTTTAGTACTTATTTTTTAAATAGAATCCAAAAGTATAGAAGAAGCCCTATCTGATGAAAGCTGGATCAAAGCTATGTAGGAAGAGTTCAGAAAATTCAGCATTAATGATGTTTGGGAGCTAATCCTTAAACCCAAAGGTAAGTCTATTATAAGAACTAAATGGGTTTTCAGAAACAAGGTGGACGAGAAAGGAAAAATGGTCAAGACCAAAGTAAGACTTGTGGCCACAGAATATACACAAGAAGAATTTTAGACTATGACGAGACTTATGCACTAGTAGCAATGTTAGAAGCAATTAGATTATTACTTGCTTTTGCTTGCTATAACAATTTCAGGTTATTCCATATGGATGTAAACAGTTCATTCCTAAATGGATTTGTCCAAGAAGAAGTCTATGTGAAACAACCACTTGGTTTTGAAGATCTAAGAAAGCTAGACTCGGTCTTCAGACTGAAAAAGGCCTTATATGAAAGCAGGCATCTCAAGCCTGGTATGAAAGGTTAAGTAATTTCCTAACCCAAAATAGTTTTGCTAAAGGAAAGGTAGATACTACTTTATTCATCAAAAGAGAAGGTAAAGATTTTCTATTGGTTCAAATTTATGTTGATGATATCATCTTTGGATCTCCTAATGAAAATCTATGCAAGAAATTCTCTAGATCTATGCAGGATGAATTCGAGATAAGTATGATGGGTGAATTAATTTTCTTTCTAGGGTGTTGTGATCTTCAAAATGATAAATTGTACGAAAATAAATTTTTGGAACCCATTTGTCCCTGCAGATTTCCAACTTTCGGAAGTTTTTAGACACAAACGAAAGGGAATTTTCTAGGGAGCAAAAATGATTTTTTTCTAACAAATCTTCGTTCTCTGATTTCACATTACTTTAAGGGTGTTGTCATCTCAAAAATGATAAATCTTATGGAAATAAAACTTTTGGAGCCCATTTGTCCTTGTAGATTTCCAACTGTCGGAGGTTTTTAGGCAAAATATCGAAAGGGAATATTTTTTGAAAAATGTTCGTTCTATGATTTGACATGACTTTAAGGGTGTTGTGATATCCAAAATAATAAATCATACGAAAATAAAGCTTTTGAACTTATTTGTCCCTACAGATTTCCAACTACCAGAGATTTTTAGGCAAAATATCGAAAGAGAATTTTCTATGGAGTAAAAGGGAATTTTTTCTAATAGATCGTCGTTCTCTGATTTCACCTGACTTTAGGGGTGTTGTGATCTCTAAAATGATAAATCGTATGGAAATAAAGCTTTTGGAACCCATTTAGTTTTTAGAAAAATATCAAAAGGGATTTTTCTAGGGAGCAAAGGGCAATTTTTCTAATAGATCTTCGTTCTCTGATTTTACTTGACTTTAGGGGTGTTGTGATCTTCAAAATGTTAAATTGTACGAAAATAAATCTTTTGGAACCCATTTATCCCTGCAGATTTCCAACTTTCAGAGGTTTTTAGGCACAATATCGAAAGGGACTTTAAGGGTGTTGTAATCGTCGTGTGATTTAATCTATTCGAGATCTCCAAGAACAACGATCTAGCTAAAATTTCCTTCTATTGTGCATACCACGTGCAGGATTTGTACACATTTCGTGCACATGTAAACTACAGTCTCTCCAATGAAGATATTGCGATAAGATATTGGGACTTTTGATTCCATTAAAGATGAACTTAAGTGCTAGCAATTATTTCATCCATCTTCTCCATTATTTTGCATTGTGCGACATCAAATGTACAAGAAAACACAAAGTCAGCTATTTGAAACTCTTCGTATGAAGGTTGCAGATTCCTTGTGTCATTTGAAGTGTAAATGACGTGGCATTTTCTAGCAATTGTTCCCTAAGGATTAACATTTACAAGACCTACACCTTAACCAGATGCCAAGAATAATAAATTCTCGAGCAGCAGTTTAGTTTCTAGGTAATTGACGATCTCGCAAGAATGAAAGCCATGGCACCCTCACTTTCCTAGTCTTATTTGGGTTTCCCCAGATCTTTAGGAGCTTCCCATGTAGCGCTCGGGCTCACCTTCCTTATATAGAGAAACATAGCTATACAGAGTGTACTCCATGACATCGAAATCGAAGGATTCGTAAAACTAGATCTCTTGCTTTTAGTCAAAGTAGAATTCTTACTTCATTGCAAGTCCAAGAACAACGATCTAGCTAAAATTTCCTTCTATCGTGCATGCCGCGCGCAGGATTCGTGCACATTTCGTGCACATGTAAACTACAATCTCTTTAATGAATATATTGCAATAAGATATTGGGACTTTTGATTCCACTAACGATGAACTTTAAGTGCTAGCAATTATTTCATCCATCTTCTCCATTATTTTGCATTGTGTGACATCAAATGTACAAGAAAATACAAAGTCAGCTATTTGAAACTCTTCGTATGAAGGTTGTAGATTCCTCGTGTCATTTGTAGTGTAGATGACGTGGCATTTTCTAGCAATTGCTCCTTAAGGATTAACATTTGCAAGACCTACACCTTAATCAGATGCCAGGAATAATAAATTCTTGAGCAGCAGTTCAGTTTCTAGGTAATTGACGATCTCACAAGAATGAAAACCACAGGACCCTCACTTTCCTAGTCTTATTTGGGTTTTTCCAGATGTTTAGGAGCTTCCCAGTGTACGGCTTGGGCTCACCTTCCTTATATAGGTAAACATAGTTATACATAGTGTACTCCATGACATTGTTATACATAGTTATACATAGTGTACTCCATGACATTGAAATCGACAGATTCGTAAAACTGGATCTCTTGCTTTTAGTCAGTGTAAGATTCTTACTTCATTGCAAGTCCAAGAACAAAGATCTAGCTAAAATTTCCTTCTATCCTGCATGATGCGTGTAGGATTCATGCACATTCCGTGCACATGTAAACTACAGTGTCTCCAATGAAGATATTGCGGTAAGATATTGGGACTTCTGATTCCATTAAAGATGAACTTTAAGTGCTAACAATTATTTCATCCATCTTCTCCATTATTTTGCATTGTGCGACATCAAATGTACAAGAAAACACAAAGTTAGCTATTTGAAACTCTTCACATGAAGGTTGCAGATTCCTTGTGTCATTTGAAGTGTAGCTGAAGTGGCATTTTCCAGCAATTGCTCCCTAAGGATTAACATTTGCAAGACCTACACCTTAACCATATGCCATGAATAATGAATTCTCAAGCAGTAGTTTAGTTTCTAGGTAATTGACGATCTCACAAGAATGAAAACCACGAGATCCTCACTTTTCTAGTCTTATTTGGGTTTTCCCATATCTTTAGGAGCTTCCTAGTGTAGGGCTCAGGCTCACCTTCCTTATATAGGTAAACATAGTTATATAGAGTGTACTCCATGACATCGAAATTGAAGGATTCGTAAAACTGGATCTCTTGCTTTTAGTCAGAGTAGGATTCTTACTTCATTGCAAGTCCAAGAACAACGATCTAACTAAAATTTCCTTCTATCCTGCATGTCGCATGCAGGATTCGTGCACATTCTGTGCACATGTAAACTACAGTCTCTCCAATGAAGATATTGCGATAAGATATTGGGACTTCTGATTCCATAAAAGATGAACTTAAGTGCTAGCAATTAGTTCATCCATCTTCTCCATTATTTTGCATTGGGCAACATCAAATGTACAAGAAAATACAAAGTCAGCTAGTTGAAACTATTCATATGAAGGTTGCAGATTCCTTGTGTCATTTGAAGTGTAGTTGATGTGGCATTTTCGAGCAATTGTGATATGGCTAGTATAAGTACCTGAGGGGGGTGAATAGGTCTAAAGAGTAATTTCTCAAGATAATCGCACAATACTAGACAGTTGATAGAATTGAGACAATTTTCTCTTGTTAATAACCAAACAACAATCAAAATAAGACTGAGAGTAGGGAAGAGAAAATTGAACGCAAGGTTTATAGTCGTACGGCTTATTTCAAGCCTACGTCCACTCTTCTGCACTGACAGCCCACTGGCTGGATTCCACTATGAACAAAGAGATGTTACAGCACTGTTCTCCCTTGATTTCACGGTGTAGAAGATCTACCACACTCCCTCAAGGTATCACTAAGTATAGAACCTCTTTTGTGAATACAATTTTGCCCAATATGATTCGACTAATAATCAAGGAGCTTCAGACTCTGGAATTTCTCTATCATGCATCTTCTAGAACAGCTGGAACGTCTTCCTTTTATACTCCTTTATGCCATCATACCCGTTGGCACTTACCAAAGGAATTCTTCCAATCTTCCCGTTGGACAGAATCAATTAAGAAGATCATTCGAGCTATTAAAGGAACATGTCGATAGCCCATCAATCCTGTTCGCCCATACAATCAAGATCTTGGTTTCCAAGAATAGAACCTTCCAAGAGTATTTCGTCAATCGTCGGATCTTCAAACGATCTTGATTTCGAATAAAAGAATCCGTTATATCATATCCAGCCAAGAGATCTTCTCCAGTGGATAAGACCAAATCCTCAACCAAACACATTAGCTTTGGATCGTCTTCGTCGCTGGATTAGAAACTGTCAATGAGAATGGTCTTGAGTCTTGAGTCTTGAGTCTTGAGTCTTGAGTCTGGTGATCTGAAAGTCTTCAGACTCTAAATAGAAGGGTCTGCAATGCTCCAGACTAGACTGATAGAAACGTTTTGTCAGCTTCAAAATATTATGGAAAGATTTCTCCAACAAATTGCTCCATAAGGATTAACATTTGCACGACCTACACCTTAACCAAATGCTAGGAATACTAAATTCTTGAGCAGCAATTCAATTTCTAGGTAATTGATGATCTCACAAGAGTGAAAACCATGTGACCCTCACTTTCCTAGTTTTATTTAGGTTTTCCCAGATCTTTAGGAGCTTCCCAGTGTATGGCTCGGGCTCACCTTCCTTATATAGAGAAACATAGTTATACAGAATGTACTCCATGACATCGAAATCGAAGGATTCTTAAAACTAGATCTCTTGCTTTTAGTCAAAGTAGGATTCTCACTTCATCACAAGTCCAAGAACAACGATCTAGCTAAAATTTCCTTCTATCCTGCATGCCGCATGCAGGATTCGTGCACATTCCTTGCACATGTAAACTATAGTCTCTCCAATGAAGATATTGCGATAAGATATTGGGACTTCTGATTCCATTAAAGATGAACTTTAAGTGCTAGCAATTATTTCATCCATCTTCTCCATTATTTTGCATTGTGCGACATCAAATGTTCAAGAAAACACAAAGTTAGCTATTTGAAACTCTTAATATGAAGGTTGTAGATTCCTTGTGTCATTTGAAGTGTAGATGACGTGGCATTTTCCAGCAATTTCTCCCTAAGGGTTAACATTTGCAAGACCTACACCTTAACTAGATGCTAGGAATAATAAATTCTCAAGCAGTAGTTCAGTTTCTAGCTAATTAACGATCTCACAAGAATGAAAACCACGGGATCCTCACTTTCCTAGTCCTATTTGGGTGATCCCAGATCTTTAGGAGCTTCCCAGTGTACGGCTTGGGCTCTCCAACTCTAAGGACGAGGCTACAGTCCAGCTTGCCAAGATTAAGGAGGCTATTGGCATCCTTAAAGAGAACAATGACGACATCATCGAGGTCACTAGCCAGGGCGCTTAGGGGGACATGTGGCGAGATCTCCACTGGACCTCACTTGCCTTACACATGCTTGCCTGCACTGTTGGAACTACATCATCCAACAAGCTTTTGGGAGTGACACCATCATCCTTTATAGCCCTTCCATTTTTGATAGGGCTAGCATTATCTCCAACACCACAAAGCTCCTCTTGGCCATAGCACTCAATGTTGTGAAGATTATTTGCACCCTCTTAGCAACTTTCCTTCTTGATTGGATTGGGTGACGACCGTTGTTGCTAACTAGTATTGGTGGAATGATTATATCACTGGCCTCCCTTGGTACATTCCTCACTGTCATTAACCAGAGCCAGGGGGCGGTCAAGTGGGCACCGACCATCTGCTTCCTCTTCTTGGTGTGCCACGTGGCCTCATTCTCAGTTGGGATTGGGCCATTTGCATCCATATATAGCTCAGAGGTGTTCTCTCTAAGGTTGCGTGTACAAGGGTGTGCAATAGGCGTCGCTATGAGCCAGTTGGTGAGCGGTTTAATATCCTTCGGATTCATGTTTTACTTCCAACGTAAGGCCAAACCTCAATTTAGTCAAAAATATTTTATGACTTATTAGAACTTATGTCAATTGGATTTGTTATGCATTTTTATTGAAATTTATATTGCTTATGTTGATGTTGGAATACGTACATAATACGCACGATGCCGGCACGTAACGTGCACGATGCTGGCACGGCACATGCATGATGCGAGCACGACACGTACATAACACCTTTAGGCCACATAATTTTTATAAAGTAAGGGGATTGATGAGTAAGGGGATAGCATACATAAAGCCTGAACAACAAACGAATGATGAGTTTGAGGATCATCTAATGGGGGTTTCAAAGTTATCCTCCCTTATTGGGTAGATACTGGCTTGGTGGATCCCCAACAAGATTGGTTACCATTGCAAAATAGGGATGGTAGCAAGCATCTTCTTTGTCGGAGCCCTCATTGTGTCCATTAAGGATGACTACTTCATCCTTGTGGTTGGCCGCTTCATAATTAATATTGCTGCGAGCTATACCCTCATCATTGTTCTCATTTATATTGCTGAAATCTCTCCAATCTCTTATCGGGGCTTGCTCACCTCCTTCCCTGAGGTACTCTCTTTTCATTTCTTTATTTTTTGCACAAATTTTTGCACAAATTTTGTTTTTTATTTATCATCAATTATTGTCGGGGGAAAAATTAAGGTTAGATATTTAAAGTTAAAGGAAGGTGATTTCTTTCTTATACGTCCTTTGGTGGTTCAGGTATTCATCAACATGGGCACCCTCCTTAGTGACATCTCTCACTTTTTCTTATTTAGGATTCACTCTAACCTCAGCTGGCATCTCTTACTTAGCATAGGAGGAATCCACTTCTTGCTCAATTTTTGGGTCCTTGCCATGCCAGAATCTCTTTGATGGTGTATCATGCGGGCCATCAGTGCGATGTGAAGTGTATCCTTGCCAATATCTCCAACTTTGAGGAGGAGGCTACAATCTAGCTTGACAAGATTAAGGAGGTTGTTGGCATCAGTGAAGAAAAAAACGAAGACATCATCGAGGTGACCAGCCAAAGCGCTTGGAGGGACATGTGGCGGGATCTCCACTGGACCTCACTTGCCTTACACATGCTTGCCTGCACTATTGGAATCTACTTCATCCAACAAGCTTTTGGAAGTGACACCATCATCCTTTACAGCCCTACCATTTTTGATAGGGCAAGCATTATCTCAAACACCACAAAGCTCCTCTTGGCCAAAGCACTTGATGTGTGAAGATTATTTGCACCCTCTTAGCAGCTTTCCTTCTTGATCATATTGGGTGACGACTGTTGTTGTTGACTAGTATTGGTGGAATGAGTATATCACGGGCCTCCCTTGGTACGTGCCTCACCGTCATTAACCAAAGCCAGGGCGTGGTCAAGTGGTGATTGACCATATGCTTCCTCTTGTTGTTATGCTACGTGGCCTCCTCCTCTATTGGGATGGGGCCAATTGCATCAATATATAGCTCAGAGGTGTTCCAAACCAGGTTGCGTGTACGAGGGTGTGCGCTAGAAGTCGCTGTGAGCCATGTGGCGAGTGGTTTAATATCCTTTGGATTTGTGTTTTACTTCCAACATAAGGCCAAACCTCAATTTAGTCAAAAATACTTTTGACTTATTAGTACTTATGTCAATTGGATTTGTTATGCTTTTTCATTGAAATTTATATTGTTTATGTTGATGTTGGGATGTGTACATAATACGCACGATTCTGCCACGTCACGTGCATGATGCGGCACGTCAAGTGCACGATGTCAGCACAACACGTGCACGATGCTAGCATGACATGTACATAACACCTTTAGGCCACATAATTTTTATAAAGTAAGGGTATTGATGAGGAAGGGGATAGCATACATAAAGCCTGACCAACAAATGAATGATGAGTTCGAGGATCATCTGATGGGGGTTTCAAAGTTATCCTCTCTTATTGGGTTGATACTAGCTTAGTGGATCCCCAACAAGATTGGTTACCATTGCAAAATAGGGTTGGTAGCAAGAATTTTCTTCCTCGGAGCCCTCATTGTGACCATTGAGGATGACTACTTCATCCTTGTGGTTGGCCGCTTCATAATTAATATTGATGCGAGCTATACTCTCATCATAGTTCCTATTTATATTGCTGAAATCTCTCTAGTCTCTTATCGGGGCTTGCTCACCTCCTTCCCTGAGGTACTCCTTTCATTTCTTTATTTTTTTCCCCAAATTTTGTAACATATTTTTGTTTCTTAATTTATCATCAATTATTGTCAGGGGATAAATTAAGGTTAGATATTTAAAGTTAAAGAAAGGTGATTGCTTTCTTATACTTTTTTTGGTGGTTTAGGCATTCATCAACATGGGCACCCTCCTCAGTGACATCTCTCACTTTTTCTTATGTAGGATTCGCTCTAACCTTGGTTGGCATCTCTTACTCAGCATAGGAGGAATCCACTTCTTGCTCATTTTTTGGGTCCTTGCCATACTAGAATCTCCTCGATGGCTTATCATGTAGGGCCATTAGTGCAATGCGAAGCATACCCTTGCCATTATCTCCAACTTTGAGGAGGATGCTACAGTCTAGCTTGCCAAGATTAAGGAGGCTGTTGGCATCCGTGAAGAAAACAACAACGACATCATCGAGGTCACCAGCCAAAGCGCTTGGGGGAACATGTGGCGGGATTTCCACTGGACCTCACCGGCCTTACACATGCTTGCCTGCACTATTGGAATCTACTTCATTCAACAAGCTTTTGGGAGAAACACCATCATCCTTCATAGTGCTTCCATTTTTGATAGGGGTAGCATTATCTCAAACACCACAAAGCTCCTCTTGGCCAGAGCACTCGATGTTGTGAAGATTATTTGCACCCTTTTAGAACCTTTCCTTCTTGATCGGATCGGTTGACGACCGTTGTTGTTGACTAGTATAGGTGGAATGATTATATCGTTGGCCTCCCTTGGTACATGCCTCACCGTCATTAACTAGAGCCAGGGGGCGGTCAAGTGGGCACCAACCATCTGCTTCCTCTTCTTGGTGTGTTACATGGCCTCCTTCTCTGTTGGGATGGGGCCAATTGCATCAACATATAGCTAGAGGTGTTCCCTCCAAGGTTGCGTGTACAAGGGTGTGCAATAGAAGTTGTTGTGAGTCAGCTGGCGAGTGGTTTAATATAATTCAGATTTGTGTTTTACTTCCAACATAAGGCCAAACCTCAATTTAGTCAAAAATACTTTATGACTTATTAGTACTTATGTCAATTGGATTTGTTATGTTTTTTCATTAAAACTTATATTGTTTATGTTGATGTTGGAATATGCACATAATACGCACGAAGTGTGCATGTCACGTGCACGATGCCGGCATGGCACGTGCATGATGCTAGCACGACGTGTACATAACACCTTCAGGGCATATAATTCTTATAAAGTAAGGAGATTGATGAGTAAGGGGATAGCATACATAAAGCCTGACCAACAAATGAATGATGAGTTTGAGGATCATCTGATGGGGGTTTCAAAGTTATCCTCCCTTATTGGGTTGATACTAGCTTGGTGGATCCCCAACAAGATTGGTTACCATTGCAAAATAGGGATGGTAGCAAGCATCTTCTTTGTTGGAGCCCTCATTGTGTACATTAAGGATGACTACTTCATCCTTGTGGTTGGCTACTTCATAATTAATATTGCTGCGAGCTATACCCTCATCACCATTCCCATGATATTGCTGAAATCTCTCCAGTCTCTTATCGAGGCTTGCTCACCTCCTTCCCTGAGGTACTCCTTTCAATTTTATTTATTTATTTATATTTTCCCCAAATTTTGTAACTTATTTTTGGTTTTTAATTTATCATCAATTACTGTCAGGGGAAAAATTAAGGTTAGATATTTAAAGTTAAGGGAAGGTGATTTCTTTCTTATACGTGTTTTAGTGGTTTAGGTATTCATCAACATGGGCACCCTCCTTAGTGACATCTCTCACTTTTTCTTATTTAGGATTTGCTCTAACCTTGTTTGGCGTCTCTTACTCAGCATAGGAGGAATCCCCTTCTTGCTCATTTTTTGGGTCCTCACCATGCCAGAATCTCCATGATGGCTTATCATGCAAGGCCGTCAATGCGATGAGAGGCGTATCCTTGCCAATATCTCCAACTTTGAGGAGGAGGCTACAATCCAGCTTGCCAAGATTAAGGAGGCTGTTGGCATCCCTAAAGAAAACAACGATGACATCATTGAGGTCACCAGCCAAAGTGCTTAAGGGGACATGTGGCGGGATCTCCACTAGACCTCAATTGCCTTATACATACTTGCTTGCACTATTGGAATCTACTTCATCCAACAAGATTTTGGGAGTGACACCATCATCCTTTATAGCCCTTCCATTTTGGATAGGGCTAGCATTATCTCAAACACCACAAAGCTCTTCTTGGCCGTAGCACTCGATGTTGTGAAGATTATTTGCACCCTCTTAGCAGCTTTCCTTCTTGATCGGATCAGGTGACGACCGTTGTTGTTGACTAGTATTGGTGGAATGATTATATCGCTGGCCTCCTTTGGTACGTGCCTCACCATCATTGACCAGAGCCAAGGGGCGGTCAGGTGGGCAGCGACCATCTGCTTCCTCTTGTCAATGTGCTATGTGGCCTCCTTCTCTGTTGGGATGGGGCCAATTGCATCAATATATAGCTCAGAGGTGTTCCCTCCAAGGTTGTGTGTACGAGGTCGTTGTGAGCCATCTAGCGAGCGATTTAATATCCTTTGGATTCGTGTTTTACTTCCAACATAAGGCCAAACCTCAATTTAGTGAGAAATACTTTTTGGCTTATTAGTACTTATGTCAATTGGATTTGTTATGCTTTTTCATTGAAATTTATATTGTTTATGTTGATGTTGGAATATGTACATAATACGCACGATGCCGGCACGTCACGTGCACGATGCTGGCACGACACGTGCACAATGCTAGCACGACATGTACATAACACCTTTAGGCCACATAATTTTTATAAAGTAAGGGGATTGATGTGGCATCCTAGAATTCCTTGCCAATCTTTAAGGGTGTTTTAATTTATGTCTTGCGTTAAGACTTTGGCCAAGCTTTTGGTGAATAATTAATTGATAGAAAAAATCTATTTTTGGTTATATGGGATTATGGATTGGAATTTATTAAGATAGGTTACAATGTTTTGTGATTTATAATTTTCAATTAGGTGATTATAAAATTTAGGTTTAAGAATGATTATTAAGATGAGGTGTGGGCCAAAATTCTAGCTCAAGACCAGCCCACAAGAAGCCCCACCCTTTGGTCATTTGGGCCTAGCCGCGAAGCCCAAGGAAAGGAGGAGCAGCCGTCGGCCCATGGCTGGCCTCAAGCCCGACTAGATGGAGCCCCATTGGGCCATCGACCAAGGAGGAACCGGCCCATGAGAGGCCCACTCTTTTGCATGAAGATTTTGCCAAGTGTTAATCCCCTTTGTCCAAGTGTCCTTCATGCAAAATCAATGATTGTTCATCATTGAGGGGAAGAAACTAAGGGAACTGGTTGATGATGAAGAGGGAGGGGAAGCGTCGTCAACCGAGAGAGAGTGAGAGAGAGAGAGCTACTGAGAGAAAGAGAGAAATCAAGAGAGAAAGGGAGAGTGAGCGTGCGGAAGAAGAGAGGAAAGGAGGAGAGCTGTCCGTCGACCGTTTGCCGTGCGTTCGTCGTTCGCTGCCGTGTCCAGTTGCCGTGTGCTTGCTGTTTGCTCGGTTTAGAGGCAAGTTGAGATCCTTAATTTGCTCTTGCATGTTGTGTCTAGTATGTGTGCTTGAATGGTGAAAGAATTCGGATCTTTAGGGTGTTAAAAGTTGAAGTTTTAAGAGGGATGTTTGAGACTAGTAAACTGTTCTTGAGAAAACAGTTCGACCTTGGATGTTCTATTGGCTTGCATGTGTTGTTTGAGTTGGATTTTGGCCGTGACTTATAAATGAAAGTTGTTAAGGACTTCTTGAAATATAACATACTCAAATTGGGACAAAATGAACAAGTATAACTGGGTGAAATCCTTATTTTTTGGAGAGACTGAATCTGGAGATTTCGGAAACTACCTTTGGTGAATGCATGGTCTGTAAGCCTATCTTTTTGTTGAAATTTCACTTTGATTTCTTAAAAAAAGATGTAAAGGACATCGTGAGGTTTAACATATCAAAAATTTAGAGAAAAATAACAAGAATAGATAGGTGAAATTGTGGTCTTTCGGAAGTAGTCAGATCTGGAAATTTCGGTATTGAAACGGAAGTTTTATCTGCCTATATTTAATCACCTAGAACGAATTTCACTTTGATTTCTGCACGAAAAACCTACCTTAAGATCTTGAATACAACATAGTCAAATTTCATGAATTTTGAAAGTCATTAGGATATTTAATCGGAAATATCTCAAAAATCGTGTAATATGACACGTTCGGACTTAGTCATTTTCAATGCATGGGTCATATCATTTTGTATGAAACTCTTTCGGCAAAGTGTTCTTCACAAAGTATCTTTCTTTATGTCTTCCCTGCAACATACTCGGCCTTAGAAAAGATATTTTGTATTTACTTACAACATTAAAATGTCAAATTTCATAATTTTTAAGTTCATTTGCCTATTTAACCAAAAATGTTTCAAAAACTATGCAAGCTGGATTGATCGAATTTCAAATGCTGTAATTTATGATTATTTTATATTGGATGAGCCCTATGAATTATATTGGTTGACGTGATTGAATTTTGATGCGCATGTGATGATGTTTGGCATTGCATATAGAATCAAATGCTGAATTTGACTTTGTTGTCATTACATCATGTGCCATGTTGATTGTGAGACATAAATTGGTGAATATGAATTATGATGAATGAGGAGATTGCTGGAGGTGGGCCGATAATGCCCTGGGAGTGTCAGGATGCCCGGGATGGGGGGTGCCGGATGCCCGGTTGTATTGTGATACATGCCCAGATGTCTTTGGAGTTTCGAGATGCTTGGAATGGTTGGGTGCCGGAAGCCTCAGAGGTTTGTGCTCGGGGGAATGCCTCGTGATGCCCGTTGGGATGTGAGATGCCCGGAATGTGGGGGTGCTGGATGCCCAGTGGTGTAAGCCAGAGGTTTTCTCGTGATGCCAGGTTGGGGTGCGAGTGATAAAATGTGGGATGCAATCACTGATCTTGGGAAATAATGATGTGGTGATCAAATTGAAAGATAAAAAATGGAAATTGAATCATGCATGGTATGGTGACATGTATGCATGGCTGTATGATATGATGTGTATGGGTGCATGGTTGTATATGCACTTGTGGCATGATGGTATGCGTACATGAGGCATGGTATATGTGTCGATGATTGGTGATGAGTGCATGAGGATGTATGCACATATGGTATGATGACATATGCATGGCTGCAAGGTAAGTTATGCTTGAATGCATGAAAGATATATTGTATTGTGTGATGCATTAAGTAGTTTATTGGATCTTTTACCTGTTGGTGGCTGTACTCACCCTTCGGGGACCGACATTTCAGATTAGGAAGATTCCGCTCTCTCTAGTCATGCGAGGTACCTTCTATGGCCTCCCATTTGACATGGAGGTAGAGTGTTCATAGATAGATTGCATTACCATCCTTGGGTTGACGTTTGTGCGAGTTTGCGTGCTGGTCATGTACGATGTGGGCCTGGCTGGGGGCCTGGTCATACAGGAGTTTTTGTCGGTCCACGTCCGTCGAGATGGAGTGATTTGGGGGATGTTGCTACCACCATCGCCTGACGCACCAGGATGGGTATGATGGCCGCATGAGGGGTAGAGAGCTGACTTTTTTTAGAGTAGCCGACACTGATAGATGGAGGATGACATATGATCGTTATAGGGGTCGAGATACCTTTTAGGTTATGGCTAAGTGTAGTTAAAAGTCTTGGCTTTTCTTTTTGGTTGTACTGACCCGAGAAATCCATCATGAAAATATATAAATAAAAGTGGTTCGGCCTTATCTTTTCTTATGGTGCGTAGTTGGTGTGTATTGCATTGTGGTTATTGGAGGGAGAGATGGTGAGACTCAATTATGCTTCCGCTAATAAGTTGAGCTAGGACCGTTTTCAAAAAAAAAAAAAAAATATATATGCCTAAGGACCTCGGTCCTTCTTTAAACCCCTTTTTATAAAAGACAAGTAACGGATATCTTTGGAAAGAAAGCGATTGGGCAGGCTGTGGCGACCCTAACAAATTGGGGGCCGTCGAGGGGTGCCATAATTGATGAGTAAGGGGATAGCATACATAAAGCTTGACCAACAAACGAATGATAAGTTTGAGGATCATCTGATGGGGGTTTCAAAGTTATCCTCCCTTATTGGTTTGATACTGGCTTGCTGGATCACGAACAAGATTGGTTACCATTGCAAAATAGGGTTGGTAGCAAGCATCTTCTTCATTGGAGCCTTCATTGTGACCATTAAGGATGACTACTTCATCCTTGTGGTTGGTCGCTTCATAATTAATATTACTGCGAGCTATACCCTCATCATTGTTCCCATTTATATTGCTGAAATCTCTCCAGTCTCTTATCGGGGCTTGCTCACCTCCATCCCTAAGGTACTCCTTTCATTTCTTTATTTTTTCCCCAAATTTTGTAACATATTTTTGTTTCTTAATTTATCATCAATTATTGTCGGGGGAAAAATTAAGGTTAGATATTTAAGGTTAAAGGAAGGTGATTGCTTTCTTATATGTGTTTTAGTGGTTCAAGTATTCATCAACATGGGCACCCTCCTTAGTGACATCTCTCACATTTTCTTATTTAGGATTCGCTCTAACCTTGGCTAGTGTCTCTTACTCAGCATAGGAGGAATCCCCTTCTTGCTCATTTTTTGGGTCCTTGCCATGCCAAAATCTCCTCGATGACTTATCATGCAGGGCCATTAGCGCGATGCGAAGCGTATCCTTGCCAATATCTCCAACTTTGAGGAGGAGGCTATAGTCCAGCTTGCCAAGACTAAGGAGGCTGTTGGCATCCCTAAAGAAAACAATGACGACATCATCAAGGTCACTAGCCAAAGCGCTTAAGGGGACATGTGGCGGGATCAACACTGGACCTCACCTGCCTTACACATGCTTGCTTGCACCATTGGAATCTACTTCATCCAACAAAATTTTGGGAGTGACACCATCATCCTTTACAACCCTTCCATTTTTGATAGGGCTAGCATTATCTCAAACACCACAAAACTCTTCTTGGCCATAGCACTCAATTTTGTAAAGATTATTTGCACCCTATTAGCAGCTTTCCTTCTTGATCGGATCGGGTGACGACCGTTGTTGTTAACTAGTATTGGTGGAATGATTATATCACTGGCCTCCCTTGGTACGTGCCTCACCATCATTAACCACAGCCAGGGGGCGGTCAAGTGGGCACCCACCATCTACTTCCTCTTCTTGGTGTGCTACATGGCCTCCTTCTCTGTTGGGATGGGGCAGCAATATATAGCTCAGAGGTGTTCCCTCCAAGGTTGTGTGTACAAGGGTGTGCAATAGAAGTCGCTATGTGCTAGTTGGCGAGCGGTTTAATATCCTTTAAATTGGTGTTTTACTTCCAACATAGGGCCAAACCTCAATTTAGTGAAAAATACTTTATGACTTATTAGTACTTATGTCAATTGGATTTGTTATGCTTTTTCATTGAAATTTATATTGTTTATGTTGATGTTGGAATATGTACATAATACGCATCGTGTCGGCACGTCACGTGCACGATGCACATGTAGTGTGAATTTTATGCTATAGTGGATTTCTCTTTCTTTAAAAGCATATGTCATTTATTAAATATATCCACCATACGGATCTTAGCCTAAACATATTCACGTGCTTCTCATGTACTTCTCACGTACTCATGTTTAGCTCGAGTGCCACATCAACTCACTTTCTATAGTGCCCAATTAAGTACTCACATCCAGCATCTTATAGGCATACATGATTGTGGGACTATCATGTTTGGTTTTATTATAAACAAATCATAAACCTCATTTTGACTCCAATCAATGCGATTTGTTATTTTATGTACTAAACTTGTTATTTAACATTTATTTGTACATAGCGTCTCATCTTAGCACTTGAGGTGATTGCTCATGTGAGTGAGCCAATCATTGCTAGCTGACATTCTTTTCAATAATATATATGTGTATGTGCTAGTCTCGTAATGTATTTGTATTTATTGATAAAACATCAAGTCAATAATAAACAAACAAGTACAATACATATGTCCATAAATACTTAAACCAATGATCATCTACAATAACACATCACATTATACGCAATTCTAGTGACATACTGTAGGTCAAAAATATGTTTCTAGGAATAGCCTTTGTAAATGAATCAGCAACCATTCTATTGGTTGAAATGTATTGTGGGATCACTTTTTTTTGTGCTATTATATCTCTTATGAAGTTATTCTTTATGTCAATGTGCTTCATCCTTCCATGATACTTGAGATCTTTCACATAGACAATGGCTACTTGACTATCGTAATAAACTATTACCGGTCTTGGAACCTTAGTGACGGTGGCTAAATTTTTCAAGAAATATTTTAGCCATACTGCTTCTTGCACTGCAGCAAAACATGCAATAAATTTTACTTCCATCGTGAACAATGTCGTGCATGTCTGTTTCTTGCTATTCTAAGAAATTGCACATCTATTGAGCAAGAACGCATATCCAAAAGTCGATTTACGCTCATCTAGGTCTCCACCCCAATCAGTACATGAATAGCCTGATAAGCGTAAATTATTCCTTTAGTAACAAAGTCGATAGTCCATAGTGCCTTTCAAGTATCTCAAAATCCTTTTTACTGCTTTCCAGTAAGCTTGATCAAGATTTGATTGATATCGCCTCACCAATCCCATGGCATAACATATGTCGGGTCGAGTACACATCATAACATACATCAAACTTCTGACCACACTAGCGTAAGGAACAATTTCAATCACTTTAATTTATTCTGGAGTCTTAGGACACATCTTAATACTTAGGCCTTCACCTTGCATGACAGGGGTATCAATGGGATTACAGTGCTGCATATTGAAGCGTTCAAGAATATTCATTATATAAGACTCTTGCGATAAAGCAATGAGTTTCCTTGATCGATCTCTTTTGATCTTAACTCCTAATATATAAGCAACTTCTCACATGTCCTTCATTTCAAAATTGGAGGACAACCAATTATTTTATGGTGATAACCAAAATCTTGTCATTTCCAGCCAATAGAATATCGTCCACATAAAGTGATAAAATCACAAATTTATTTTTTGACCGCTTAACGTATATATAGTGATTTTTTTCAATCATCGTAAAACCAAAAGTCGTTATGGCTCGATGAAAACGAAGATATCACTATCAAGATAATTGCTTAAGGTCATATATTGAACGATGAAGCTTGCATACTTTATCCTCTTGACATTTAGCTATGAAACCTATTGGCTGCTTCATATAGATTTCCTCATCTAGTTCTCCATTAAGAAATTCTGTCTTTACATCCATTTAATGTAATTCAAGGTCCAAATGTGCAATGATGGCTAGAATAAGACGTATTGAGGCAAACCTTATAACTGGTGAAAATGTTTCCTCATAGTCTATACCCTCCTGTTGAGTGTAACATTTTGTCACAATGCGAGCCTTATACTTTTTAATGGATTCATCTGCCCTTTGCTTAATTTTGAAGACCCATTTGTTTCCAATGGCCTTGTGATGGGGTGGCAGTTCAACCAAGTCCTAGACGTGATTTGCCATCATTGACTTCATCTCATCTTCCAAAGCTTTTATCCATTATTCCTTATGAGGGGATGAGAGAGCCTCTTGAATAGTCTTTGGCTTAGTATCATCTTTCTGAGCAATCATAAATACTTCCCCTTTAATCTCAAAATGACGACGAGGAATACTTTTACAATTACTTTTATGCAACTGAATTTCTCTTGAATTTAGTTCGCCAAACGATGCAACACTCCCACTAGGTCTTACATGTTGAGATAAATCTTCATTTCCCTCTACAACATTAGTGGGTGTGTTATTAGGATCTTCAATCTCATATAATTGGAATTCCTTATCAATCTCAAATCTACTAGAAAAATTGTTCTCCAAAAACATGACATCTCGTGACTCCATTTCGGTTACACTTCTATCAGCTTGTTCACCTATGAACACGTACCATTTGGAGTGTTCAAAATATCTTATAAAGATACTTTTCTTTCCTCTATGAGCTAATTTGCCATATTTATGGGAAGAATTATGAATATAAGCTACACATCTCCATGGACATAGATTACTTAAGTATGGTTTCCTACCAGTCCATAATTCATAAGGGGTGGAAATGACTGATTTTGAGGGCACTCGGTTAAGTACTAGGCATCAGTCAATAACGTATCTTCCCAATGGGAGATAGGTAAATTTACTAGTGCCATCATAGACCTAACTATTTCCAATAGGGTTTTCTTTTCATGACAAAAAACCTTGAATTGCTCCGATAGATACTCATGTCCGCGATCAGTTCTTAATGCCTTTATTGTTTTGTTCAACTGATTCTGAACCATCGATATATATTGTCTAAAACAATATAATACTTTTGACTTATGGGAGATCAGACTTACTAAAAGATGCAATTAAAGAAAAATAACCATCGATATTAACATTATATTGATCATAGTCAATGTCTAATACCATAAAACCATTCAATACATGATCTGAACTATAATAAACTGTTCCAAACATAAATGTCAACACAATCACCATGGAAATTCAATACATAACCTAGGCTAAGAAGAACAACTACAGAGACCAAGTTTCGTCGAATATCTGGAGCATAGAGGACATCATGTATGAATAGGCTTCGATCACCATATAAAATTAATTTACATGTACTGATACCATTCACTTTAATTCTTGAATTATTCCCAACATATATACATCTTCTTCTAGGTTGTATCTGACGATACTCCACAAATGATTTTCGGTTTCTAGCTACATAATCTGTTGCTCCTGAGTTTACAGTCTATATTGGATGAGATTCAGCAAGAATCACAGTGCTAGAAACAAAAGCATTACATAAATTAATGGAGTAATAGGGTACCTCTTTCAGCTCAATGCATTCACGAGCAAAGTGACCAATTTAGCTACAATTGTAACACTTCATTTTGGCCTTGTCATTCTTCCCACCACGTTTCTTGTATTGGAAGGTCTTAGCCCTTTTAGGTGTGTGATTAGTCTTCTTCTCTTTGTTGTTAAATTGATGATTCCTTTTGCGCTTGAAGCTCAAAACTTTGCGCGAACTCAATTCAGCAACATAAGCATAGGTAGAGGATCTCGCAACCTCTAGACGCTCATCAAAAGTGACAATATTCTCATTATGCATCATATTGATATTCATATGGTCTAAATTGTCGGGAAGAGACATTATAACAGCCTGAACTTGCTATTCATCAGTAAGGAAGTGACCTGTCGGTTTCAATTCACGAATCATGTTTGACATCTCTCGAAGATGCTGCCTCATCGTTACATTTGAGTGCTTTCGGTATGTGTCAAACTTGATGATGAATCTTCTCAAATTAGTGGCAGATGTATCCCCAAACTTATCTTCTAAGGCAACCCACATTACTTGAGTTTTTTTTCATAACTTTCAAACTCACACATGAGATCATATTGCATATAGCTCAACAACATGATGCGAGCAATGCCATTTTTTCTTTTTCCAAGCTTGATAAGCTTCTAGATTTCTCTCGTGTTGAGCTAAAGTTCTACGCTCAAGTTCATCCACGAGGTAGTTGAGGGTTTCCAAAACCTCTTGCTCTTCAAGGATGTACTGAACCTTTCAGTGTCAAATATTATAATTATCACCGTTCAGCTTCTCACCCTTATTAAGATAAGCCACAATGGTCCTGGATGCCGAAACCATATTCAATTTGCTATAGCACATTGACATAATAGATGTAGAATCAATATTAGCATATTTTTCAGAATAACACATATATTTAATTTGCACAGAAAAACTAAATTAATGATAATTCAACAAAAGACACAGAAACGAAAGTTTACTATGTTCCCAATCAACTTCTATGGACGATTGTTCTATTATCATTAATTAGTTTAATTTGCGTAAATTTTAAGTTCTAGGTGAGAACTTTTTCGACTTCTACAAACCTACAAACTCCCGCTAGAAAAAAAAAATTACATGACCTCATGTAATTTTTTTTACATTTTTCCATTCACACAAAATGCATAGTATGATGTGAACCAATATACAAAAAACAATCATGCTACAACTACAATTAAAACCGGCAATTCAACATGTAATAGAAAAATAATGATTTCCTACCATTGTTCGAAATTTTTTTAGAACTAGAAAATTGTAAGTATATTAAACTATATACATGCTATCATCGAACCAAGCTCTACATAGCATATATGATACCATTTTCATATAGGCTAGCTACTGTACTTCCAAAATCATAAAAAAAAAAAAAATACAAGCAACAAATGAACAAACTATGCATTTATACCCTAAAAATACGCATACTTAGGGTTTTGTATACAATTTTATACATTTATAAAACTCAAAAGTATAAAATAATTATACCATAATGTAGAGCACATCCATACGAACCAAACGCCGTTGACCATGCTCCAATTCGACGTCCCACGCACCCACACGTGCCATCACGCGCCAACGAGCCTAAAAGGCTCGTGGCCAATTCAACCAATCCAATCAGTGACCGGTTTGACCGGTAGACCGTCAACTGGGTCTGGTCGTTTTCTAGGTCGGGTGGGTCGGTTCTCGGGTCGGGTTGTGGTTGGCGACCGGCTAGCCAACTACCGCCTGCGGTGACGTCATCGATGACATCAATCGACGATTACCGACAGTTGGATGACGTCATTCGTGACATCAGCACATGTCGGTTTGCTGACACGCACGTGATGCTCATGCACTAGCGTTCCTAGCGTGTTGAGCGCATGGCTCCCAGGCACCACGGCTTCTAGCCGCGCGTGTGGATGTGTCCGATGTCCTTCAGCGGCGCTCAACCCACCATCTACGAAGCCTGGACATGTCGCCGAAGCTTCTATGTCGTGTCTAACACATGTCGGAGCGAGTTAGACACCTTGACACCCTCGGACATGTGTTGACCGTGTGTCAAATTTTTCGACAAGCGGTCAACTTTTCTGGACATGCGTGTCGGAGCATGTCCAAGGGAGAGGGATCATTGAAGAAGACGGAGGGTGGAGGCAAGAATGGGGAGTAGGGGCAACACTACGACGGTGAGGGAGGGCCAAAGGAAGAGCAAGCAATCCAAAGGGCAGGGCTGCGATTACGATGCTGCAATGGAGGGTCGACGGCGAGGCTTCAAAGATGTTCGAGTTTCATTGATCTGCTCGGATATCTTCTGGTACTCCTCATCCACTTCATCCGTGACTGATCGAGGTCAGGCTCTTGCACACCGGAGATGGAGTCGGGCTGGAGGTATCGTCGCCTTTGATTTTGTGACCCCCTTCTCCCCCAACGCGAGAGCTTGTGAAGGGAGAAGAAGATAGCTTGGGGGGTTGATTGATGGGGGCAGGAGAGCAGGTGGTGGCGTGGCTTGGGGATGATTGATAGGGGCAAGGCAAGGAGCAGGTGGTGTCATGGGGGGGGAGGGGAGAGAGAGAGTAGGGAAGAAATCGAAAGTGGGGAGAAAATATTGGAGAAAAGATTGGGTGCCCGGATTTTGGGGGTGGCGTGGGGGATTGGAGAGAGAGAAATGGAGGAAGGCAAATAATTTTTGGGATGAGTGTATAGAGGGAAAAAAAGAGAGGAAAATAATTTTGAGAGGTTTTTGGGGGAATAACTTTTGAGCAGTAATGTTATTTTTGTTATAAAAATAAATAAATGAGTTAAAAATGATTTCAAAAATAAAAATATTGAATGTTAAATAATGATAAATTTTGATGATTATAAAAGATCATAGATTTATTTAAATAAAGTTGATTATATTTTTTGTTAGTCATTAGTTTTATCCATAATTTTTGTTAAAGTTAAAAATATGTTCTCAAATATGGTTAAGCATTAATTATGAATATATCTTTCAAATTTTCTATGGATATAGCTATTAATATTATTAGTGCAAATTCATTATAAGTTCTTGTTATTTATTTATTTATTTATTTGTGGATTTGAATCAAATTAATTAAAACTAAATATATTTATTCAATAATAACGTGTCCCAACGTGTCGAATTTTTTATTTTTGAGAAATGACGTATTGGCGTGTCGTGTCGTGTTGTGTCGCGTATCCGTGTCGCATGTCCGTGCTACTTAGCCCACCATTAGACTTGTCTCAATGAGTGCTTTCACTCTGTATATTTAAAAATTGATTTTGGCCCAAAAAATATTCCAAAAAATGGCCAAGACTGTATGGGTGTACCCGACCTCGAACCCGTTCTTTGTTTTGGTTTGTTTTCAACGATTCATATTATAATTCCGGGCAATAAACATCCAAATAGTGTAGATTTCAATATGTTGATCTCGATATCAAGTGGTACACGAGAAAATTTAATGAAAACAAGGTAGAAATTACAACCGGGCTTTGATACCAATGTTGGAAGAAAAGTCGGCAAAAGACGGCTTACCTCTATCAATGCACATTTAACAATTTACTTAGGAATAAATGTTGAATTGTGGATGAATCATGAACAAAAATACTTCACGCTGGTCTGAATGCAATCACGAGGAAAGCATCCGATTTCTACAGCGTAAATGCTAATTGTTCTTGTAAAAGAGAAATGAAACGCCTTCTTTTTCTTTGATGGAAAGTGGCCAAGAAAAGGTGAGAAACTTTTGAGCATACATTCTACCAAACCCCTCAACAGTTGTTTTTAGGAGTATTTTATATGGGGGCTTGCACTTAAGTGTTTGAGATATTTAAGCTTGACTTCTAAGGCTTCTTGTCCCCTCCTTCCCAATAGTAGCTTCTTCTTCTTCTCCTTCCTCTTCACTTTATCTTCCTCAATTCCCTATTGTTGTTGCTGCACCCTCCTAAACCGAAGCCATTAGCCACCACCCTCTTACTGCCCCCTTCTCCATGTTCGAGCTAGCTTGAAGCTGCAAACTAGGTGCCCAGCATCTAAGCTCCTCGTGCCCATTGCCCCACCGTCTCGAGCCCACTAGTCCACTAGCCGTGCAGCTACCATCCAGCTTGTTAGCCACCCGCTGCTACCCTCTGTCTGCCCACTTGAGCAACTGCAACCTCCGCCCATCCCAGCATTGTCTCCAGCTCATGCTGTCAGACCAGCCAACCCAAGCTCGACCCGTTCCAGCCCCTCAGCTCCCTTGACCAACTCCAAGGCGGAATCGGTTCTTAGCTGGGCCGTGAGCCTAGTAAGGCCATTTTTAGCCCTTTCTTGACCTCCTTTGGTGTTGCCGTAGGCCCTAAATCTTGCTCGCCTTCATGTCGCCGTCTCCGTGAACCGGTTGTGGCACCCCTCGACGGCCCCCGATCCGATTAGGGTCGCCACATCGCTTACCATTCACTTTCCTTATTAACATATTACTCTGATACCATTTCAATTGCAGCGGGTTCATACAACCTAAGGGTTTACATATTTTTTTATTTTTTATTTTTTGATAGGTCCCTTGCGCAATTCATATACGGAAGCACATCCAATAAACTCCCTTCCCTATATTCAAAAAACGATGCACACCTACTAAACATCTTATATAAGTTAAAGCCGAACACATTTATTTACATAGAGCAGATGGACATCTTTAGTCGGTACATCAAAATGCCGATGTTTCTATACTCGGCTATACTTCAAAAGATGACCGACATCTCCTTCCCATAATCGTATGCTTAAGGTCCATCAACCAGTGTTGGCGTCCAAAGGTTCCCTCCTTTGCTATCCTTCTCCTCGCGGTCATATCCAACCGCTCAAACCATCTACTAATCTAAATGTTGGTCCCCAAAAGGGGTGAGTACAACCACTTAGCAAGTAAAGGAATCCAAAAACCACTCAATGCATCATACAAGTCATATATGCATTGTAGGCATTACTTACCTTGAAGCCATGCGTATATCATCATGCATCATCACCACAATCATAACACATACATGTGTATCATCATGCCATACTCATATCATCATTATCATGACATTTTTATATCACACACATGTCATCATCATCATATACATGACACCATCATACCATACACATGTCATCATCATCGTGGCATCATCATATCACACATGTCATCATCATCATGACATCATCATATCACACATGTCATCGTCATCATGTACATGGCACCATCATACCATACACATGTCATCATCATCGTGGCATCATCATATCACACATGTCGTCATCATCATGACATCATCATATCACACATGTCATCATCATCGTGGCATCATCATATTACACATCATCATCATGACATCATCATATCACACATGTCATCATCATCGTGGCATCATCATATTACACATGTCATCATCATCATGACATCATCATATCACAACATATATGCATGTCATTGTGCCATATATCATCATCATATCATGCATATCATCATGCATAATTCAATTTCAATTTCATTTTGGAGCGCCACATTTCTCTTTCCCGAGATCAATGTTTGCATCCCACATTCATCACTCGCGCCCAATCTTGGCATTGCGAGAACCATCCGGGCATGTATCCAAGATACAACCGGGCATCCGGCACCCCCACATTCCGGGCATCTCGTATCCCAACTAGCATCACGAAGAACCTCCGGGATTACGCCACTAGGCCACCGGGCATCCGGCCTTTACCCTTCTAGCCAGGCATCTCGCATCCCATCTAGCATCGCGAGGTATCCCCCTGGGCACAAACCTCCAGGGCTTTCGGAATTATGTACCGACATACCACCAGGCCTCCCCTGGAATTACGTACCGTATACCACCGGGCATCCCGACACTCCCGGGGAATCTCCGAGGCTCGCCATGAAAATGGTTTCCCCTGCCCTCCGGAATTACGTACCGACATACCATCAGGCCTCCCCTGGAATTACGTACCGTATACCACCGGGCATCCCGACACTCCTGGGGAATAATCATCCGCCACAAACGGTTTCCTTATTCATCATTATCCATGGCCACCAATTTAGTTCTCAACTCATCATGGCACACAATATAATGACCAACAAGATCATATGCAGCATTCAATTCATACATGCATCTCAATTCATAGTCATGCATGCATCAATACATCATCATCCAATCCATCCAAAATTCCAGCAAATACCACTTTCAGAAAATATTTAAATTAAATATTCATATGATTAAAAAAAATCATGAAATTAAGGCTAGTGGTAGACAAGTCAATAAGATAGCAATTTCATGAAAGATACATGCCCAATCGAATTCCACACAAGAAGGTACAATTCACACAAAACAGCATGTAAATTCGGATAGAAGCAGAATGCACAGTTTCCGAAATAATTCGATTAAAATATTCATATGACCTCCAAAAATTATGAAATTTCACCGAATTATAGCCAAGAAATTTTCGTACATATTTCATGCAGGACTCTACGCCAGATTATTTTTATATTATTTTATACAGTCTCACAAATCTTCTGGATCCATTACCGCATCGCCCAGTGCACACATCTCCAAAATATTGAGATTTCACCTACCTATTTGCTTTCGTTTTCTCTGAAATTTGGGTATGTTATACATCAAGATATCCTTTACAAGTTTCATGAAGAGATCTAGGTCAAATAACCAGAATATAGTCATCCTTTAGGTCCTTGAAGTCTCGGGTGTCTCGGAATACATCATCAGAATCATCGTCTTCAAGATCTAGTTGATTTACTAGGCTATACTTGTTCATTTCACTTAAAATTTGAGTATGTTGTATTTTAAGATGTTCCCTACAACTTTCATGAAGAAGTAGAAGTGAGATTCTCATCAAAAACCAACATGCAATCACGAATCCTGCAAGAGGTCAGTAAAAACTCTCCAGATCTGAGGTCTCCGTAGGATGAGACTTTAACCCCTCAAATCTCCATAATTTTCACGAAATTTCAGTATGTTGTAGTTCAAGATGTTAGCTACAACTCTCATGAATAAATCAAAGCCAAAATCGGACTCTAAACACACATGCAAGCTCAAACAACTTTCTGACTCACATGATCCGAGCAAGAACAGTCGGACCATTCACACACAACTCATCCATGCTTCGGTTTTTCTCATCTAACACCCAAGAATTCAACATGCAAACAACATACAAGCATGCAAGAGAAGCTAGAGGACTCCCACTTGCCTCTAGACCACACGAACAGCGGCACACCGGTGACGGACGAACGGCGTGCGGGCGGCGACGGCTCCTTCTCTTCCTCTCTCGGCCTCCCTCTCTCTCGCATCTCACTCTCTCTCTCGCAACTCTCTTGGACGACAGCCCATCATCAGCCACTCCCTCTCTCTCTTCCTTTTTAGTGACTTATATATTGCATGCACCTCCTCTTTGCATGGGGGGACACTTGTCCCTAAGAAGGAGACAAGTGTCTCCTTGGTTGAAGACACTTGGAGGCCATGCGGCTGCTCCTCCTCCCCCTTCATGCACCGACGGCCCAATGGGCTTCATGGGCCGGGCTTATGTCCCACTTTAGGCCCATCTCACTTGGGCCTAAAGCCCAAACTTAAATAGCCCAAGATAAGTCCATTTCACTTTTAATAATTTACCTTAAATCCCCATTTATATAAATACTAAATTAAGATTTCATATGGTCATAAAACTTGAAATCATAAATCCATAAATTCCAATTTATAAAACACATGGCCAATTATAGGATTTTCTTTCCTATTAAATAATTATCCATTAAAAGCTTGGCCATAAATTTTATTGCAAATTATGGATTAAATGGCCATAAAATAACTTGATGGTACTTCCATCACCTATTCATAGACTTTAATGTAACTAGAGATCATTATGAATTTTGGGATGCCACATTATCGGCTCACACCTCTGACGGCATCCTCATTTATCACAATTCATGTTCACAATTGTGTCTCAATATTAACATGGCACATGATGTGATGGCAACAAGGTCAATTTTAGCTTTTGAAATATGCACAATCCAGCTAGTACAATTTTAGAAAACATTTTCATTAAATACCAAAATGACATTAAAAAATTATGAAATTCGAACATGTGATAGTCAAGACATAAAGGCAGATACTTCACGAAGAACACTATACCAAAAGATCCCCATATAGTTCAATACAGACCACGCATCACAGCACTACTAATTCTGTCCGTTCCACTTGCACAGTTCTTCAAAAATTACGAAATTTGAATATGTTGTAGGCAAGACATAAACAAAGATATTTCATGCAGAACACTTTTCCAAAAGAATCTCATACAAAACGGTATAGACCACGCATTGCAACATTACCAAGTCCAAACACATCAGATTACACAGTTTTAGAAACATTTTCAATTAAATACACAAATGACATTCAAAACTTATGAAATTTGACTATGTGATAGCGAAGGCCATAAGGTAAATACTTCATGCAGACATCAAAGTCAGATTCGTCCTAGGTAATGAAATATAGGTGGTTAAAACCTCTGTTCCTAGTACCGAAATTTCCAGATCCAGTCTTTCCAAAGAATAACGATTTCACCCACTTTCCAAATCCAGTCTTTACAACTTTCATTTAGAGGTCGAAGCCAAACTTCAACTAGAACATCACATGCAAGTCACTAGAATATCCAAGGTCGAACTGTTTTTCTCAAGAACAATACACTAGACTAGAGCACCACTCTTATAACTTCAATTTTTCACATTCTATACATCCGAAATTGTTACCATTCAATCACACACACTAAGCACAACATGCAAGAGTAGATCAAAAGATCCCACTTGCCTCTAGACCGAGCGAACGGTGAGCACAACGGTGAGACACGGCGGCGATGGGCGGCGATGCACGGCCCTTCCTCCTTCCTCTCGCACGCACGACCTCCTTCATTCTTCCCTTCTTCCTTTCTTCCTTCTCTTTCTTTCCTCTCTCTCTCTCTCTCTCTCTCTCTCGGACGAACTCTCCTCTCTCTCTCTCTCTCTTTCTCTCGCTTAAACCGGCCACTTTTCCCCTCTAATTTTCCTTCCCTCCATCATTAGCCATCATTAGTTTTGCATGGCTTGACACTTGGCTAACTTCAAAGGACAAATGGGGAGCATGCAAACTGGTCTCTCCCCCTCCATTCTTCATGCAATCGACGGCCCCTTCATGGGCTTATGGGCCGGCCATTTCGGCCCATCTTAGGCCCAACACTCTTGGGCCTAAGACCCAAGCTTAAATAAATCCAGAATTGACCCTTTTTAAAAACTAACTAAATCTCTATTAAATAAAAGTACTTAAATTACATATTTAAATGGCTATAATACTTTGTAACATAGATTAATAAAGTCCAACTTATAAAATTCATGGCCAAAAACATAATTTCCTCATCAAATAAATCTGGATCTCACATGGGCATGGAACATGTTTCCAACAAAATATTCGCCCAATAGGTGCTCGGCCATTAATTCTATTACACTTCTTTGGTCTAAAGACCATAACATAGATCAATGATGAGTTCATCGCCCTTCCAAAGGTTGTAAGGCATCTAGAGGTTGCCACGGAGTTTTAGGATGCCACATCAACTGCATCCGTCCAAAGTTGACATCCAAGACTGATGTCTCTCAATCTTAAGCGAAATTGATGTATGCCATCAACACTGGCTACAAATTCTCTCTGCCCCACACCATCTTGTTTCACATGTACCGATTAGTGGTGAAGGATAAGGGACAATTCCCTTATTTTGCTCTTATCTCACATCTTTTTCGACATTTTAAAATTCATATCCCTACACCATTATGTTTGACAACCATTTCTCCAATGGTGATTGGATTTAAAATGGTCACCAAAATGCGATTGAAAGAGCTAAACAAGGTGTTGGAGCATATGAAGGAGAAGTCTCATGTGAAAGCAAAACAAGACTCTGCTATAGCAAAGAGGAAAGGCAGGGAGCCCATGGCTACTCCAGTGAAGAGGAAAAGAATTCTCACCTTGCAAGATGAAGAGGATGAGGATGAAATGATTCTTTCTGCCTTATGAAATTTGAAGAGTTTTGAAGAGGCTCGAGAAGAGCTAGAAGAAGGAGAACAAAAGAGAGGAGAGACAGAGAAGGAAGATGAAGAACAGAGGAGGACAGAGGAAGAAAGAAGAGAAGGAAGAGAAGAAGAAGGAGAAGGAAGAGAAGAGGAAGAAGAGGAGAGAAGAGGAGAAAGGACAAGAAGGAGAAGAAGAGAGAAACAAGGGTCAAGAAGACTCTTTTGAGCCAACTTTGGCTGTCTCCTTGTCCAATGAATCTGAGAAAGGAGGAACTGAAACTGGTGATGCGCATCACTCAGAAGCTAAAGCTAATCAAGAAGAAATATTACATACTCCACCTGAAGGCAACCAAACAGGAGGAGCTGTTGGACAGAAAGGTACTTCTTCGCCTATCTTGACTAGTGATGTGAGTTGTTTTGTAGCGGATCCTGAGGATGTGTATGCCTCTCATTATCCGGAAGCCTCCACTCATAGTCATAGTGGACAATCTGCTGAAATTCCATCCATTCTCAAAACCCCTGGATTTGACTCAGCTAGTCCTAGTACTGCAACAAAGCAAATAGCAGACTTTTTGAGGCTACTTGAGATCTTATTAGATGTGAGGAAGCAGCAATATGCTATGGGGTATGAGATGCAGGATCTCAAGAATGCTTTCATGGCCACTTCAGTGTCTTTACACCATTAGTTACAAGCCTTGAAGAATCAAGTATAATCTACAGTGCAGGGTGAAGATTTTCAGTCACTGAAGCAGAGTTTTGCAAGGCTTGAGAGAAGACAGTGAACTCTATGGGAGAGTTCGAGCTTGTTTGCCTTCCAAAACAGCCATGATTTTGACTCCATTTTTACACATCTCTTTTATTTATTCTCCACTATTTGCTGTTGACAAAAAGGGGGAGAAGTTCGTGCAGATTTGTCTTTAATTTTGATTGGTATTTTGTTTGGTTTTGACTTTTGGACTTATCTTTGTTTGGTTGTGACTTGGACTGATTTGGACTGTTGGGTTTTGATCCTTTAATGCTTGCAGTATCTTAAGCTATGTTAATGATTATGATAAAGATGGTTATTTTTACAGAACTAACTTGTTTTCCGTGGATGCAAAATTGCTACTATCCTTATCCTAATCTCTTATTTTTTATGAGATATCTTGGTTTGCTTGAGTGTTGTCTTGCAAGTCAAAAGTATCCAAATCTACATGAAAGTATTGTCATCATCAAAAATGGGGAGATTGTTGGAGAAAACTTCCTTATTTGTTTTGAAGCTAACAAAACATTTCCATTAGTCTAGTCTGAAGACTTGCAGACTCTATCGTCAAAGTTTGAAGACCTCCAAACTCAAGATTTAAAGTCTACCCTTACTGATAGTTTCCAAACTGATGAAGAAAAGTGTTATCCGTCGAAGAAGACTTATCCATATACGAGTATATCTTTAAGGATTTGATTTGTACGGTTGAAGAAGATCTCACGGCTAGAGATGGCATCTCAAGATCAATTATTCGTATTGAAATTAATTCGAATAATTAGATTGATTGATTAGTGAAGTATACATGGAAGGTTCTACTTATGGACACCTAGATCCTGATTGTATGGGTGAGCATGATTGGTGGGCTATCATCACATTCCTTAAATAACTTGAGATCTCCCTAATTGATTATGTCCAACGGGTAGATTGGAAGAACTTTTTTGGAAGGTGTCAACGGTTATGAAGACATGGAGGAGTATATAAGGAAGATGCTCAAGTTATTCAAGTGTGTGCGTTAAAGAAAAATTCCAAAGTCTGAAACTCCTAGTTCTTCGTTATTTCAATTGTTGAGCTTAAATTGTACTCAAAAGAGAGATTAAATACTTGTGAGACCTTGAGGAAGTATAGCAGAGTCTCTACACTGTGCAATCAAGGATGTGAGACAGTAAAATCTCTTTTGGTTCATAGTGGAATCCAACCGGGCGAGCTGTTAGTGCGGGAGAGTGGACGTAGGTTTGGTCTAAGCCGAATCACTATAAACCTTGTTTTTTGATTCTCTATCCCTAATCTCCTTACTTTAATTCGTAGCTCTATATAACTGTTTATAGTCTTTTACATCTTCAGTCTATCATTCTTAAAAGATAAAAGTTGTTATGTTTTGCAAAATCGTCTTTGATCACCTATTCACCCCCTCTAGGTGCTCTTACTAGCCTTATCACCTCCAACATTGAATTCTTACACTTAGCCCCCTCAAGCTTACTAATAATTTCTGTCATGAGCATCGTCAATACCTTTAGTCAAGGCATGCAATGCACGCAACTCTTATGTTGCAAATGTCAATCGCAATGTATATAAGATCCTCTCTCCCTCCAGAAAGAAAGACAACTCCAAAAAAATCAATTTGCCTTTTGAAGTGTAAAAGGGTGATTTGCCTTTTGAAGTGTAAAAAGATGTTGCGCGAGATTGATAAAATGGGCACAAATTTTCGATAGTTACACAACATGTACAATGATAGTTAAGTGTGTTCATGTCAAGATTAACAAATGGGGTGATCTTTTTAGCGCAAGTACCATGTCTACTTTATATAGGTTAAGAAGTTCCTGTGACGGGATTTATGATATTTTCACCTTGGTAAGTATTTATATTGCAGTTCTTTCTTTCGTCATATGATCCAATTAATATGGCGGAAATTTGGATTTCAAAGTTGAGCAGTGTTCGGAGTAGACCTTGGTACGATTATGACTTGAACACAGGAATTGCCACCTCTAAAAACAAGGGCTTACACTAAGCTCTCTGATATTCTCTGCTTCTCTCACTTTGGGACATCTTCACTACTCTCCCTTCTCTCCGTATGCGTTACATCCTACTTTCCCGATCTGGTCGTGGACATGATTTCTTTAGAGAAGTGATTCATCCACCTTTCAAAGACGTGGGGCAAAGGAAAGCGCCAACATAACATAAAAAAATTGGAATCATTCGACCGCTTATTGAAATTGTCATAGCATTGATGCCATGCAGATCTTAGCAATTGAATCATGCCGATCCAACATGACTCGATAGTTAAGAATTGATGATCGGTTCATTCCATTCCATTACCGTCTCGCAATCAAATCCATGCACACGGAATGCAAATGCTTCACCTGAATATAATCACAAGGGGCAATTGATAATTCGTCATAAACCCCGGTGGAGCCTTGTGCGTATTCTTTCCCAAAAATCAGATATTAACAGTCCTGCCGCATTCTCTCGAGAAACCCACACCGGCAGTTTTTCTGGGGATGCCATGAAGTGGTTCTTCAATTCAGCTTCTTTATTTGACAAGTAGTGCGACCAACAAAGATTTTGGTGACGTGGCAATTTTCCAATGAAGCAAATGCAAAACAATGTCGTTTTGGTGTTAACGTGGTAAAAAAGTAATATAAAAATTAATAAAATTAAATTTATTTAAAATATTTAAAATACAAAAATTTAAAATTTAGAACTTAAAAAAAAATGGGAGGTAGTTGAGGGCTGAGCCCTTGCCGCCGTCGCCTCCCCACCGCTGCCAAAAAGGGCCGGCGATGGAAGGGGAGGGTTGGCCAGGGTTGCCGGGCCCGGCTAGGGCTGACGACCCGGCCGACCGGCGGCGAGGGCCCCCGAGCCCTCACCTGGCTAGGCCAAGGGCCATTGACCCTCGTCGGATCTAGGCGTGGGGTCTCAGGCCCTCACCGTCAGTCAGCCAGGGTCGCTGGCCCCTAGCCAGGCCCCGACAACCCCAACCGAGCCAAGGCCCGGCTACCCCGATTGATCCTCCCCCCTCGGTTGCCGGCCCTTCCCAATGGCAGCGAGGGCTTAGCCCTTAGTCACCCCCTTCTTTTTTGACGACCTGTTTAGTCATTTATCGCATTAAAAAAATCAGGGATTGATTTTAACCCCTAAAAAAATTATTAATTGCATAATATATAGTTTTAGGATCATTTTTTTTTATTCTATTTGCATTGGACTGGCGATGGATGGGTTCGACTTGATGATTTTGAGCTTAAATTCAACTAGTTGAGCTAAGCCCATGGTGATGAAAATTTGGCTGAACTTGTTGCTCATGTAAGCCCATTATTTCTTCAATGAGGTTGAAATCGATGTATGCTCTCCACGTGTGATACTTCAAGTTAGGAAATATAACGAGCAATATTATGATGATCTTGAGAATTCGTATATGTTCACGTGGTTGAATAATAAAAAAAAAAAAAGGAAAGAAAAGATCGGCTAGAGAAAGTAGGTCGTCTGGAAAGTAAAAGGAAATAACAAAGTGGGGAAAGAAAATAGTAAAGTATTGTTGATTTGGTGAGTCACAAGGAAACAAAATAAAAGGGGTAGATTGGCAAAGAGCAAGAGGCGTGCGCATCATGAAATAAAATAAAGACGAAACTTGATTCTGACGATTCGAAGTTGGAGCAATATTCAGTCAATAAAAGAAACAGGAAATAAAGAAGAATCGGCTTATGTATGCATGATATGCAAGGATCAGAAGAAGGAAAGTGGATGTTGGGCTTTCCTTTTACCAGCCCCAGTCGTTCCCTATAAAAGAAGAGGACCCTTTTGGTCAGCGAAGGGGAGGATCGCAGAGAACACACTAGAGAAAACACGTGAGGATCGAGAGAGGAGAGGGAACTCCGCCAAAAGCTCTTCACGGCCGTGACTTTGCTGAGTTCGTGGCTACACCTTGACACCGACCTTGCTACCGATCGTCTGTTGCATTGACAACGACCAGCTTTCCTGTGATCCTCCCCGATGATAGAGCAACAGCGTTCCCTTCCTGTCAAGCCGTGATCAACAACCACAAAGTTTTGGGGGCTTCTCTTCGTCAAAAGAAAAAGGAAAATAACTCTTGAAGAAAAAAAGTCAACAGCAGAAGCTATTCTTTTGCTTCTGCAGAAGGGGATTCCGAATTTCAGAGAGACACACGTGAGAGAGAGAGAGCAGACACAAGGAATCTCAACCAGCTCTTGGCCGAGACGCTCCTTCCACACATCCGCCCCTTCCACGGCCAGACCTGTGGTCGTGCTTCTGTCTCCATCATCGCTACATCATGCTGCTACCCTTGTAAGGTGTCGACGACGGCCAAGCTACTCCCTACACACGTGCCGCCTGAGAAGTCAACCGAGTCTGAGCTGTTGCACCCAACCGCGTTGCTGCTTTGGTTTCGTTATAGCTGTGCGTTGGCGCCGTTGCTTCCTAACCACCGTCGATCCTCCACCGTTGAACGCTACCCCACCAAGTTGGCGGTCTTTTGTGCATTTATTTTCAGGTTCCTGCGAGTCCCAGTGTCACTTGCGTACACCTGAGTTACATTAGTGATCAGCCCTTGACGTTCAAATCTTCACGCCAACAACCCTCCTTTTGCTGTTCAAGTCTTCTGGTGGACATCCCCTTGCTGTGTTGTGTTGGAGAAATCTTCTTGAAGTGTTTTGAAGCTGACAAAATGTTTCAATCAGTCTAATCTGAAGGCTTGCAGACTCTGCTATTTAAAGTCTGAAGACCTCCGGATAGCCAGACTCAAGACTCAAAGTCTATCCTCATTGACAGTCTCTAATCCGTTGAAGAAAGATTATCCAGAACTGGATGTTTCATTAAGGATATGACCTTATCGACTGGAGAAGATCTCTTGGCTGGAAAAGACTTAACGGAATCCTTTGATTGATCGAGATTGACTCGAAGATTAACGATCGGATGATTGCCTAAATATTCTTGAAATGTTCTACTTATGGAAACTGAGATCCTAATTGTATGAGCGAACATGATTGATGGGCTATCGACACGTTCCTTTAATAGCTCGAATAATCTTCCTAATTGATTCCGTCTAACGGGTAGATTGGAGGAATTCATTTGGTAAGTGCTAACGGGTATGATGACATAAAGGAGTATATAAGGAAGACGTTCTAAGTTGTTTGTGGTGTATGCGATAGAAGAATTTCAAAGTCTGAAGCTTCCTGTTGTTTAGACAATTCCTTTGAGCGAAACTTGTATACAAAAGAGAGTCTATATTTGTGAGAAACCTTGAGGAGGTGTGGTAGAACACCTACACTGTGGAATCAAGGAAAAGCTGTGCTGTAACTTCTCTTTTGATTATAGTGAAATCCAGCCGGTGGGCTGTCAGTGCGGAAGAGTGGACGTAGGCTTAAGATAAGCCGAACCACTATAAACCTTGTGTTCAATTTTCTCTTCCTTACTCTCTTTATTTTGATCGTACTTCATTTTGTTAATCAATTGAGAACTTCCTTTTTATCGGTTGCCTAGAATCGCTTCCATATCTCGAGAAATTGTTTGTGCACCTATTCACCCCCCTCTAGGTGCTTATACTAGCTATCTCAATTGGTATCAGAGCTTGTGTACTCACTTTGTTTGAAGTGTTTTACTTCAGAGTTAAAGATCCATGGCTAGTATGTTGGCTCCAGGGCTGGTAGAAGGGCAAAGCAACACCAGACCGCCTTACTTTGATGGAAATGACTACAACATATGGAAAAACAAGATGAAGGTGTTTTTAAGATCAAATGATCCTCTAGAATGGGATGTTGTAGAAAAAGGAATCGTTCCTAAAACTGCATTTGTCTCAGAAAGAGGAAAAGACACTGTTGAGTCTAGCGAAATGACTCAGGAAGAGATAATCAAGAGATAAGCTCTTGATGCAAAAGCAATTTATTCTTTATATTGTGCTTTATCACATACTGAATATAACAGAATATCTTCTTGTGATACAGCCAAAGAAGTCTGGGATAGACTACACATTACCTATGAAGGAACCAATCGAGTAAAAAAGACCAGAATCAACATTGTCCTCGGTCAATACGAAGCCTTCAGAATGAAATCGGGAGAATCAATAACTGACATGTTTAGTCGTTTTACAGATATCGTGAATGGTCTTGAAAATCAAGGTCAACCAATTTCTGATCCCATGAAAGTAAACAAACTACTGCGTGGACTCTCCAAGGATTGGAATCACATAAATACCTCAATCAGAGAGACCCAAAGAATCATGCCACTGTCTGTCGATGAGTTGGTTGGGATCCTTCAGTCTTATGAAGTGGAACGAATCAATGAAGACGAAGACCCTTAAGGTAAGAAATCTATTGCATTAAAATCTAATGATGATTTTGATGTAACAGATTCTAAAGACGACATGGATGATGAAGAACTTGCTCTCATGATAGGAAGATTCAAAAAACTGAACAGAAAAGGAAGAAGATTCAATTCAAAGAAATAAAGTTTTCAAAAGCAACATACCAAGTCTGCTGAAGATGAAGAATCAAACAAAGATGTAGTCTGCTTTGAATGTAAGAAAAATGGACACATTAGACCCAACTGTCTTCTTCTAAGGAAGAAGAAAGGAAAAACTGAAAAATATCGAAAAGCTCTCAAAGCTTAAACCTAGAGTGATACAGAGTGCAAAGATAGTGATGATGATTATGCCAACATATGTCTAATGGCACAATCAGATTCAGAATCAAACTCCAAGATTGATTCAGATTCAGAAAGTGAATTCGAGGTAAGCAACTTCAAAATTCCTATTAAAGTTTCAAAATACATTAATGAATTATGTTTTAGTCTTAAGACTTCTCTTAAAAGAATTTTCAAACTCAAAAGAGAAAATTCTGCTTTAAAACAACAAGAGAATGTTTTGGAAGAAAAAGTGAAATATTTAGACCAGAATGTTTCTTCTCTCAAAGAAAGTAAAGACAATCTTTTAAAAGAAAATGCATTCTTGAAAAATGATATCTCAAATATTTCCAAAAGATTTACTCTATGATCTGAAAAACTGGAAAAAATACTTTCTGTTCAAAGACCTTATTTCAATAAATCCGGTTTCGGAATGACTGCTGAAACCATTCCTTTAATCAATTTTCCTAAAGTGAAAGAAAGAATTAAACAAAGACTCGCACGAAATGCTTACAAAAATCATTTTGAAATGACCTTTGTAAAACCAGTAGGCCGCAATGCTCTTAGATGTTCAAAATGCAATAGTGCAGATCATTTTGAGAAAGAATGTCCTATGGTTTGGAGACTTGTCAATAAAATTTGGTCAAAAACCGCATATTAGACTAACTCAAAAGGACCCAAGAAAATATGGGTACCAAAGAAAGCTTGAGTCTCTTTTTAAATGCAGGTCACTATCAAGAAAAAGGTGAAATGGTACTTGGATAGTAGATGCTTGAGATACATGACAGGAGATTCAAATTACTTCATAAAGCTTGTTCAAGTGAATGGTGGAAAAGTCTCATTTGGAGGAAACAACAAAGGAAAAATAGTGGGATTTGGAACTGTAAAGATTGGGAACCTCACAATAAGCAATGTTTCTTTAGTTGAAGGGCTAAACTATAATCTGCTCAGTGTCAGTCAGCTGTGTGATGTCGATTTTAGAATCAACTTTCAAGAGGGTATTTGTTCAGGAACCAGTAAAGACTTTACTCAGTCATTCATGGGTCGAAGACATGGAAATATCTACTTCTTGGACGTGAAACCAGAAGAATCACAATGTCTAATCTCAATCCAAGATGAAGCAAGCTTATGGCACAAGAAGCTTGGGTATATTAACATGAAGCAGATAGCCAAAATCTCAGCAAAAAAGCTTGTTCGTGGTCTACCCAATTTATCATACCAAAAGTCTGATATATGTACACCATGTATATTGGGAAAACAGGTAAGAAATTCCTTTAAATCAATAAATCAAGTTTCCACTAACCGTGTACTGCAACTCTTGCATATGGATCTCTTCGGACCTACAAGAATGCAAAGCATTGAAGGTAAGAAATATTGCCTAGTAATTGTGGATGACTACTCACGATTTACTTGGATATATTTCTTGGCAAGTAAGTCTGAAACTTTCTCTTACTTTGAAAGATTTGCTAAGAAAGTTCAAAATGAAAAGAGGTATGTTATTTCAAGTATAAAAACAGACCATGGAGGTGAATTTGAAAATCAAGATTTTGCAAAATTTTGTGATGAATCTGGTTTTCAACATTTGTTCTCCTCTCCATATACTTCAGAACAAAACGGAGTCGTGGAAAGGAAGAATAGATCTCTTCAAGAAATGGCTAGAACTCTTTTAATTGAAAGCAATATCTCTTTATAATTTTGGGCTGAAGCTATATTATCAATAGAGTTTTTCTAAGGCCTATTCTAGAAAAAACCCCTATGAACTATTCAAAGAAAAGAAGCCCATTGTTTCATATTTTCGTGTATTCGGATGCAAATGTTTCATATTGAAAAATGTAAATGATCGAGTTGGTAAGTTTGAAGAAAAGTCAGATGAAGGCATCTTCCTTGGATATTCAACCACAAGCAAAGCGTATAGAGTCTACAACAAGAAGACTCAAACTGTGGAAGAATCAATGAATGTCAAATTCCAAGATTCTATACAAAATGAATCTATTCAAACTCATCTTGAAGAGACTGAACTTGCTCCAGACTCTACAAAGTCTAAATCTCAAGAAGCAGCTTAGATTTTGAAGGACAAGCAACAAGTGACTGTTGAAGATTCAAGTGAAGGAAGTGACCATCAATCTTATAAATCAACAAGTAACTGGAAACATAAGTCCAGTCATCCCAAAGATCTTATTATTGGCGACATCAATGAAGGAATTCGCATAAGATCCAAAAGGTGAGAAGAGTCTAGTGCTATGGCTCTTATTTCTGAAATAGAACCCAAAAGCATAGAAGAAGCTCTATCCGATGAGAGTTGGATTGAAGCTATGCAAGAAAAACTCAGACAATTTAAAATTAATGATGTCTGGGAGCTGACTCCTAAACTAAAAGGTAAATCAATTATTGGAGCTAAATGGGTTTTCAGAAACAAGATGGATGAAAAAGGAAAAGTCATAAGAGACAAGGCTAGACTCGTGGCCAAGGGATACACACAAGAAGAATGGATCGACTATGACGAGACTTATGCACCTGTAGTAAGGTTAGAAGCAATTCGTTTATTACTTGCATTTGCTTGTCATAAGAATTTCAGGTTATTCCAAATGGATGTCAAAAGTGTCTTCCTAAATGGATTCATCCATGAGGAAGTTTATGTGGAACAACCACCTGGGTTTGAAAACCCAAGGAAACCAGACTCAGTATTCAGACTCAAAAAGGCCTTATATGGCTTAAAGCAAGCACCTCGAGCTTGGTATAACAGACTAAGTAAGTTTTTAATTCGAAATGGTTTTGTTAAAGGTAAAGTAGACACTACTCTTTTTATTAAAAAAGAAAGCAAAAGTTTTTGCTTGTTCAAATATATGTCGATGATATTATTTTTGGATCTTCTAATGAAAGTCTGTGCAAGAAATTCTCTACGACTATGTAGGATGAATTTGAAATGAGCATGATGGGTGAGTTAACCTTCTTTCTTGGACTTCAAATAAAACAACTGAAGGAAGGAACTTTCATTCATCAAGAAAAGTATGCAAATGATCTTGTCAAAAAGTTTGGACTGGACAATTGCAAAAAGGCTGATATACCAATGTCAAGTTCCTCAAAGATAGACAAAGATGAAGAAGGAAAGAAAGTCGACCAAAAGTTATACGGGAGTATCATCAGATCACTTCTTTATCTTACTGCTTCTAGACTTGACATTTTGTTTAGTGTTTGCATTTGTGCCAGATTTCAATCAGACCCGAAAAAATCTCATTTAAATGCAGCAAAGCATATTATCAAATACATTTCATCAACTTCAAGCTTTGGTCTCTGGTATCCAAAAAGGGGAGACTTTACTCTTCTTGGATATTCAGACACAGACCTTGCTGGATGCAGAGTCGATAGAAAGAGCACCTCGGGTACTTGTCAACTACTTGGAGGCAGGACAGTGTCTTGGTTTTCAAGAAAGCAAAATGCAATTGCTCTCTCTACAGCATAAGTAGAATATATAGCTCTCGGGAGTTGTTGTTCGCAAATTCTGTGGATAAAACAACATCTAAGAGACTTTGGAATTGAAGACTCATGCACGGAGATTAATTGCGACAACACTAGCGCTATAAATCTCACCAAAAATCCAATTCTTCACTTAAGAGCAAAGCATATAGAGATTCGACATCACTTTATTAGAGACCATGTTCAAAATGGAGATGTTTCAATTCAATTTGTTGACTCAAAGAATCAACTGGCGGATACATTTACAAAGCCTTTGGAGAAAAATCAATTTGAAACTATCCGTTCCAGACTCAACATCTTGAGGTATGAGGAAATCAAAGTCTAAAGACTCTCAGACTCAGACATACAAGACTTTGATTGTAAGTAATTCTCTCTTGAATCTTATCCTGAAGAGGTACGATCATCATACTGTGTTTAAATTATTGCTATATTTAATCGACGTAATTATTGCATCGTTTCCTTTTCAAAAAGGAAGTTATTTTTTGAAATGACTATTTCCGCAGAAAATGGACAGTTATTTTGAAAATGCATCTTTTTATTTTCCTTTGTGACGGTTCGTATATCTCTCTTTTTAAACCAATCGTGCACTGTTGATTCCTCTTCACTTTACTCTCAAAAACCCTAGAAAGCATCGATCTTCCATTCCCATTTTTCTTCCTTGTTTAACGTTCGAAAAAGTTGTCATCTTTCTTGGGAAAGTCAAGCAAGAAATCTTCCAAAAACTGAGAAAGATGTCGTCTTCAAGAAAGTCTTCAAGAATCGCAAGCAGGGGACCACGACGAATGAGTGAAGGGCCTATGCACTTCGATCTTACCGAAGAAGAAGTGTCTCCAGAACAGCAACCGAGCCCACAACATTCTCAACAGTGTCACTCTCCTCCATCTAGTCCTCAAGGCGTTGATCATCAACAAGAGGAAGAAATCATCGAGGATGCAGATCTTGTAAGAGTTCAAAAGCCTGCTTTTATTTATAAGTTGTATCGTGCTTTAAAAGGGACTCATACTCCTTTGAAGCATGTCGATGATTTTCTTAAAGACAAAGGGTATGGAAATGAATATATCTTTTTGCGAAAAATGGAAAGTTTGGGAATTGCTCGTAAAGGGGTGGCAGAGGAAACCCTTGCGAATATCCCAAGTGATCCTCATGATTGGGGAGTGAATCCTGTAGATGGGAATGATGATGATAAATTGTACAGCCAATTTCAACCTAGAATGGGTATTGCGGTTGAAAATCGAGGAAAAAGGGGAGACTTGTTCAAATCAAAGGAACAGAAGGATCTGTACTCAAAATTGCTGAAGCGTGGGGTGATAAACCCTAGGAGTGTGGATTTTGACTTTCTGGATGCTGTGAATGTGAACTTGAGGGAAAAGTTCAGTTATCTTCAACTTGAAAAGTTCTACTCCGACACTACAGAGGCCTATGCTGAATTAACCGCATATTTCTATTCAAATCTTAGCTTTTTGGATGCGAATAGATTCTCTTTCAGCGTCAAAGCTCAAGACTATGTTGTGGATATGGATATGCTGGCAGATGTGTTAGGAGTTGAGAGAGGAAGATATCAACCGATCAAAGTTTCTATTGCTCGTGCTACATTGGAACTTGTTAAGGACAGGAGAACAGAGGAAAAGATTTCCTACTTAAGGATGAGTGCGTTCAACATCTTGCTTCATAAGATTGTGATCAATTGCCTCCAACCGAAATCAACTTCCAAGACTGATGTTTCAAGCTCAGAGGCAAAGCTAATGTATGCCATCCTCACTGGGAAAATGTTTTCTCTTCCTCACACTGTTATGTTCCACATGTATAGAGCCATGATGAAGGACAGAGGCCAACTTCCTTATCCAAGTCTTGTGAAGAAGTTATTCAGACATCTGAATATTCAGCCTCCGCAAATTTTTTGTGTTCGATCGTGCGATCATATGGTAGTAGGACTGAAAATGGTGACCAAAATGCGTTTGAAGGAATTGAACAAGGCGCTGGAGAAATTCAAGGAGAAGACTCCAGTCAAAGCTCATCAACCCTCTTCTTCATCAAAACGGAAAGGAAAGGAGCCCTTGGTTGCTTCAAAACCGAAAAGAAGAGCTCTTATTGTTGAAGATGATGATGATGATGAAAATCTCACCATCTTTGCAATGGCTTTGAAGAATTTGAGTCATTCTGTTCCAGAGAAAGAATCGGAACAAATGACGAAAGAAACAAAGGAGAAGGAAGCAGAGGAGAAGGGAGAAGAAGAAAGAGAAGCTGAAAAGGAAAGAGATGAGAAAGAAGAAGAAGAGCAAAGAGAAGAAGGAGAACCTGAGGAACATTCTTCTCCACCTGAAGGCATGGAAACAGGGGGAGATCAAGAGAAAAGAGGGACGTCCTCATATCCTGCTGCAAGTGAGGGAGTCAGTCGCTCTCCAGCAGACCCAGAGGATATTTATGCCTCTCAATTTCCAGAGGAAGGTCATGAAGTTTCATCACCAAACCTGCGAGATTATGCTGATCTACCATTGTCTGCATTTACTCCATCAGATCGGGCCGAAGCAAGTACTCAGACTGATAATGTAGCAGATTTTGGCAGAATCATGGATATTCTCTTGGAGATGCGATGTCAAATTTATGCTTTGGGATGCGAGGTTCAAAACTTGCAAAATGCGGGTCAAGTTTCTTCATGTTCATTGAATGATAAAATCCAAGCCCTCACTGTTCAGATTCAGGCCAATGCCAAGGGTGAGGAGATTACACAACTGAAGGAAGACTTGAAAAGGCTGGAAGGCATCGTTCAGTCTATGGGAGATTTCCAGCTTGTCCGCGTTCCCAAGCAATCTTGACTTTATTCCATTTCCATCTCAACCTTTTAATGCTGACAAAAAGGGGGAGAGATACAAGATTTGAACAATTTGATTTTTAATCATGTGGTTTGTTGGACTGTTTGTTGGATTGTTGGATTTTGTTGGACTGTTTTGATGTCTAACTCTTTTTGACTTTGTTTTTGTGTCTGGATGAGAACGGAACTAGACTTGGACTTGACTGCTTCTATTAACTACTATTGATATCTTATGGATGGCTTTCTCGCATACTAGACTAACCTATTTTCTGTGGTTGCAGATTCTAGTGTTATTCATTTAGCCATTTATCTCTATAAGATATGCATATGTGTTTAAGAAATGTTTTGTAGGTCAAAGTTATCCAAATCTGCAGGAAAGTTTTGTCAACATCAAAAAGGGGGAGATTGTTGGAGAAATCTTCTTGAAGTGTTTTGAAGCTGACAAAACGTTTCAATCAGTCTAGTTTGAAGGCTTGCAGACTCTGCTATTTAAAGTCTGAAGACCTTCAGACAGCTAGACTCAAGACTCAAAGTCTATCCTCATTGACAGTCTCTAATCCATTGAAGAAAGGTTATCCAGAACTGGATGTTTTATTAAGGATATGACCTTATCGACTGGAGAAGATCTCTTGGCTGGAAAAGACTTAACGGAATCCTTTGATTGATCGAGATTGACTCGAAGATTAAGGATCGGATGATTGCCTAAATATTCTTGGAAGGTTCTACTTATGGAAACCGAGATCCTGATTGTATGGGCGGACAGGATTTATGGGCTATCGACACGTTTCTTTAATGGCTTGAATAATCTTCCTAATTGATTCTGTCCAACGGGTAGATTGGAGGAATTCCTTTGATAAGTGCTAACGGGTATGATGGCATAAAGGAGTATATAAGGAAGACGTTCTAAGTTGTTCGTGGTGTGTGCGATAGAAGAATTTCAAAGTCTGAAGCTTCCTGTTGTTTAGACAATTCCTTTGAGCGAAACTTGTATACAAAAGAGAGTCTATATTTGTGAGAAACCTTAAAGAGGTGTGGTAGAACATCTACACTGTGGAATCAAGAAAAAGTTGTGCTGTAACTTCTCTTTTGATTATAGTGAAATCCAGCCGGTGGGCGGAAGAGTGGACGTAGGCTTGGGATAAGCCGAACCACTATAAACCTTGTGTTCAATTTTCTCTTATTTACTCTCTTTACTTTGATCGTACTTCATTTTGTTAATCAACTGAGAACTTCCTTTCTATCGGTTGCCTAGAATCGCTTCCGTATCTCGAGAAATTGTTTGTGCACCTATTCACCCCCCTCTAGGTGTTTATATTAGCTATCTCATGTTGGTCAACTTTGTGACCTTGTTAGGCCAAATCAGTGAATTGAGCAGCACGTCACCTTGAATCGCCACCTGTGAGTCATCCCGCCATCCGTCGTTCGACCGAACTTCACAACGTGGTCCACGTGACACCAAATATTAGGTAAGAATCTCTCTCAATTTGATTTTCATATATCCTTATTGCCTAGTTTATGGGATCATCTCGTATGAATATTTGAATGAAACCATCATATCCACAAAATATCGATTAGCCTTTTAAATTGGGAAATCTTCATAATTTCGCAACGTACATATGATTGACAGTCCGATTTCACGCTTGAAATACGACCCACAATTGTATGGAAAAATCACCAATCTGATCTCATGCTTGAGATACGATTCATGATTTTATTTAAAAATTGACCAATCCGATCCCATGCACGAGATACGATTCGTCGATTTATTTCCCGAAATTAAATGGACACGGATGATATCTTGCTTGATTTGGTGATATTTGATTGATCCCATAAAAGAAAAACCCAATATATATATTAGATTAGGTTCATGTTAGAATATTACTTGTTTTAGGGTTATTTTGCATGTTTAGAATAGGAAACTTATTTGTTTTGAATTCCTTAAATAAAAATCCAAAAAAAATGCATTCATTTAGGATGTTAGGTTTTTTAAAATTTAAATTGCACGTTTAATTATGTGGCAATTTTTTAATTTCGAAATTAATAAAAAAACATAAAAAGTCATCATGCATATGTCATGTAGAATTAGGGCATCTTTGTACGTCATTGCATATTAGGATAAAATTGCATGTTTCATTTTAAGTTTAGAATAATTTTTTTTAAATAGATTGCATTTTAGGTTAGAGACTGCTAAGTTAAGATAATATCTTAGTTTGAATTAGGGTTTAGCATGACCTAATCCTTAATATAAGTTAAATAGAATCTTAATCTAGCTAGTTAATTTTCGCATTTTTCTAATTTCGAATTTCATGGAAAATACCAAAAATTGCCTTAGAATAAATCAATTTCATTTATTAGGAGAGATTGCATTTTATATACGTCATATAGCTAGGCCATGTCATTTCATGTTAAATTAGTAGCATGCATCGCATAAGGCATGATTCTCATTAAATAAGTGAAAACAAAAAAAGAAATTGCGTGTTAATTAGAAATCATATATAGGACTGTTGATGTGAATTCTAATCTAACAACACATATGCTTTTGTTGTTATAAGGTAAGTCTTGCATTTTATTTATTTGCTTTCTTGAGTGTTAAATTGGTAGTTTGTGCAACCACATGATCACTTCACATGTTAGGAAAATATATTTAAAATCAATTTAAGCTGCCTGCTAAATATTTTTCAAAATAAAAGAGAAAGGTACCAAAAGGGCGTTAGAGAAAACTAGCGTAACCAAGTCCCCGAACTCATTAATTTGCTTGTGTTTCTAATCAACCCACCAAAAATAGATTAGTGGTGACTCATAATTGAAAAATCAATTGCATGTTGAGAACTTGAACCTAAGTGGCGAATTGGTATGGATTTGGGAGAGCCCGAGCTAGGTTTAGACTTAGTAGTCCATTAGCCTAATTTTAGGTGGTGCACCCAAAATTTAAGTCGCCACACACACACACACACACACACACACACAAGTATAGAGCATAACCAAGTTGCTCATAATCCAACTCATTAATATACATATCAAATCAAGTACGAATTGTTCATTTTAACAAAGCTTTGTACAAGTCAGAAATGTACATTTAAATCCACCATCACGATTCAAATATCAATAGTTAAGTTCATTGATTAATCTTTGTAAAAAAAAAACTACGCCAATAATCCATCTATTGATTCATCTCATATCAAAACTCAAGTCGATGGTTCATCCATTGACTAATCTTTTACTTAATATCAAACTATAGTCACGATACGACACCTTGTGACAAGATGACCAAGATTCCCCCTTGATAAGGTCTCTACCAACAAAGCCGATAGGTCAACCCAAAAGGATATCCCAAACATGATATGCATACCCCTTAACACCTCACTAGATTTATAGTCCTATTGAGCATAAAAAACCATTATCCAATATGAGAAATCCATTTAAGAAATCAATATCATAAACCAAACAAACAATTTTTCACTGCAACATAACCATCAACCATTTCTCAAATCATTCATAAACATTCATAAACATTTGCATAAACCAGTTGCAAAGTAGCCACACACACACACTCATGCACGCGCATGCGCACGCAAACGCGCACACCCGCACGCACACACACACACACACGCACACACACAAAAATCGCTCACTTGAAACGATTATTCAAACTTAAACACAAATCGGAACTTACGTGTAAAACCCTAAAATTCTTCTCCGACAAAACCATTGCTCTAAAACGGTTCTTGACTAACCCCACAATTCCACACACACGCGCGCGCACACACACACACACATGCACACGCGCACCCACACACACACGTGCACGCGCACGCACAGGCGCGCGCGCGCACACACACGCAAATCACTCACTTAAAATGATTATTCAAACTTAAACACAAATTGGAACTCACATGTAAAACACACACACACACACACAAATCGCTCACTTGAAACGATTATTCAAACTTAAACACAAATTGGAACTCACGTGTAAAACCCTAAAATCTTGCTCCAACAAAACCATTGCTCTAAAACGGTTCTTGACGAACCCCACAATTCCACGACACCCTAAACCTCCATTTCCATGAAATCCCAAGCTCCAAAACTCAAAAATTAGACTTCATGACTCGATTTTCCCAAAATTCCAAATTTGTGTCCTAAACTCGAAAAATGCTTCCATTAGACAAAAGCAGAGCATGGACACTTACCGGTGTTGTGTTACATAGTCAAGTAAGCTTGGCGAGGCCCTAAAGGCAAGCACATGAGAAATTCCTTTCTTCTTCCCCTTCTTCTTCTTTCTTTCTTTTCATTTCTTCCTTTCCTCTTTTTCCTTTCTATTCTACGAGCTCCCATCCTGCTAAAGTGTCCATTTATCCTCTTCTTTATTGACTTTTTTTACCTTATTTTTCTTTTCTTTTTTTTCTATAGGCTACGTCTTTTACTATGATTAATTGTGTCTAATTTGAGTACTTATCTTGTTGCAATATACTTCAGTTGTACGAAATCTATTGGCCGAGAACTCATAGAATGGAAAGGAAAGAGAGGAAAGGAAGCAAAGAAGAGAAAGAGAGGAGAAGAAAGGGGAAGAAGACGAAAGGGTTTCTCATGTGCATGCCTTTAAGACTTTGCCAAGCCGACTCGATTACATAATACAACACTTGGTGAGTGTTCATGCTCCTCGTTTGTGCAATCGAAGTAATTTGTATCAAGATAATTACTTGAATCATACACAATTAATCATAGTAGAAGATGTAAAATTTTGACTATTCGAATGTGGGGCTCACAGAAAAAAGGAAAATAAGGTTGAATAGTCAATAAAGAAGAGGATAAGTGGATGATTGTAGGCCGAGAACTCATAGAAAAGAAAGGAAAGAGAGAACAAGAAGTAAAGAAGGGGAAGAAAGAAGAAGAGGAAAGGGATTTCTCATTTGCATCCACTTATCCTTTTCTTTATCGACTTTTCAACCTTATTTTCCTTTTTTTTTTTGTGGGCCTACCTTTGAAAAGTCAAAATATTACATTTTCTACTATGATTAATCGTGTCAAATTCAAGTACTTATTCCATTACAAAATACTTTGATTGGATGAACGAGGAGTGTGGACACTTAACTAGTGTTGTGTTACGTAGTCAAGTAGGCTTGGTGAGGTCCCAAAGACGTGCATGTAAGAAACATTCTTCCTCTTCTTCTCCTTTCCTCTTCTTTCTTTCCCTTCTTTTCATCCTTTCCTCTCTTTACTTTCTATTTTACAAGCTCTCAGCCTACTGAAGCATTCACTTACCCTATTCTTTATTGACTATTCAACCTTATTTTCCTTTTTTTGTGGGCCCCACCTTTGAAAAATCAAAATTCTACATCTTCTACTATGATTGATTATGTTTGATTTGAGTACTTATTCTGTTGTAAGATACTTTGATTTTAACGAACGAGGAGTATGGACACTTACTTGGTATTATATTACATAGTCAAGTCGGCTTGAGGAGGTCTTGAAGGCATGACATGAGAAACCCCATTCCTCTTCTTCCCCTTTGTTATTCTTTCTTTCTCTTCTTTTCTTCCTTTCCTCTCTTTCCTTTCCATTCTACAAGCTATTGGCTTATTTAAGCATCCAGTTATCCTCTTCTTTATTGACTTTTCAACAATTTTTTTTTGTGGCCCCACCTTTGAAAAGTGAAAATATCACATCTTCTAAAATGATTAATTGTGTCTAATTCGAGTATTTATCCTACTGCGAAATACTTTGATTGGACGAAAGAGGAGCGTGGACACTTAATGGGTGTTGTGTTACGTAGTTGTGTCGGCTTGACGAGATCTTAAAAGCGTGCACATGAGAAATCCCTTTCTTCTTCTTTCTTTCCCTTCTTTTCTTTCTTTCCTCTCTTTCCTTTCAATTCTATGAGCTCTCAGCCTGCTGAAGCATCAACTTTTCCTCTTTTTTATTGACTTTTCAACCTTATTTTTCTTGTGGGCCCTACCTTTAAGAAGTCAAAATATGACATCTTCTACAATGATTAATCGTGTCTGATTCCAATACTTATCTTGTTGTAAGATACTTTGACTGAACGAACAAGGAGTGTGGACACTAAGGATATCAAAAAGGCCCGTACCGACCCGATCCTAAATTTAGGGTATATAGGGACAGGCCGAACTTTTTCTCGAGTTTGGAGTTGGTATCAACTAGTGTTTGATTAGGGTCGGGTCAGAAGAGGTTGGTGCGGGCCTTTTTGGTACTAGTATTGCACAAGACTTTTGGCCCCCCATCCGGGCCATCTCCCTCTCTCTTCCCTTTTCTCTCTATCACTCAGTCACCCCCTCACTCTTGTTTTCAACCCTAATTTTCAACCCCACCAACATAGCCACCTTCGCCGTCCAGGTTACCATCGTCGCCATTGCCAAGAATAGGAAAGGAAGCTCAGGGGTCACCATCGTCGTCTTTGCTAGGTTCTAAGAAGCCGAGAGTGCTCGCTCAATAGCTCGACACCTAGCTCTATTGTGCCCAGATTGCTGCCAGTGGAGGGTTAGTCCTGTTTTCCTTGAATTCGTCTCTCATGCCAACTCGCTGGTCGAGTTTCTAGGTTTTGATCCCATTTCGTTCGGAAAGGAAACAAGAAGAAGATTGAGATCCTCTTTACTTTAGATGATAGTATAAATGCTCCTATTCGTTTGCTTGGCAGAAAATTTGATAATTTTGGAAAATATTTGTTAATAGAGTCATTTTTCCAGGAAAACGGCAATAATCTCCGGTATTATGATGAAATCTAAAAATGAGTTAGGAAATATATTCCATCGTTTGAAAAGGAGAACTTTTTTTACTTTTCTCAAAAGAAATGCATTATTCATGTGATATAAAGATTACACATTTTGTATCATTAAATTTAAGTAAAGTTAATAATTTTCGTGAATGAATACTTTTATATTCCTAATAGATTTTTACAAGCATTTCTTTTTCGTTAAGGTTGAAATAAGCACCCCAAGAGAAAAGGGAAATTATTTTACTTTGTATATGGTTTGTGATAGAAGCAAACTTTATTTTCTGTTTTCCCCATTGTGATACACTGTTCTCATGTATTAACAACATATGACATCAATTGAAAGAGCTATTCTGAAAAAAGAAGAGCGATCTAGACAACAATTATAATCGATGAATATAATCTTGCTAGGTGTGGTTTGATTCACAAAAAATAAACTTTACAAGAAAATATTTTCAAAGAAATGATCCAATGTTTGGCAAATGACGTGGAATTCATTTTCCAACATTTGTTACAAGAAAATTACGATACACACATGTAAAAAAAAAAAAAAAAATCTCAAGTACAACTCAAGGTCCCCCATTCAAGAGTAGGAGACTCAAGCTCCCAAGGCTTAGGTCTTATGCCTAGCCTTGTGGTACTTGGGCTTGAGGACCAACACTGGGGACCCTAGTCTAGCCTCGATGGACCTTGGTCTAGGCATTGGTGAGTTGGGCACTAGAGATGGGTACTCAAGAGAGGTTGCTAGGGACTCAAGCACAAGCACTGGGGTCTTTGGCTCGATCTTGAGGATCCTGGGCTAGCCTCTACAGATTTGGGTCCAGCCATTGAGGAACCAAGCCTGGCTTCAATGGACTTGGTCGGGTGCCAGTGACTTGGATGCAAGACTCAAGTACTTGGGCACAATCTTTGGGGGCTTAGGAAAGGAATTTGAAGCTTGGTCTCTATGGAGTAAGGCACACTACCAAGGAGTGGGCCAAAGTGCCAGTGACTTGGGTGTGGCACTGGATACATGGGCATGGCCATTGGGGATGTAGGCACGAGCATTGGGCTCCTAGGCCCGACCTTTGTGAACTTGGGAATAGGCGTCGTGGTCCCCTTGCCCAAGCTTTAAGGAAACTAATTTCTAATTTTATGAAAGGAAGTCATTTTTCTTAATTGAAGAATGAATTTTCCATTGATTTTGAATCTTTCCAAACAATTCAAGCGTTGGAAAATGAAGAAAAGATTTGTTGATAGAACATTTTCTGAAAACAAACAAAACCTAAACAAACGATAATGCTTATGATGAAGAAGACCCCAAAGACTATATATAGCTCTACATAAGTACATACCTTTTCTTTGGTACCTGTCGAGCCTCTAGCAGAACAATCCCTTCTTACCCTAGCAAAACCACTTCAGTGGAGACATCAAACTGGCCCTTCAAAAGGAGTAGTAGCAGCAATAGCAAAGACCCCTGCATCAACACACCTTGAAGATTAGACAAATGCAGCCACTGGATCATCCAAACCGAAGAAAATAAAAAGCACTAACTTGATTCCCAAAGCAAGCCCTACTAAGAAAGTTAAAAGGTATAACCCTTACGAGCCGAAACCTCATGTACCAGAGGAGTTTGATGAACTACACCTGATGGATACATTGATCATCGAGGTCGAAGAACCGAGCAGATGGGCTGTGGTGGCTAGCCCTAGTAAGTCACCCCATGACAAATGAAGATTGTTAGCTAGAATTGTTAGGTTTGGGCAATCCCTTGATAGTTCGAGCTTTACGAGCCCTAGAGGCCCAAGAAAAGCCCTATGTAGTGTTTTTGATGGAGACAAAAAATCAGAATGTAGTGCTTAAAAGAATCCAAAAGAGGTTGAAATACCCCAACTGTCTTATTGAAGATCCTATTGGACTAGCAGGAGGCTTGGCTGTGTTTTGGAATGAGTAGGTTTCTCTGGCTATAGACCATCAAACTGCGAACTATATGGATATGATCTGTACAGATACTGAGAATGGACTACCCACGCGCCTCACTTGTCTTCACGCGCCATCGGTGTATTCACAAAGACAAAGACTATGGGATGAACTACGCCAAATCAGCCATTATAACACTTTACCATGGAGATTTTAACGAAATTATTTACCATTGGGAAAAAACAAGTAAGCGACTAGTGGACCACTATTGTATGCACTCTTTTCGTGAATTTTTAAATACATGTTCTCTCTTGGATGTTGAAAGTAAGGGTTGTGCTTTCACTTGGGTCAATAATAGAGATGGAGAAGAGTTAGTTAAAGAAAGACTTGATCGTGTCCTATGTACAATGGATTGGTGTCTGGCATTTCCAGAAGCTGAAGTTTTTGCCTTACCTACCCTAGGTTCTGATCATACCCCACTATTATTAAATACTAAAGCCAACTCTGTTAAAAGGAAAAAGAGCTTTACCTTTGAGGCTTTTTGGCTTCAAGATCAAGAGTGCCGTATGGTTATTGCTGCCTCTTGGGTTTCCCCACCAAGGTCAGGCCCAACTATTTCCAATAAGCTCAAGGATATTTCAGTTGCTCTTGCTACATGGAGTCAAAGAAAGTTTGCCAAGGGACATCATCATATCAACCTTTTGAAACAGAAAATCCAGCACATCACAAATCAACCTAACAGCCATTATGACGAAGCGAAGGTAACTCATCTAAAAATGGAAATCCAGCACCTATGGTAACATGAAGAGCAATATTGGGCAATGTGATCATGGGTCAACTGGCTTAGATGGGAGGACAAGAACACCAAGTTCTTCCACGCCACCACTATCCAATGCAGGCAACGCAATTGAATAAGTATGCTATAGGATGAAGATCACACTTAGGTTCGTGATCAAAGGCAACTGAAGGAAATGACAATGGATTTCTTTAAAAAATTGTACACCTCTATGGGACATCGTGACTACGGGCCTATCCCGATGCAATGCCCACAGGTGGTAACGGAGGAAATGAATACTAATCTCACAGGAATCGTTACTCGAGAGGAAGTAAGACAAGCAGCTTTTCAGTTGGGAGCCACAAAAGTGCCAGGGTCGGATGGATTGAATGGGCTTTTCTACCAACATTATTAGGATATTCTACAGGAAGATCTCTTCCTCTCGGTGCAAGAATTTTTTTAACTCTAGCGTTATGCGACCTAGCTCAATCAGACAACTATATCTTTGATCCCCAAAGTACCCAACCCGGAACGTTTGGATCAATACCGCCCGATCAACCTTTGCAATTATGTTTACAAAATCATCTCTAAGGTACTAGCAAACTGTCTTAAACCTTGGTTACCTTAGCTGATTTCCATGGAGCAATCTGCTTTCGTTAGTGGCCAATAGATCCAAGATAATATATTAGTTGTGCAAGAGGTCCTCCATCGGCTTAGGATTAGAAACAAAAAGAAAACTTTTCAGGCAGTTCTGAAGATAGATATGCAGAAGGCCTACGATCGTGTGACATCCCAAATTTCACCGACCTTCATTAGTGTAATTAGATCATTAGGAACCTAGATTAATTAGATTGGATCAGAAAGTGAACCCGATGGATCATGAAAAATGTGTGGGCTTGAGAAGTAAGTGGGCCACATGAATTGGACTTAAAAAGTCTAATGAGAGATTATGGGCTTGGACTTGACTTGAAGCGGACTAAGGTTTGGAATTATCAGATTTGTAAATTTAGTTTAGTGGGCTAGATTGTTATAGATTAAGCCTATTGGGCCGGAGATGAATATTTAGGCTCGAGTGATTTTATTTTATAGATTATAGTTATGATAATTTGATTAGTGATTGTAATGTTGATATCAATTTCTAACATTAGCATTTCTTGTGATGAATTCTTTATAGACTAACATTGACTAGTCGATATGTTATGTCATGACTTTGTATAATTATAAAAGGATTGAAATCAAGTAGAAACAAACGGAAATTAATTGAAAAAAATTAGAAACTAATGAACCGACTAATGACATGGATTAGAAACAAATTGAATTTGAGACAACAAACTTGGAGGCCGCAACATCTCTCTCTCTCTCTCTCTCTCTCTCTCTCTCTCTCTCTCTCTCTCTCTCGTTTCTCCTTGTATTCGACACCCACGGTTTTCTATTCCCTAGAAACCGAAACTAACAACTTCAAGAAGCACAATCATTAACAAAAATCTCATCATTACTCTAGCCTAGGGATTAGCCTTGTAGATATATTTCCCTCATAAGTTTCGGAACTCTCTCTCTCTATTTAAAAACTAAGAAACACATCTTCATCTTCTTCTTCTCGTTTTCTCTTAGTCGAGCAGTGAAGAACCAGAAGCAAACCAGCGATTTCTTCTTCTTGCATGCGAGCTTTGGTGCTGATTTTTGAAGAATCTTTGAGTTATCTAATAGCTGAACAAGGTAAGGAAAGATATAACTCTAAGTTGAAAGTTATCTATTGTTCGTCAAGAAAGCTTGTGGATCTAACCTAACAGTTAAGGATTTGATTTGTAGTTGCTGTTTTGTGGTTAATCTAAGCTTAGTAAGTGTTAGATTGAAGGTAGAAGCCATTGCATGTTGCCTTTGAGTCTTTCATGTTTCGAAATCCAAGTGTGAGTATACTGTCTTTGCTAAGTGAAGTGATGAAATGGATGCCGAGTGGATGAATGTGGTGTATATTGTGATGAGTGAACTCACGGATGCATTTATACGTCGAGCCGAGCTATGGATGGCCTATTTGTTAAAGAAAAGCTTGTTGAAAGTACTTGTAGTTGCTGAGATAAAGTATTGAAGTGTTGTAGAAGAGATTTGTGGAAAAATAAGTGGTTTGGTCAGGCTAGGAGTGAAGGAATCGTGTATACCTATTCTATTCTAGGAGAAAACGGTTAGGGAGTATTTTGTTTTGTGTTTTTTTCTTCATGTATGTTGATGAAATAAGAAAGGAACTATTCTACATGATAGAACCATAAGATTGAATTAGATACTTAGCTATAACCATAGGAATATAAAAACATGGAGATAGAAGTGAATTTGGTAAAACCAGTAAGGGGCTGCATGTTTTTATTTCTTTTTTCTATTTAAGAACAGAAATTTTGTTTTTTTGTTCACGAGAACAAAAAAAGAATAGAAACGTGTTTGTTTGCGTTTTTGTTCAAAATCTGTTTTTTGTTCCCGGAACACAAAAAGAATAGAAATGAGAAACAAAAAAAAAATTGCTTGTTCCAGAAACACTTTTGAAGAAACAAAAAAAAATTATTTCTTCTCTTTTCTTCTTCTTTTTCTTTGTCGTCTAAGCCTTTTGGTCCCCCAGCCAATGTAGTTGCTCGGCCTCGGCCATGGCCGGCGACCGACCGTGGAGGGCCAGTGACACCATCGAGGGTCAGCGACCTCACCGGAGCGTCACCGGCCCCTGGCTAGGCCGAGCCTTGCCCAACCACAGCCTCGCCGGGGGCCGGCGAGCCTCGCTGTGGCTGGGCGAGGCTACCGGCCGAAAGAAGAAAAAAATAAAAAAGAAAGGATAAAAGGAAAAATGAAATAAAAATATTAAAAAATTAAAAGAAACAAAAGAAGAATATAAATTTACCAAACATGTTTCTATTCATTTTTTATTCCCGAAACAAGTTTACCAAATGCATCTTTTTGGCCAAAAATTGTTCCCCGGAACAGAAACACTTTTTTCTATTTCTATTCCCTGGAACAATTTTTGAACAAAAACGTTACCAAACGTGCCCTAAACTGTTTTTGTGAGAAACGGTTTGACCTTTACGGATTATATGAATTTTCTGTAATTACCTAGTTGGAATTGGACTTCGAATCCTTAATGAAAAGTTTATAACACATCTTAAGGAATAACGTGTCAAAATTTGAGAGTAAATAGATAAGAATTGGCTAGTAAAATAATTTTTTTTGTAGATAAAGAATCTGGACGTCGGTACAAGGTGCTAGTAAAAATTATGCCGATTGTTACTCTTAATACAGTGATATTTAGACTTAATTTTCTTCATGGAAAATGTCAATATATGTCTCAAATATAACATATTAAAATTTGGTAGTATTTTGACAAGAATTGATATACCTTCTGTGTCCGAAACCGAAACTGTTCATTTAACTAATAAACTGTCTGGACCCGAGAACATATACTAGATGTTGTGTCTTCTCTATTAGACTTGCATGACACACAAGGAGTCTAGTAACCTTCTAGTAGATGTTAGTTGAGTAAGAGTAAGTCTCACATCTTATTTGAGGTATATAAGTGCATATAGTATCATGCGTGTGCAATGAGTGCGGTGCATAGTGCTTGATTATGGGGTAAATATCTGTTCGACATGGAATGGGACATGTCATAATGGGTTTTATCTTATAATTTGGACACGCACGTGTGCTAGGTTCATGAGAGTTAGATGTATAGTTAGATACTCTGGAGTCTTTTCTTTTGCATACAATAAATGCATTAATCAAAGGTGTGGTGGTGTGAAACGTGTGCTTAAGAGAGTGAATGAACCCATCGGTACAGAGATACCGGTGATGCCCCTGAAAGTTTGGGATGCCCTTGCTGTGTGGTCTTGGATGCCTCGGTAGAGAGATATTGGGATGCCTCGGAGTGAGATGCCCTTGTGTGTGATCCAGGATGCCTCAGTTATGTGATACTGAGATGCCTCGGAGTGAGATGCCCCTTGCTGAGTGGTCTTGGGAGGACCTCCGTTGTGTGATACCGGGATGCCTCGGAGTGAGATGCCCATAATAGAAATACTGTGGAAGTCTAGATAAGGTAATTTCCAAAAGTGACTCGATCAGGCCGGTTGAGTTCCGGTTAGTGACTGATCGAGGGTGGATCATATGCACACTAAATATAATTATATTTTGCGAGCGAGTCCATTCATTGTTGTTGCATTGCATCTTGATATAAGGTTGAGCTTGAGAAAGGTAAGTATAGAAATGGATGCACATAAGGTGATTATATACATGATGTGTTAATATCCAATTGTTTATACTTGTGATATACTTCCTTTAGCATCCTAAATTGTTTGATGATCCTCTTGTAATATTGATGGTTGTGGATTGTTTAAGTTAGAGTTTTATCATTCTTTACTGGGTAAGGTTGTTTGCTCATACCTTACATTTTTAGATTGATAGCATGGATGTACTGCTAGTAGCTCGATACGGGGTGATAGTGCGTCTCAATGTTTCTCTTCATGACGTGTATGATCCCGACATTGACATGACTTTCTCCAAGTATGAGGCTACTTTATGGATGGATGACGGTAGAGTTGACTTGATACCGATGACGTTCGTTGCATGGTTTATCAACCATGAAGGGGAGATATTCAAACCTTTACCCTTTGGACCAGGAGGACTTGGAGCGGGGATGGACGGCACCTAGACGCCTTTGATCTTGTAGAAGCTAACTGACTTTTATTTTTTTTTTAGATGCAGGCTAGTGTGGGAACTCGTGGAGTAGACACCCTCACCCTTTATCCCTGGCTTTTGTTATGCCTTACTTTTGTTATGTATATGTTGTATATATATAGGCGATGAACATGGAAAGAGTCCAGGTCAATAAATTTTGTAAGCCCTGATGACGATAAAAGAAATGAAGCTTCTCGTGATCTTGTTTATGTGCATGAATGGTTTGGCCAATACTTAAATTGAAGGTAGAGTGATTGCAGGATAACCTCATAATATAAACTTGAGATTTTAAATAATCCATGTTATACATGCTAACCTTCAATGGTAAACACTACAGATTACCTAAAGGAGATTACCAGTTAGACAAGATGATAATGATAATGATAATTATAGTTCCGCTTGCGCTTATTACGTGACGCCCTGGGACGCGATAGATCGGGTTGAATGAGATTTCTTTCAGGATTATTTACTCCAATTGGGTTTCCAAGCAAAATGGGTTCAATGGGTGATGCAATGCATTACAACTACTTCGCTTAGTGTTAAATTAAATGAAGACAATCTACCTTATTTTAACCCATCTAGAGGGCTCCAATAGGGCGACCCTCCCTCTCCATACCTTTTCATCCTAGTGGCGAATGTACTATCCATACTTATCCATCAAGCTATGGGCATAGGAAATATCAAAGGTATTCAATTAAATAGGTGGTGTCCTACCCTTTCTCATCTATTTTTCGCAAATGATGCTATATTTTTCCTAGATGGCAAACTACAGCAGTGTCAGAACTTAGCCAATCTCCTAAAAAAATATTGTTTAGCAACAGGTCAAGTTGTGAACCGAAACAAATTTGGCATTCTCTTTAGCAAGGCGTGTCCTATTCGTCTACAGGAAAATTTGGCCCAAGAAATTCGAGTACCTGTGCTTACTAAGTCTGGTAAATACGTAGGTATACCATCGGATTGGGGGAGATCAAAAAAGGAGGTGTTCGCTTGGATATTAGGTCGAGTGAATTCAAAACTAGAAGGCTAGAAAGAGCAGTTCATTTCCAAGGGTGGTAAGGAAACTTTACTTAAAACCGGTAGTCCAGGCAATCCCACAATATGCCATGTCTATCTTTAAGATTCTTGTATCTCTCTGTAAATCTATTGAGCAGAAAATTGCCAAATTTTGGTGGCAAAATCATAGCAGCAAGTCAGGCATCTATTGGAAAATATGGGATTTACTTAAAACTAGAAAGGACACCGAGGGACTTGGTTTTCGTGACCTCATCACTTTCAACAAAGCCTTATTTGGAAAACAGACATGGCGTCTCATACAAAACACAGCCTCCTTGTGGAGTCAAATTTTTAAAGGTCTTTACTATCATTTAAAGGAGTCATGGCGTGCCGAAAAAGGGGCAAGACCATCCTAGGGCTGGCAAAGTATACTGACCGATAGAGACTCAATATTGAATCACATATAATGGTCAGTTGGAGATGGAAAATGGATCTCAATCCGAGAAGATAAATGGCTTGCAAGAGGCATCATTGGCAGGCCTGCACCTAGAGGAGAACCAGAGAAGGTTGCAGACTCCATTCTACCGAGTCAGAACAATTGGAATGAATCCTTACTGCATAGTAATTTTGATGATCAAATGGTCAAGGAAATCCTTACTATTCAGCGTCACACTCAATGTACAGCCGATCAACTCATTTGGAAGGGAACTTAAAACAACGTATATACAGTAAAAAATGGTTACAACTCCCTCAGATCTATAGGAACCACTAATGCACTAAGCTGCACCTCCTCCTCCTATCAAACTCCACAACAGCTTTGGCGCAAGATTTGGAATATGAAGACCCCCCCCCGAAGATTCGAATATTTATGTGGTCATTATCCCACAATGCTCTATCTACAAGGGACAATCTCCACCACATATGCATAATTCAACACCCAATGCGTCAACTTTGTCAAGCGCACAGCCCATAAACAACATAGCATATATTCCTATTATGTCCATGAACATGCAAAGTATGGTCTCACCCACAGGTTCAAATCACACTGGTAGCATATAACACACAACGCATCGATGCTTGGTTAACAGATCTGTTAGAACACAGAGATCTATTACCTGATTTGGCGACTCTTGCGCATATATTGTGGTAGATCTGGAAAGCTAGAAATAATTTTGTTTTCCGTAGGCTTCCCCCTGATCTAGCACAAGTAGTTGCAGTGGCTTTTGCAAATGCCCAAGTTGCTTGACGCTGCTATGGAGTAGTGCCAGGATCTCAGTTTCGCTCCTTAGATTCAGATCGTGTGTAGTGCCCATTGGCTCCCGAAACTCTGAAGATCAACATTGACGGAGCGTTTCCCACTGCACCAAATGAGGGTTCGGTGGAGTCTGTCAACCGTGATCACTCCAACCGGATCGTTGATGGATTCACCAGCAGTATTACAGCATCTTCAGCTCTATAGACAGAGGCACAAGCCCTCACTCTCACACTCCAAAACCTGTTGCATAAACGGATGGAAAACAAACAACTTATCTTGGAATCGGACTGCCAGGTACTCGTTGAAGCTGTGCACCTTCCTTGCTCGACGCCATAGGAGATCCGTGTGTTGATCTCAGAGGCTACGGCACTGCTCCCCTATTTCCTTAACTTACACATTGTGCACTGTTGGAGAGAAGCAAATTAGACTATTGACTGGGCCGCGAAAGCCCATGGGCACCGAAGTCTCCCCCCAAACTGAGCTGTTTCCCTCCCCCTGCCTCTTTTGGACCTTATTTGTATTGATATTCTAGCAAATGGTGGCACTCCCGGTTAGTTTATATAATATTTATCTGTTTTTGACCAAAACAAAAAAGTATATACCTTTTCTTTGTGGCCTATTTCATGACGTAGTTTTTTTTTTTTTTTTTTTTTTCAAAACAGTAAGTGGTGCTCGTAATTTATGCACGTGAGATTATACCAACTTATATCTTTAAGTAATTTTAGGACTACTATTGCTTAGAGATTCCATGAGATGATGTATCAACCATGATGAAGATCTTGAGTGTCATGCTTGGATAGAAGAAGTGAAGGAGAGTGCGAAGGAATGAAGTTATTCATTCCTTGTATGATTGTTATGAATTGATCCTTTTGTTCACATGGACAAAACCTAAACCCCAGCCCTTAAAACTTATCCCAATTCATGTTCTAGTGATTATCAGTTAATTCGTCCAAATAGTAAGCTATTCAATAATGTTCCTGTAACATAGGAAGAATTAATAATTTACGAGAAAATCCGGTCTCAAAATTTTGAGAGTTACTCAGCTTCTCCAAGAGGGTAGCTGTTGTACTTTTTTAATCATAGAATTTAGAAGTCTGCTATCCTCAATTATCAATTTTTGGTTATGAACGTTCCTGTTTTGTCCTTTTTTTCTTTTTTTAAATTCTAAGTCTTCCAATTATTCTGAATATATATATATATATATATATATATATTAAAGGTACTTAATGATAATGATCCTAGTTAGCAATCTTATCTTTTGTATCTAATTTAAGATATTGTTGATATTGTTCTCGTATTTTCTCTGCTTGCCTTAAGCATCCTCAATCATCCCTAATTTAGGGCTCTTGTAATATCTTTATATACAGTTTGTACAAGAGAAATCAAAAGACAATATACAAAAACTACGATTTCTTCATGGTATCAAAGCTACATTTGGCATAATCCGCCTTACGATCCTCAATTCTCCTTCTCCTCTCATTCTTCATCGACTTTCTTCTTCCCTAAGAAAATGTCGACAGGCTCTAATCCATCATCTCAGTCATCTTCATCTATGGCATCTCCCTCACTCCTTATCTCAAACATATCCAACTTGATACCCATCAAACTGAACAGCTCGAACTATCTTCTTTGGCGTTCTCTTTTCGAACCAATTCTCAAAGGTCACAACCTCATGTCTTACATTGATGGAACCTCCCAAGCGACTGCTTCAACTGACAAAAATTACAAGACATGGATCGAAAAAGATCATATGCTACTCTCCTGGATCAACGCTACTCTGTTTGAATCTACACTTCCATATGTAGTTGGTGCTACATTTGCAAAAGCCGCGTGGGATGTCCTCGCTTGTTGTTATGCCTCTCTCACTCCTACTCATGTAATGTCTCTAAAAAGACAATTACATCACCTTAAGAAGGGCAACTTCACCATGCAAGAATATCTCCAACAATTCAAAACTTTAGCTGATAAACTCGCAATTTGTGGATCTTCAATAAGTGATGATGATCTCCTAATTTGCATTCTCGATGGATTACCTGCTACTTACCGCTCCTTTGCATCTTCTATTCGTGTCCGTGCTCATCAAACTTCCATCACTATTGAAGATTTACACAATCTCCTACTCTTTGAAGAACTGAGCATCACTGATGATTCATATCCAAAACCACTACTGCCTTCGTTGCAAACAGGCAACCTCGAACTCTTTCTCCTGGGCAGCACTCATTCACACCTCGTCATTATAGGAGTGGCACTGATTATAGGGGACATAGCAGGGGTCATTCAAATCAAGCCGGACTTTTCCCTACTCCATCATTTCGACCTCAAGGTCATCAACTAAATATTGGTCGGCTGATTTGTCAGATTTGCAACAAACATGGCCATAGTGCCATCGATTGCTATCATCACATGAACTATGCATACGACGGTCGCAATCCTCCTGAAAAACTTGTCGCCATGGCTATTGCACCACCTACTGACGATGGCACTTGGTATACTGATATTGGCGCCAGCCATCATATTACAACCGATCTGGGTAATCTCTCCATCTCCGCTCCCTATAGTGGTTCTGATGAAATTCAGGTTGGAAATGGCCAAGGTTTGTCTATTACTCATGTTGGTTTCACTTCTCTCTCACGTTCCGCTTCCTCCATGCATTTAACTAATATACTTCATTGTCCTTTAGCATCTACCAATTTAATTTCAGTTAGTCGTTTTGCTAAAGATAATAATTGCTATTTTCTATTTGATGATTCTCAATTTTTTGTGAAGGACAAATTAATGAAGCAAATTTTGCACCACGGTTGGACTAAGAATGGTCTTTATCCTATGCGATTCCCCAAACCTTGCTTCAAACCTCAAGTTTCATTTTCTTCTTGCATCAACTCCTCCACTTGGCATCATCATCTTGGCCACCCTTCTGCAGCTATTCAACATCTTATTTTTAAACAGCTTCAAATAACAAATAAGCATGACAACTCTCTGTGTTCTGCATGTCAGTTAGGCAAAAGTTGCAAGTTACCCTTTTCGTTGTCTTACACGTGCACTCAACTTCCACTTGAATTGATTCATTGTGATGTATGGGGACCAGCCCCAGTGTCTTCTATTTGAAAATTCTCTTTTATGTACTGTTTGTTGATGACTTCTCTCGTTACAGCTAGATATTTCCTATGCGCCATAAATCTAATTTTTACGAAATTTTTATGGCTTTCAAACCGCAAGTTGAAAATCAATTTAACCATCGAATTAAATTCTTCCGCTCCGATGCCGGTGGTGAATTCACTAGTGATGCACTTGAATCTTATTTTCATACTCATGGCATTCATCATCAATTTTCCTACCCACATACACCTGAACAAAATGGGTGTGAGCGTTGTCACAGCGGTTGAAATTGGTCTCACCCTTCAGCTCACGCTAGTATGTTGAAATTGGTTTGAAGTCTTTAATATAGCTATATATCTCATCAACCGCATGCCTATTATTTCTCAAATTTCTCCATATCAACAATTGTTTCAACAAAGATTACTGGTAGGCACTCATCTAAAAATGAACTTACCAAAAAAATAAAATAATTGTTTCAACAAATTCCTGATTATTCTCATTTAAGAGCCTTTGGATGCCTTTGTTATCCCTGGCTCCATCCCTATTGTTCTAACAAATTGGAGTTCTGCTGTTCTTCGTGTTGTTTTCTAGGCTTTAGTACCTCTCATAAAGGGTATCACTGTTATGACATACAAAGTCACCGAGTTTACATATCTCGTCACGTCAAATTTGATGAATTTGTTTACCCATTTATCACAAACTCTAACTCCCCAAAATCTCCTACCACTTTACCCTCACTTAGTCCTATCTCCATCTGGTTACCATCAACCTCCGCTCCCACGGATACCGCATGGGTTGAGCCCACCATTAGCCCTGCCGACGATGTTGCCTCTGCTTTGCTAACTATAAATGAACCCTAAGCTCCTCCTTTACCTTCCTCTATACCACTTACCACCATACCACCCCCTCCCCCACCACCTCCTACCCACACTCATCCCATGATCACACGTTCTCAACATGATATTTTCAAACCAAAAACCTTTACTTCTCGTTATCCTATTGCTTTATCTTCTTCTCTTCCCTTGGAGCCGACGTGCTACACTCAAGCTTCCAAATCACCTGAATGGCGAAAAGCTATGGATGAGGAATTTAATTCCTTACAAGAACAACATACTTGGTCCCTTGTGCAATTTAATCTAACCATGAACGTCGTCGGCTGCAAATGGGTTTATCGGATAAAACAAAACCTAGACGGCACCGTCAGTTGCTATAAAGCTTGCCTCGTAGCGAAATGATTTCACCAACATCTTAGCATTGACTTTGTGGACACTTTTAGTCTTGTTGTAAAGCATACTACTATTCGGGTCATTCTCACGTTGGCGGTCACTTATGGATGGGTGATTCAATAACTTGATGTCGAATGTACATTTTTATATAGTGATCTCCACGAAACTGTATATATGGCTCAACCATCAAGCTATGTTGATCCTACTGCTCCTCATTCTGTTTGCTTAATGCACAAATCCATCTATGGTCTACGGCAAGCATCTTGTGCTTGGTTTGAAAAATTCACAGCTCTGCTAAAAGACATTGATTTTTCAACCACTATCTCAGATCCATCCCTCTTCATTTACAGTCATGGCTCTACCATTATCTATCTCTTATCATATGTTGACGACATTATTTTAATAGGAAATGATTTTAGAGCTATGTCTACTATCGTTGAGGAACTTCGTCACTCATTCAAGATGAAGGATTTAGGCCCTTTGACTTATTTCTTGGGCATTCAAGTTGTTCGACGAAGCCCCCATCATATCTTCCTTAATCAGGCAAAGTATATTCATGACCTCTTATATCGCACACATATGCTGGACTGCAAGCCTATTTCTAGCCCGACTACCTCGAATAAACTCGGTCATTCAAGCAGTGACCCTATCTCAGATCCTACACTATATAGGAGTGTTGTTGGAGCACCTACACTATATAGGAGTGTTGTTGGAGCACTTCAATATGTTACTCTCAGTCGTCCTAATGTTAGCTATGCTGTTACTCTCAAAGCACCCGAAGAACACCATTGGCTTGCTGTAAAGTGTATCCTTCACTATTTGAAAGGCACAATCTCTTATGGCATGTAGATTCAGCTTGGTCCTATTTCTTTACATGCCTATTGTGATGCTGACTGGGCTAGCAGTCCCAATGATCATTGCTCTACTAGTGGCTATTGTTTATTTATCAGGGCCAACCCTGTTTCCTGGAGTGCAAAGAAGCAACCTATTGTTGCACATTCTTCTACAGAGGCCAAGTATCGTTGTCTTGCTCAAACAACTACTGAAATTCAATGGCTTCTCTCTCTTCTCCGAGAATTATGAATCTCGCTCCCACTCGCTTCCATATTGTGGTGCGACAATATCTTTGCCATTGCTCTAAGTTGGAATCTAGTTTTTCATAGTCGCACCAAACACATTGAAATAGATTATCATTATGCTCATGAATTGGTGGGTCGCCAATTACTTGACATCCGTTACATCAACACCTGTGATCAAATCATGGACATCTTCACCAAAGGACTGTCATCAGCACGGGTTCGTCTTTTACAATCCAAGCTTCACATTGTTGACAATGCTTCGCTTGTGGGAGGGTGATAACGTTCCTAGTCAGCAATCTTATCTTTTGTATCTAATTTAAGATATCGTTGATATTGTTCCGTATTTTCTATACTTGCCTTAAGCATCCTCAATCATCCCTAATTTAGGGCTTTTGTAATATCTTTATATATAGTCTGTACAAGAGAAATCAAAAGACAATATACAGAAACTACAATTCCTTCACTTAAGACATACCATTTTCTATATAACAAGGTTTTAAGATTTGATGGTAGCAACAGGACAACTTTAAACAAAGTTTAAACGACAATAAAGGTCCTAAATAACCGATAATCTACTCGAATGCAGTTATGCAACACGCTTTGAGGCACGCAAGACCAGAGGTTCCGAAAAAATTTAACCATGAGGTACGTTCCTGTTCTCTTCCAACTTTTTATAACATTTACATGCTCTTTTATTTTCATCACATGATTTACTACTAGGCCTAGGATCAAAATACATAACGTGGTTATTGACCAATCTTAGGACTACGTTGAATTATAAGCTACACTAAAAGAATCGAAGAACTCCAATGTGGGACAAGAATCCCACCTTCGTCAGAGGGTGTGGGCTCCCTACACAGCAAGCCCCAAGGCGCCACCACGCATCGGAAGGAGAAACCTACAAATTTTAAACATATAACCTATTAATAGAGATAGGGGCCAAAACACTTTAATGTGGGCCTTGACTAATTCCTGAACTGCGTTGGGTTAGGAGTTACGGTGGGAAGAGGGGGAACGCCAATCAACGTGGGACGAAATCCCAACTGAAGAAAAATGTAAATCTAGAGAAATGTATCTAGCTACTAATTCAACACATACCATGTTCTTTACGAACGAAATCCTCTTGGACCGCTTTTTGTTTACACACTATACCTGTAACTTCTATTTTGGAATAGAATGTTAAATTCATTATTTCATTCATGTCTTTACCAACTCTTATTTGATTTTACCAATTTTAATATGAGTTACTTACTAGCTTCTTACTGATTATGTTATCAAAAAGATTTTTGCTACCAACTCTCATTTGGTTTATGTTTTATTGAATCAATTCTTTATAGCTTTTTTAAATCGCTCTTACAAACACTTTAAGTTCATTGTCGTCTCAATTTACTAATCTATATTTGTGTGAATTATCAAATTTTCCCCCATAATATTACCAACTACTTTTGGTTTACCAAGTCTCATTTGAATTACTTACCAAAGTTCAATTGATTTTTATTGAATTTACCAATTTTTCTATTGAATTAAAACTTATATTTGTCCTGTTTACAAACTTGTTAAATTTGCTAACTCCTTTTTAGAAATCACCAACTTTAATTAGAGTGTCATGAGAACAACCATTTAATGACAACCGGATGAAGGTGTATAAAATAAAACCGTGGAGACTTAATAAAAAAATTAGAGGTGTTGCTTTAGATAATTATCCATCTTTCTAAAGCTATATCAGCAGTTTTACACAAAAAAAAAAAAATTGTAATTATTTACTATAGAAATTGTATGATTTATTTCCTACTAAGCAACGTTAGAATTTTTAAATAACAAACTACGCCTTCATCTAATACTTTAAGTTTTTAGAACAATCGGTAGTGGTTATATAGAATCTCACACGATATCAAAGTTAGGAAGTCTCGAGTTCATTTTTCAGGTCCCTATTTGCCTTCCCACTTAAATTTCTATACTTAGTATTAGGCAAAAGACCAGACTAAGCATTTTCACAAAATAGCAAACCACACATTTATCTAACAGTTTAAGTTTTTAGAATAATTAGTTGTGATCTCAATAAATCTCACAAATAGCTTGAGATAAAAGGACAATTACTATTTCGTTTTCATGAAAATGGATTTTTCTCATTTTGATAGATTTCTAAAAGAGTTGGTAAGTGTCAATATACAAAATGGGTCCGAAGGCGATAGGTGGCAAGGAATGACGCTGGGTTTGAGAGGCGAGTTATGGCAACGAGTCTTGGCAGCAAGAGACAGTATGGTGATGGTGGTGACGGAGGATGCTTGCTGCGCGGTTAGAATGAAGAAGAAGAAGAAAGAAAGAAAGAAAGAAAAAGAAATGATATAGGAAAAAAAAAGAAAAGAAAAAAGAGAACCGGAAAGAGGAGATAGCTGATTTGGAATTACAAAGGAGATAGCTGATTTGGAATTACAAAATTAACGTGGTAGATGACGTCATTTTTTTTTTTTTGGCCCATTTGAACGATGAAGATTATTTTAGGAACTACGATCCCAAGAAAATATGCAAAATAACCCTTACGAGTTCACTTTGCCAGCTCTTCAAAACTCTCTCCGGAGTTAGGGGGATAAGTACACTAATGGTGCCATAAGTTGTGTACGGCGCTCACTTTGGTGCCAAAAGTTTTTGTCGGATCAGTTAAGTGTCAAATCGGAGGAAAAACGATCACTTTGGTGCCACCAGCAAAAGATTCCGGCCAAAATTAATATGTGGCTTTTTTTTATAAAAAAAAAATCGATAGGCCTTTAAATGGCATCGTTTTCGATCCTCCTTAAGAAAACGACGTCGTTTTGCCGTCCTACATGGATGGCTTCACGGAAACGATGCCATTTAGCTCACATGGGGATTGAAATTAGGGTTTCCGCCGCTCGGCCACCATCGTTCGCCCGCCGTCGCTCGGCCACCGTCGCTGCTTGGCCACCGTCGCTTAGCCACCATTGTAGTTGCTCAACCAGGTGAGCGAGGAGAGATTGAGATTGTTGCAGGAAAAATTGAAGGCGAGGGTGGAGTAGGAGGAGGAAGAAGATGGGTTGAAGGTGCTGCTGGTGCGCTGCTGCTACTGGTGTGTTGCCGGTGCTATTGCTAGTGTTGTGCTAGTGCCGTTGCTGGTGTGGGTCTTCGAGGAAGGAGAAGACACGAAGGCAAGCCTCCCCGCTCTCTCAATTTGGGGATTAGGGTTTCAAAGTTGGGGGAAAGATGCCAAACGGCGTCATTTTCGTGTTTGGATGCTGACTCAACTCTCCGACGAGCCACGTCGGCTTCAAAAATTAATTAAAAAAAAGGCCACATCGGATTTCCAGCCAATTTCATCGGCGTTGGCACCAAAGTGAGCGTTTTTCAAATTTTTTGGCACTTAAGTGATCCGACGGAAACTTTTGGCACCAAAGTGAGCGCCGTACACAACTTATGGCGCCATTAGTGTATTTATCCCCGAGTTAGGCTTGCCTCAATAAGAAAATTTGGTCAAAAAATCATATTTTTACGTTTGTTTCCATGTGCGACCAGATGACCGCCTGGAGAGGCAGAACATCCGAAATGTACTAACAAGTTTTGGTGCAACGGGTTGGACGTCGGACCAGGTTAGGCCAGACACCCGAAATTCATGGCATGATGCCAACCCCGGACGTAACACCTCATCCTCACAAAACGACTAGAAACGCCAATCCCCGAAGATTGTGGTCCAGACCTCAAGAAGCAAGCTCCTCAACCCCAACTACTGAGAATGTTGCACGATCAATAACAGCAACATCAACTCAACAAAGAGAACAACCAAATAAAAGAACACGTCCAACTCTACCTAAGGAGGGTCCAAGCAATGTTGTGCCTGGATTGAATTATGCGTATCTGCAACCAGCAGCAGTGCCACTACATCCACTGGCATTAGACTCTACAGAGGGAGTTTCGCAGGATTTACAAACAGGGAAAAAGTAAGGGACGATATGCAAAAACAACCATTCTCGTCTCCTTCGAATCTCAGGTTCTATGTCTGTTCTTTCCCCCCTATAAAATTCATATTCTAAGCAATTGGTTATGAAATTGAGACTAATCTTGAGGACTAATTGCAGACACCTTCGCTCCCTTCCTCTGTCCAGTGATCGACCATTACTCGTCATAGATTCTCGAACCCCAGAAACTGCGAACCCTCATAGCTTTGAGCTCAATAGAGCTCGGCAGTAGTGTAATTACTCTCCCCTTGTTAGCAGCTCAAGAACGGAGACAGTGGCAGAGACATTCCACGCCACAGCATTTAAGAAAGGCTCCATGCAGGATGTGAGCATCGGCAAATACGTTTTGGCTCCTACTATGAAAGCTCGAAAGCTGGGTGATGCCAAGGAGCTGTTCGATATATTGGCTATATGATGTCCGGGCTTGGATGATTCTTCTATCTGATTATGCTTGCGAAAGGTCTTGTAGGATAGTTTTGGATCTTTTCAGGGCCGTCGTGATTGACGGTGTTTCTCCGAATCACTTCACTTTGTTGGGTGTCTTGAATTGTTGTTCCAGCCTGAATGAGCTGAAATTGGGTAAAGGTATTCATGGGTGGATCATCAGAAATAAAATTCATGTCGATGCCGTCTTGGCAAACTCTGCTCTTGACGTTTATGTGATATGCAGGAACGTTGTTGTTGCAGAGAGGTTGTTTGATATGATGAGAGAGAAGAATATGTCATTTTAGGAATGTCGACTCATCCTTCGAAGATTTTTCTACGAACCGAGATTTTTGGTGAAATTTCAAAGTAGGGCCGTTTTCGTCCGGAAAATTCAGGGGACCATTTTTTATTGCATTTTTGGGACGCAAGTTGGTTCTATTGACGTGCAAAATTGTAAATTTGATTGAGGACACGTTGGTGGAATTTATGGGAGCCGAATTAATTTAATTCAAGTGAGAATTGAGGAAGATTTGGGGAAATTATGCCCAAAATTCATAGCCCCCTTGGACCACCACTTTTGGACCTTTTCAATAGCTTCTAATGGAAGTTTTGTGGGCTGCAAAGGGGTGAGGGAGCCAATCAGCCATGTGGGGCCATTTCAAGGGAACAAAGGGATAGGCTTGAAGCAAAAAAGGTCCCCCCAAGGTTGCTGTCTCCATCTTCTTCTACAACCAGTTTCTTTCTCCATTAGAGAGGATTTTGAGAGCTAAGAAGTGCAGGGAAACCAAGTAGCTCAGCCTCCCTCACCATCGACCACTGCCTGGAACCGTTGAGTGCCATTGCTACCACCGCGAGCCCCGCACGAGCCCACTTCCCAGCTGCGACATCCAGCCATTCCCGTTGTCGTGTCGTCCTGTTTGAGTGTCCCCCATGCCCGTCGAGCTCAACCAAAGCTCCGTCGTCGTCGTTCTGCTATCATGAAGCCTCGCCTAGACCCGCAACAGCCTGTCCGCCTCAACCGCGTTGTTTTCCAATCCAACCGGCCTCTGTCTAGCCTCTTTTGGCCCAGCCATAGAAACCGAAGCCCTAGGTCTGCCTCGCACTGTTTGGCCCGCTTTGGACCTCTTCCAAGCCTCAAAAACTACCCCCACTTTAGAGTTTGTGGCCCGTCTCTGTGTCCCCATCGAAGTGAACTCATCGGAACACAAAACCAATGAGTTAATTATGCTTAAGGGTTGATTAGTTTAGACTAAGTATGGTTTAGGTGGTTAGTTAGAACGGATTAGCAATTTAATCGTTCGATATTGTATGTTAGGTGATTAGAGTAGTGCAATTAGCAAGTAGATAAGTCGTAGTATTTATTTAAATAGGTTCGGAAATTTTCCGGACCTGTTTCGGTATTTAATTAGGCTTTTCCGAATTAAGTTGCATTTATTAGTATTTATTAATTAATTTTGGTAATTATTTAATTAATTATTATTTTCCAGAAATTAGACCGAGATAGCTGGTGATTGGAATTTTATGCTGATTGCAATACTATGATTGGTTTATTTAATTGAGTACTGGTTTGTACAAATTGAGTGTGATTTGTAATTTTGTGATATTTATTCCAAAATTTATTAATTTCGGTATTTAATTAGAAAAGTACTGGGCATCGGTTTACAATGCCAAAAATGTATTTATGGATCTTTGAAATTAGTGCAATTTTCAAAATGGAAAATATTGTATTTTGGCTAAGGCCAACCATGTACCCACACGATTATTTTTATCGGGAATAATAAAAATGATGAAATTCTCAATTGGTAGAAACAATATACTATATTAGCCTACGGGCCTTGATATGTTAGCTCAGCGCGAGCAGTATACTATTTATCAGCTTAGAGTGAGCATCATAGGTATACTATATTAGCCTGAAAGCTTTTATATATTAACTTAGCATGAGCAGTATACCTTAGCAGCTTTTGGTGAGCATTGTTAGTATACTATATCAGCCTGAAGGCTTTGATATATCAGCTTAGTGCGAGTAGTATACTTTATCATTAGAGTGAGCTATACTATTTATCTTCAACTTAGGGTGAGTAATTCTTGACATAATCGAATTTTATAGATAGTATTAAATGAGTGGACTGAGAGGTGGTCTTGATAGTATGGAATCGATTGGATCGATTAATCGATGAATCGATCTAATTTGATGTTTTGATTTGTTGAAGTGATTGGTTTAAAATACAACTTGTACTAACTTGCATGAAGGAACTGAGGCAAATGTAAATCCTCTGACTTGTTCTTGTGCTTAGGCAGCCCTCAGGACATATTTTCTTCATAGTCGGGACTTAGGGGATGAACTTGCTAAGACGTCGTCTCATCCCGTTGTGGGATAACATTTTCAGGTCCTTAGATGACAGCTCCTCCCGAGCATTTTGGCCAACCGAAAAAGGTCACCGAGCAGAGGTGTTATATTCCGCTTCATGGGAACTCGAGGGGATGGGTCTATGAACTCGTGAGGTTCGTGGTCTGGGTTGATGCGGGTCTACCTCATAAGATACTCCATCAATATAGATCATGGTATCGTCGTGAGCGGAATGGACAGAACGAGGGTCTCATACCGGAGTTTGAGGTCCTTATATTGGTGCTGGAAGTTGATTTTGGGAAAGGCATGGCCGACCCACCAAGTGGTTCAATGGTTGACCCAAGTCCATCGGAGCTAGGGACCCCGAAGTATTTAGTTGAAGACTCGACTGATTAGAGGATTTGTAGACTCTACTCCCCCCCTTTTTGCAGACCTTATATATAGTCGGCTAATATTGTATATGACATAGCTTGATATGTACATAAGTGTGTTGTGATTTGAAAAAATTGTGGCCCTGTTTTTCTATCCCATATTGTTGTTGTATGGGGATTTAATTATTTGCTTCCGCATGTGCAAGAAAATGAATGGGTCAACGACGCATCCTAAGATGTCGCTATTTAATCGACCGTGGAGGGATATCCACGCACTTGGAGGATCGGGCGTGACAAGAATAGAGTAGACTAGCATGAAACAAACTATCCACGCATGATCACTTTTGTTTCTTAAATTTGCACGAAAGCGTAGAAAGAAATATATGATCATGTTATCTAACAAAACACACCAATTAGGTACTGAAATGGCATTAATAGCAATATTAACATAACCCAAGTTCCCGAATCTTAGATATCTAGTTGCGTAGGTATCAATAGACTACTCCTAATCCTCAATTGGGCACTCTAGCTGGCCCCCAAAAATGAGGCTAGTAGTGACTCCTAAATATCAAATGGATTGTCTAAAACAACTTAGAAAATAATGAGCCCATTGTGAGGGGTTCTCAATTGTGATTTAGCATACTCAAAGTCATGTAACCAAAAGATGAAGTGATGCCATCTTTAGCCATCTTCGACCAATGTACCTTTGGGGGGGCTATCATGATTGTGTACCCTAAACGCATTCTTTCAAGATTGGGTCACAACTAATCTCGTTGTCACACGAGGTGCGAGCTTGAGAGAGCTCACGAATGTGATTGAATAAACTCATGTGGTTGATCCCAAAAGATGAGGTGATGACATCTTTTGGAGTACTATACCTTGAGGGAGTTATCATAATTGCTCGAGATTGGGTCACAACAACTTCAGACCCATTAAAACCCAGATAGAATTGGGCTTTACTACTCTTAAATGATGACATTTTCATTCCTTGAATTATTAAGTTACTATCTTCTAGAATTGCAGCCAACAAGTCAAACACAATGACATTTAAAAAAGTGAAAGAGATGGCAAAAGCTTGACTCAATAAGAGAATTTTGCTTGATTAACAAGTGACTTAATTTGATCAATATATGATATTCATTTTCATGGATAAGTCTACTTTTAATCCTGTGAACATGGGCATAATAAAGAGCGATTCCATGTTATGCTTTACCCTTTTTTTTTGGTCGGATGTTATGCTTTGCTTCATCCAGTGATCATGGGGTCACTCTTTAGTATACGATACCCATTAGCCCCTTGCTTCCCCATGAAAAATGTACAAAAGGACTTTGAAGTGTTTTAATATATCGAAGCAAGATATCATATCTCTCTTTTCCTTTTCCTTTTCTTTTTCCTTTTCCTTTTCTGGAAATAAAGAATCACGCATAAAAGTGCAAGACACGTTGCATCTATTTTCTCCTTTAGCTTTTTGCATAGACATGAAACACACAAAGGAAAGATTCAAAGCAACAGACACTTTTAAATTGATGAAAGCGAGAATGCTTACTTGATGCTATGGAAGATTAAACTGGTCATTATCACAAGGCCACATGACTTTATGTATTTAAATCTAAGAATAAGGACAATAATCCATCTTCAATGAACTTTTTTGACTTTATTACCCACCCAGATTTTTTATTTTTTTTTTTCCTGTGGGAAGACAGGCATATGCATTGTAACATCCCATAATCCCATACTGAATGGTGAGAGATTTTGTTGAGTGATTTATAAGTAAACACCTATCTCAAATGGATGCTACCTTATGTGAGTACTTATAGTATTCCTTTTGAAAGTTTGGTTCACGTAGACAAGATCAAGTTGTTACAAATGAAATTAGAGCAAGATCCCATCAGTAGTTTTGATGATGGCGAAGAGTAACCATCGGGCCAAAAGAGATACACGCTACTCATTAGATTGTAGTTGCTCAGCCATCTTTTTCCTAATCTTTAGAGGTTCTCTGTCAATGGCCAATATAATGAAAGCGGTATCGACAGGACTCTGGGGAGTTGGATTGTGGGTGGTTTGAGATTGCATCCTTTGGGTGGAAGAACGGTTGTGCCATACTCCTATTTTTGTAGGATTTGGGGTTTGGCAGTTTTTCAATAGATTAATGGCTGAAAGGACAAGTTAGAGGAATTAGGTCGATAAAGATGAGATTTGCCGCCAAAACATGTAACTTTGTATGAGTGTGACAGTGAGTAGGGTCATAGACATGGGAGTGAGAAGTGCGTTTGGGTCGTTGACCTTCTGAAGCCGAAAGCGCGATCTGTTCATGTTGTGATCAGGAGACAATTGTCCCTGTAATGCCTCTTCTTTGATTGGTGTGATCGTATTTGGTTTTGTAGATGTTTCGGATAAGAGTGTCTGATCAAAAGGAGCTTCCAAGCGTGGATATATCTAGCTGTTGTGTTTTGTCGAAAGATACACATATAGAGGGACTTTGTTTCTGAGCACTAGATATAAGGAGGCAAAACAGGGTCCTAAGCGGATTTTGAGCATTCAAAAAGCTGCACATGTATCAGAAGCTCGTGCCCTGTACAGTTATGAGGAGTTCAACTGAGCACAAATATTTATGGTTTCCCTGTCTGATTGGTTTGGGGACTAAATATTATCAGCAAAATATTCCGTTCACCAAGATCCAATGAAACAGAGATGAAATTCAGGACAGGCTTATGCTGCTAAGGCAAGTTACATATAGAAGTGTGATCGGTCAAGCTGAAATGAGACATTAGGAACCAACAAATATTACAAATGGTGCACTGAGAGCTGGGGAATAGTCAGTCCTGCTCCACCAGTAGCTCGGCTATTGCTGGGGCATGCGGTATCTGGAAGTGATCGGTCAAGCCGAAATGAGCCATGAGGAGCCAGATGTGAGTCAAGAGCTCACCTCCTTGTCGTAGTCGCTGGGCATGCTGAAACCCCTTGCATTTGATGGCCGTGTAAGCCAGCATCTCCACCCACACAAAACTTATGATGTCCCATGTCTTCTTACGATCATCTAATTCACCCAGCTGCGACGCGAGCCGGCATCCATGGTATAGGGCGAACTTGCTCTTTTCACCTTTCACCACAGTTAGAGTTAGTTGTGTGTTCACGTTGTCGCGCAGCAGGCGGCATGCTTCGGCTATGTTGACTTCGTTCTCTTTATCCGAACGGGTTTCTGTCATATTCTGCTCGTTGAAGAGACTCATCGCCTCGGAAAACATGTCTTGGAATCTGACACGTGCAACTCCAATCGGCATGAGAAAAGGGTACACGACCAAAAGATACAGCATATACCGAGACAAGTGCTCGCTCATTTTTGACGCTGATACATGTTCTCGGTAGGGAGGGTTTCCGGGAGAGTCTGGATCTTTTTGGTGGCATAGGAGTTCGGTTGCAATGTGCCAGATGAGGATGCTCTGGTCGAACTCTAACTCGATGCTCCATTTGAAATCGTCCAATAACTTATTCATACCGAGTATGAGATCTCCTCGGAAGGTCCATGCAGACGGGACTTCCTTCTCACTTATCCCAAGGGACTTGAAATGCTCGATGACCCGTTCTTTTAGAAAGTCGCTTACTTTCACATCACCCTTGTACAAGTACTTCAGAACCTTATCGTCAACGCGTAGCAGCTTTAGGATTGGATGGTACACGGGGTGCTTCTCTTTGAGGGCGAAGCTTAGCAGGTTGTGCTGCCCCATAAGACCAGACCACCTCCGCCTGTTATACAGGGGTTGAAACCGTTCGACAAAATTCAGGAAGGTGGGACTGTGGCTCTTCAGCCAACAGGCAGCTTCGTCGGAGAACATAAGAACAAATACTGCATAACTCTCCAGGAAAATGGCGACCCAGAGCAACAGAAAGGTTACGTGCGTATCGACCTTGGAGTATTTGTCCTTGTCTGACAAGGAAAAAAGCACCAAGACCATGCCAGTAAGTAGTATACTCACGCTGCGGAGAGTAAAGCCCCACCAATTGTGGATCGCCATCGCCTTAGTGTAGAGTAAATTGTACATGAATCCCAGTTCAATCTCGATGACTCTATATACCACGTGAAAATGTTTATCCTTGAGAATCAACAGGCTAGTTTTTTGGTCCTGGAAGCTGAGAATGAGATCTGCAAAAAGGCGCCGGAAAATGTTGATCAGGTCTTTGGCTGCTGCCAACTCGGCCCGGTTGCGCTTGCTCATATCTATAGGTAAAAGCTCCTTGTCCCCGAAGAGGCGCTGGAAAAAGTAAAGCGTGCCTCTGGCTGCGGCTAACAAAGGCTGGCTCTTTTCCTCGCCCTGTTCGTGCTTCCTCAATTTATTGGACAAGAGCTTTTCATCAGGAGACGAAAGATCTGCGTTTGAATTGGGTTCCACATTCACTCCGCAGAGCTCATTCACTTCGTACGGCGTGATGTTATAGCCCTGAGCCTCCTTCAACTTATACTCCTCTAGGATCTTTGAGTAATGGAGAGGAAGGTCAGGCATTGAGTCCCTGAAATGCTCGCTACTCCCAGCCCATAGGACATAAACCCTCTCACTGTACTTTATGAAGCCGGCGACGAACATGAGAAGTGAAAGCACTGAGAGGTCAGAGACTGTCGACGCCTGGAAGAAGATAAAAAGTGTGCCCAATGTCTGGACGATGAGTCTGAGAAAATGCCTCAGCCAGAGCTCATTGTCCTCAAGGGCATAGGCCGTGATGGTGTCAGGACCACCCAGGTGCAGCAGCAGGAACGGAGCCCAGAACGCTGTCATCTGGGCATTCAAGTCCAGCAGCTCATTGGCACCGAGGTGGCACCGCATATGCTTGATCCGGGCTGCTATCTTACCGAGTCCGTACATCGCCACTGCGTCCGCCAACAAGTAGCACGACCAGACCAACGCCTTTAGCGATGTGGCGGGCTGGTACTTCCGGTGACGCCCAAGGACGATGAGTAGAACTTGAATGGTGAGGCTGAGGAGGACCAGGACTCGCAGTTCCCATTCCTCCCATAGTTCCTCTAGACGTGAGGACAGTATCTCCATTCCGTCCGTCAGTTTTTACCCTAAAGAAAAGGAAAACTGAAAATTTTATGCCTTATAAGACAAATAATATAAACCATTCGAGACAAAATAAAATAAAATAATTGATGACAAATTTGAAATTCATTACAAACTAACTTACATCAAAATATAATAATTACAAAAGTTGCTGATTTTTCTGAGGTTGCAGTACTGTCTCCTTTCCTTCTCCAGTAAACTTTATTTGGGGTTGGGAATGAGTTTAGGAGGAAGAGAGAGGAGGAGGGAAGCGAGGAAAAGATTACTTCTGATGATTTGTCCTCCCGCGGGATAGGGAGCATTTAAAACATAAATGTGGGTCCATTCACTTCGATTCTGCTTACAAAAGTTTTTCGTACATTTTGGCCTCTAGCGTCGCGTAGAATAGCGGATTTAAGTAGCTTCTATCATGTCTAAAAATGAAAGGAAAATGACATAAACATGTCTAAATTTTGGCCCAATAATTTAGTTTCTGAATTTTTAATATATTCAATGTAATCACTGAACTTTGGTGCATGATCACAATATACGAATTATATGAAAATGTTCAATATAGTTATTCCAGAACTTTATGAAAATATTCAACATAATCCCTAGTCTTGAATTAACAAAAGGATTATATTGAATATTTTCATGCAATTTAGAGACTGTATTGAACATGTACTAAAAGTTTCATCATACATTAGACCAAAGTTTAGAGATTGTATTGAACAAATCAAAAGTCTATAGACAAAATTGCATATTCGGTGAAAGTTCAAGGACTGTTTGTGACATCCCAAATTTCATTGACCTTCATTAGTGTAATTAGATCATTAGGAACTTAGATTAATTAGATTGGGCCAGAAAGTGAACCCGATGGATCGTGAGAAACGTGTGGGCTTGAGAAATAAGCGGGCCACACGAATTGGACTTAAGAAATCTAATGAGAGATTATGGGCTTAGAATTGACTTGAAGCGGGCTAAGGTTCGGAATTATTAGATTTGTAGATTTAGTTTAGTGGGCCCGAATTGTTATAGATTGAGCCTGTTGGGCCGGGAATGAATATTTAGGCTTGAATGATTTATTTTATAGATTATAGTTATGATAACTTGATTAATGATTACAATGCTAATATCAATTTCTAACTTTAGCATTTTTTGATGAATTCCTTATAATCCAACATTGACTAGTCGATATGTTATGTCATTCGATATGTTATGTTACGACTTTGTATAATCATAAAAGGATTGAAATCAAGTTGAAACAAAAGGAATAAATGGAAAAACATTAGAAATCAGTGAATCGACTAATGACTCGGATTAAAGACTAATTAATTTTGAGTGACAAATTAAACTTGAGAGAATAAACTTAGAGGACACGATACCTCTCTTCTCTCTTTGTTTTTCTACACCCACGGTTTTCTCAATCCATAGAACCAAAGATGGCAACTCCAAAGAAGCATAATCATTAGCCAAATCTAATCATTACACTAGCCTAGGGATTAGTTTGTAGACCTATTTCCCCCTTAAGCTTCGTACCCCTCTCTCTCTCTCCATATAAAACCGAGAAACCCTCATCTTCATCTTCTTCTTTCTTTTCTCTCGGCTGAGCAGCGAAAAACCAGAAGCAAACCAACGATTTCTCCTTCTTGCATGCTGATTTTGAGTGTTGATCTTGAAGCATCTCTGTGTTGTTTAGTAGCTGAAGCAACGTAAGGAAAGCTAAACTCTGAATTGAAAGTTATCCATTGTTTCATCAAGGGAGCTTGAGGATCTAACCAAACAGTGATGGATATAGTCTGTAGTTGCTATGTTGTGATTGATCTAAGCTGAGTAAGTGTTAGATTAGAGTTAGAAGCCATTGCATGTTGTTTTTTAGGACTGCATGTTTCGAAATCCTTGTGTGAGTATGCTGTTTTGTTGAGCGAAGGGATGAAATGGATGCCAAGTGTGTTGTTTTGGTAGAAATCGTGATAAGTGGCTTACGGACGCAACGACACTTCGAGCCGAGCTGTGGAATTGATCATTTGTTAGAGAAGTATATGCTGAAGTTGCTTTGAGTTGCTGTGAGTAAGCATTGGAGTATTGTAGAAGAGATTTGTGGATAGACAAGTTGTTTTGTTGAGTTAGAAGTGAGAAAATTTGTGTATCTATTCTGTTCTAAGTGAAAACAGTTATGGAGTCTTCTGTTTGTGTTTAGTTTTCTTTATGTATGTTAATAGAAATAAGAAAGAAACTATTCTACATAATAGAACATCTATAAGATCAAGTTATACACGTAGCTATAACCATATGACTATAAAAACATAGAGACAGAAGTGTACTTAGTAAAACCAGTAAACTGTTTTTGTGAGAAACGGCTTGACCTTTACTGATTATGCCAATTTTCTGTATTTACCTAGTTAGATTTGGACTTCTAATCCTTAATGAAAATTTCAGAACACATCTTAAAGAATGACGTGTCAAAATTTGAGATTAAATCGATAAGATTTGGTTAGTGAAACAATTTTCTTTGTAAATACGAAAGCTGGACGTCGGTACAGGGTACTAGTAAAGATTATGGCGATTGTTACTCTTAATACAGTGAGAATCATACTTAAGTTTCTTCACGGGAATTGTTATTCTATGTCTTAAATATAACATACTAAAATTTGGTAATATTTTGACAAGAATTGATATACCTTTTGTATCTAAAACCGAAATTGTACATTCAGCTAGTAAACTGTCTGGACCCGAGAACATATATTAGATGGAGTGTCTTTTATATTAGGTCTTCGTGATGTACATAGAGCCTAATAAACCTCATGATAGATGTTAGTCATATAAGAGTAAGTCTCATATATCATTTGAGATATAAGTGCATATAGAATCATGTGTGTGCAATGAGTGCGGTGCATAGTGCTTGATTATGGGATAAATATCTGTTTGCCATGGAATGGGACATGACATAATGGGTTTTATCTTATAATTTGGACATGCACATGTGCTAGGTTCATGAGAGTTAGATACATAGTTAGATACTTTGAAGTCTTTTCTTTTGCATACGATAAATGCATTAATCAAAGGTGTGGTGGTGTGAAACGTGTGCTTAAGATGAATGAACACATCGGTACCGAGATACCGGTAATGCCCCGGAAGTTTGGGATGCCCTTGCTGCGTGGTCTTGGATGCCTCGGTAGAGAGATACTGAGATGCCTCGAAGTGAGATGCCCTTGTGTGTGATCAAGGATACCTCGGTTGTGTGATACTGAGATGCCTTGGAGTGAGATGCCCCTTGCTGTTTGGTCTTGGGAGGACCTCGGTTGTGTGATGCCGGGATGCCTCGGAGTGAGATGCCCACAATTAGAGGTATTGTGGAAGTCCGGATAACGTACTTTCCAGAAGTGACTCGATCAGGCCGGTAGAGTCTCGGTTGTGACTTATTCGAGTGTGGATTTTATGCACACTAAATATAATTCTATTTGGCGAGTGAGTTCATTTATTATTGTTGCATTACATCTTGATATGAGATTGAGTTTGAGAAAGGTAAGCATAGAAATGGATGCTCATAAGGTGATTATGTACATAGTGTGTTATTATCCAATTGTTTATGCTTGTGATATACTTCCTTTAGCATCCTAAATTGTTTGATGATTCACTTGTAACTTTGATGGCTATGGATTGTTTAAGTTAGAGTTTTATCATTCTTTACTGGGCAAGGTTGTTTGCTCATACCTTACATTTTCAGATTGATAGCATGGATGTACCGCCAGTAGCTCAATACAGGGCGGTAGTGAGTCTTGATGTTTCTCTTCATGACGTGTATGATCCCGACATTGACATGATTTTCTCCAAGTATAAGGCGACTTTATGGCTAGATGACGGTAGAGCTGAGTTGATACCGATGACGTTTGTTGCATGGTTTATCAACCATGAAGGGGAGATGTTCAGACGTTTACCCTTTGGAGCAGGAGGACCTGGAGCGGGGATGGACGGCGCCTAGACACCTTGGATTGTGTAGAGGCTGACTGACTTTTGTTTTTTGTTAGATGCGGGCTAGTGTGGGAACTCGTGGAGTAGATAACCTCACCCATATCCCTGGCTTTTGTTGTGCCTTACTTTTGTTTTGTATATGATGTAAATATATAGGCGAAGAACATGGAATGAGTCCAGGTCGATAATTTTGTATGCCCCGATGATGATAAAATGAAAGGAAGCCTTTTATGATCTTGTCTATGTGCATTGCAAGATAACCTTATAATATAAATTTAGGATTTTAAATTATAAATGCTAACCTTCAATGGTAAATACTATAGGTTATACAAAGGAGTTTACAAGTTAGAAGAGATGTTAATGATAATTATAATTCCGCTTGCGCTTAGTACGTGACGCCCTGGGACGTCATAGCTCGTTGCACTATTTGTGTCTAAATATTATGCCATCCACATATAATTTATACACAAGTTACCAACTTCTACCAGATATAGATTAGACTGATTATTCCCGTGCATAATCGTCTTGGATGACATAAAGACTCAACTGAAGGAACGAGCCCACTGGAAATTATTTTGCACTCAAAGATGCAACTTGAGACACATTCGCGAAGTAATTGTACTTTTAGGGGATGTGGACTGTGTGTCCGATGCATTTGTTCCCGTTTGAGTTTCTGCGTTGCGAAGATACACATGCCAAAAAAGGTTTCAACCGTGCACTTGCCCTTGCACAGATAATCATTTATTATTGTAGATCAGGGAAAACGAAAATGTGGAGGATGATAGCAAGTCAACTCATTAACCATTACCGACCAAAAAAAAAAAAAAAAACTCATTAACCATTTTCTTTAAACAGTCATTGATCATATACCATAGTATACACACCTTGATCGTCTACCTTCCTTCATTTCACGATTCTTTTATTAATGTACCAAGAATAAATATTTCGTTTCCGTGCTCATAAATTCAAATAAGTGTTGGTAAGTGTTAAATTTCGTCATAATTCTTCATCATGATCATTGGCTTTCTTTTCCCAGCTAATTTGTTGGTGAAGTACCCTCACGTTTATGAAATTACCTAATAGTTTGCAAATTACCAATTTTCTTACTAACCTTATTTGCGAGGGCGACGGGATCGGGCGGTGACGTGCGCGGGCAAGGCGGTGTGGCTCCGGCAGTATGAATGGCGACGTGAGGCGGCAACGGTTGCTCCGACGATGCTGCTGGCATCCTTGGCTGTTGGCGTGCAAAATGGAGGGGAGAGGGGGCTTGGACGGCAACTTTGGATGGAGAGAGAAGGAAGAGATGAGGGGCAGAGGAAGGGATAAGGGAAAGGTGGGCCACCATGGCCATATTTTCCACAACTTGCTCTCCAAGATTCATCCTTGGCCAAGCATCTCCCTTGGCTGTCCATGAGCCACCAAGGCTCACCTTTAGAACCTTGAGATGGTCCATTTTGGCTAGGCCATGGGGGAGCTACGAATTTCCCAGACTTCTCCTTCAATTGGCCACTTACTGGTCCTCAAATCAACTCAATTCGGCCTTGATAAATTCCGTTATTGAGTCCTTGGTTCAATCGATATTTTTCCTCGCCATTAGATCCATCTTGCATCCCAATTTCGCGATCAAAATGATCCCCGGCTTTTTTCTGAATAAAAATAGTCCTATGGCGACTTTTTCCCAAAAAGTCTCGGGTTGCAGAAAAATCTTCTGAGACTGAGTCGATACTCCTAGAATTTATTGTGACATGACAGAATCTTCGATTTCTGAAATCGGACTTGAATTCGTGGTTAATTTCATTCAGGTGCGTTTTTAGTGTGACCTAAGCTATTGGGTAGTTTTGAGAAATTTTTAATGCAAATGACTTGTGGTTGATTTTCTTCGAGCCACAATGAACCCACTCGACACATTGACGACTCTCAATTGTCGTGAAAATCTCGAGGATTCAAATACGAACACAGGATAGCAAAACGACTAAAGAATTAGTCTAGGGCCGGTTGACGAGAATTTTCCAATTTAGTGGTGTCACCCACAATTAGCCACACATCTCAGTCGAACAGACCTATCTTTGATTTCAAATTGATTTTATACTATGCCGTAATGGCCTCTAAAGATGAGCACGGTTGAGAAGTCGATTCCTGGTCGAATTCTCAATCTATTGCCTTAAAATTCATTAATGGCTACCATAGATAGTTTAGTTATCTCGAGAGTGATCAACTCTGAGAATAGCCCTATAAATGCGTCGATGAAATGCCCGATTTACTCAATAGAAAACAAAACTGAAAATCAGGAATATCACACTACAAGCTATGATTGACATCTAGCAATATGTCATGACTACCCAAACAGTGTGAATGCTTTAAGAACATAATGAACCTGTCAGCTCTGACTATAGTGTAATTCAATCCCTTTGTCTTACTGTGTCTCAATCAAACAAAGACCATGGAATATTTGTCAAGTCACCAATTCAATTATATGCACAAACCTAATTAACATGCATTTTATACGAGACATAAACAATTTATTCACAGTTACAACCCCGGCCGAGGATTTCAATGTAGTGTCATAATTATATCGCATAGGACATCATTATTGTACCTTGCATGTAACAAGAAGACAAATTCCATGTTGTGCACACATGTAACTTCATATGTGAACGAGTTATGACCATAAGGTATAGAGATAGATCAATGAGCCACTAATATGCACACCCGTGAACCATAGCCGTCCAACGCACAAGTTAACATTGTGCCTTATGTTTAAGGGTTATTTACACAAGACTAGAGTAAGAACAATTAGTCGTTGACCCCGCTAAAAGCTTTCATGTTGCCAATCGTTCTATGTATGTCACTTTCAGTGAACTTGTCTGTTACAAGCACCCGTGTTCTAACTCAGGTATCATAATATCCAATGACTTGTGACTTGTCATTACTTTAAGCATCCAATACTTAATGGTAAAGCTAAGAACACATCGGTCTCAATAGGATCATTGATATCCACTCGATGATTCATTGATCGGGAACGGTTTAAAGATTTAGTCTAATTGTGAACCCATCACACATATTCTTAACGTCTCAAGAATAAGTCCAGTCACAATTGATCTTATAGAATTATTCATATAGATAATTGGATAAATGAATGAATACGTCTTTGCCATTAATTTGACAACACAATTGAAATCCCTAACATGTAACTATTACATGATTACTTTAGGGTATATAACTAACACCTTCAACTTTAGCAAATCATTGATCAAGCCTATCAACAATAAATCTAAACATTTCATAGAGTTCTAAGTGTGAATCCTCGCCCCAGTTAACTATTCTAACCTCGCTTCATTGGATTCAAGTTCAAAAACGTTACCTTTTGCGTGATTTCATCGATTTTGACACGATCGAATGAATTGATCTACTCGGAACTCGATCGGACCTCGATCGAACCTCTAATAGACAAATCAGGATGCCTCGGACCACCTATGGGCTTGTTGGACCGCCAATTCACAACTGCAATAGAACTAGTCTAAATGGACCGGTCTTAGAACACAAATGAGAATCAAGGCCATCAGAGAGAATCTAGTGACCAATCAGCTAAGCCTCGACCACAACCAGGTCGAGGATTGTTTGGGGGTTGGATCGGATGAGGCCACTGCCTCAGGAAGCGTTTGCCTGGTATAGCTAATCAAACAGACCAGTCCAATCTAGACTGGTTCGGAGCTGTAATAGGAATCTCCTTCCGATCGCCGATTAACTGAGCGCTGACCACTAGAATGTCATTGATAAGCTATAGGACCAGATTGAGAGGCCTTGTAGTCTTAAAGAATTGTTGGACCATCCGATTCGGCTCGGCTCAGGATAGGATAGGATCAAATCACCACCAAAATTGCCGGTGATGATTTGATTAGTGAAGAAGGCCCGAACGGGCTGCTTTTGGCCACCTCTTGAGTAGTCCTCTGTTGCAATGGCATAGGGGATGAAGTGGAGGAGTGGATTGGAGTGAGTGGCGTTTCACACGGTAAAAGGAAGCCACGAGTGAACGGGTGAAGGGAGAGGAGATTGGTAGGAAAAAGGAGAGAGAAAATGAGTTTCCTTTTTTGGTCGATAAAAGGTTGTATTTATATAGTGAAAAGAGTACAACCAGATGCTATAGCATCTGCATACATGAGATCCTACAAAATAAAATGAGGAAATACATTCCAATTGCAGGCCGGTTCAGATTTGCCGTGGGCTTTCTCAGCCCAATCTGCTACACCATTAGCCTCCCATCTATAGTGTTGAAGGTGGAGATTAGGTAAAGGGACAACAGACCGTCGACTTCAGCGAACAGGGCTCTTTCTTCCCATGGTGGCGATCTCCGTTCTGTGACGATTTCGATCATTCAGAGGCAATATGATTCGATCAGCATATGCTCTTTGTGAAGCCCTTGGTGCAGCAGATGATGAAGCGTTAAGATAAGCGCTTGAATCTCCACTTGAAAAGCTAAAGTAGCTGGGAATCTTTGTGTAAAAACATCGGTAAGTATTCCTTGATGATTTCAACAAACACATGCCATGGTGCCTTCATTACTTCCAGGCTAAAAAGCTCCATCGATGTTGCATTTCAATATGCCATAATCAGGAGGTCTCCACAACTGAGCAGGGATGAGGACAGAACGATCTGATTGGTTAAGATTGGGGTCGGAGATCTGGTGGATCCGGGTTTGTGCGATGGTGTCGTCCACTGCAAGGCTTGGATTTGGTTGCTGACGGCGAAATATGTAGCTATTGCGCATACGCCATATCTGCCATAACACATTGGCTATCATTTCCAATCCAGGTAAGGGATTCAAAATTGTTACCCTTTCTGTTACCCATGCATCAAGACGCTGCAGCGAGTGAGGTGAGATCTGGACATTGATCTGAGGATGGTGCCAAACTTCTCTGGTCCATGTACAAAAGAAAAACAGGTGCTCTATAGTTTCTGGCATGTCTTGATTGCATAGACTATATATATGATCACGGGTAATATGTCTGTGAAATAGGTTGGCCTTGGTTGCGAGTGCGTTTGGGCATGCTATCCACAGAAATGTGCAAACCTTGGGTGCTGTTTTCATATTCCATATTCTTCGCCATAAAATTCTGGGGTTTTGGTGAGAAGTCGAGGCAGGTGGATTGGTTGGTGTGGTTACTGTGTTGGTGAGTTGATGGTAATTACTTTTAATTGTATAATGACCAATAGTAGTGGCCATCCAGACGAGCTGATCAGTAGCATGTAAAGGACTAATAGGAATTGTAAGAATTTATGCACTGACCAGTTCATCAAAAAGTTGTTTAGTAAGAGGGGAGTTCCAGGTGTGGTGGATATAATCAATAAGATCGGCCACCAGAACTGGTTCTTCTTGTGCTATTGGTCCTCCTATTATTCCCATAGGTAACCACCTGTCTTCACGTATCCTAATCTTTTTACCATCACCAACAGATCATCTGACATTCGGAAGAATGGCTTCTCTCCAAATCAAAAGGCTCTGCCATCCTTAGGATAGACGAGTCCCTGTTTTTGCTGACTGAAAATCGTTTGATCTTAAATACAGCCCTTTAAATATTTGACTCCATAGAGATTGAGGTTTTTGAAGTAAACGCCAAGCTTGCTTACCAAGTATTGCCCTGTTAAAATTAATAAGGTCTCAAAATCCCATACCTCCATTATCTTTGCTTGATTTTAGAACTGCCCATTTTTGCCAATGAATGCCTACCTTACTCTTGTCATTGCTCCACCAAAATGCTGAAATTCTCCGTTCTATTAATGTACAAAGAGATAAGGGAAGCTTGAAGATCGACATGGCATATTGTGGTAAAGCCTGTACAACAGATTTAAGTAGGATTTCCTTTCCACTCTTTGAAAGTAATCTTTCTTTCCAACCCTCTAACTTAGCATTAACTCTCCCCAATATCCAAGAAAATATTTCTCGCTTTGATTGACCCCAGTTTGAAGGAATTCCCAAATATTTACCGTACCGTTGTAACACCGGTATTATGAATTCACTCGCCAAGTTTTCCTGAAGGCTCAAAAGGTAGTGTTTATTGAAAAACAATCTAGATTTATTTCTATTTATGACTTGTCTCGTAGCCGCACAATACTGATTCAAGATATTAGTGAAGTTTTGGCATTCCTTAATGTTAGCTTCTAGGAAGAAAACATAATCATCAGCAAAAAAAAGGTGGGATAGAGTTGGACACCACCTATTGATTTAATACCTTTAAGATGTCCCATGTCCACTGCTTGGTTAATAAGGGTTGATAACACATTTGTCATCAAGATAAAAATATATGGAGAGAGTGGATCACCTTGTCGAAGACCTCTTGACGATTGAAAATAATCAAGTTGATCGCCATTGAATCGAACACTAAAAGAAGTTGTTGTGATGCATTGCATCACCAACTGAACCCATCTTTGATGGAACCCCATTTTAAGCAAATAATCTTGAAGGAAATCTCATTCAACTCTGTCATACGCCTTTTGCATGTGGGTCTTGAGAAGTACATTGAACTTTCTCTTTCTCTTTCTTACTTTAAATTGGTGAAGCACCTCCTAGACAATCATTATATTGTCTTGAATTTGTCTATCACTCACAAATGCAGCCTATTCTATAGAGATCAGATTGGGTAGCCAAGGTTTTAGTTGATTGGCGATGACCTTTGAAATAATTTAATAGGCATAGGTGCAAAGGCTTATTGGTCAATACTGATCAAGTCTTTCTGAGTGATTGACTTTAGGGATCAAAGCAATGATGGTCATGTTTAGATTGCGAGGCATCACACCTGAGCTAAAAAAAGCTCGCACTGATTTAACAACATCATCCTTAATAATATCCCAGTGTGTCTGAAAGAATAACCCATTCAAACCATCAAGACCCGGGGCCTTTGTTGTCCCCAACTGGAAAGTTGCCTAGCGAACCTCCTCATCAGTAACTAAAGTCATCAACTTATCATTCATTTCTGTAGAAACGACTTGAGGGCATTGATCTAAAATTGGGCCATAGTCACGATAACCAGCTGTAGTATATAAAGTGGAAAAGAAACTGGACGTCATCTTCCTTAAGGTCGTAGGGTCCCTCACCCAGTTCTGATCATTGTCTTGTAACATACATATTTTGTTTCTTTGCCTTCTTTGTAATGTGCTGGCGTGAAAAAAACTTTATATTCTTGTCGCCCCATTGCAGCCAATTTATTCAGAATGCATAGCCCAGAACTGTTCTTCTTGTTGCCATATTCGTCTAATTTCATCTTGCAAAGTAGATGCTACCACTCTGTTGTTGCTGTTGTTATGTGGGCTGTTTATGATAAGCTGAAGCTGATTTTGTAAATGAAGCACTCTAAGGTGGCCATTTTGAAATTTTGATCTACTCCAATTTGCTAAATCAGTAGAGAAAGCCTTTAGTTTATGTAAAATATTAGGATTGCTTACTCGGGCTGAATTCCATCAGTTATAGATGATCTCTTTGCATTGCTAATCTTGATTCCAAAAAGCTTCATAATGAAAGTCTTTTTTCGTTTTCGATACTCTGCAGTTGTATTTAGAAGAAGAGGACAATGGTTAGACCCCAGTGCCGGGAGTGCCAATACTTCTATCGCAGGATATATAAGACGCCAATCCATGGAACACATAATTTGATCTAACCTTTCCTTCACTAACTCGTCCCCTTCTCGGTTATTCATCCAGGTAAATGCTCACCCTTTGCTTTCTAACTCCATCAGAGAACAATCATTTATAATGACACGAAATGAGAATAGATGATATGAGTCTGCTGGTTGCCTCCCAACCTTTTCCCATGGGTAGATGATCTCGTTAAAATCGTCGGCACATAACCAGGGTAATGTGTTTGAGATGCTGATTTCCCGAAGCTTGTCCCATAGCAGCTGTCTAGATTGGTAGTTTGAGGGAGCATGAAGACAGGTAATTCACATTGTTCTGTCCTCCATCAAATCACGGCAAACCATATCAAAGTAGTCCTCCAAGGATCTCATAATATTTAAAGTCAAGTTTTCATTCCAAAAAACTGCTAGTCCTCTTGCCAGTCCCACTAGGTTTCGAACGAAGGAACTAATCACTAACTCATCATTTTTTGTCTCCATTAAGAAGACTAGATCGGGCTTTTCTTTGGCCAAAATGGCCTTAAGGGCTTGAACTGTCAGGGGATTGCCCAAACCCTGACAGTTTCAATAAATCGGCTTTATTTGTCTTTTGGTGGCTGTTGAGGGCCAGCCGCCAGAGCCCAATGTCCCGTTTCTTCCACAGTTAAAATTGGTGTGTCCATAAGAAAGGTGTCATCAAAGTCCTCTGAAGTTAAGTTCCGCATCTCATAGGGAGCATATCTTCTCTGTTTTTTGGCTGCCAAAACTTTTGGAGTAGATCTTGTATTCTTCAGTTTTTTTTGCTGCTGTATTTCCATCTGTTGAGGATGAGTTCCCTTCATTTTAGCTTATGCAGGTATCAAATCAGTTGATAGAGAAGTCCCCTATTTCATAGCATTCTGATGGAAATGCTGCTGATTCTCAGGTTTTGAAGGGAGGTGCAAATTTCTTGGTCTCGGCATGGGGTTTGCGTCACCATCAACTAGTGGGGGCTTGAAAGGAATAATCAGTAGCAAAGCAAGAGGGGTTTCAAGTACTATCTCTTGTAAATCCTCTGTGGTTGATGGCGAATTATAAAAAGTCTGCCAGTAGGGACTATACTCTCGTACCTCCGCATGCAACAATTGACCATAGGCCATCTTTTCTTTTCCGTCTATCTTCGCTTCTTCAAATGGATAGTCTTTACAATACATAGCGTAGTGTCCTAGTTTTCCATAGGGATAACAAAAGTGACTTAAACGTTCATATCGAAAATCTAGCCACAGAGTTTTGCCATTGATGCATATAAGTTTCCCTATCTTTAAAGGTTCTTGGAGATTTAATTCCGCTCTTGCTTTGCCAGCCCTTAAGGCTGAGCTCTCTTTAGAATTGGCTTTAACGTCCAAAACCTTACCAATGTGATTGATTGCCTTTATGATCATTTGCTCAGTACTCCATTCCAATGGCAATCCAAACACTTGAACCCAGAAAGCACAGCTTGGGAAATCATAGCAATGTAACAGCGTATTTGGAATCCAAGACTTAAAAATGACTAGATGGCTCGAAACTGCCAAGGGCCACCTTGTAAAACACGCTGTTTGTCTAACTCTGATTGGAATTTTGCAACGTATAAGCCAGTATCTCGTTGGGAAATCTCGACTTGGTCTGTTCACCAAGCTCGCTTTAAGGTGCTCTGGAAAGACTGCAAGTTTATAGTGGGGTTTGAGAGAAGTTTCCCTAGTAACATTAACCTACATTCTTCCAATTTTTCAGGTGGGGGTTCCTCTTCCCAGATGTCAATCTCCTGCTCGGAATAGAGTCGACCCAGTCTTTGACACAGAGCAGCTAGTCGCAACGAGCCATCCGGGTCGTTTGAAGCCATTTGATAGGCGAAATACAAGTTGTGCCAAACCAAAATTAATCTGAAGTACATTGATGCCAGAACCAAAAACGAGATGCATGTAGGTACACACCAAAGGGCAATTCAATGAATGGAACAGACCCAGCTCGATAAAAGTTGGAGAGAAGTCACCTTTGAACCAAATGAGGGAGACGTCAAGCCATGCAATCCCTTCAAGTACGAGAATGGAAGAGAACGAGATGGCCGAAATTGCGGATTTTGGGTTGATTGTCGTCCGATAAAACCGAAGTCAAGGAGAAGTGACAATGTTGCGCTACGAGAAAGAAAACGAGAAATGGTGGAACAGAGGTACGAGGTGGGGACGAAATTGGGGATAGGTAGTGTATAGAGATGATGGTGGGTGTTAAGAGGGATTAGGGTTAGGGTTGATGGAAACTACCACTAGAGGTAGATAGAGCTCTACATATCGAGAGGATTTTTAATTGAGTTTAGAGAGAGTTTCTGTATAAAATGAGCCCCCAATTTTGGAGGGAAAAAATTCTATTTATACTACCCCCAAATTGGTTGATCTTGGTCATCGGCTCAATCTGATGGCCAGAATCTTAATCTAATGGCCAAATCACAATTTTAAAGGGTTAATCATCATCAAGAGATATTAGGTGATCGATCAAATGAGCCTAATATGCGAAAATTCAAGTTTAAAATGAGAATTGTGCTTAAGGGCTTAATTAGGGGTCAAATTACAAATTCATAAAATTTGAGGGTCAATTTGCAAAATCATGAGAAAGTGAGGGCATATGAGTGAAATTGACACGGTGAGGATCCTAGAACTAGCCACCGGAGTTCTAAAACCTACCAACGAGGGGCCAAACTAGCTTGCCCCATCGGTGACTAATTGGACCAATTAGACTGGTTCTTTCTAGTTCATGCATTTGTGGCCCTTGTGAATTAAAATTTATGCAATTTGGTCCCTAAAGAGAAAACTTATATGATTTAAGGAGCAATTGTCCTATTTCAATTCAATTAAATCAATTAAACTTTGTAAATGTAATCTATGGACCTTTTATTGACTTAGCTGAGTGATTATCACAAAAAACAGTGAATCGAAACCATAAGTGCATGAAATCAAGCTTTAAGGGCTAAAATAAGCAATTTTGAAATTTTAGGGCCACAAATGCAAATTAATTGAAATGAACTTCAATTAATGTTGCAATAGATCTATTTAACTAATTACCCATGTGTAGGATCACCTAATGGACTTAAATTGACCTTGAATTGAAGTGTCAAAACTTAGGTAAAAAGTGAATTAAGGTTTAATATTAAAATTAGACCTAGATTCATGCAATTGACTCTTAGTTTAGGGCTTAGAATGGCAATTTATCTTTCAACATAGCAATTCATGAAATTGAATGCATGAGCAAATTAAGAATAGCACATAGACCAAATGTCGTAAAAGGAACTCATCTAATTATGTCTAAAACAAAAGTAATTTTATTTTTAGTCCATTTGAAATCTAAAATTGAAAAATTTGAAAGACAAGATTCTTAATTAAATTTTTTGAAATTTTCCACCAACAAATCAAATTGACACTAGAAAGAAGTGTTATGTGAACTTTTGACTTTTTTTCATTTTTTGTCAAAATTTTGACCAAAAAAGTCAACATTTTAGTCTACTTTTACTAAAATGTTGATTTTTTCATCAAATCTTTCAATTTTAAAAAAATTAATTGACATCTTTTTGGGCAAAAAGCCAATTTTTTACTTGCGCTGACTTTTGGTTAAAAAGTTGACTAAAAGTCAACCTAAAAATCAACCATTTAATTTTTCGGATTTTTCTTGAAAATGAATAGAAAATTGGCTAAAAGCAACAATGCAAAATAAAGAAATGAAAAAAGACATTTTTGG